>CM068744.1:40198581-40798581 GCA_035084275.1 Hydrolagus colliei
TGGGAGGGGGGGAGACAGTGGGGAGGGGGGGAGGGGGGGGGAGACAGTGGGGAGAGGGGGGAGGGGGGGAGACAGTGGGGAGGGGGGAGAGGGGGGAGGGGGGGAGACAGTGGGGAGGGGGGGAGGGGGTGAGACAGTGAGGAGGGGGGAGAGGGGGGAGGGGGGGAGACAGTGGGGAGGGGGGGAGGGGGGGGAGACAGTGAGGAGGGGGGGAGAGGGGGGAGGGGGGGAGACAGTGGGGAGGGGGGGAGAGGGGGGAGGGGGGGAGACAGTGCGGAGGGGGTTAGACACTGGGGAGGGGGAGTCTGGGGGTTGTGGGGGGGTGGGGAGACCCCGGGGCCCTGCTGGAGTGGGGGAGGGGGAGAGTGGGTCGCGGAGGGGGAGGAAGGAGGAGGGAGTGTGTGAGACAGAGAGAGGGTGACGGGGGTGGGGGAGTGTGACACCGCCGTGTTTCGCCCACAAACGTACAGTCGGGTTATATTCTGTGAAACGCTTTGAGACACAGTCGAGAGGACGCAATAAAGAGCTACGTCAAAAGGCCAGGATTACTATTTGATAGGGACCATGAGATAGACTGAGAGACGGGCGCATGGGGGGGGAGAGGGGGGGACTGGGGGGAGAGGGAGAGACCGGGAGGAGAGGGACGGAGAGACGGGGAGGAGAGGGGGAGACTGGGAGGAGAGGGGGAGACTGGGAGGAGAGGGGGAGACTGGGAGGAGAGGGGAGACTGGGGGGAGAGGGAGAGATGGGGAGGAGAGGGAGAGACAGAGACGGGGAGGAGAGGAGTAAATGCGTGAGATAATAATAGTACTGTATGAGTAATAACAGTTGATAACCTGCCCTCCCAGGCGTGTATTTGTTGGGTAAATATGCTCAGAAGAAGATCCGGGAGCTACAGGAGCGGGAGGCAGCCGAATACATCTCCCAGGCTCGACGACAATTCCACTTTGAGAGCAACCAACGCACCTGTAACATGACGGGTAAGAGGGCTGGACATCCACACCTTCTCCGTCTCACCGAGAGAACATTCCTCCTCACCCCCAACCCTCTCTCTGTCTCCTCAAGAGACAGAGGAGTCCTGTAGCTCAGTGGTTAGAGCGCTCGCCTTACAAGCGTGAGACCTGCGATCAAATCCAGGCAGGTCAGGGCGAAACCTTGGGGCAAGGTTTCTTACTCCACACACGCCTAATAATAATCCCTCTCTAAAAGACTCCCCAAATAATTAAATTGGTCATTTTATTCCACGACTGTTTGCGGGACGCTGCTGTGCGCAATCGGCTGCCGCGTTTCACCCACAAATATATACAGTCAATTCACTTTACAGTATATTCTGTGAAGCGCTTTGAGACACAGTCTTGAAGACGTGCAAAGCATTATATCAAATGCAAGGATTATTATTATTATTATTGAGGAGCGCTATATAAATGCAGCTGGTGTTTGCTGTTGTTGATGTCCGTCTCCTGTCTGTCCCCACAGTTTTGTCCATGTTACCGACCCTGAGGGAAGCCATCGTACAACATCTCAATTCAGAGAGTCTGACAGCCCTCCTCAAAAACAGGTACAAAGTGAGAGAGAGAGTTGTACTGACACATGCACAGCCATGAGGGTGTGTGAGAAAGAGAGAGAGAGTGTGTGTGTGTACTGACACAGGCATAGCCCTGTGTGTGTGTGAGACAGAGAGGGAAAGGAAGGCCAGCAATGAGAGAGAGAGAGAGAAAGAGAGTACATGAGTGTGACAGAGAGAAAAAGAGTTTCCAGGAAAATGAGACTGGACGAGAGAGAGAGATTCTCGCACTCTTAACATTAACATGCATACACTGGTAGAGTCCAGAGTGTATGCATGAGAGAGTGAGAGAGAGAGAGAGAGAGAGAGAGCCCACGCATGTGTGAAAGTCACCCTAAACTAAGTAGAGTCCAACATGTCTGAGTGAGAGAGACACACACACACAGAATGTCACACTCTAATACAGATATAATCCAATACTGTGTCAGAGAGTCACACTAATCTTAAGTTGATTCCAAGAGTGTGTGTGCGAGAGAGCAATTCAACACTGCAATCCATATATGGGTCCAGGGGTGTGTGATCGTTTTGAGTCTGCAAGGCCGTACGCAGGGGGGGTGCGACGGGTGCGTACGCACCCCCCCAAATTATAAAAGGTCCACATTTTCCGGGGTAGAGAATTGCATTTTTTTATCAAATTTAAATACCAAGTAAATTTATTGAACATTTGAGTAACAATCAGTTCTTCAAAACTATATATAAATTATAAACTCACATCTTTGAATGATTTAGTATTAATATAAAATTATCGAGTCGCACACCAGAATCGGCGTCTACCCCAAAACATACCGCGTCGATAGACCAGTCCATGACGCGGCGAGTCTGTGACTCGTGATTGGATAAACATAGGCGCCAAGACTCAAATCCTCGTTTGGAAATCATCCCGTAAACAGCCACAAGGGGCAGCACCAATTCTGGAGTTAAAATCATCTTTTCATCTGATCACCGTAAGTAAAAATGACTCAAGTTTTGAGAGGTGTGACTGTAATGCTAGCAAACAATGACAACATATTTACAAGATTCTGAGAAATTAAAGCTTTTGAGAACCCAACAAAAAAGTTATATGCTGGACGGGAATGCCTATCTTTAAAAAAATACGCATGGACATAGACCTAGGCTTTAGCGCCTATTCTACGTGGTGTGTCAATCGGAAATCATCCCGTATACACTACATAAAAAGGTAGCACCACTTTGTGGAAGGTGAAATCGTATTTTAATCTGATAATGTTAGCAATTGATAATAGTGCCTTAGTACATTGTCAGACAGCTCAGAGGCTTCACAGAACGTACTGTAAAGTGGCCAGTTTTTGCCCAGGATTGTCCCACAAACACCGATGGAGTGAGTCACCGATTTTATTTGGGGGCGTTTGTTGGCCAGGACAACAGGAGAGAGACTTCCCTCCGCTTTTCGAGTAGTGTCAGAGGATCTTTTCACATCCATCTAAACAGACGGATCAGACCTCGGTTCAGCATCTCAACCAAAAGAACAGCCTCTAACAATGGGACCCCCCCCCCCCACACACAGCCTCTAACAATGGGACCCCCCCCCCCCCCCCCACAGCACCACATTGAAGTGTCAGCTTCCTCTGTGTGATACCGAGTGCCGACGTGGGGTTTGAACCCACAACTTTCTGACTCAGAGGCCAGAGTGCTATTCACTGTGCCAGGCGACTCGCCAGGTGATGCTGCTGTCTTCTATCACCTGTGGGAAACTTTCTTTCCCTCCTACTCAGTGCCTCTGAATCTGAAGACATTCCCAAGGTCGAGGTTGCATATCTGACTGATTGACAACTGAGATTTATTTTCAGGGTTTGTGGGCAGTGTCACGTAATTGGCGATAACTTAAAGGATTGTTAACCTGCACCTGTTAGAGTTGAGGTCCCCAGAACTGCTGCCTCACACCAGCGGGATATAAAGGACAGGTGCAGTCGAGTCTGCAAAGCAACAGCTCTTCCTACACAAATCTCTTCAACGTGACTCCTCTGAAAGTCACTCTTTCTCTCTTTGAATAATAATATAATCCGTGCATTTCATGTAGCGAGGTAGGTTAGGGTCGGTCTACCTCGTGTTCTGTGACCGTGCAATGGTTCCCATAGGATAGTAGGACTATGGACAGTTTCCTCCCGGCTTCTCCAGCTATGTCCGCTAAACCTAAGACGCCTCTGCGGTAATGTCTGTGATACCAGTGTGGTAGTGTACCATATAGCTCACTATTTGTCAGATGCTGTCGGCAGTAAACGTTCAGGGCGTCTCTTAGAAGCCTGGTATATACCTCACGAGTCACCTAATCTCCTGGGTTTGCCTAAGTGTCCAGCATTCTGCTCCATATAGGAGCGACTTTCAGCCCTCGCGTTAATGCACATTCATTATAATATGGAAATCGATATTGGTAGAGCGGTTGACGTATTCGCTTCAAAGCGACCGAGGCGTCTCGAATACGGAACGCTATTAAAGAATTAATTTCCCCTCCCTTATTTTTTCAAGTATTTTTTCGTCAGATCAGTATTGCTTGATGGGTCACTGCCTTTAATTTTGATTCTAAATAAATAAAAACTAACTACACTATTGCTCACAGTTCAACGATATTTTCAGGATAATGCTGATAACAGGCTTGTAACACGTGTGAATTAACTGTTTGACACTGATTTTCAGTTTCTGTATATTTTCTTGTCTTTTATAAAATTTGCTTTGCTGGAATATCTGAGCACATAATTCATACTTTACTCTTACATTATTGTTCATTACAGTCCGAAAGAAATTTAGTCTTAGGATAACAATGCAGAACAACTTATTAATTACCGTCAATCTGTAGTTTATGATCATTTTCTCTATACGCATACATTTATCAAGCATTCGTCATTGTACTGTGTTAATTGGATTGTAATTTACTTTATCGTTCGCATTCCTTACATCATCGAGTCAACAATCGTGTTTGCTTTTATCGGCGAACACATTCGACCTTCCCAATTAGACACGGACTACCGGGGAAAATAAAAACACTGAATAAATAATGATGCTCTTAAACACCAAGGGCATAAATACCGTTCATATTGGATCTTCTGAACCGATTAAATAAGACCTCAAACTGTGTAAAACGTCGGAGCCTCGAGGGGGCCCCGGGGGCAGCCCCCAAGCCGCCGGCCATTGTTGGTCCCATCACCAGCAATTCGCACCCCCCCAAAAAAAATCCTGCGTACGGCCCTGGTCTGTAGTTTCCATATACAGTATATTGGAGTTCTGTAGCTCAGTGGTTAGAACACTCGCCTTGCAATCGTGAGACCTGGGTTCAATTCCCGTCCGGTGAAACTTTGTGAGCACGTTTCCTTACTCCGTACGTCTGATAATAATCTCTCGAAAGAAAATGATCATAAATTGGTCATTTCAAACCCCGACTGTTTGTGGGGACACCACTGTGCGCAATTGGCTGCCGCGTTTGGCCCACAAATATACAGTAAATTCACTTTACAGTGTATTCTGTGAAGCGCTCTGAGATGCCGTCCGGCGTGGAGGGCGCAATATAAATCGAAGTTGTTGTTGTCGCTTTGAGACGTCGATAAGATGTGAAAAGCGGTATATCAACTGTAAGGGTTATTATTATATGCTGGCTGGGTGGCTGACATGCGGAAACCCATCACCAGATTTAAACTGAGATTTTCCATACATCCCACTTACACATGGAGATTTCCTACATATTGAAATGAAACAAAACTCTCTCCCCCTGGAGGGACACACCCTGCTTAGCTAATGCCGGAAGGAAGGGATATTAAGTGCAGGTTGGCAAGAGCGAAGGTTTGGGGACCCCAGAGTGTGCATTGGGGCAACTGTGGGAGTCTGAAGCAGCTAAAACCACATACAACAGTTGAGAGCAATGGGCATGCTATGTGGCAAGCTTCACTTTCAAGGCCATTCACAGCCTTGCTCTCTCCTATCTCTCCGACCTGCTGTCCCCTTATGAACCTCCCCGACCCCTCCATTCAGCGGGCTCCGGCCTACTCCGTGTCTCCCGCCCGACCCGCCCTAACATCAGCGGACGGGCTTTCAGCCTCTCTGCCCCCACACTCTGGAACTGCATCCCACAATCCCTTCACTTCACTCCCTCCCTTGCCTCCTTCAAGACCCTCCTCTTCGATCGTGCCTTCTGCTGCCCTCCCAATTCTCTTAACTCCCCTCTTAACTCTCTCCCGCATCTACCCCCCTACCCTGTCCCTCTCCCTTGCTCGGGTCCCGACCTGACTGTTCAGTGCCTTGGGAAATCCTCCTGATGTGAAAGGTGCTCTATAAATATAATTTTGTTGTTGGCGGACGACCACTTAACTCACAACGGGTTGAATGGACACATGTTGCGCTGACTGTCTCTGTGTCTCTGGTTGGCTTGTGTCTGTGTGTTTGACGTTTCAATTATATTTTACTGTTTCTCTCTCTCCTCTTTAGACCAGCGAACAAGTTGGAGATCTGGGAGGATCTGAAGATCATAAGTAATTCATTGTTAAAATCCATTCACTAATGTTAGAGACGGAATTGTGTGTGTGAGTGTGTGCCCTCCTTGCTGGTCTCCCCTTTGCCATCATTCATAAAATCCAGATTATCCCAAATTCTGCCATCTGCATTCTCACCTGTACCAAATTCCCCTGTCCCATTACCCCAGTCCTTGCCAGACTTCACCGGCTCCTTGTCCCGGAGAGGATTGATTTCAAGATCTTCACTCTTGTGTTCAAATCCCTCCACTCCTCTGCAGCCACCTACCTCTCTGACGACCTCCTCTCCCCTCACAACAGTACCCGTTGCCTTGGCTCTACTGGGACTGGCCTCCTCCTTGTCCCCCGAATCCTCGTTCCACCATCGGGAGCCTTGCTTTCAGCCACTACACCCTGTGGCTCTGGAACTCCCTTCCTCACTGCATTGGCTTCGTACCCCTCTCTTCCTATCTTCAGATCTCAGCTAAAGACCCATCTATTCGACTGCACCTTTTTCCCCTTGCCCCTGGCTCAGCCCCCGGGATCCGTTATCGTGAAGAGCTCTGAGATGCTTTTCGACGTGGAGGGTGCTATATAAATCCAAGTTCTTGTGTGTGTTTGTGTGCGCTCGTGTGTGTGTGTGTGTGTGTGTTAGTGTGTGTGTGAGCCTGTCTCAGTGGTAATGCTTGAGTCAGACGGTTGTGGGTTGAAGCTCCCACATCAGTACATGAATCACACAGTCCAACCTGAGGCTCCAATACAGCGCTGGGGGGTATTGCGTTATCCGAGGTGCCGTCCTTTGGGTGAGGTGTTAAATGTTCAGGTGGATATTAAAGATCCCAGGACTCTGTTTGCGAAGATAATTACTCCTGGTAAACAATCTCCCAAATATATATAAAATATGTATTGGTGATTCACGCCAGGGCTGTTTGGCTGCCCAGAGCCTTGGGATGTCCTCCCGACGTGAAAGTCACTATTTACACGCAACTTGTTGTTTGTGGGATTTTGATGGATGAAAATGGGTGGCTGTGTTTCACCCACAAAATGCACAGACTCTGCACTTAACAGTGTATCCTGTGAAGCGCTTTTGAGATATTTTGAGGATGTGATAATAATAATAATCATCCTTGCATTTGATATAGCACTTTTCACGTCTTCTAGACGTTTCAAAGTGCTTCACAGAATATAGTGTAAAGTGAATTGACTGTATATTTGTGGGCGAAACGGGGCAGCCAATTGTGCACAGCAGTGTCCCACAAACTGTCGTAGATTGAAATGACCAATTTTATTATTGTGTTTTTTTTTGGACGGATTATTATCAGGCATGTGGAGTAAGGAAACCTGACCTGCTTGGGTTTGAACACAGGTCTCACGCTCGTAAGGCGAGTGCTCTAACCGTTGAGCTGCAACAGCTGTATTTCACCCATAAGATGCACAGACTGCACTTTCCAGTGCATCCTGTGAAGTGCTTTTGAGATATTTCGACGACGTGATAAGGCGCTACCTCAAATGCAAGGATTATTATAATTATTATTATCATCTAAGGAGAATGTTCCTTCTGGCGAGTGGGTCGGTAACCTGTGGACACCCATTTAAAATAGCTTTCCACTTCTGTATAATTCTATGATTCTAACCCGAGCTGTGTGTTTCCTGGGAATGCTGGATGGATCTATGTAGAGGGAACTTTACTATGTTATCTATGGAGTCCTGTAGCTCAATGGTTAGAGCACTCACTGTTCAAGCGAGACTTGGGTTCAATTCCAGGCAGATCAGTGCGAAACCTTGGTCAAGTTCCCTTACTCCACATACCTAATAATAATCTCTTGAAAACCCCCCCAATAATAAATTGGTCATTTCAATCCACGATTCTGTGGGACACTGCCATGCGCAATTGGCTGCTCCGTTTCGCCCACAAATATAGTAAATTTTCATTACAGTATATGCTGTGAAGCGTTTTGAGACATCTAGAAGATGTGAAAACCACTATATCAAATACAAGGATGTTTATTATTATCTAAGCCTTGCTGTGACCTGGGGAGAGTGGTTGATTGACCAGTAGCTGGTGAATCCCTATTTAAATCTCTCCACTCCTCTGCACCCCCCTACTTCTCTGGCCTCCTCTTTCCTCACAACAGCACCCGTTGCCTTCGCTCCACCGGGTTTGGCCTCCTCCTTGTCCACCGTATACTCAGCTGCACCATCGGTGTCCGTGCCTTCAGACACTACGCCCCGAGGCTCTGGAACTCCCTCCCTCACTCCCTTCGCCTCGCCCCCTTCTTTCCTATTTTCAGGACTCGGTTAAAGACCTTTTTTTTCGATTGCGTTTCGGTCACCCTCTTCCCCCTCCCTCCGGCTCGGCCCAGGGATCCATTATTGGGAAGCGCTCTGAGACACCGTCCGGCGTGGAGGGCGCTGTATAAATCCAAGTTGTTGTTGTTGTGTTGAATGTGCCTATGTTGGCTGACTGCCCTGTTGGTCACAGGTTTCAGTCGGGGGCTGGTGGCGGTGTACAGCACGTGTATGCTGGTGGTCTTGTTGCGAGTGCAGCTGAACATCATCGGGGGTTACATCTACCTGGACAACGCCGCCGTGGGCAAGAACGTCACAGTGAGTAAAACAGGTTACACAGGTGCCAACAGCATCCCCACGTGAGTGATTATGTGCAGTGGGAACCCTAGCACTCGCCTCGCAAGCGAGAGAACCTGGGTTCGATTCCCAGATCAGGGCGAAACCTTAGGCAAGTTTCCTTACTCTGCACGCCTCTCTGTTTACCCAGCAGTAGGCAGGAACACGGTTGTTTTGTTAGTCAATTGATGGATCACTTTTCAGGCGTAACGTTCAATCCAACAACAGCTTGCATTTGTACGGCGCCCGGCTGTGTGTGTGGGATACTGCTGTGCGCAATTGGCTGCCGCGTTTCGCCCACAAAACGTAGTCAGTTCACTCGACAGTGAAGCGCTTCGAGACATTTCAATGATGTGATATCAAATGCAAGGAATATTATTGTTACCCAGGAAATGTGAAATGCTGGGATTATATTGTGTGAGCAATTGGCTGCCGCGTTTTGCCCAAAAAATATATGGTCAGTTCACTTTACAGTATATTCTGTGAAGCGCTTTGAGACATCGATAAGATGTGAAAAGCACTATATCAATGCAGGGATTATTATTACAGGTCAGTATAATAATAATTATATTAATGTGGGAGGAAGTCCTGTAGTACTCAGAATACTCCACACGGTGACGCCACAACATGGGATAAAATACAGTACAGCAGATACAGTATAGCTACTGGTGCATTAACTATCATTCACAGGATAATGAGATGGGTTTGGATGAAGAAGACCTTTCAGCATATCTGATCTCTTCCCTTCAAATCACCCACTCCACTATCTCCGCACCCCCCCTCCCACCCCGTCACAGCATCAAGCTCCTTTTTATATCAGTCCCAGAATCCTGGCCTCAACCCCACCCCACCCACCTCCCTGGTAAACCTGTCCCGGTCCTGTAACTCCGTGGGTAGAGCGTTCCCCTCGCGAGCGAGAGACCTGGGTTCGATTCCAGGTCAGGGTTAAACTGTGGCGAAATTTCCTTACTCTACACGCCTGGATAATAATACCTCGGAAAGCCCACCCCCCCACCCTGAATAATAAATTGGTCATTTTCAACCCACAACTGTTTGTGGGGACGCTGCTGTGTGCAATTGGCTGCCGCGTTTGCCCACAAATATACAGTCAATTCACTTTACAGGATATTCTGTAAAGCACTTTGAGTGTCTGACATGAAAAGCGCTATATCAAATGCAAGGATTATTATTATTATCATCATCTCTGGGGCTGGTGACTGGAATGCTAAGCAGTTGTATAGGTCTGACTAGAGCTCTGTAATATAATAATCCATGCATTTGATATAGCACCTTATCACCTCTTGTAGACGTCTCAAAGCGCTTCACAGAATACACTGTAAAGTGAACATAAGAACATAAGAATCAGGAGCAGGAGTAGGCCATTCAGCCCCTAGAGCCTGATCATGGCTGATCTTCTAATGTAACTCCACCTGCCCCGCCTTATCCCTATATCCCTTATTCCCTCTATCTGTAAGAAATCTCTCACTTGAATTGACTGTATATTTGTGGGCGAAACTTGGCAGCCAATAGCACACAGGAGGTCTAGGGATTTGAACTCATCAGGATTTAGCAATAACAACAGCCCTGCATGCTATTTGCCTTGTTTATTATTGCCTTTGATTGCTATGACAGGGTAAGCATTGTGACGACTTGAGCACGTAGATCTCTTATAGTTCCCACTCCCCCAATGTCTGACAAGGTCTAGGCAGCTTCCCCCATATGTCACGCTGTCTCCAACTGTCTCTGTATCTGATGTGCTGTGTGACTTGAGTTAGACGCCAGGGGATCTGAACAGATGCTATACATGTCCCGGTTGCTTGACAGGTTATTGGGACTGAGACAGTTCTAAGGGGAGATAGATAGATGGCTGTCTAGCTCAGTCTGGTAATCATTCTTTCCTCCGAGTCAGTCACAGGAGATGTGAGTTCATGTCTCTAGTATTTCGCCCACAAACTATACAGTCCATTTCACTTTACAGTATATTCTGTCGAGCGCTTTGTGGCATCTCAATGACGTGAAAGGGCCCTTCAGCAAATGTGAGGATTATTATTATTATCAGTATAGCCAGCGGCTAGTGTAAAATGATGGTGGTGTAACTCTCTCTCCCCTCCCCCACCCTCTTTGTTTCTCTACTTCTCCATCTACCTCTGTCTCTCTTCCTCCCTGTCTTTCTCTCTCCATCTCCCTCCCCCTCTCTCTGCTTTTCTCTCTTTGTCTCTCTCCTCTCTCTGTTCTCTGTCTGTCTCCCTCCCCCCTTCCTTCCTTCCTTCCTTCCTTCCTTCCTTCCTTCCTTCCTTCCTTCCTTCCTTCCTTCCTTCCTTCCTTCCTTCCTTCCTTCCTTCCTTCCTTCCTTCCTTCCTTCCTTCCTTCCTTCCTTCCTTCCTTCCTTCCTTCCTTCCTTCCTTCCTTCCTTCCTTCCTTCCTTCCTTCCTCCCTTCCTTCCCTTCCTTCCCTTCCTTCCTCCCTTCCTCCCCCCCTCCCTCCCCCCCTCCCCCCCTCCCTCCCTCCCTCCCTCCCTCCCTCCACAGACCCAGGCATCCCCTGAAGTGCAGCAGCAATACCTGTCTAGTATCCAGCACCTCCTCGGGAATGGTAAGCCTGTGATCACTGCCCTCACACTCGTTCAGGAGAAATTTCCCTTTGCTTTTCCTCAACAACAACAACAATATCTTGCATTTATACAGCGACGTTTACCTTACCCCAAAACGCCCCCATCCTTGTCGTCTACCCTGAACATTCCCGCTCGTCTCCCTCTCCCTCAGTCCTCTCTCTCAGTCGCTTGGCCCCCCTCACCCTCGGTCCCCCTCTCCCTCAGCCCCCCTCTCCCTCGATACCCCCCTCCCGCTCGTCCCCCTCCCTCTCTCGGCCCCCGTCTCCCTCACAGACACTCCCCATCTCCCCGGGCCCCCCCTCCCCCTCGGGGCCCCCCCCTTCCGCTCAGCCCCCTCCCTCCCTGACTGTCCAGCGCCTTGGGATATCCTCCCAACATGAAAGGTGCTGTGCTGAAAATGTAATTTGTTGTTGTTGTTCACACAGGGCAGCGTCTCTGAGCACTTAACAGTGGTGGAGCCCGACATCAAGTTAGGGGGAAGGGACTTTTTTTTTGTTTGTTTGGTTTGGTCCTGTAGCTGAGTGGTTAGAGCACTCGCCTCGCAAGTGTGAGACCTGTGTTTGAATCCAGGCAGGTCAGGGAGAAACCTTGGGCAAGTTTGCTTACTCCACATCCCTGACAATAATCCCTCCAAAAAAAACACAATAATAAAAATTGGTCATTTTCAATCCACGACTGTTTGTGAGACACTGCTATGCGCAATTGGCTGCTACTTTTCACCCATAAATATACAGTCAATTCACTTTTTATAGTATATTTTGTGAAGCGCTTTGAGATGTCTAGAAGATGTATAGAATTGAATCGTTGACTGTGACTGAAGTCCAGTTTATAAACATTGTGTTCTCTTCTTCCTCTCCACTCTCGCGTTCTCCCCTCTTCTCTTTCCCTCCTCTCCCCCCTGTCCCTCTCCTCTCCTCTCCCCCCCTCTCTCCCTCTCCTCTTCCCCCTCCTCTCTGCCCTCCCTCTCTTCCCACTCCCTGCCCCCTTCTCTCCACCCTCTCTCCCCCTCTCCCCTCCCCTTCTCCCTCCCCCTTTCCCCACACTACCCCCTCTCTCCCTCTACTCTCATTCATACACACACTCTCCCCTTCCTCTCCCTGCCCCTTCTCTCCCCCTCTCTTTCCTCCCCCCCACTTTGTGAGGTAGGGCTGAGTGAGCTGGTGACTGTGGTGAAGCAGGCTGTGCAGGAGGTGATTGGTGGGTGAGTGCTGGAGCTCAGCTCTGTCTCTGTCTCTCTGACTGACTGTACTGCACGGCATTTCTCCATGTGTTCGTGACCTGTGCCTTACGTAGTGTTCTGTGTGTGTGATTGACTGACCTATTGTTACTGTGTGTGAGTCTGTGTGTGTGTGTGTGACTAACCTACTGTCACTGTGTGTGTGAGTCCGTTTGTGTGTGTGTGAGAGAGACTGACCTGCTGTCAGTGTGAGTGTGAGTATCATAGAATCATAGAATCATATAGCACAAAAGGAGGCCATTTGGCCCATCTAGTCTGTGCCGGCTCTTTGAACAGAGCAACTCAATCCCACTGCCCAGCTTTCTTCCCATAACCTAACAGACCTGCTCTTCCTAAATAAAGATCTAGTTCCCTTTTAAAAGCTGTTATGGAATCTGCCTCCACCACCTTTCAGGCAACGCATTCCAGCTTCGAACAACCTGCTGAGTGAAAAAAATTCTCCTCAGCTCCCCTCTGCTTCGTTTTGAAACTAGTTTAAATCTGTGACCACAAGTCACTGATTCGCGCACCAGTGGAAACAGTCTTTCCCTATTCACCCTGTCGAAACCTCTCATAATCTTATAAAGCTCTATTAGGTCTCCTCTCAATCTTCTTTGTTCTAGAGAGAATAAGCCTAGCCTATCTAGCCTTTCCTCGTAGCTGAAGTCCCTCATTCCTGGTACCATCCTAGTAAATCACCTCTGCACCCTTTCCAATGCGTTAATATCCTTCCTAAAGTGTGGTGACCAGAATTGTACACAGTACTCCAGCTGAGGCCTAACCAAAGTCTTATAGAGGTTAATCAGCACTTCCTGACTTTTGTATTCTATACCCCTATTTATAAAGCCTAGTATCCCATTGCCTTCTTAATGGCTTTGACTACCTGTCCTGCCACTTTCAAAGAGTCACTAACACAAATCCCCAGGTCTCTCTGTTCCTTCACACCCTTTAAAATTGTACTATCTAGCCTATATTGCCTCCCCTCATTTCTTCTCCCAAAGTGTATCACCTCACACTTCTCTGTACTAAACTGTATTAAACTTAATCTGCCATGTGTCTGCCCACTTTACCATTTTATCTATATCTATATTCTCTTGCAGATGGTTACTATCCTCCTCACTATTTACTATTCTCCCTAACTTAGTATCATCTGCAAATTTGGAAACTGTACCCCCTAACCCCAAATCATTAATGTATATTGAAAAGAGCAGTGTTCCCAAAACTGATCCCTGGTGGACGCCACTGTACACTTTCCTCCAGTCTGAAAAGCAGCCACACACCACAACTCTCTGCTTTCTGTCTCTCAGCCAGTTGTGGATCCACACTACCACTGTCCCTTTAACGCCGTGGGCCTCTATTTTCCTAATAAGCCTCTCATGCGGCACTTTGTCAAATGCCTTTTGAAAATCCATGTAAACTACATCAACTGCGCTGCTCTTGTCCACCCATTCTGTTACATAGTTGAAAAATTCTATCTCTTGCTCTCTGTGTATGTGTGTGTGTGTGTGTGTGTGTATGTGTGTCAGTGACTGACTGAGTCCTGTTGTTGCTCAGCGTGTCCTTGAAGCAATCTTTGACGCTGGTGGAGGTGGAGGATAAGATTGGGCTGATCCGGGAGCGGGTGGAGAGACAGTGTACCCGGGAGGTGGAGCGGCTCAGCACCAGGTCCCCGCTCTGTCACTACCTGATCCCTGATGAGGATGACACACTCGCCTCACAGGTACCCGGCAGCTCACTATAGCGACTGTGTGTGTGGGGAGGTGTGTGTGTAGGTGTTATATGTGTGTGCACGCATGCGTGTGTGTGGAGGTGTGTGTGTTGGTGTTAAACGTGAAAGGCGCTATATAAATGTAAATTGTTGTTGTTATGTGTGCGCGCGTATGTGTGGGGAGGCCGTGTGTGTAGGTGTGTGTGATGGCGTGGGTGCGTGTGCGAGGATGTGTGTGGAGGGGTGTGAGGATGTGTGCAGGTAAGGGTGTGGATGAGGGTGTGAGGTAGGGTGTGTGTGAGAGGATGTGCATAAGTGGGTGTGTGAAGATGGGTGTGTGTGAGGGTGTTGTGAGTATATTTCAGAGTGTGTGTTTGTGTATGAGGGTGGTATGTATCTGGGGAGCGTTTGAGTGTCAGGAGGATGTACAGGAGATGAACTGTAGATTACTGTTCTCTGGGCAGGCCTGCGGGTTGACAGACAAAGACAAGACCACGATCAAACTACTGAACGAGACAAGAGACATGCTGGACAGGTGTGTGTCAGTCACTAGAGAGAGAGAGAGAGACCAGAGGCTGACCTTAAGAGACAAAGATTAATCTCTTAAACCAAGAGAGAGAGAGAAACTCTGGCTTCTGCTCTCGGGGGAGATAGACCAGCTTCCGACCTTACCCGTACCAAACTCCGTTCCCTGATTACCCCAGTCCTTGCCAGCCTGCATTGGCTCCCTGTCCTGGAGAGGATCGATTTCAAGATCCTCACTCTTGTTTTCAAATCTCTCCACTCCTCTGCACCCCCCTACCTCTCTGAACTATTCTCTCCTCCACTGGGTCTGGCCTCCTCTTATCCCGAATCCTCTGCTCCACCATCGGCGGCCGTGCCTTCAAGCCACTAAGCCCCGAGGCTCTGGAACTCCCTTCCTCAATCCCTTTGAGGGATTGAGGAAGGTCTAATAACAGGTCTCGGCCAAAGGCCTTTCTTTCCGTTATTGGGAAGCACTCTGAGACACCGTCCGGCGTGGAGAACGCTACATAAATCCAAGTTGTAGTAGTGAGCATTTCCCGCCGCTTGTCCAGCTAGGACCACCTTCCCCGTACGTTAGTTAGGGCTTTGGTTGCTGGATTAACAGGAGCTATAGTGGGAGGATTCCCTGCCCCCAGTCACTGGTCTACCCTCTCCGGTCCTTATGATGAGCCAAAGCTCTGGGCAGTGACGCCATAAGCCGTGTGCAGAGTGAGCCAGTGACTGGGGGCATGTGGTGATGCAATTAACAATACTCCTTACATTTGATATAGTACGGCCGTTGCAAAAAAAATCCCAGCAGCTGTTATTTTTAATATAATAATCTTACATTTGATAGTCAAAGTGCTTATATGAGAGAGTTAGTTACTGCATTTTATAAATGAAAATATTGGAGTTAATCTTATCTTTTCACTGGAAATTAGATTTGTGTCATTGTGAAAAGGTGTCAGTCAGTCCAGTTATTACAATTCAACTGACATTGTGTCTGAAGTTTCCTTACTCCACACACACACACGTGCCTAATAATAATCCGTCCAAAAAAAACAACACAATAATAAAATTGGTCATTTCAATCCATCACTGTTTGTGGGGACACCGCTGTGCGCAATTGGCTGCCGCGTTTCAAGTTGTCACATCGCTCATCCTGTCATAACAACCAGAGGCAACAATAAACAAGGCAAATAGCATGCAGGGCTGTTGCTTTTGCTAAATCCTGATGAGTTCAAATCCCCAGATGGCTGTGCGCCATTGGCTGCTGCGTTTCGCCCACAAATATACAGTCAGTTCACTTTATAGTATATTCCATGAAGCACTTTGAGATGTCTAGAAGATGTGATAAGATGCTATATCAAATGCAAGGATTATTATTATATTATAGAGCTCTAGTCAGACCTATAAAACTGCTTAGGGTTCCGGTCACCAGCCCCAGAGATGACGATGGTAATAATAATAATAATAATAATCCTTGCATTTTGATATAGTGCTTTTCACGTCTTCCAGATGTCTCAAAGGAATACACTTGCTTCACGGAATACACTCTAAAGTGAATTTACTGTATATTTGTGTGTGATATATATATATATATCTAAGCACCGGGACTTACACTAGAACAGGCAGATGGAACCTCATTTGACATCTCATCCAAAAAGACAGTGTTAACAGGCGCTTTAAAAGGATGTGATGTACTGACTGTGCTGTGTGTGTGTGTGTGTGTCTCTGCAGCTGTGACTTCTCCACTGTGCTGAGCTCCTGTCTGACACGAGGATTCAGTCGTCTGCTGGATAACTTGGCCGAGTTCTTCAGACCCACAGAACATGAGCTGCTCCCCAACGGCAAGATCACCAGGTCAGTCACTGTCTCTTTATATGTGTGTAAGTGTCTGAAGCAGTAACTGTCCAGTGCCTTGGGACGTCCTCCTGACGTAAAAGGTGCAATACAAATTTTGTTATGTGTGCATATGTGTGTGTGTGTCTGTGTGTGTTTCTGTGTGTGTGTGTGCATCTGTGTGTGTGTGTCTGTGTGTGTTTCTGTGTGTGTGTGTGCATATGTGTGTGTGTGTGTCTGTGTGTGTGTGTGTGTCTGTGTTTCTGTGTGTGTGTGCATGTGTGTGTGTGTGTGTGTCTGTGTGTCTGTGTGTGTGTGCATCTGTGTGTGCGTGTGCGCGCTTGGGTGGGTCTCTGCGTGTGCGCGTGCATCTGTGTGGTATGTATGTGCACGTGCGTACAAACAAACAACAACACAGCGCCCCTCACACAGCTGAGTGTCCCAGAGCGCTTGACAGCTATGGAGCTCGACGCCGAGGGAGTACAGGGAGGTGAAGAGGGAGAGGGAGGGGGAGGGAGGGGGCCAGGGGGAGGAATTGAGGGGGAGAGAGTTCCAAAGTTCCGGGGAGCGGTGGCTGAAAGCGCGCTGGCGCTGATGGTGGAATGGGAGAGACCAGGGACAGCAGGAGCCGGAGGCAGGCAGCGAGGAGTGGGGGTGGGGGGGGGGTGTGGGGGGAAGCTAGTGGAGCGGAGCGAGGAGAAACGGAGCGGAGTGGAGTGTGGAGAGAACTCCCTCTGTCTCGGCTCTTGACTATCAGCTGTGATGGTGTCTTTCCTGCTGCTTTATCAGTTTGCGTCCTCACCTCTGGGCTCGTCAAGATGGTGCGTTCATGTCCCCCTCCTTCCCCCACCTCCCACCTCGCTCGCCCCCCATCCCGCTTGCCCTCTTCACCCCCCCCCTCGCCCTCTCCCCGCCACAGCGCAGACTTTGAGCTCCCAGCCCAGCACCGGGGGGAGCACTCTCACAGGAGCCGTCATTCGATTCACAGAGTAAATATTATCTCTCGCCCTCGACAAAACAGCCACAAAGCCCTTCATATAAATGTTTATTGCTCTACTTTGTGTTTCTCCCCCCCTCATCCGCCCTTTCCGCATCTCCACCCTTTCCTCTTCCCCTCTCTCCCCCGCCTCTTCCTCCCACTCTTCCCTTCTACCCCTCTCCCCATCTCCACATACCCTCGCCACCCCCTCCCACTCCTCCCCTTCACCTGTCTCTCCCTGCCTCTCTCCCACCCCTCTCTCTTCCTCTTCCCCCACCCTCACCAACCCCTCCCTCTTCCCCTGCCTCCCCTTCCCCCCTCTCTGCCTCTCTCCCACCTCTCTCTCCCTATCCTCCCCCCTCCTCTCATTCCCCCTCTCTCTCCTTGCCTCTCCACCCCCCACCTCCCCTTCTCCTCCACAGCATGTCGAGTGTCAGTCTGCCTCTTGCCAAAATCATCCCGATTATCAATGGACAGATGCATGCCATCTGCAGCGAGAATCCCAGCCACTTAGTTCAGGTGAGAGACAGCCTTCCTCAACCCTCCCAGTACCTGGCAGAACCATGACCATTGATTCTCTAGGGGGAAGCGAGCACCAGCACAGACACCATGGAGGAGAGAGAGCAGGCAATAATCCTTGCATTTTGATGCAGTGCTTTTCACATCCTATCGAAGTCTCAAAGCGCTTCACAGAATATACTGTAAAGTGAATCGACTGTATATTTGTGGGCGAAACGTGGCAGCTGATTGCGCACGGCAATGTCCCACAAACAGTCGTCTTTTTTGGACGGATTATTATTAGGCGTGTGGAGTAAGGAAACTTGCCCAAGGTCTCGCCCTGACCTGCCTGGATTCGAACACAGGTCTCACGCTTGTACGGCGAGTGCTCTAACCACTGAGCTACAGGAGCTGCACTGGTGTTAGAGCAGAGAGCTCCAGTGGGGGAGCGAGTAGCAACACAGACAATGTGGGGGAAAGCCCATAATAATAATAAGAATTATCCTTGCAGTTGGTACAGGGTATTTCCCAGCAGGAGGAGCAGCGCTTTACCACGTAGATGTGTGTGTTAGTGATTGCGCAGCCCAGTTGTGCACAGATGTTCCTCGATGCTGTTGTACTGTTCCTGGACCCCTTCCCTCGCCCGGCTCTGCATCGCCAGAGATTCGAGTTCAAAATCCATAATCCTCCCGTTCGAATGCCCTACAAAGCCTTGGTCACTCCTACCTCAGCGGACTCCGGCCTACTCCATGTTCCCCGCACAGCCCACCCCACCATTGGCGGTTGGTCGAGCCTTCAGCCTCTCTGCCCCCACTCCATCCCGCAACCTCTTTGCCTCATCCCATCCCTTGCCTCCTGCACGGCCCGTCTCAAGACCTCCTCTTTGACCGTGCCAACTTTCCCTCATCACATCCCTGTCCCTCTCCCATGGTAGGGTCCTGTCCCCTGACAGTTCAGCGCCTTGGGACGTCCTCCCGACGTGCAAGACTCTATGTCATTTTGTTGTTGTGTTTGTCTCTAACTGTGATTCTCTTCCCCCCCTCACCCCTACCCCCCCACAGGACCTGCTGATGTTGGATCAGGTGAAAGACTTTGCCGCCAATGTGTACGAGGCATTTAGCAGCTCTGAGCAGCTGGAGAAATAGCCACAAGGAGGAGGAGCGGGGCGGAGGGCGGTCGGGGGAGCAGGAGAGCAGGAGAGAGGCCGGGGGGAAAGACAGAGAGAGAGAGAGGTGGGGAGCTGAATTCTCACCTCTTTTTCCCCTCCTCCCCCTAACACTAAGCCCCAGTTACCCCCATCGCCCAGTGAGCTCTGTGCCTGCTGATGGTGGGCTCGGCCATTTCCCTCCGTTGAAGTCCCTGGTTACCCCCAGACCCTCTCAAGACATGATTACATTAATCTGCCTGTAAATACCTTGTATTATAGCCCTGTTTGTACCCTCTGTATTATAGCCTGTTACCCCTTCCCACAGACATGCCCGTCAGCCTGGGGGAGGGGAGGGGAGGGGGGACGGACCTGTTTTTAGTTATTGCGTTGTCCGTGATTCAAGTTGGATTTAGATTCAATTCAATTAAACAAGGCCTCACTAAACCGAGTGTGTCTCCAACCGACAGTCACTCTATGCTTGTCCTATTGTTCTTGTTGTTTTCTGTGTAATGTGTGTGGGTGTGTATACACAGGCGGCTGCTTCATGTGGGGTAAGGTGTTTGAGCGCTGGGGAATTGTGCGGGTGATATTACACCCCAGGTTCCACACTGATACCGACTTTCGAGAGACCCGGGTTCGATTCCCGGCAGCTCAGGGCAAAACCTTGGGCAAGTTTCCTTACTCCACACGCCTAATAATAATCCCTCAAGGGAGAAACTGATAAATTGGTCACTCGATCCACAACTGTTTGTGGGACGCTGCTGTGCGTAATTGGCTGCCGCGTTTCACCCACAAATATACAGTCAATTCACTTTACAGTATATTCTGTGAAGCGCTTTGAGACATCTAGAAGATGAGACAAATTAACAAATGCAAGGATTGTGTCTCAAAAGCGCTTCACAGGATATACTGTACTATGAAGTGGAACGACTATTTTGTGGGCGAAACGCGGCAGCCAATTGCGCACAGCAGCGCCCCACAGTGGCTTGGCACCCACACTGATCGACAGCACCTGAATGTGCGGCTCTGTGAGCGATTTTGACGTTTTCAGGCTGGACAGGCATTGACTCGGACAGAAAGGATTATTATTGATCCATCATTGAAATGAGTTGGGTTGATGGTGGCTGCTGCACCTCCACATATGGCCACACGATGGCGCTAGACGGCTACAAGAGTAACGCTAATAAACCTTGCATTTGATACAGCGCCTTATCCCATCTTCTAGACTGTGTCTCAAAGCGCTTCACAGAATATACTGTAAAGTGAATTGACTATATATTGTGGGCAAAGCGCGGCAGTGAATGGCGCACAGCAGTGTTGCACAAACAGTCGTGGACTGAAATGACCAATTTATTATTTGTTTTTGGAGGGATTATTACCCCTGGACAAGCCACCCGCCAAGCGACTAACCACCGGGTTCCTCCTGACTTGGTAAACAGAGGCCTTTGGAGTAAGGAAATCTGCCCAACATTTTGCCGTGCCCGGTGTTGAGTTAAGCATTGACGCCGTCCAGCATGGAGGGCGCTATACAAATCTAAGTTGTTGCTGCACACAGCAGTATCCCACAAATGGTCGTGGATTGCGTGACCACGTTTTTTGGAGGGATTATTAGTCAACATCAATAATCATTACATTTGATAGAGACCCTTATCACAGTATTTTACTGCAAAGCGCAACGACTGGACTTTTTCGGGAAGCGCGGCAGCCACTCAGCACAGGGCGACTTAAAACATTTTTGAAACTGGGGAAGGAGGGGAGAAGGTGAGGGGTGAGGGCGAAACAATGGGGTAACGAGGGGGCAAAGAACATAATAACAAAATGATTCTTGTACAACACCTTTCAGATTGGGAGGACGTCCCAAGGCACTAGACAATCATTGTTTCAGACCCGAGTTGGGGGACAGGATCAGGGAGGGGAAGTGGGGTGACCGATGGCACGGTCAACGAACAGGTTCTTGAGGTGGGACTTGGAGGAGGCTAGGGAGGGGACGAGGCGGAGGGATTGAAAGAAGGATAAGATCTGTAAGAAGAAATAAGAGCAAGTTCCATCCAGTTTGCCTTCTACTTGGCAGTCACTTGCACATGTTCGTTTAATAAAACATTCACAGCCACACCACATTACAGTGAAGAGCTTTGAGACATCTTGACGATGTGATAAGATGCTGTTTTCAACGACAAGAAATTGTATTCATATAGCGCCAGCCAAAGGCACGGTCAGGGAGGGAAGTCTTGAGATGGGTCTTGATGATGATGATAATAATAATAATTGGACGTCCAAGGCCTTGAAAAATCAGGGATCAGGACACGAGCATTCGGGGGGAGTAGAGTTGGGATGAGGGAGGGAGAGAGTTCAGAGGGCAGCAGAAGGCATGGTCAAAGAGAAAGGTGTTGAGACCGGCCTTGAAGAAGGCGAGGGAGGAAGCGAGGCAAAGAGACTGTGGGATGGAGTTCCAGAGTGAGGGGGCAGAGAGGCTGAAAGCCCGTCCTCCGATGGTAGGGCGGGTCGGGCGGGGGACATAGAGCAGGCCAGAGCCCGCTGAGCAGAGGGAGCGGGGAAATTCATAGGGGGTCAGCAGATCAGAGAGGTAGGGTGGGGGCGCAAGGCCATGGAGGGCTTTGAAAGCGCCTTATCACGTCTTTGAGATGACGAATAAGAGCTGCCCCCTCCTGCAAGGCCTTTAGAATATTCTTTCCTCCCTTTGTGATGTTCTGGTTTTACTTTTTTGGACTTTCACTGCCCGGAGAATTAAAAAAATAATTTTTCCAGGTGCAAATCATTTAGGAAGTGGACGGGGTTAGAATTGATCAAAGGCGCCTTTAATCCACCGCTCAGTCCCTGAGGCTGTGAACACTATTTAGTGCGTTAGCTGATGTAACTTGGGGCATGTGGGTGAAGGATGGGGGTCAGGAGAAAGGGAGGAGGGGAGAGGTATTTACAAATTAGGATTTGTGCATCTAGCATCCCATGGGGGAGAGGGTGGGTGGGTCTGTGGGTGGTGAGGGCGGGGGGTTGGTGGTGGAGGGTGGTGAGAGGTCGAGAAGATGGGAGAAGAGGGGGAGATAGTGGGGAGGCAAAGGGGACATGATGGGGGGAGAGGGAAGGGGTGGAGAGGGAGCGGTGGAGACAAGATGGGGAGGAGAGGGTGTGGCGGGGGAGAGAGGGTGGTGGTGGGATGAGGGAGAGAGGGAGGGGAGAGGCCAGGCTCTGTCGATAGTGCTCTTGCTTTTGGATGAGAAGGTTGTGGCTTCAATCCCCCACATCAAGAAAGTTGAACTCATTTGTGTTGGCTGACACTCCAATGAAATAATAATAATAATAATAATAATGATCCTTGTATTTGATGTCGCGCCTTATGTCCTTGAAACGTCTCAATGCCCTTCACAGGATATAATAACAGTAATAAGCCTTGCATTTGATATAACGCTTTTCACATCTTATCGACGTCTCAAAGTGCTTCTCAGATTATACTGTAAAGTGAATTGACTGTCTATTAGTGGGCGAAACGCGGCAGCCAATTGCGTACAGCAGTGTCCCAGAAATAGTCATGGATTGAAATGACCAATTTTTATTATTGTGTTTTGTTTCGGATGGGTTTGGTGACCAAATCTGCTTTTTTTTGGGGGGGGAATTACCTTCTGATTATCTGCCAATTGACTACCAGTCAGGTTCCTGATTACTGCCATGTAAACAGAGGCATGTACAGTAAGGAAACAAGCCTAAGGTTTTGCCCTGCCCAGGAATCAATCCTTGGTCCTCTCGCTTACAAGTGCTCTGACCGCTATGCTGCGTTTCACTGTGGGTGGGTAGGGTAGGAGGGGAAGATTGTTGGAGGTGCCAGGGAGTGAGTGGATTTGAACACAAATAAACCAGGGTCTTGTCTGTGCCTGTTCAGGTGAATGTCAAATGTTCCTTTGACGTAGGTAGGAAAGAGAAGCCAGTTTCTCTTTGTTTTCTGGCTAACATTCCCAGGTAAATCCCGTATTCAAAAGATTACTTTAGGATGAAGGAAGCTAAGACTATAAGTCTAAGACTTTAGGATCGTCTCCCTTCAGAATAATCCCCCAACCCCCCCCCCCCCCCCACCCATCACAGCATCAAGTGTCCTGGCCTCAATCCTCCCTGGTAGTAATAATAATAATAATCATAATCCTTGCATTTGAAATAGCACTTTTCACATGTTATCAACATCTCAAAGTGCTTCACAGAAAACACTGCAAAGTGAATTAACTGTATATTTTTGGGCAAAACATGGCAGGCAATTGTGCACAGCAGCGTCCTCATAAACAGTCGTAGATTGAAAATGACCAATTTTATTATTGTATTTTTTTTAGGATGGATTATTATTATTAACCCTGTAATTAACCTCTCCTTGCATTTCGTACAGCCACGTTCACATCATTGAGACGTCTCAAACCGCTTCACGGGATATATCGCCGAGTGTAGTGACTGTGTATGTGTGGCTGTTGCAGCAGCGTTTTGCACACAGCGATAACAATCTTTGCCTTTTTATTTTAACAATGCTCGCACTTGCTGTGTGTGTGTGTGTGTCACATTTTCGAGATGCCTCAAAGCGCTTCACAGGATGTAGCATGAAGAGGTTTGCCATGTGTATTTTGTGGGACAAACACGGTAACCCATTTGCGCGCAATAATGCCTCGCAAACAGCTGTGGAGCCAGTCACCAATTTTATTCGGGGGATTGTTTGCAGGACACCGGGGGGGAGAGAGAGAGAGAGAGAAACTCCCTTCTCTTTTCCAATAGCGCCGTGAGATCTTTAATGTCCACCTGAACAGGCAGACGGGGCCTCGATTTAGCGTCTAATCTAAAGGGTTAGTTTGTGAAAAAAATCATCCTGGGGTTTGTCCTGAAATAGCTCTCGGTGTCTCTCGTGGCTCTTGTTCTGCTGCCTCAGTGATTCCCAAAGTATTGTTCTGGATTTAACTTTCTCATTCCAGCTCATGGCTATTTGCAGACCTATAGCTGAGACGAAATTGAGCTCCGAAGAGAGAGGGAGAGAGACAGATAGAAAGAGAACATGTGGTTTTAGTTTCCGTAGAATTTTAAAAATTTGAAATTCTATTTCAGGAAACATACTTGTGGACCCAAAATAAATCCTCCTGATAATATCACCCGTCTTGTAAAGTTCCAGTCACCACATTGGGCAGAATGAATAATAACAAGCCTTACATTTGAGCTGAACAGTATAGCTCAACAACAACAACAACTTTGATTTATATAGCGCCCTCCACACCGGACTGCGTCTCAGAGCGCTTTATCACCTTATCACTTCATTAAGATGTCACAAAATGCTTCACAGAAAATGTTGTAAAGTGGAGTGACTGCTTATTTTGTGGGTGAAATGCAGCAACCAAGTGTGCACAGTGACCACGTTTTAGTATTTGTGAATACAGGTAGGTACATTGGAACTCCATCCCACAGTCCCTTTGCCTCGCTACTTCCCTTGCCTCATTTAAGGCCGGTCTCGAGACCCACCTCTTCGACCGTGCCTTCTTTTGCCATCCCAACTCTCTCCCTCCCCTTCTAACTCTCTCCCGCCCTCCCCCCTGCCCTGCCCCTCTCCCTTTCTCGTGTCACGACCTGACTGTTCAGCGCCTTGGGACGTCCTCCCGACGTGAAAACCACTCTATAAATGTAATTTTATTGTTTGTTGTTGTTGTTTTGTGGACGAAT
Source organism: Hydrolagus colliei (assembly GCA_035084275.1). Taxonomy (NCBI): domain Eukaryota; kingdom Metazoa; phylum Chordata; class Chondrichthyes; order Chimaeriformes; family Chimaeridae; genus Hydrolagus; species Hydrolagus colliei. Next base: position 40,223,418 of record CM068744.1, read on the forward strand.
TCGTAGAATCATAGATTTACACATCACAGAAGGAAGGAGGTCATTCTTCCTGACGTTCCTGTGCCAGCTTTTAAAATCTATCCCACTCCCCAAACCATCCCCTCCCACCACCCCCTCTCTCCCTATAGCCATACAAACCTGTTCTCGCCAAATAACCATCTATTTCTCTCTTAAAAGTTATTGTTGAATCAGCTTCCAACACCCTTTCAGGCAACGCATTCCAGATTCCCCCCAAACTCACTGTGTGTATAAATTTCCCCTCATGCCCATCCCCCCCTCTGTTTCTTCTAGCAACTATTTTTAATCCTTGGATTAACTGACCCACTCAGCAGTAGATTCTCATCCCCTCTGAAAGCGACTAAATGTTGGGTTGCTATTTATTACCTGGGAAATATAGGCATGTGGAGTAAAGGAAACTTGCCTAAGATTTTGCGCTACCAGGGAATTGAACCCGGGTCCTCTCACTTCCGAAGTGATTGCCCTGAAAGAGTAAATCCAGATTATTATCGAAGAGAGAGAGAGTAAGAGAGTGAGGGAGAGGGTTAGTGGATGTGAGAGGGAGTGAGAGAAAGAATCAATGTGTGTGTGAGAGAGAGACTGTGTGTGTGTGTGAGAGAGAGAGAGAGAATGAGAGTGAGAGAAAGAGAGGAAAAACATCTGGAGATTTGACAAGAAGCGTGAAATGGAGATTTATCCGGTAGCTTGCGATTCACAAGGGTTCGTAATCTGGGGTTGCATTAAGAAAGTTTGAAAAATAATCCACATTTGGCTCGTGGAACTTTCTGGTAGCTTGTTTTCCTATTTGTTGCCAAAGCTTTCCTCTCCTGTCATCAATTCTTAATGCTCTGTGAAGTGCTCATCAGTCTAAGGCTTAACACAGGCCCTGGGTCTTGAAAGAGCTTTAGTCCTGGTGTTGGAGAGACAGAGGACTGGGTCACTGGTGTCTTTCTCTTGCCTCGCCCGAGTTGAAGACCCACTTCAGGACTTTCTACTCCCAACTAACAACAATAACAAAATTACACTCGTAGAGCGCCTTTCATGTCAGGAGGACGTCCCAAGGCGCTGGACACTCACTGCTTCAGACCCGAGGATGGGGACAGGGTGGAGGGAAGGGGGGAATTAGGAGTTGCCGATGGGTCCATCGAAGAGGAGATTCTTGAAATGAGACAATGAGATATGAAGGAGGCCAGGAAAAGGGCAAGGAGGAGGGACTGCTGATGGAGTTCCAGAGGTCGGGGGCAGAGTGGCTGAAGGCTCGGCCGCCAATAGTGGGGAGGGTGGGTTGGGGGACGTGGAACAGGCCAGACCCCGCTGAGCGGAGTGGGTGGGCAGGTTGCTAAGGGGATAGGAGGTCATGCATATAGGGTGGGGCGAGGTTGTGGAGGGCTTTAAATGTGAGGATCAGGATCTTGAATCGAATCCTCTAGATAACACTCCACTGGAGTTGTTTATTTGGCCAGCCGGGTGTTTGACACCCTCGGAAACCTATCACCGTTGCTTAAGAGTCTCCAAACCAAGCTGAGAATTCCCTGCCTCCCACCTACAAATCCCAGAGATATATTGTTGGAATGGAATGCACTCTCTCTCCCTGGAGGGACACACACTCTACCTAATTACGGAGAGTATTAGGCGTAGGTTGGCAAGAGCCAGGGTTTGAGTGGGGCTCCAGAGTGTGTCTGGGGTAACTGCTGGACTCTAAAACCACAGAGGATGCCATTGATATCAACTTCAATAGAATACCTGGGGAGAGTAGACAAGGGTGAAGAGGAAAGTCTTGAAGTGCAAACTCAAATTGGGCAAAGAGGGGGCGAGGTGGAGGGATTGAAGCAGGGAGTTCCAGAGGGTTAATAATAATAATAATACTATTAATCATCCTTGAATTTGACATCTTATCACATCTTATCGGCGTCTCAAAGGCTTCACAGATTATACTGTAAAGTGAATTGACTATATTTGTGGGTGAAACGCGGTAGCTAATTGCGCACAGCAGTGTGCCACGAACAGTCAATTCAGTTTACAGTATATTCTGTGAAGCGTTTTGAGACGTCTAGAAGACATGAAAAGTGCTATAGCAAATGCAAGGATTATTATTATTATTTTTATCCAGCGCATAGGATGTCCTCCCGATGTGAAAGGTGCTGTGTAAATGTAATTTGTCCAGCATGAGCCAGCCCACTCCCAGCCACGCGTAGGAAATGATCACCCCCACCACCCCCCCCCTCGACTGTACGGAATGTTCCAGCAATCAGGAAACATCCCCTGAGCCAAAAGAGTAGTTTTCAAATCTTTTTCCAATTAAATTACACATGTACCTTCTGGAAATCTTAGTCTTGGAACTCGCTCCCTAAAGTTCGAGTGAGAGAAACCCGGTGAGACAGAAAATATAGGAACTCAGGGGTACAGGCGCAGGACGAGGGAACGTTTGACATTCACCTGAACAGGACGAGTCAATTCACTTTACAGTATATTCTGTGAAGCGCTTTGAGACGTCGATAAGACGTGAGAAGCGCTATGTCAAATGCAAGGATTATTATTATTATTAACTTGGCGAGACCATCTAAGTCATCAAGCTGTCAATACCTCATTTATGTGTGTCTAACTCGTCATTCCTGATATCGAGTACCTGAGACCTTTCCCCTCGGAGTGGCAAGTTATCAGGATTTTCCTATATCAATTGTAAAATCCTATAGTGTAGTGGTTAGAGTGCCAGCAAGAGGACCCAGGCTCCATTCCCGGACAGGGCTAAACCTTAAGCAAGTTTCCTCACTCCACACGCCTCTGTTTACCTACCAGTAAAGTAGGAATCTGGTTGTTAGTTGATTGGCAGATTGCTTTCTAGGGGCAATAATCGCATAATTTTTTTTTTTTTATCACTCAATCCACAACACAGCTGTGCGCAAAAGGCTGCCGTGGTTCATTCACAAAATACACTGACAGTTCACTTTGCAATGTGTTCTGTGAAGCGCTGTGAGACATCGCAATTATGTGATACAACTACAAAATACAACAACAAAATTACATTTATAGAGTGCCTTTCACGTTGGGAGGACATCCCAAGGCTGAACAGTCAGGTCTGGACCTGAGCAGGAGAGAGGGGCAGGGTAGTGGGGAGAGGATAGAGAGAGTTGGGAGGGGGAGGGAGAGAGTTGGGAGGGCAGCAGAAGGCACGATCGAAGAAGAGGGTCTTGAGACCGGCCTTGAAAGAGATGAGGGAGGAAGTGAGGCGAAGGGACTGTGGGATGGAGTTACAGAGAGTGTGGGGGCAGAGTGGCTGTATCGAATGCAAGGATTATTATGCATTATTATTATACATCTGCTTGCCTCGCCCCATCTGATTCAGCCCTTTTTCTCTTGCGATCGGGAATTTATTGTGTCAACCGTACCCCTTAAGAGCTGGAAAAACAGTCACCACATTCGTGAGCGATCCCTCGCAAGGAGATGGATTTCCCTGTGTTTATTCTCTCGACATTCCCCAACTTCTCAGATAATAATCAGACTTTTCCTGTTGACTCTGCACATTTTACCCTTGGTTGCTTGCCTGCGTTGTGTTTGGAGGGTGGAAGGGGAGGGGGAGTGGGGGAGGGGGTGTGTGATTGGGGCTTGCGGTGGGGGTCTTTGCTTCCATGCCCACAGGAATGAACACAAGCGCCAAGCAATGTCTGGAAGCAATGAAGTAATGAAGAGTGTGGAAACAGAGCCTACCGCAAAGTGGATCAAGTCAGCCATTATTAACCCAATCACTCCCACTCTCCACTCCACAGAAAAGTCCCTGGTCAGCAAACAATGTTTTGTTTCACAAGGTCATTTCCTTCCCTCTCCACCACCCCATCCCCACTCAACTGAAACTCAGAAACTCCCTCCAATTCCACCCCCACCCCCCACCCACTCTCCCACATCCTCAAATGTACCCAAAGACCTTTCTGTGTGACCGCACTTTCATTCACATCTAGACTACTACTACTACTACTACTACTACTAATAATAATCCTTGTATTCAGTGCAGCGCCTGTCACGTCGGGAGGACGTTGCAAAGCTCCTTCACAGGATATAATGTAAAGTGAAGTGACTGTGCATTTTTTTTGGCAGAACATGGCATCGAATTTGAGCACAGTAACGTCCCACAACCAGCCATGGATTGAGCGACCAATTTTACAATAATAATAATCCTTGCATTTTGATATAGCACTTCTCTCATCTTCTAGACGTCTCAAAGCGCTTCACAGAATATACTGTCAAGTGAATTGACTGTACATTTGTGGGTGAAATGCAGCAGCCAATTGCGCACAGCAGCGTCCTCACAAACAGTCGTGGATTGAAACGACCAATTTTATTGTAGTGATTTTTTGTAGGAGTGTTGGCCAGGACACCAGAAGAGAGAGAGAAACTCTTTTTCTGTTCAGAGAGTGTAGTGGGATCTTTAATGTCCACCTGGACAAGCAGGTGGGACCTGAGTTTACGTCTCATCTGAAAGATGGCACCTCTGACAATACAGCGCCCCCAGCACTGCACTGGAGTGTCAGCTTAAACTTTATGAATGGCTGATGTTCCTGTTCTGCACTGCATTGTCAGAAGTTCGTTCGTTTTGGATGAGACGTTAAACCGAGGCCCCGTCTGTGCCTGTTCAGGTGGATGTTAAAGAGCCCCTTTTGCTATTTGAAGAAGTGAACTCCCGTAGCTCTCACTCGTCTCGCAACCTGGTTTCGATTCCCAGAAGGAAAAACCGTAGGCAATTTTCCTTATTTGACACAACACGCCTGATAATTATCCCTCGAGAAATAAATAACCCCAAAACAATAATAAATTGGTTAATTCAATCCACGACCGTTTGTGGGACACTGCTGTGTGCACATGGCTGCCACGTTTTGCCCACAAATATAGAGCCAGTTCACAGTATTTTGCGTTTCACTTTACAGTAGCGCTACATCAAAAACAAGGATTATTATTATTATAGAAGGGGCCCAGTTATCTGTCCAACAATCCCCCAAAATATATCCATTATGTTATGAGTGAAGTAAGGAAACTTGCCCAAGGTTTCACCCTGACCTGCCTGGATTCGAACACAGGTCTCACGCTTGTAAGACGACTATTATTATAATAATAATAATTTGACATTGCATCCTGGTTGAGACATCTCACAGTGCTTCACAGAACATATGGTAAAATGACCCGATGGTGTATTCCGCGGGAGAAACGCAGTGGAAGCCAATCGCGCACAGCAACGTCCCACAAACAGTCGAGGATTGAAGTGACCGCACTTTTTTGTGATCAGCCATGTCCGTCACCAGGGGGCAGTGTTGGCCCACGGTAGATTCTTGCTCTCACTGTAAACCTCAAACTGTTCGTCGCCCCCACCCCAAGTTTATGATTGACAGTTGCTCCTTTCGCCTGAGAAATGCTAAGGAAAAGATGCTATCAGGATCATGTCAGAAATGTCATGGGTGATCATGTGAATGGGTGCCAGAGCTGGTTTTGAGATCTTTCATTCCTGTGAGATGCTTTGATCTGATGCTTTCATCAGATCAGAGAAAGTTCCTGCGCAGAAACAGGCCAATTCAAGCCCGTCCCTCGAATTGGCAAGCACTGGCCTGTTTTCCCCTCCCCACCCCCTCTCCCCAGCCCCATCTTCTCCCCCATTGGCGTGCGGCCCTTCAACTTTTATGTCCCACCCTATCTCCTTGACCTCCTTCAAACCCACCGACTCAGTCTCTCCCTTCATAGAGTAAGTAAGGAAACATTGTTTCCAACTAGGGTGGAGGGAAGAGAGTGGGTCAGCAACTAGAGGACCTCTCGCTTGTGAGGTGAATGCTCTAACCAATATGCTACAGACTCCATTGTATATAGTCAACATTAATTTTTTTTCCTCAACTCTGTCTGATCTCACCCTCCTGCACATTCCCTCCTTCCTGTGTGCACACATACACACACTCTCATTTCTGGGCCAAAAGGTTGAGTTGGGGATCATAAGCAGTATAAATTGGACTAGTTAGGCAATAATGTGAATAACACAATAATGTACAATAAAAACAATACAAAATGGGTCACTTCAATCCATGACTGTTTATGGATGGCAGCCACGTTTCACCCACAAATATACAGTTAATTCACTTTACAGTATATTCTGTATATTCTGCTTTGAGATGTCTAGATGTGAAAAGCACTGCATCAAATGCAATTATTATTATAATTCTCTTTTTCCAATTAGCGTTGGGAATCGCTAACATCCACATTTTCCTTCCTCCACACGCCTCTGTTCACCCAGCAGTAACTAGAACCCGGTTGTTAGTCAATTGGCAGATTGATTTCCAGGGGTAATAATCCCTCAAAATAAATTGGTCAATCCAATCCAATCCACAACTGTTTGTGTACAATTGGCTGCAGTGTTTTGCCTACACACACATAGTCACTGTACATCATAATATATGCTGTGAAGTGCTTTGAGACATCTCAACCTCGTAATTACTCCACACGCCTAGTAATATTCTCTGAAGAAAAAATAACAATAATAAATTGCTCACTTCAATCCATGACTGTTTGTGGGATACTGTTGTGCGCAATTGGCTGCCACGTTTCTCTTACAATCATACTTTATAATTCACTTTACAGTATATTCTATGAAGTGCTTTGAGATGTTTAGAAGACATGAAAAGCGCTACATCAAATGCACAGATTATATTATTGTATCGAATGACCTGTTTTTATGCTGTATCACCAAGTAAATCTATGTGAATCTCTCTCTATCCTACTGCTGTTTAAAGGAATGCACGGACACAGGCTTAGGTATGCTTTACAGCAGAGAATTCCACCTCTCATGTTATTTCACCCTCTTTTATGTTATGAAGAGTGATATGGAATGTCTGAGCGAGAACCTTATCAAGGTTAACATAGATTGACACTGAGATACAGCACAGAAACAGGCCCAACTAGTCTGCGCCCATGTTGTGAGTCCTAGAACAGAGTTGCTTGCACGCCAAAGGACCCAGGTTCAATTCCGAGGCGTGGCAATACCTTAGGCAAGTTTCCTTACTCCGCACACAGAGACCCTGATGTGGTCTTTAATAAAGCCACAACCTTGTAACAACAGAATCTGGGAGCTGTGGACTGAGCCATGGTGACGAGCTGCTAGACCATGATTGCAATGCAATTTTTGTCAGTATGAAAAAAATAGATTTTTAAAATTACTGTTCGGCACATTAAAAACACTAGTTCCCCGCTTTCTGCCCTCATCCTCTGGAACTGCATTGCATTTCTGCCTCATGCTTTCCTTCTGCCTCCTTCAAGACCGGTCTCAAGACCTCTCTCTTTGTCCATACCTTCAGGAATCATTACAGAACAGATAGAATAGGGAAAGAGCGGGGTATTGGGGTTAGAGTAGAGAGCTTTAGTGGAGGAGCGAGCAGCAGCACAGACAGACTGTTGCTCTTTAGTCTTGAGAGAAGATGATTCAAAAGGGACCTCAAAGTGATGTTAAACTTTTGAAATTAGATTGAAAAAATAATACCAGATCATCAATTTAGGACGTATCAAGACCGTAGAACAAGAGGACACATGATTGCTGTTGCAGAAGGCAATTTCAGGATAGATACCAGGAAGTTTTCACCCAGGAGTTAATTAAAGACTGGGACAGGATTAGCAGCTAATGGGGTTGTGGCCAAGACACTGGGACTCAGTTAACCAGCAGCTTGATGCTGTGATGGGGGGGGGGGTGGTCTGGAGGGAGGAGATCAGATGGGCCATCTTCATGTAAACCCATTTTACGATCTTATGGAGTCTTTCTGTTGAGTTGGTGGTACTGGGAAAAAAAAAGTGACATGTGATTTCATAATTATCAGCTGTGGTTCATACTGCTCGGGGAGATTGAGTGAAGTCAGATGGTTGTGGGGTCAAACACTATTTGGGGAGTTTCAGATCACTGTCCAAGCTGATTTGTGTGTGGGAGTTTGTTGCATTGTTGGAGGTGTCATCTTGTGGATGAGACATTAATGTGAAATCTTGTTTATTTAGTCAAGTGACCGTTAAAATGCTCGTGTGACAATTGGATAAGAGAATGGAGTCTCTCTCTCTCTCTCTCTTCCTCTCTCCCTGTGTCCTGGCCAACATTCCCTCAGATAATATCATCCCATAACTTTTAAAATCTAGCACCTTTCATTCCATGAGGAAGTCTCAAAGCGCTGATATAAAGTGTAGTTACTGTGCATTTTTTTAGAGAGAACATTGCTGCCAATTGGCACACAGTGATGTGCCACAAACAGCCAAGCTGTAAAAACTGATTTTGTTTGGGGGATTGTTGGCCAGGACATTAGTAGAAATACCCTTGTTGTTTCTAAACTTGTTGTGGGATCTTTATAGTCCACCTGAACAGGCAGACAGGACCTCGGTTTAACATTTCATCTGAAAGACACATAACTTGGGCATTGTGAAGCTCTTGTAGCTCAGTGGTTAGAGCACTTGCCTTACAAGCATGAGACCTGTGTTTGAATCCAGGCAGATCAGGGCAAAATCTTGGGCAAGTTTCCTTACTCCACACTAATAATAATCCTAATAATAATCCCTCCAAAAAAAACCACAATAATAAAAATTGGTAATTTCAATTCACGGATGTCTGTGGAACACTGCTGTTCAATTAATTGGCTGCCATGTTTCTCCCACAAATATACAGTCAATTCAGTTTATAGTATATTCTGTGAAGCGCTTTGAGACGTCGATAAGATGTAAAAAGCGGTATATCAAATGCAAGGATTATTATTATGATTATTCACCTTGTATTTGTTTGTGAGGACATTGCCATGGTGAAAAATGGCCACTAATTTTGCCTGTTAATCACTGTGAAGTGCTTTGAGGATCTGAAATTTCAATTGTTTCTCTGTTCGCCTGGCCCAGAGGTAGCCCTCTCTCTCTCTCTCAGAAGGTTGTGGGATCATGATCTACATCATGACTTGGAACTCATACAATCCAAGATGTCACTTAGTGCAGTGCTGGAGGACAACTGCATGGTCGGAGGTTCTATCTTCAGCTGAGAAGTTTGGGTGGGTGATAAAGTACAGCATTGGAAATATGAAGGGAGTTCCTCTCAGTATCTTGGCCCCATATAAATTTGCAGGACATTGCTGGTTGCAAATTGGCTGCAACATTCAACTGGAAACCCACAGTCACTACACCTTACAGATATCTGGCATTTGGGAAGTGCAATAAAACCATGTGAATTTGTTTACTGTCTCACCTGAAGGACGTCACCTCTAACAATGGAAATCCCTTGAGTAAGGCAGTGCTCCTGATGTGAAAGGCGCTATACAAGTGTAATTTGTTGTTGTTGTTACCCAACTGGAACTCTTCGCTCTAACCCCATTCCCCTGCTCTCTCCCCATCACTGGTGCTTGCTTCCCCCATTGGAGCTCTCTACTCTAGAAACATTCTCTGCTCTTTCCCCATCATGTCTGTGCTGGTGCTCATTCACAGGGTATCCTATGAAAGTCTTTGAGACGTCCTCCTCATGTGAAAGGTGTCAAATGCGAGGATTACTATTGCTATAATTGTTGTTGTTTTCTCAGAAACCCAGTTATTACAGAAACTCTTTCAGATGAAGGACAGGGGAGGTGACTCCACATCCATGGGTTGTTGTGTACCTCAGTCCTAGCCAATAGCAGGGACTGGTTCCACTAGGCCAGCGGGAACATTCTCTAAGTGGGAACAAAGTAAGCAAATTCACACTGTTTTATTGCACTTCCCTAATGCCAAACAGCTGTAAGTCTCAGACAGTCCAGTGGCTTCACTGATTCATGTCCCCTGGGCTACACGTGCACTCACTCCCTCCCGAAGAGAGAAACAGCTTCTTCTGGGCCTTATCCCAGCAAGAGAGAGCTCCAGTGGGAGCGAGCACAAGCACAGACACGATAGGAGAGTGAGAGAGAGAGCAGGGAATGGGGTTAGAGTAGAGAGCTTCAGTGGGGGAGTGAGCACCAGCTTGTTCAGCGGGTATTGCATTGTCAGAGGTGACGTCCTCCGGATGAGATGTTAAATCAAGTCCCTGTCTGCCTGTTTAGACAGATGTTAAAGATCCCATAGCGCTATTCAAAATGAGAAATTAGTTTCTCTCTCCCAGCATCCTGACCAACAATCCCCCACAAAGAATTGGTCACTCACTCTATAGCTGTTTGTGGGACACTGTTGTATGTAAACTGGTTGCTGCGGTTCGCCCATACAATACAGTCACTGCAGTTTACAGGAATTCCTGTGAAGCACTTTGAGTCATCTCGATGACGTGATATAGCTCTGTGGGATGGAGTGCTGGTAGCGCAGTGATTGGGGCACTGACTTCGCAAGCATGTTTGATTCCTGGCCGGGACGAAACCTTGGTTAGCCTTGTTTCCTTACTCCACACTCATCTGTTTAGCTAGCAGTGAGTAGGAAGACAGAATGGCTTATTGTGGGTAATAATCCCTGTCTCTAGGTGGAGGGCACTATTTAATAATAATCCAGATTATAATAATACAGGATCCGCTATTGTAAAGCGCTCTGAGGCACCGTCTGGCGTGGAGGGCGCTATATAAATCAAAGTTGTTGTTGTTGTATAATAATCCTTGCATTTGATATAGCGCTTTTCATATCTAGTCGACGTTTCAAAGGCGCATCACAGAATGTACTGTAAAGTGAATTGACTGTATATTTGAGGGCGAAATTTAAGTGCAAGTTGTTGTTGTTGCTGCTGCTGCTGTTGTTGTAATTGTGTTTCGCCCACAAAATACACAGTCAATTCACACGACTGCACAAGCGGTCAGCACGGGACTTGGACCTAACCCTTCCCTTCCAAACAATTACACCTGCCTCATCGCCAGCTAAAGGAATCTCTTTGCTGAGTAACTTCAGGATTTCCATCTGGGCTGGGCAGGGAATGAGGGTAGGGGTGAGGTGGAGGTGGGGGGAGGGATGTGTTGGTGTGGGGTGTGGGGGGGGGTTGATACAATGCAGCTCATTGCGAAATGGATGTGAGACTTTAAAGATCCTTGTGCGTGTCAGAAATCCAGAAATCTTGGCAGCTTTGTGTTGTAGATCTTACAGTGCGGGAGGAGGCCATTCGGTCAATCATATCTGTCTTTGTGCCAGTTCCTGCCCCTACGTCCCCCCAATGGAGCTCTCTGCTCTAATTCCATTCACTGCTCTTTCCCCCATGTGTCTGTGCTGGTGCTCGCTCCCCCGCTGAAGCTCTCTAATCTAACCCCATTCGCTGCTCTCTCCTCATCGTGTCTGTGCTGGTGCTCGCGCTATCCACTTAAATCAAATTTCCCTGCTCTTCTAAATCTTGATTGTACAATTACTCATGAAATTCTCGTCTACACAGTGGAATTAGAAAGTTATATGATGCTATAACATACTGACTCAGTGGGTGGTTTGTTCTTAGCTCTGATAATTTTCTGTGTAGCACAGTAAAAAAAACGCTCTAAGCTATGTGGTATTTCAGAAGGGAATAAGTCCCCGTCTCAAACCCCACTCTTAATTCCTGGTAATGGAACAAGACTTTGCTGTAAATTCTTCATCAGTGAAATCACAATCATATTATTCTTTTTTCCACAATTTTCACATTGAGTCAAAGACATCAGCAGGTTTCAATGTGCTACATAAGTTACTCTGACCTAACGCCAGCTTGGCTCGGTCACTAGCTTGCTGCTCTCCAGGTCAGAGGATTATATAATAATAATAATAATGAAAATTCCTTGCATTTGATATAGTAGCTTATCACGTCATTGAGATGTCTTAAAGCCTTTCACAGGATATACCCATAAAGTGAATTGAATTAGTATATTTTGTGAGCAAAATGCTGCCAATTCCACACAGCAAGTCCCACCAACAATCGTGGATTGAGTGACCAAATTACAGTACTGTATATATATTTTTGGAGGCGTTATAATGCATGCAAAGCAACCCGCTAATCAACAACAGAGTTCCCAATTACTGCTAGGTGAACAAAGGAAACTTGCCTAACATTTCGCTGTGCCCAGGAATCAAACCCAAGTCTCTCGCTTGCGAGGCAAGGGCTCTAACTACTGAGCTACAGGACTCTATTAGAGAGATCAATGAGGCCACCAACACTCCCACATCCTCTCTCCTTGAACTCCTTCTTTTTGGTTCACAGTCTAAGCATTTTGTTTGGTGGGACGGAGGGGTGCTGCATTGTTAGAGTAGTGCCTTCCTCACTCGCTTCGCCTCGCCCGCTATTTTCAGGTCTTGGCTAAAGACCTTTCCTTTCGACTGCGCTTTTGGTCATCTTCTTCCCCCTCCCCCTGGTTATGGATCTGTTATTGGGAAGCGCTCTGAGACTCCATTCGGCTTGGAGGGCGCCTTATAAATCCAAATTGTTGTTGTTGTAGTCAATCAAAGTTGTTGGTATTCATTAAATAACACATCCTGAACAACAAAATTACATTTGTAGAGCACCTAAGGAGAGAGAGAGAGAGAGAGAGAGCGAAAATACATAATGTCCTCTCACAGTGCCAACATGCCAACATGGCTGACGCAATGGAAAACACACAATAGTGCGTGTGTGAAAAATACACACAAATAATCTTAAACTCTCTCTCTCTCTCACCCTCTCCCTGGCTAAAATAAAACATTGCAATTTTGCATGTTGATGGCAATAATGAGGCACCAGTTGGAAACTTGGCAAAGATGTGAAAATCTAGCCTCGGATCGCTTCCCAGTGGAGTGCGAGCTCGCAACGATTCGCATTGTTGTGTTTCTTCAGTAAGTGAAAGGGTTTCGCAAAGGTTTTCCCAATGCACACTCACTCGTACATACACCCTCCAACACACGAGTTGCATGCACGCTCACACACAAGCAAGCACTCACACGAGCGCCTGTACTCATGCGCACTCACAACATGTAGACATAGTGTCATATGTCACACAGACATATGACACTCACACGCTACCTCCCTTACTACAGCTCATGTAGCTCAGTGGTTAGAGCACTCGCCTTACAAGAGTAAGACCTGTGTTCGAATCTAGACAGATCAGGACAAAATCTTGGGGAAATTTCGCTATTCCACACACCTCTGATTACCTAGGAGTAGGGTCCGTCGATATGGAAATTTTCCGATATCGATATTATCGGTGGACTCATATTGATATATACCGATATATCGATATCACCGGGTTTTTATCTTGTGCGCATGCGCGAAAATGGTGATTAGTGGGAGGAGGGGGAATGACCGGTCTGTGCATGTCTGATTGTGTTTGGTGGTGGGGGAAGGGAAGAAGGGGGATGCGCGCGCATTCAGATATGATGTGCTCGACAGCCCAGGAGGTTTGTGATGCAGGCGACAAGGTCTGTTAAATGCTATCAATGTTTTTTTGTTAATTTAAGGGAGCGTAATGGACATTTGAACCTTTGGTTGTATATTTTCTGTATGCTGTAACGTGGCATTTGTTGATGATATACCGATATTTTGTGGATATCCTGATTTTTTTTTCATACCGAATTTTTTGATATACCTATATATTCAAATTTCCGATATTGGTATATCGATATGAAAAATTATATAGATATAACCGATATATCAATATATCACCGGTCACTACCTGGGAGTAAGTAGGAATGGGGTTGCTAATTGATTGGCAGATCGCTTTTGCAGAGATAATAATCCCTTAAAAATATAAAGAAAGGAAGAAATTGCCGCTCAAACCATCACTGCTTGTGGGACACTGTTGTGCGGAATTGGCTGCCACATTTCTCCCACAAGATCTACAGTGACTACACTAGACAGTATATTCTGTGAAGCCCTGTGAGATGTCTGTCTTATTGATGTGATAAGGCGCTATGTGAAATACAAGGATTATTGGTATTGTTGAACCAAGATCTTGTCCATGCCTGTTCATACCATCTTCCTCCCTCATCCACCTCAGTGGGACCGCACTCGCCTGGTTTGAGTCCTACCTCACTAAATCTAAGTTGTTGTTGCTGTTATTCCAACCTTACTTGGAGACGAAGAAATATGTTGCACAACAGGCGCCTAATTGGTCCAACTAAAGTTGCTATCCCAGGCAGATATGAAGGGCCTGGCTGCAGGCGATGAGTGGTGATGGCCCCAGGGGTACAGAGAGAAACAGAAACAGAGAGATATGTTGCTGTTTCAGTTTAAATCCTGTGCTGATGATTGATAGGCGCCGGTAAGATCTTTTGCAGCTGCATTGAAATCAACGGAGCAGAAATTCCCCAAATAGGGCAAAGTCGTTGTAATAATAATAATAATCCTTGCATTTGATACAGTGCTTTTTCACATCTTATCGACGTCTCAAAGTGTTTCATGGAATATACTGTAAAGTGAATTGACTGTATATTTTGTGGGCGAAATGTGGCAGCCAATTGAGCATAGCAGTGTCCCACAAACAGTCATGGATTGAAATTACCAATTTTATTATTGTGCTTTTTTTGGATGGATTATTATTAGACATGTGTGTGGAGTAAGGAAACTTGCCCACGTTTTCGCCCTACCTGCGTAGATTCAAACGCAAGTCTCACGCTTATAAGGTGAGTGCTCTAACCACGGAGCTACAGGAGCTCCACAGAGCCCCGTAATGCACAGAGTGGTCCTTCTAGTGGAATCCCATAGATCAGTGGTTAGAGCACTGGCCTCACAAATAAGAGAACCCGGGTTCGATTCCCAGCAGGGCCAAACTTTCAACAAGTTTACTCACTCCACTCCTCTTTTCACCCAGCAGTATATAGGAATCCAGTTGGTAGATGATTGGCAGATCGCTTTCTGGGGTCAATAATTCCTCCTTAAATAACCTGTTCTCTCACTCCATGACCTTTCGTGGGACATTGCCATGTTTGCTGTGTTTCGCAATATATTCTGTGAAGCCCAACAATGTGATAAGGCGCTATATTATTATTATTTTTACTATTATTTAAAGTCCTGTCTTGGTGAGACTTGAACCCACAACCTTCTGCCTCAGAGTGCTACCTACCCACTGTTCCGGACGGACAGACTGAGGATATATAATGCAAGTTTTATCTCTTTTCTTAAAGCCTTCATGACAGGCTTCATCAACAAGAACAACAACTTTAATTTATATAGCCCCCTCCGCTGACGGCTTCCGGAACGTTTCCCAATAACGGATTCAGAGGCCGAGCCAGGGGGAGGGTGAAAAAAGTGACCAAAAGCGCTGTCGAAAAGAAAGGTCTTTAGCCGAGACCTGTAGGTAGGAAGAGAGGGGGCGAAGCGAAGGGAATGAGGAAGGGAGTTCCAAAGCCTCAGGGTATAGTGGCTGAACGCATGGCTGCCGATGGCAGAGCAGAGGATTTGGGGGACAAGGAGGAGGCCAAACCCAGTAGAGCGATGGCAACCGATATTGTTGTGAGGAGACAGGAGGTCAGAGGTCGTGGGGTGCAGAGGAGTGGAGAGATTTGAAAACAAGAGTGAGGATCTTGAAATTGATCCTCTCTGGGACAGGAAGCCATTGTAGTCTGGCAAGGACTCGGGTAATCGGGGATCGGAATTTGAGACTTGACTTGACAGGGCATTTTACCTTGATTTACAGATAGAGAGTTTGTGTAATTTTGCGAATCTTAAATACCAGGAACAAATTGTTCTGGACAATGCTATTGGAATATGATTGAGGACTCGCTGAATCCCTTGGCCATGGGAGACTCTCTCCAAGTTGTTGCGCAATTACCATGTTGAGCCCATAAATAAATTGACAATCATGAAATCACCAGCCTGACTCAGTCGGGAACACTTTCACCTCTGAGCCAGGAGTTTGCTGGTTGAAGCCCACATCAGGACTGGAATTTCTATAGTCTAAGGTGACTCCAATCGGGGGAGCACTGTCCGGCATGGAGGGTGCTATATAAATCAAAGTTGTTGTTGTTGTTCAGGTGGATATTAAAGATCCCATGGCGCTATTCGAGAAAGAGAAGGCAGTTTTGCCCGGTGTCCTGGCTGACAATCCATCAAATAAAGTTGGTCATTTTTATCATAACTAGTTGTGGGACATTGCTGTGTGTGTCTAGGCTGGCTACAAATAGTCAATCCAATTTACAATCTCTTCTGTGAATTTCTTTGAAGTGCCTCAACGATATGATGAGGCGCTGTATCAAATATAAAAATGGTGATTATTATTACGAGGAAATTGAAGTCCTGCTGTTTGGAGACGAACAACCGTCAGTGTGTAAAATTGTGGCTGTTTACGGGATGCCATCATGAACAAATTGGCTGCCGAGTTTCTCCCACAAAGTACACAAGGTCACATCACTGTACAGTATATCCTGTGCGGTGAATTTCAAGACATTTCAATCATGTGGTCACGTCTGACATCAAATGCAAGGATCATCATTATTATTTAAAGCTTTAATGAGGACGAGATGCTAAACTGAAATATTTTCTGCCTTCCCAAAGATCCCATGTAGAGCAAAGGGAGTTTCTCTCTCCCAGTGTCCTGGCCAACAATCCCCCAGATAACAGCTACCACCACAACAACAAATTGCATTTATATAGCACCCCTCACGCACTTTAAAGTCCCAGAACAGTCACAAACAGATAAAACTCTTGGTGAGCAATTGCTTTGATAAAAAATGTGTTAATCTACAAAATATGCAGCCTCTATGCTTTATACTATATCCTGTTCCGTTTATAATGAGTCACATCTGGACTTTTTCCTGTAGTCATTTTTTACTGGTGACGTTGTCCCTTAACCTGCCACTCAGTGGACCTTTCACCTCACTCCAAGCGAAATATGCGGCTGAAAGTGATGGTCGGGATTGATTGGAAACAAGGGAATAGATGGAGAGGAAAATTACGTCCACATCCATTATAGTTCCGAATTGAGTGATTTATTATAATAATCATAACCCTTGAATTTGATATTTTTCACGTCATGTAGACATCTCATAGCGCTTCAGTTGTGGATTAAATGAACATTATTATCATTTTAAAAAATTTTGAAATGTTTATTTAGTTACTGCTAGGTAAACAATAACACCAACAACAAAATTACATTTGTAAAGAGCTTTTTACATTGGGAGCACGTCCCAAGGCGCTGAACAATCAGGGATCAGGACATGAGCATGAGGGCAGGCTTGGGATGAGGCAGAGCAGAGAGTGTAGGAGGGTGGCTGAAGGTACAGTTGAAGAAGAGGTTCTTGAGTTGGGCCTTGAAGATGGTAAGGGAGGAGCGAGGCGAAGGGTTTGTGGGATGGATTTCCAAAACATGGGGACAGGGAGGCTGAAAGTCCGGCCACCGATGGTAGGGCAGGTCGGTCGGGAGACATGGAGTAGGCCAGAACTTGCTGAACAGAGGGAATGGAAATGATAAAGAGCTCAGTGGTTAGAGCACTCGCCTTATAAGCGTGAGACCTGTGTTTAGAATCCAGGCAGGTCAGGGCGAAACCTTGGGCAAGTTTCCTTACTCCATACACACGCCTAAAAATAATCTGTCCCCCAAAAAACTATAATAAATTGGTCATTTCAATCTACGACTGTTTGTGGGACACTGCTGCGCGCAATTGGCTGCTGTGTTTCACCCACAAATATATAGTCAATTCACTTTACAGTATATTCTGTGAAGCGCTTTGAGATGTTGAAAGATGTGAAAAGGGCTATATCCAATTAAAGGATTATTTATTATTGTTATCAGGCATGTGGAGTGAGGAAATTTACCCAAGGTTTCACCCTGGCCGGGAATCAAACCCAGGTCTCTCGCTTGCGATTCAAGTGCTCTAACCACTGAGTTATCGGACTCCACACATTTAAAGTCTATCACCATAAATTGAGTCCTTGTATTAGAGTGCTTAGAGTATTCGCCTCCCAAGCGAAAGGATGTAAGTTTGATTCATAGGAACATAGCAACATAGCAACATAGGAACAGGAATAGGCCATTCAGCCCTTATTGTTCCATTATTTAATTACATCATAGCTGATCTGTACCTCAACTAATCCTTTCAATTCGAATTTCAACAACAACTTTGATTTATATAGAAGTTGTTTCTCACCCTCTCCTGATATCCCTTAATACAGTGAGCTACCAAAAATCTATCAACCTCACTCTTGAAGGTGTGGATGGATCCAGCATCCAAAGCATATTCCAAGTTTCCTTTCTCCACATACCTCGCTTTACCTCTGTTTAGGAGTAAGTTGAAACCCTGTTGTTGGTCGATTTATGGATTGCTTTCCAGGGGTAATAATCCTTCAAAAATAATAATAATCATAATATTAATCATTTGGTCCTTTAATTCACTACTTTTTGTACAATGCTGGTCAGAATTGGCTGCAGTGTTTCACCCACAAAATACAGTTAATTAACTTTACATCATATGCTGTGAAGCTCTTTGAAACGTCTTGAAGACACGATAAGGCGCTATATATAAGATCACAGTGCAGATGGTTATTCCATTAGGTGTTGCACCCACAAAATAAATAGTAAATTCACTTCATAGTATATCCTGTGAAGTGTCTTTAAGGTGTCTCAACGATGTGATAAAACGCTGCATCAAATGCAGGGATTATCATTTTTATTTAAATTAGGTGTTGTGGAGTCCTGCAGCTCAGTGGTCAGAGCACTCATTTTACAAGCGTGAGACCTGTGTTCGAATCCAGGCAGATTAGGACGAAACCAGATTAGGACAAAAGTTTCCTTACTCCACACGCCTAACAAAAATCCATAAAACAAACAATAATAAAATTGGTAATTTCTATCCACGACTGGGACACTGCTGTGCGCAATTGGCTGCCACAAATATACAGTCAATTCACTTTACAATATATCCTGTAAAGCAGTTTGAGACATCTAGAAGATGTGAAAAGTGCCACATGAAATGCCATGATTATTATTATCATATCAAATTCAAGGATTATTATTATTATTAAAGACTAGAGAGCCCCAGTAGGGAGCGAGCACCAGCACAGACATGATAGGGGAGAGAGCAGGGGAATGGGATTTGAAGCAGGCTTCCAGCTGTGTGTATAGTAAGGTTACCCTACTCATTAGGGCTTTGGCTTACAGTATTAACAGGAGCTGAGTAGGAACAATCCCAGTCCCATGTGGCTTGCCTTTTCAAGCCCTGTTGAGGAACCGAGCTGCCTGTTCTGTCATCAGCAGACAGATGAGGTGTTAGTTTAACATCTGACCCAAGGGAAGTGTCAGCCCAGTCTGTGAACGCAAGTCCCTCAACATGGTACCTTTAACCCTCCAACACTGAGCCAAGATCTCAACCAACTGATCCAAGGTTTGACACACATATATCAAAGCAATGAATGAGGATTGCCAAGTAACACATGGCAAATGAAGGGTTTATTATTATTATTATTATTAATAATATTAATGATCCAAGCATAGTTCCTGGAATTATCAGGGCCACTGGGACTGGTAATAATAATAATAATAATAATAATCCGAGAGTCCTGTAGCTCAGTGGTTAGAGAACTCGCCTTACAAGCATGAGACCTGTGTTCAAATCCAGATAAGTCTGGTCGAAACTTTGGGCAAGTTTTCTTACTCCACACACCTAATAATAATCCTTCCAAAAAAAAACAATAATAAAATTGGTCATTTAAATCCTTGACTGTTTGTGGGACGCTGCCTTGCGCAACTGGCTGCCGTGTTTCGCCGACAAATATACAGTCAATTCACTTTACTACATATTCTGTGAAGTGCTTTGAGACGTCTAAAAAATGTGAGAAGTGCTGTATCAAATGCAAGGATTATTCTTCTTATTATTATTTGATATAACACCTTACCACATCTTCAAGATGTTTCAAAATGTTTCATATGATATGCTGTAAAGTGAATTGATTGTATATTTTGTGGTAGTAAGATTATTCAGAATCGGCTTTAAACAAAATATCTGCTGAACAAAATACTAACCTCCGGCAGGAAACAGCTGTTTTTCGAAGTCCAGATATGTTAAGAAAAATAATATCTATTCTACATAATGTGGCAGTGTTATTAGGTTGGCTGACAAGCACTCAAAACTCAGTGATTTAACAACAACAGAATTACACTTACATAGCGCCTTTCACGTCAGAAGGACGTCTCAAGGTGCTGGGTAGTCGGCAGCCAGTTGCGCAAGGCAGCGTCCCACAAACAGTCAAGGATTTAAATGACCAATTTTATTATTGTTTCAGACACAAACTGGGGTCGGGGACAGGGAGGGTGGAGGGAAAGGGTGGGGTTTGGTGTGATCGATGGGATGTCAAAGAGGAGGATTTTGAGGCAGGACTTGAAGGAAGCCAGGCAGAGGGTGAGGTGGAGGGACTGTGGGATGGAGTTCCAGATGTTGGGGGCAGAGTGGCTGAAGGCTCGACCATCAATGGTGGGGCAGGTGGGTTGGGGGACATGGAGTGAGCTGGAGCCTGCTGAGCGGAGGGGCAGGCAGGTTGGTAGGGGGTAAGGAGGTCACAGATGTAGAATGTGGCGAGGCCGTGGAGGGCTTTGAATATAATTTAAATTATAATAACAACAACAAAATTAAATTGATGAGCGCCTTTCACGTCGGGAGGACATCCCAATGCATATGTTACAGAATAACATAATAATACTGTTATAATAATTATTCTGATCCTTTTATTTGATACACCATATTTCACATTGGAAGGTCTCCAAACGCTTCAAGCAAATTTTACAGAAATTTGCTGTAAAGTGTAGCAACTGTGAATTTTGATGAACACAATTTGAGCTCACAGTTTAGTCTGACATTCAAAGGCAGTGCTGGGTGTGTGTGTGTGAGGGTGTGTGCAGGGTGGAGGGAGGGCACTGCATTGTCAGAAATCCTGCAGTACTGCTCAAGAAGTCAGATTTCTTCTCTCTCCCAGTCTCCTTTTCAAAAAGCAACCAGGTAAAAATTGTCATTCACTTCCTGGCTGTTTGTGGGGCATTGTTGTGGGGCTGTTTGTGGGGCATCAGCTGTGCATGTCACCTGCGATACACCCAGCAAGTGTACTGTACAGTACTTCAAAGTAATTCCTGTGAAGCTTTGGGAACTTCCCCCAACATGAAAGCAGCTATATCAAATGCAAGTGTTTTTAGTATTGCTGATTGCAGTGAAAGGGTTCATTGGCATTGTGGGCCAGAGTGCGAGCAGAAGTAATCCATACTTTAAACTTCACTGTTGTTTATTCTCCCTTGATCTTTAGTACATTGGAGCTCCTGTAGCTCCGTGATTAGAGCACTCGCCTTACAAGCGTGAGACCTGTGTTTCGAATCCAGGCAGGTGAGAGCGAAACCGTGGGCAAATTTCCTTACTCCACACACACGCCTAATAATAATAATCCGTCAAAAGAAAACAATGATAAAATTGGTAATTTCAATCCATGACAGTTTGTGGGACACTGCTGTGCGTAATTGGCAGCTGCATTTCACCCACAAATATGTGGTCAATTCAGTTTACAGTATATTCTGTGAAGCGCTTTGAGATGTCTAGAAGATGTGAAAAGCACTATATCAAATGCAAAGGTTATTATTGAGATGCTGCTGCTGCTGTTGTTGTTATTTCATATGACAAAATAATACAAAGAATGTACAGCAATTATAATTGTGTCCACTGGTTATTTCACTCACTGTACTGTGGGTTCACTTCTTATTCACTTCTTCAAATTCTTTGCAAGCGAGAGGACCAGAGTTTGATTCCTGGGAGGAGGGAAACCTGAAGCAAGTTTCCTTACCCCACGCCCCTCTGTTTACCTCGTATTAAGTAGGAACCTGGTTGTTAGTCGATTGGCGGATGACTTTCTGAGGTTAACAACCATTTCAAAATTTTAAAAATATTCATGCTCACTCTATTCACGACTGTCTGTGGGCCACTGCTGTGCGGAATTGGCTTAGGCAATTCACCCATAAAATACACAGTCAATTCACCTTACAGAAGCAACACTATGTGTTCCAACCACCAGTTCAGACAGCGATTATACCATCTCACTATCCACTGAAGACCTTTCTCTTCGACCTTTGTTACGGACATCTCCTTCCCTCCTCCTGGCTCGGTGTTGCGTTCCGCCATTGTCAAGCACTCCGATACACTTCCCACATGATATCCCCTGAATAAATGCAAGTTGTGGTTGTATATTCTGGGAAGCGCTTTGAGATGTCTCAACGACGTGTGAAGGCGTTATAATAATAACGTCTTCTAGACGTCTCAAAGCGCTTTGCAGTATACAACACAACAACCAAATTACATTGATAGAGCGCCTTTCACGTCGGGAGAAAGTCCCAAGGTGCTGAATAGTCATGTCAGGAACCCTAGCAAGGGGGCAGGCCAGGGTAGGGGGAAGGGAGGGATAGAGTTAGGAGGGGAGGAAGAGAGTTGGGAGGGCAGTGGAAGATACAAATATATTTACAGAATATATTTTAAAAGTGAATTGATTGTGAATGTGTGGGTGAACGCAAATGCAAGGATTTTATTATTGTTACTACTATTCTATAAATCCAAGCAGTTGGTGTTGAGTTAAGTAAGGAATAGAGAATCATCTGTAAGAGTCATTGAATCCTAAGAAAACATTGTAGATTGCTTCTGCTGACCTCCCTCCCATCCTCCTTACTCCTCGTCCCTCACCCTGGATGAACACTGCAGAAGAATTCTGGAGCACCTGGGAATGTCATTGTCTCTGTTCCGAGTATTATCTCTGGAATGTCATTGCATGGCACTCTTCTATTTTGCTCAATGTCTTTGAATGCTTCGCCAACAACACACAGTCACTCCACTTCACAGTGTCTCTCGTGGAGCCCTTTGAGACATCCCAACGACAGGATAAGGTGCTACGTCAAATGCAAAAATGATTATTAGATCTTATTATTCTTCCCCTGAACCCCCACCACTTTCTCTCTCTCTGTCTCTCTCTGTTTATTTCTTGCTCTTCCGAAAGGCGCTGATTCCTCACAGGAGCTCTTGGCAACGTCACTGGCTCAAGGAGAAACATAGAGATTTACAGCACAGGAGAGAGCCATCTTTTGGCACATCACATCCCAACGTCTCAAACTAAAACAACAAATTACATTAGTATCATAATAATTATAGTAATAATTCTTAAATTTGATATACCCCCTAATTACCTTGTTGAGACGTCTCAAAGCGTTTCATAGAATATACTGTAAAGTGAATTAACTGTGCATTTTGTGGGACAAATACAGAGGTCAGTTGCGCACACCAGTGTCCCACAAACAATTGTGGATTGAGTGACCCAAATGTTGACCGCTGATGGTGGGGGAGGGCAGGTCAGAGCGGGCCAGAGTCTCAAAGTACTCTGTGCTGGGTGAGAGTGGGGGTGTGTGAAGAAGGGTCTTGGGGAGGAAGGGAGGAATCAATAACGAGTTGAAGCACTAATTTTTTTCAAGCATTTTGTAGTGGCTGAAATAACAGTTGGTGCCGTTGGTGGAGTGGGAGGGATGATAGACATGATGGGACGAGTGAGTTGATATTGAAATTGATCTGATAGGGAGCCAGAGGAGCCTGGCGAGGACTGGTATGTGATGTGATGTAGTTAACGTCTGATTCGAAGGCCAAATGATTTCTGAAAGATATTAGTTCAGATTAGACTGTTAAATGATGGAACAACAACAACAACTTTGATTTATATAGCACCCTCCATGCCGGATGGCGTCTCAGAGCGCTTGAAGCAGTGATATGTTTGTTCTCTGGCTCAGTCAGTCCCACTGGAACCAATTTTGTTTCCGTTCTTCTCAGTTTTTGTGTCTCTCCACCCCCTCCCATCCTGAGGGCCCTGAAATTCAACCTAGCCTCAGCCTCTTTTGAAATCTGTCCGAAAACCTACCTTTTGCGTATTTAGCCAATTTCTCTCCCAGTTCCATCCCCAGCCATACACGCACACACAACAATTACAAATTACATCTACACAGAGCCTTTCACTTTGAAAAGATGTCCCATGGCCTCCGACCAGCAGAAGGCATGGGTCAAAGAGGATCTTGAGACCGGCCTTGAAGGAGGCGAGGGATAGAGTGAGGTGAAGGGACTGTGGGGTGGAGTTCCACATTGTGGGGGCAGAGAGGCTTAAAGCCTATCTGCCAATGGTAGGGCGGGTCAAGTGGGGGGCATGGAGCAGGCTGGAGACCTCTGAATGGAGGGGTCTTTACACAGCAGTTTACCAATGCCATTGAATATACCGTAAAGTGGAGTGACTGTATTTGCAGCCAATTGCACGCAACGGGGTTCCATAAACAATCTTGGATTAAGAGACCAATGTTTTTTTGAGGGATTGTTACCCCAGGAAAAGTGGCCTGCCAGTAGCCGAACAAGTGGGTTCCTACATACCCTAGGTAAATAGAGATTTGTGAAGGAAGGAAACTTGCCTAAGGTTTCACCCTGCCCGGGAATCAAACCCAGGTCCTCTTGCTCCCCGGGCTGCAGAATTTCACATATCTTCTGAGTCAGATGAGGAGAGTGCTGCCAACTGAGCCAGACTAATAATCTTTCACTTCAAACACTTTGCCAGAGTTCACTGTAAAATTATAAATCTCGGCCTCGACAGATGTTTGTGGCAAAGTGCCCCCACTGCGTTTCCTCAACCCTCTGCTTTGACTCCGCCAGTGACAGTCCTGAGCTTATGCTTTCATTGTTTCCAATTGACCGAATGGCACAGGTAATTGTTTGCGATTTATCCTGTCAGAATCATTTGAGATTACAAATTTTGCAGAGTCATGAACCATGCAATACAGCTCTCCTGCACATCGCTCCAGCTCTCTAACGGATCTACTTCTTTAGTTTCACTCTCACCTCTCAGTATCCTGTAGCTCCTGTAGCTCAGTGGTTAGAGCACTCGCCTTACAAGTGTGAGACCTGTGTTCGAATCCAGGTAGGTCAGGGCAAAACCTTGGGCAAGTTTCCTTACTCCACATGGTTAATAATAATCCATCAAAAAAAACAATCAATAATAAAATTGGTCATTTCAGTCCACGACTGTTTTTGAGACATTACTGTGCACAATTGGCTGCCTCATTTCGCCCACAAATATATAGTCAACTAACTTTACAGTATATTCTGTGAAGCACTTTGCGACGCCGATAAGACGTGAAAAGCGCGACGTAAAATACAAGAATTATTATTATAATTATTCTTTAATCATAATAGTAATAATAATTTGGTCCCTCCATCCTTGACTGTTTGCCACAATTAGCTGCTGAGTTTCACCCACAAAATACACAGTCATTCCATTTAACGGTATATTCCATGGGATGTCACAAAGGCGCGATGTGGTGCTATATCAAATGCAAAAAATTATTATTAAACAGTAAAAGTTGAATGCGTCCAATTATTTTTTCTAATTCTCTCGCTTACTAGCCCAGACCTCTTACCCCCTGGTCTGGCCTTCTTTCTGTCTCTTAAATTTCCTCAGAGGCGCTACCCTGCTATATAAATGCAAGTTGTTGTTGCTGCTCTTGGAGTCCTGTAGCTCAATGGTTAGAGCACTCGCCTTTCAAGCGTGAGACCTGTGTTTGAATTCATGCAGGTCAGGGTGAAAACTTGGGCAAGTTTCTTTACTCCACACACACGCCTAATAATAACCCCTCAAGAAAAACAAACAATAATAAAATTGGTAATTTCAATCCATGACAGTAGGACACTGCTGTGCGCAATTGGCTGCCACATTCTCTTGCTGGTGTTCGATTCCTAGCAGGGCGAAACCTTGGACAAGTTTCCTTACTCCACACATCTGATAATCATCCTTCAAAAAAATAACAATTATAAATTGGTCATTTCAATCCAAGATTGTTTATGGAACACTGCTGTGCGCAATTGGCTGCCATCTTTCGTCCACAAAATACGCAATAATTATTATTATTATTTTTCCCTTTAAAGGAGAGTAGACAAAATATTTAAGCTCCCTCTGCTCGTATGTCTCAGCCTTAATATTTGAAGGCTGACCTGATCACTATAAATGGCCTCAAAAGTACTGATGGGAACACAGCTAAGGGGTTTGGATTATTTTGCTTGCCTAATTGCACAATATTTTGCCACAATGGAATCCCAGCACCAGAGGGGAAGTGGAAATAAGGTTATAAATGACTCTGTCTCGTTTTGTTTTGACAAAGGAATCTTGATTGAAATCTCATTACACAGTATATACATATGAACCCAATGCAAGTCAAACACATCAGCAGCTCTGGCATAGTCCTTGATGTATGAATTTGGCACGTCTGGGAAATACATGGCACAGATCGCACAAAGTATTGTCCGAGGCTATATTTTCCATTCTGGGCTGTGTCCGATTTCAGCGGTTTGTTCCTTTGCTTTCATTTAAAATCAATCTAGCCTTCTCGTTTGTTTGATTCTTCTTGTCTGGTTTGTTTAATCCCAAACTCCCCTGCCCGTAAACTCCAATCCCCACCTCCATCTTGCTCAATAGCTCTGGGATGCTGTCCTGAATGTGAAACGCTGTGTAAGTGCAAATTGTTGTTGTGGAGTTTTGTTGCTCAGCCATTAAGAGAACATGCCGTACAAGCGAGAGACCTGGGTCCAATTCCAGGCAGATCGAAACCTTGGGCAAGTTTCCTTACTCTGCAGAGTGCAGTAATAATAATACTGATAATAATCTGCTAATAATAATAATTTGATAATAAACCCTAAACAAAAATTGGCCAAATCAATCTAATGCCATTTGTGGGACACTGCTGAGTGCAATAGGCTGCCAGATTTCATCCACATATAATCAATTCCTTTTACAGTATATTCTGTGAAGCGCTTTGAAATTTCTAGAAGATGTGAAATGTCTAGAAGATGTGAAAAGCTCTATATTAAATGCAAGGATTATTATTATTATCACACCAGGCTCTAATTTCTCCTTATTGTCGAACAGATTGATTTCAAGATCCTCACAATCGTCTTCAAAAACCATTCATGACCTGGTACCTGACTACCTCTCTGACTTGCTTGCCCCCAACCAGTACCCTCTGGCTCCGCTTGACAGGTCCCGGCCTCCTGCTTGTCTCTCGTGCTCTCTGTTCAACCATCGGTGGTCGCACTTTAAACCACTACATCCTGAATCTCTGGAACACTCTTCCTCCATGAGCCCCTCCAATCACTAATGATATCTTGACCATCTGTGACAAAGGCTCCCTCTGCTTCTTGGTCCTCCTTGACCTATCCGCCGGGTTCCACACCGTGGACCACACAATCCTCCTTCACCACCTCTCCTCCCACCTCAACCTTCAAGGTTCTGTCCTTGACTGGTTCCTGTCCTACCTTTCACACTGCCTCCACTTCGTGTCCGCCAATGGCTTTTCCTCCAGCCCCTGCAACGTCTCGTGCGGCACTCCTCAGGGTTCTGCCCTTGGCCCCCTGCTCTTCACCCTCTACATGCTCCCCCTCGGTGACATCATCCGCGATGTGGGGTAAATTTCTACATGTATGCGGATGATATCCAACTCTACCTTTCTGTTTGAAATTTGATGGAGCCTTTTTCGTCAATGAAGACTTGGAGATTGAGGAGGACTTGGAGATCAGTCAAGACCAGAAGAGCAGTGCAGATGAGAGGATTTGATTTCTTTTTGCTCAGCCATGTGTCTGTCACATGCGGAAACCCAACACCGTTGCTTAAGAGTATCCAAACCAAACGATTAGGTAAGGTGCTATATCAAATACAAGGATTACTTTCACTTAGAGTAAGGCCTCCTCCCCTCCTGCCCTCTCCTCCCCACCCCCACCGCCAATCTGGTCATCTTCTCCACTTTACTCTTCACTTACCCTTAACCCCCTCCCTTCCCTCCCTCCCCCCAACCCCCCTCCATTGTCCCAGTCCCACTCTAATGTCCTTTGAGACATCCTCCCCATAAAGGGAGTTGTGTAATTTGAAAATTCCTAGAATTGTGTCATTAAATTGAAAGCCGGATTCATTTCAAGGAAAAACGTCTTCTGAATTAGTAACAGCTTTGAAAATTTTCCACCTTCCGTGCTGTCTTCAACCTCAATCAAAAACGTTGCTCAGTGCAAGACTAGGTGGAACTTTAGCTCTCTGATGTCCACTCCATTACAGCCCAGCCAGAAAAACCAATGTCAATATCACACACTGGAGAAAGAGAGACATTTGCGAACGTAACATTAATGTAAAATATAAGTACCAGCGTGTGTGAGTCAGAGTGTTTAGAATGATAATAATAATGATAATCCTTGCATTTGATATAACTCTTTTCACATATGCTAGATGTCTCAAAGCGCTTCACAGAATATACTGTAAAGTGAATTGACTATATTTGTGGGCAAAATGTGGCAGACAATTACACACAGCAGTATCCCACAGACAGTCGTGGATTGAAATTATCAATTTATTACTGTTTTTTTTTAGGGATTATAATTAGGCGTGTGGAGTAAGGAAACTTGCCCAAGATTTTGCCCTGCCTTACAAGCTTGTAAGGCGAGTGCTCTGTCCACTGAGCTACAGGACTCCACTCAATGATACGCATTTAAATATGTGCATGAGTGTGTGGCCTTAAGTGTGCGAGTGAGTCTGAATATGTGAGTGAGTGAAATAGTGTGTGTGAGTGCGTGTACTTGAGCATGTGTGTGAGTGTGTGTTTGTACATGTGTGTGAGTGTGTGAGGCAGTTTGAGTGCGTGAGCGTGTGAGGGAGTCTGTGACTGAGGAGTAAGAGTTTGTGTTGTTCAGTGTACCAAGAATTGAGTATTGGCTTGCAGCTGGACTGACAGACAACACATGTATTACAGACAAACATATTGCTTAACATTTGCCTGATGCCTATCAGCATTCCTATATAATTACCAGACTTGTCTTTGATGTAGCTTCTTTTGAACTTGTCTTTGTCACTCTAATATGATGCTCATTTGAGGTCTCTTCATAGGCAAACCACATGACTGAGTCAACGGGCAGAAGATTGAGTAATGTGATGCGTTAATTAACTCTCGCTGATCACTGCTGTGCACAATTGGCTGCTGCGTTTCGCCCACAAAATATATAGTCAATTCACTTTACAGTTTATTCTGTCGAGCACTTTGAGATGTCTGGAAGCCATGATAAATCGCCGATTCAAATGCAAGGATTATTATTATTATATTCTGCCCTGAAACAGACCTGTAGCTCAGTGGTTAGAGCACTCACCTTACAAGCATGAGACCTGTGTTCGAATCCAGGCAGGTCAGGGCAAAACCCTGGGCAAGTTTCTTTACTTCATAAAACCTAATAATAATCCCTCCAAAAAAACAAACAATAATAAAATTGGTCATTTCAATCCACGACTGTTTGTGGGATACTGCTGTGCGCAAATAGGCTGCCGCATTTTGCCCACAAACTATACAGTCAATTTACTTCACAGTATATTTTGTGAAGCGCTTTGAGACGTCTAGAAGACATGAAAAGCACTACATCAAACGCAAGGTGGTAATTATTATTATTCTCCTAAAATGTTTTAATCCTGAAATTATTATTAGCAATAGTTAGTAGTGGTAGTATTATTATCCATAGTTGTCTTTTGTCAAGACTGAAGAGCCCTGGTTTGTCCGATCATTGCTCATAGATTGTTTCTCTTAACACTGAGCACTAATCTCGAGTTGTGATAGAAAATGCAAGGATTATTGATATTATTATAATCACTCCCACTCTCTCTAACACTGGGGATCAACCTTGCTGCTCTTCTCTGCCACTAACACTGGTTTTTGAATCTGTGTCATAAGATCTTTAACATCCACGTGAACAGGCAGATGGGATCTCGGTTTAACCTCTCAGCGCCTCTGACAATGCAGCGCCCCCCCCCCCCCCCCCCCACCCCACAACACTGTGCTGGAGCATTACCTTAGACTGAGCTCAAGGTCCTGATGTGGGGCTTGAACCCACAAACATCTGGCCGAGAGGCGAGAGCACTACCGACTGAGCCTGGTTGACAGCCATTCCTTCCCAATGAGGTTGGTCAGTCATGTGCCTGCTTTAAAGAATGACATGCGAAATGGTCTTTGCTTAACGTGGTATTTTCATCTCTTGTGTAACGTTTCTCTTCATACACGTATCTAAATTCTTGTTAAGTCTTTTAAAGCCTGAGTTTCATCATCTACAAAGGAAAAATACATTCCAGGGATCTGGAGACCGCCCGTCTGGAGGAACGCAATTGACACAAAATAGTGGGTCAAATAGCCTCCTTCCGTGATTTACTGTGTCTTACATTTCTATGTTTTTTACGATTCCATTAACCCACTGCTTTAAAATAAAGGTTTTCCACTTAATAACAATAATAACAATCCTTGCCTTTGAAATAGCGCTTCATCACAGCACAACCAACACAACAAAACAAATGACATTTGTACAGAGCCTTTCAGTCGGGAGGACGTCCCAAAGCACTGAACAGTCAGGGGGCAGGACCCGAGGATTGGGGAGGGTGGGGGTGAGGGTTAGGGGCGGAGTTGGGATGAGGGAGGGCTGAGAGGTAGTATGGAGGTTGAAAGCATGCTTGAAGAGGAAGGTGTTGAGACTGGCATTGAAGGAGGCAAGGGAGGAAGCAAGGCGAAGGGATTATGGGATGGAGTTCCAAAGCATAGTGGCAGAGAGGCTTAACGCCTGGCCACCGGTGGGTCGGGACCTCAGGGGCATGCTCGCCTCTGAGCCGGAGATTTCTCAGTTTAAGCCCCACATCAGGACTTTGAGCTCAGTCTAAGATAATGCTCTGGCACAGTGCTGGGGGAGCGCTGCACTGTCAGAGTCGCTGACCAGCAACTGAGGCAAGTGTAATTGTGCTGTTTTGTGGTTGAGATGTTAAACTGAGGTCCTGTCTGTCTGTGGTCATTAAAGATCTCATGGTGCTATTCATATGGAGAAGTGAGTTTCTCTCTCTCAATGTCCTGTCCAACAATCCCCCAAATAAAACATCATTGATACTTCTGAAAGCACTTTACAGAAGATACTGTAAAGTGAATTGACTGTCATTTTACAATATATTTCACTATAACTTTGCAATATGCATAGTCAATTCACTTTACAGTATCTTCATCCAGAACTCTGCAGCTCATGTCCTCACCCGCACCAAGCTCCACGATCATATCACTCCCACCCTCGCCCGGCTCCATTGGCTCCCCAAACCCCAGAAGATGGAAATAAAGGCCTTGCTCCCCCTACCTCTCTGACATGGTGTCCCCCTATGAACCTCCCTGCCCCCTCTGTTCAGTGGGCTCCAACTTGCTCCTTGCCCCTGCCCGACCGGCCCGATCATCGGCAGACAGGCTTTCAGTCTCTCTGCCCCCACACTCTATCCCACAGTCGCTTCACCTCGCTCCCTCCCTCGCCTCCTTCAAGGCTTGTCTGAATACCGTACTCTTTGACCGTGCCTTCTTCTGCCCTCCCAACTCTCTCCCTCCCCTCCTAACTCTCTCTTACCCCTCCCACCTACCCTGCCCCTCTCGCTTGCTTGGGTACAGTCCTGACTGTTCAGGGCCTTGGGACGTCCTCCCGACTCGAAAGGCGCAATATAAATGTAATTTTGCTGTTGTTTGTTGATCTGTGAAGCGCTTTGAGATATCTCGAAGATATGATAAGGCACTATATCAAATGCAAGGATTATTATTGTTAAAGTGAATTGACTGTATATTTTGTGGGCAAAATGCAGCAGGGAATTGTTGTTTGAAGGAGGCAAGGAAGGGGACAAGGCAAAGGGACTATGAGCAGGCCGGAGCCCACTGAGCGGAGGGAGTTTGGAGGACAGTTTTGTATAGAAACTGAAATTCTAGGATTTTCTATAGCTGAATTGCTTGGTAAGTCACAGTGCTTTATATATAACATACTGAAATCACCTTATGCTTTATAAGAAGTGGAATTCTCTGGTGCACTCAGACAGCCCCAATGGCCCATTAAACCTTTAATGTGTCTCTTGGCTGATTCTGCTGCCTATTTCAGGAGAGGACCTTGAAATTTCACATGATAAGGACTGTGCTGATAGTTTTACTACCTATCCTCTCCAAAACATCAATGGGCGATCTTTCAACTGCTTGGTCCCCACTCTCTGGGACTCCACTCTCTATCATCCCTCTCTGCCTCCCTCCCCCATCTCCTCGATCCTCGCCCGACTCCACTGGCTCCCCATCATCCAGAGGTTCCAATTCAAGATCCTGGTCCTCACACTTAAAGACCTCCATAATCTCATCCCACCCTACATCCGTGACTTCCTATCCCCTTACCAACCTGCCCACCCCTTCCGCTCAGCAGGCTCTGGCCTGCTCCACGTCTCCCGACCCACCCGCCCCACCATTGGTGGGCGAGCCTTCAGCCACTCTGCTCCCAACCTCTGGATCTCCATCCTGCAGTCCCTCTGCCTCGCCCCCTCCCTGGCCTATGACAAGTCTCGCCTCAAGACTCTCTTCGATGGACCCATCGGCAAGTCATAATCTCCACCTTCTCTTCCCCTCACTGTCCTCAGCTTGGGTCTGAAGCAGTGATCGTCCAGGCCCTTGGGATGTCCTCCTGACATGAAAGGTGCTGCTATACAAGTGTAATTTTGTTGTTGTTGCCAACAAAATATACTTCTTTGACTTCCTTTTTGAGCACCCTAGCTTGTTCAATCGGAGTCCTGTAGCAGAGTGGTTAGAGCACTCGCCTCACAAGCAAAAGGATCCGGGTTTGATTCCTGGGTGGGGTGAAATCTTTGGCAATTTTCCTTACTTCACCCGGTTGTCAGTTGATTGGCAAATTGCTTTCTGCGGGGTAATATTCCCTTAAAAAAAATATGGTCACTCAATCCATGGTTTTGTGGGACACTGCTGTGCACAGTTGGCTACTTCATTTCACCCACAAAATGCAATCCATTATACAGTATATTTTAGGCAGATCCATGGGATGTCTTAAAGATATGATAAGGCACTATAATAATTATAGTAATAATAATCCTTGCATTTCACATCTTTTAGACATCTCAAAGAGTTGACTGTATAATTGTTGGTGAAACTCGGCAGCCAATTGCACACAGCAGTGTCCCACATAAAGTCATGGATTGAAATGACCAATTTATTATTGTGGTTTTTTTTGGAGGGATTATTATTAGCATATGGAGTAAGGAAACTTGCCCAAGGTTTCGCTCTGACCTCTCTGGATTTGAACAAAGGTATCACGCTTGTAAGGCAAATGCTTTAACCACTGAGCTATAGGGCATATCAAATGCAAGTATTATTATCATTATTATTATTTTGTGCAGTTGTCTGAATAACTGGATTATACTAAATACAATTAATATATATGGGGTGACCAAAACGTCAGGATACCCAATTACCTAAAGAAAAATTGCAATGGCATCACAACTTTTGGGTCATCTGTACATCTAAAAAAGAATTAACACAAGGATTATTATTATCATTGTAATCATTGCTCACAGATCAGTGACATCATCCGCAGACATGGGGTAAATTTCTACATGTATGCGGACTACACCAACTCTATCTTTCCGCTTCCATGCTCAACTCCATGTCTTCCAGCATCCTGACTGCTTGCCTGTCTGACATTGAGTCCTGGATGAAAAACAACTTTCTTCAGCTAAATGTCCGCCAGACTGAGGCGCTCCTGACTGGCTTGTGGTAGCGCCTCTGCACCTAAGGTGCTGACACCATTAGCATCCAAGGCTGAACTCTCCACATCTCTAAGCCGGTCAGGAACTTGGGCATCTTATTTGATCCTGAACTATCCTTCCCATCCTCCCGATGTGAAAGATGCTCTATAAATGTAATTTTGTTGCTTTTGTTTTCTAACATTGGGAATGAGCCTGGTTGCACTCCTCTGCACTGTCTTGAGGCCCTGGGTTGCCCCAATGTCATGCTGACCAGAACTGAATGTACTATCTAGTTGCTGTCTGACTAGATTAGTAAGATATTCATCCTCAAAAAGATTTCTGGGCATACCAAACTCAATTGCTTTGACAATATTCATTCCAAATGCAAACATCATATTTGTGTGTTTATTGCACTGTTTTGACATGGTAAGCGATGAGTCAACTGAAGCGAACACCCATTTTTCTTTAGGAAACTGTGAAAATGATTTGGATTAACAACAATGTCTTACTTTTACACTGAGTCTCAGAGCACTGGGCTGTGCCGGGGTGAGGGAGAAGGGGCAGGGAGGGGGAAGTGACTCTATGTGCGATCGAAGAGGTAGGTCTTAAGCCTGGCTCATCAGCAGGGCAAGGAATCACCCCACTCAGCTTCTGTTAACCCTGCAAGCCAATGCCCTCATCAGCAGGGCAAGGAATCACCTTACTCAGCTTCTGTTAACCCTGCAAGCCAAAGCTCTCATCAGCAGGGTGATGCTAATGGAAAAGCTAGACAGTGCTCTCTAAGGTAAGCTATGAGGCTTAGCAACAACAACAACAACAACAACAACAACAACAACAACAATAACAACAAAACTACACTGGTACAGCGCCTTTCACATCAGGAGGACGTCCCAAGGCATTGGACAGTCACTGCTTCAGACTCAAATTGAGGACAGAAGGAGGAAAGGGGTTGATTAGGAGTTGCCAATGGATCAATCGAAGAGGAAAATCTTGAGCTGAGACTTGAAGGATGCCAGGGAGGGGGCAGAGCGACTGTGGGTTGGAGTTCCAGAGGTTGGGCGAAGATTGGCTGAAAGCTCACCCACCATTTGTGGGGCGGGTGGATTGGAGGAAGTAGAGGAGACCAGAGCCTGCTAAGTGGAGGGGGTCAGGTTGGTAAGGGATCATGGATGTAGGGTGGGGTGAGGTTCTGGAGAGTTTTAAATGTGAGGACCACATTTTAGCTGGTTAAACTCCAGCAGTGACCCCAACACACACTCTTCCCCAAGCCTTGGCTCTTGCCAATGTGTGCTTAGTACCCTCCGGAATTTGGTAAGGACAGAGAGAGTACATATTATATTCCATTGCAGGTGATTATATATATGTGGAATTCTCAGTCTCTTTTGGAGACTTGTAAGTAGGACAATGGGTTTCCAAGTGTATCACACACAATGCTGACCTATTTCCCCTAACCCTTCACCACCCCCTCGGGGGTAAACATAGCATTGTTGTCCTTCAGACGAGATGTTAAACTGAGGTCCCGTGTGCCCAATTATGGGGGACGTTAAAGTTCCAATGACGCGATTCAAGAAAGGAAAGAGAATTTTCTCTCTCCCAGTTTACTGCCCAACAATCTCTCAAAACAATTGGTCTTTGTGGCTTCATGGCTGTTTGTAGGACATTGCTGTGTGTACATTTTCCAGCACATTTGCTTACTAAACACACACAGATGCTTCACCGCAATTAAAGAGACTGAAGAGAGACTTGCATTTCATTGTGTCTCGTAGACAACAATGTGACTCAAACACTGCCTGTAAATCCAATACAAATTTACATTTAGAAAGAGGCTTTCACAGATGGAGGACATTCCAAGGTGGTAAACATCACAGGCTGGACACCCAAACTGGAGGTGGGAGCTAAGAAGGAAAGTGGGGTGGGGGAAAGTTGACTGAATGCACAGTCAAAGAGTTAGTCCTTTAGATGGACCGTGAACAAGGTGAAGGAGGGAGGAAGGAAGGATGTTGGATGGAATTTGGCATGGCTTTCTGGAGAGTGGAGGGCAGATAGGCATGGCTGATGTACTGAATGAGTATTTTGCATCTGTCTTCATAAAACAGCAACAACAAAATTAGATTTGTATAGCCTCTTTCACATTGGGAGGATGTCCCAAGGTGCTAGACAATCAATGTTTTAGTAAAGACGAGTTGTTCTTGTTCCCAAATGTAAGTTATATTTTGTGGCATTCCTCTCACACAAAGGATTTTCTATCCTTATTTACACAGTGAGAGAATGCATGGAATTCACCGTAGATGAGACATTAAACCGAGGTCCCTTCTGTCTGGTCAAGTGGACATTACTGACCCCGTGGCACTATCCAAAAAGAGAATGGAGTTCCTGGCCGACAGCCCCATGAATAAAATTGGTCACTCACGCCCCACCTGTTGGCACGGCCAAATGAAATCAGTCATGACTGTTTGTGGGACACGGCTATGTGTATATTTCGTGGATTCCTGTAGCTCAGTGGTTAGAGTACTCGCCTTATAAACATGAGACCTGTGTTCTAATCCAGGCAGGTCAGGGCGAAACCTTGGGTAAGTTCCCTTACTCTACACGCCTAATAATAATCCCACCAAAGAAAAACACAATAATAAAATTGGTCATTTAAATCCACGACTGTTTGTGGGATGTTGCTGTGCACAATTGGCTGCTGTGTTTCGCTTGCAAATATACAGTCAATTCACTTTACATACTGTGAAGCGCTTTGAGACTCCTAGAAGACATGAAAAGTGCTGTATGAAATGCAAGGATTATCATTATTATTGGAATTTGGGTTGAATGATGGGACCGTTGAAGAGGAGGGTCTTGAGGCGAGAATTGAAGTAGGCCAGGGAGGGGGCGAGATGGAGGGACTGCGGGACAGAGGTTGGGGGCAGAGTGGCTGAAGGCTTGCCTGCTAATGGTGGGGTGAGTGGGTCGGGGATTGTGGAGCAGGTGGAGTCTGCTGAGAGGAGGGGGCGGGTGGGTTGGTAGGGTTTCACCTACAATATATGTGCAATCACTGTACTTTACAACAATGAACAACAAAAATTACATTAGGATAGCGGCTTTCACGTCAGGAGGACGACCCAAGGTGCTTTATAGTATGTTCTGTGAAGCGCTTTGAAACCTCCTGATCTGACGCTATATTGAATGCAAGGACTATTATTATTATTATTATCATGATGATTTTCCTGGAGAGGTGGGAAGGCTGTTTATGTTGGCAGATAGAAAGAGAGAGACGGAGCTTGCTGTGTTTTAGCTTCTGTGACCTAGACAGATCACAGATTGATGGAAAATATTTAGTGATAGAGCCTGTCAGACAGTAGGCCACCAGTAATTCAAATCTTGAATTCTCATACAATCCTGTGTATCCTGTGTACAATTTATTTTGGATGATTGTTCGATACGAGTTTGGCCATGAAACTTGAACTTTTAGGGATGACAGCACCACATCCCAGTAATGTTGCCCTATAGTAGTTGGTTAGAACCCTCGCCCGCAAGTGAGTGGACCTGGGCAGGTCGAAACCTTAGGCGTTTTCTTACTCCAGCACAACAACAGCAACAACTTGGATTTGTATAGTGCCTTCCATGCCAGACGGAATCTCAGAGCGCTTCCCAATAATGGATCCCAGGGCCGAGCCAGGGGGAACGGGAAAAAAGTGACAGAAAGCGCAGTCAAAAAGAAAGGTCTTTAGCTGAGACCTGAAAGTAAGAAGAGAGGGGGCGAGGCGAAGAAAGTGAGTTCCAGAGCCTCTGGGCGTAGTGGCTGAAGGCACAGCCGCCGATCGTGGAACAGAGGATTCGGGGGACAGGAGAAGGCCATACCCGGTGGAGCAAAAGCAATGGGTACTGTTGTGAGGAGAGAGGAGGTAAGAGAGATTTGGAGATGCAGAGGTGTGGAGAGATTTAAAAAGAAGAGTGAGGATCTTGAAATCGTTCCTCTCCAGAAGAGGGAGCCAGTGCAGTCTGGCAAGGGCTGGGGTATTTGGGGATTGGAGTTTGGTATGGGTAAGCACCTCTGTTTACCTGGCAGTAAATAGGAACCCTGTTGTCAGTCAATTGGTGGATCGCTTTCATTTTGTTTTTATTTAAAATAATTTGGACACTCAGTTTGTGGGACACTGCTGTGCATAATTCAATGCCGCGTTGCTCACAAAATATACAGTCAATTCATCTTACAAAATATCCTGTGAAGTGCTTTGAGACGTCTCAATGACGTGATAAGGTGCTACATCAAATGCAAATGCAAGTATTATTTTATAATCATTTTTGCTGTTGCTCCAACCTTCACAGACCTGGGCATTCGATCTTCTGTTTGTCACGCCTTTGGGACTCCTCTGTCTCCCTGTTTCATTCTCTCCGTCTGGTCTGAATGCTTGCATTCCACCCAATCCTGAACCTATAGTCAAAGATCATCAGTAACAGCTGCAACCAAGTGAAATGACTCACAGATTCCAACCCTCAGCACAAGATGTGAAGAAAGCAAAGATAAGGGCTGATCAATGGCAAACAGATGCATTTCAGCTTGCTCTTTCCCGTATATGGAAACCCAAACTGTTTTTGGCATTTGCTGAGCACAGATAGAGCTCCACATGACAGGGATGGGCGTGGTCAAATGCTATATATGATATTAACAGTTATTTAGGGAGTTTCTCTCTCTGTCCTGCCCTGGCCAACAATCCACCAGCTAATAATCTTTGAATTTGATATAAAATGAGTCACTCATTCAATGGCTGTTTATAATAATAGTAATAATCCTTGCATTTGATATAGCGCTTTTTACATCTTATCGATGTCTCAAAGCGCTTCACCGAATATTCTGTAAAGTGAATTGACTGTATATTTGTAGGCAAAACGTAGTAGCCAATTGCACACAGCAGCATCCCACAAACAGTCGTGGATTGAAAATGATGAATTTTATTATTGTGGGTTTTGTGAACGGATTATTATTAGACGTGTGGAGTAAGGAAACATGCCCAAGGTTTTGCCCTGATCTGCCTGGATTCTAAACACAGGTCTCACATTTGTTAAGTGAATGCTCTAACCACTGAGCTACAGGACTCCGTGTTTGTGTTTGTGTTTGTGAGACATTGATGTGTGCAATTGACTGCCACATTTCGCCCGCATAACACACAATACACAGTACAGTATATCCTGTGAAGCACTTTGAGAAATCTCGCAGACATGCTAAACGCTATATCAAAGACAAGGATTATTATTTTTATTTTTTATATGTTCTGCCTTCCTTCCTTCCACCCCGTCTCAGTGCCTCAAAGAGCTTCACAGAATATTCTGTGAAACAGAGTCACTGTGTATTTTGTGGGTTAAAAAGCAGCAGCCAATTGTGCACAGCAATGTCCCACAAACTGTTGTGGATTGAGTGACCGAATAGTTTGGAGGGGATAGGATTATTACACCTGAAAAATGATCTGCCAATTGGCTAAGAACCTCTTTGTAGCTGATCACCTGTCCCCTTCCACCCTCTCAAGTCTCATTCCTCGGCTCTCTGTAATTCTTTTAAATAGTTTTGAGATTCCCCCAATGTGGAAGATTCTTATATGAATACAAATTGTAGTGTGTTGTGTAGTATCACACTGTGAAACTCTGCGTGATTGATGTAGATTTGAATTCCCTCGCCGGCTGTCTTTCTTAATTATGAATTAAATTCACGAGTTTCAAGTGTTTCGTTCTGTTCCAGCCAAACCGCAGAGCAGGGAAACAAAACACAGGGAGCAAGATAACGCATCCAAGAGCTAATTAATCTTAACTGAGGATTGGGTCAACAGGCACGGAGAAGTCTCTGAAGCAGGATTACCCTGTCAAGTGGAGACCCAAAGCATAGTGGTTAGCATGTCTGCCTCACCAACAAAAGGACCCGGGTTCGATTCCCACCTGGGGTAAAACCATAGGTAAATTTCCTTACTCCACACACCTCTGGAATAATAATAATCCTTGCATTTGTTATAGCACTTTTCATATCTTCTAGACGTGAAAAGAACTATCAAATGCAAGGATTGTTATACTAATATTTGTGGGCGAAACATGGCAGCCAATTGCGCCCAGCAATGTCTCACAAATAATCGTGTACTGAGTGACTATATTATCTTTTTTTTCTTGAGGGATTATTAGCACAGGAGTGCAGTAAGGAAACTTGTCCACGGTTTCATCCTGCCTGGAATTGAACCTAGGTCTCTCGTTTGCGAGGTGAGTGCTCTAACCACTGAGCTACAGGACTCCATGGGGTATTAATTCTGGGGGTAATAATCTGGGGTAATAGTTCCTCCTCTCCAAAATCCAGAGGGATGTGAGTCAGCCTGGCTGAGTCAGATGTTTTGTGGGTTCAACAACAACAACAAAAAAATTACATTTATAGAGTGCCTTTCATGTTGGGAGGATGTCCCAAGGTGCTGAACAGTCAGGTCGGGATCCAAGCAAGGTAGAGGGGCAGGGTAGTGGGGAGGCGAGTGGAAGAGAGTTAGGAGGGGAGGGAGGGAGTTGGAATAGTGGAGCTTGGTGCGGGTGAGGACGCGAGCTGCAGAGTTCTGGATGATCTGCAGCTCCTGAAGGGAAGAACCATGAAGGCCGACAAGGAGGGAGTTTCAAGCCCCACATATAGTCTAAGTTGACACCCCAATGCAGTGCTGGGGGTTGTTGCATTGTCGGAGGTGCCTTCATTCAGGTGAGATGTTACGTCGAGGTTCTGTTTGCCTGTTTATGGCACTATTTGAAAAGTAAAGGCAGTTTCTCTTGGACCCTGGCCCGCAAATACGCTAAATAAAATGTAATACTCAATCCAAGATTGATTTGGGAACATTAATGTGCACAAATTAGCTGCTGCGTTTGCCCACAAAATACAGTCACTTTGGTATGCAGTTACGATGCCGAAAAATAATCTGTCCAAAAAAAAACATAATCATAAAATTGGTTATTTCAATCCATGACTGTTTGTGAGACCGTTGGCTGCCGCCTTTTGCCCCCAAATATACAGTCAAATTCACTTTACAGTATATTCGTGAAACTGTTTGAGACATTGATAAAATGCGAAAAGCGCTGTATCAAATGCAAGGATTATTATTATTATAGGCGCTACATAAATGAATTTTTTTGTTGTATCACCCAGGATAGCATCCCAGAGTTATCATTGTATCAAATGCAAGGATCTATTTGTATTATTAATGTTTTATTATTATTGCTATTGTTCTTATTATTTTTGTACACCTAATTCTGGAGGGTTTGAAACTGAGGGCTGGAGTCTCAGAATATGCATTTGGCTGGAGTTAACCCACAAATACACAGTAACTACACATTATAGGATATTCTGTGAAGTGCTTTGAGACTTCTAGAAGACGTGTAAAACACTATATCAAAGGATTATTATGCAAGGATTATTATTATTGACCTACAATGCCTTTCCATGACTGGTAACCATAAAAATAAATCCTTGCATTTTAGTAAAGTGCCTTTCACATTAGGAAGATGTCTCAAAGCCTCCCTTGAGAATCACTATAAAGCGTAGTGACTATATATTTTTGTGAGGGAACATGACAGCCAATTTTGTACATAGTAATGTCCCACAAACAGCCATGAGGTAAAGGACTCGTTTATATTTGATGGAATGTTGGCCAGGACACTGGGCGAGAAATACTCCCTTCTCTTTTCGAACTGGAACAGGCATCAACTGACATCTGATAATAAAGAACTCCCCCAAGCCTAGCATTGGAGACTCAACCTAGTCTATGAGAGTTAAGTGCTCACAAGAATTCAAGACACTTTCTGCCCAGTTTCCTTTGAGCACAAAACCACAGCAGTAACTCAACGATGAGGAAAGCTGTCATCAGCCACTTTATATCTGATCAGCAT
This sequence comes from Hydrolagus colliei, assembly GCA_035084275.1. NCBI lineage: Eukaryota > Metazoa > Chordata > Chondrichthyes > Chimaeriformes > Chimaeridae > Hydrolagus > Hydrolagus colliei. The sequence continues at coordinate 40,264,753 of CM068744.1, forward strand.
ACCACCCGCAAAAGCCTCACAGGGAATGTGGACATTAAAGAAAATGTCAACGTGACCTATTATGAAAGAGTGGGATGGGATTAGAGATGTGCTCACTGATACTTAAACATTAGGTTTGGCATTTGTTAGTATTCATTAAAATTTCCAGTGTTACATTTTTCCCATTATAACGTATCTCAGTCCAACCCAATTTTGAGACTTGAGAGGAGGCAACAACAACAATAAAATTACAATTGTATAGCCCCTTTCACGTTGGGAGGTGATTCCAGCATTGCCTACAGGCTAGATAATGGTGCTCCTGTAGCTCAATGGTTAGAGCACTCGTCTTACAAGCGTGAGATCTTTGTTCAAATCCAGGCAGATCAGGGCGAAACCCACACTCCTAATAATAATTCCTCCCAAAAAAAACACAATAATAAAAGTTGGTCATTTCAATCCACGACTGTTTGTGGGACGCTGCTGTGTGCAATTGGCTGCCACGTTTCATCCACAAATATACAGTCAAATTCAGTTTACAGTATATTCTGTGAAGTGCTTTGAGACGTCAATAAGATGTGAAAAGCGCTATATCAAAATGCAAGGATTATTATTATTAATTATTATATTATAGAATGATTCCTCAACAAAATAAATAAATAAAATACTAATTTGGTCACTCAATTCATGACTATTTGTGGGACACAACAGCTATGTGCAATTGTCAGCCCCGTTTCGCACAATCATAATAATATAATAAACCTTGCATTTGACATAGCGCTTTTCACGTCATCTAGATGTCACAAAGAACTTCACAGAAAATGCTGCACACTTAATTTAATGTATACTTGTGGGCAAAACATGGCAGCCAACTACTTACAGCAGTGTGCCATGGAGTCATGGCTTGAAAATGACCAATTCATTTTTGTTTTTTGTCGAGAGATTATTGTTAGGTGTGTGGAGTAAGGAAACTTGCCCAAGGCCTCTCGCTTGCAAGGTGAGTGCTCTAACTACTGAGCTACAGGACATTATACAGCCAATTCACTTGACAATCTAATCTGTGAAGTGCTTTGAGACATCTCAATGACATGATGAGGCGCTATATCAAATGCCGGGATTACTCTTATTATTAAATGGCTATGATTCTGAGAATGAGCGGGCAGTGAGCGGAGGTTGAAAGACGAGGTGGCGAATTAATGAGTAAGTAAATGGGGGTAACGAGAAACAGAAGGAAGATGGAGGAGAGAGGGTGCATGTGAGAGAGAATCAGTTCGCAAAGTGTGACTGGCTTTGCTTGAAGTGTGATTGTTCCATATTGAAACACAGACACCCACATCCTCATATAAAGGGAAAAACAAGCAATCAGAAATAACATGGGCAACTCGGAAATGATTGCAAATCATCCCCTTCAGCCTGTCAGCTGGGTATAGCCACAGCTCTTCCTCCAGAGTATATGAATTGATAATAGTCCTTGTGTTTGATATAGCACCTCATAGCCCAGAAAATGTAAAGTCAATCCACTTTGCAGTGTATTCTGCGAAGCTCTTTGAGAGATTTTGAAGATAAAATGCTAGTTGAAATGCAAGGATTATTATTGTTATTATAATATAAACATAATTTGGTGTTGTTGGTGTTGAGTTATTTGCAGAGATCATCTGTAAGACTCATTGAATCCTAAGAAAACATTGTGAAGCAGTTTGAGATGTCAATAAGACATGAAAAGCACTATAACAAATGCATGGATTATTATTGTGGTTCACTCAAGCATCCAGCTGCTACCCTTTCTGATGGATGAACAGGGCTCTGCTGTCCCCATGTCACAGAGATGTCCAGGCTTCAATAGTAATAGTAGTAATAGTAATCATAATCAATATAGCGCCTTATCACGTCATTGAGACGTCTCAAAGCACTTCACAGAATACAGTATGCTGTAAAGTGGATTGACTGTATATTTATTGGTGAGACAAGGCAATACAATTGCGCACAGCTATGTCCCACAAACCATTCTGAAGTGGGTGACCAATTGTATTTGGGGGATTGTTGGCCAGGACACTGGGAAAGAGAAACTTCTTTTTCTTTTTGAACAGGGCCGTAGGATCTTTAACATCCACCTAAACAGGCAAAGGGGACCTCAGTTTAACATCTTATCTGAAGGACGGTGCCTCTGATAATGCAACAACTCCCTCACCGCTTCACTGGAGTGTTGTCATAGAATGAGTGAGTTCAGGTCCTGACTTGGAGGCTTGAACCCACAACCTTCTGATTCAGAGGTGAGAGGGCTACCAGTGCACCAGGCTGACACACACTTTCACATCTTAATCCACTTTATTGAAAGCTGGGCTTGTAACACTGGGATTTTATTGAGTTGAGGCAATGATGAAACCAATGGAGCGTGCTGGGAGCTTGGTTGCAGACAGACCTTCTGCCACTTGCTATCTACTGAACCAAATGTGTTAAGGGGGAAGCCAGAGGACAGAGCACTTGTGAAAACTGGGAGGCTCTGCCACGCTCTGTTACCCAGATGCTAAGCGCTGACCCGGAGGACTTGACAATGCCAGAGCTCACTCAACTGCAGCGAGAGAAACACTGAGGCAATTGTCTTGTGAGACACAATCATCAGTAACTGCCGAATGCCAGAGCCTGCGCAGGACTGTTGCATTGTCAGAGTTGCCGCCTTTCAGATGAATCAGGGCGTTGTGGGCTTGCAGCCCCCTCACATCTGAACTGTTGACACCAGCCTGGCTCAGTAGTATCTCTCTCACCTTTGAATCTGAAGGTTGTGGATTCAAGCCCTGTTATCCAACAATGGGACTTGGAATCACATTGCCTCCTTCAAGACCTGTCACAAAACCCTTCTCTTCATCTGTGCCTTTGGCCACCTTCCTGTCCCCTATACTCCCCACACTCTACTCCTCCTGATCCCAACCCCTGATCTGACTGTTCAGCACCTTGGGGTGTCTTCCTGACATGCAAGGTGCTCTCCAACTATAATTTGCTGCTGTTATTGTCTGAGATGACATTCCAATGAAGTGTTGGGTGGGTGAGGCATTGTCGGAGGTGCTGTCCTTCACATGAGATGTTAAACCAAGGTCCCATCTTCCTGTTCAAGTGGATGTTAAAGATCTGTGGTACTGTTCAAGAAGAGAAGGGAGTTGCTCCTGATGTCCTGGCCAACAATCATCCATATAAAAATTGGTCATTCCCTTCACGGCCATTTAATTGTGCACAGCAGTGTCCCACAAACAGTTGTGGATTGAGTGACCAATCTTTTTAAATTTATTTTTTAGGAGGGATTATTACCCCCAGAAAAGTCATCCACCAATAGACTAACAACCAGGTTCCTACTTACTGCTAGGTCAACAGAGACACGTGGAATAAATAAACTTGCCCAACATTTCAAGTGCTGTAACCACTAAGCTACAGGACTTCTTGTTATACAATGTCTTATCACATCACTGAGATACCTCAAAGTGCTTCTCAGAATATATCATAAAGTGGATGTCCTCCTGAAAGGAAAGCCACTGTAAAAATGTAATTTGGTGTTGTTGTTGACAGCATATTTTGTAGGCGAAATACAGTAGCTAATTGTGCTCAGCAGTGTCCCATAAAGAGTGATTGATTGAAAAATTGTGGCGGAGTGGCGGGAATAATTATCTCTGCAAAGCGATCTGCAAACAGATGCATGTAGAGTAAGGAAACGTGCCCAAATTACTATGAACTCCTCCAACGCTCAAAGCCTCAAGCAATGGTTTTTCAACACATTCTTCGATTGCCTTAATGTGTGATCACCAACACTTTCTGCCGACCACATTGTGAGTATTTTGTGACAGAATGTTTAATTAAAGTAAGTGTAGACATATGGACATTTCGAATGGTGTTCATTTAGTTCTGTACACTTGACAAACCACATTGGAGACATGCAGAAAAGATGTAAGAAGCTGTAATAGCTGATAGAATTTGCAATAGTGAAGGTCAGTGAGAGGCTACCGAAATAGGCTTAATTCCTTCACTACTCCCTTGCTTACCATCAGAGTGGAGTCCTGCAGTGCAGTGGTTAACACACTCACCTCTCAGGTGAGAGGGCACGGATTTAATTCCCAAGCAGGGTCTCAAACAAGTTTCCTTACTCCACACGCCTCTGTTTACCAAGTAGCAAGTAGGAACCCGGTTGTTTGTCGATTGGCTTTCCTGGTGTAATAATCCCTCACCACCAAAAAATATAATAATAAGAAGAATTTAGTCACGCAATCTCCCACTGTTTGTTGGACATTGCTGTGCTTAATTGCTTGCAAGAAGTAAATTTCTCTCTCCTGGTGCCCTGGGCAACAATCAAATGTTACACCACATCTTATCATGTCGTTGAGCCATCTCAAAGACTTTCACAGAATATACAATACAATACAAAATTAAATTTAATGAGGCCTTTCACATCGAGAGGAAGTTCCAAGATGCTGGACGGTCAGGGATTAATATATTGTAAAGTGACTGCATATTTTGTGGGTGAAACACGGCAACCAATTGCGCTCAGCGGCGTCCCACAGTGTTATAGATTGAGTAACCAGATATTTTTTGAGGGATTATTACCCCTGGAAAGCAATCAGCCTATTGAATAACAACCGTGTCTCAACTTATTCTTCACATTTAAAACCCTCCACAACCTCGTCCCCACCCTACATCCGTGACCTCCTTACCAACCTGCTCGCCCTCCGCTCAGCAGGCCCTGGCCTGCTCACCATCCCTCGACCCACCCACCCCACCATTGGCAGGCGAGCCTTTAGCCACTCTGCCCCCAGCCTTTGGAACTCCATCCCGCAGTCCCTGTACCTCACCCCCTCCCTGGCCTCCTTCAAGTCACACCTTAAGCCTCTCCTCTTCGATGGACTCATCGGCAACTCCTAATCATCCACCCCCTTCCCTCCTCACCACTGTGTCCTCAGCTCAGGTCTGAAGCAGTGACTGTCCAGCACCTTGGGATGTCCTCCTGATGTGAAAGGCGCTATATAAAGTGTGATTATGTTGTTGTTGCTAGATAAACAGCGGAGGTTGGAGGTAGGAATCTTGCCTAAGCATTTGCCTTGTCTGGGACTGAAACCCGGGTGCTCTCACTTGCAAGGTGAATACTGTAACCACTATGCTATGGTTACATAGTAAAGGCTTTTACAATAGGTGTGGGACGGAGAACTCCGCATTCCCTCTGAATGAGCAAATTGCAGTCTCAGATTGAGCTCTGTCTGCACTGTGGAATTCAAAAATTCTGGGGTAAGAGAATTCCGGTGATGGACATGTGAGTAAAACGGTACGAAAAGAGGAAACAGGACAATCCCCTTTGGCTTGTGAGTTTAAATCTGATAACCCCTCTCAGTTTTCCATACGAGTGTTATTGTTAAGTCAAAGTCTGGCTCTCCTGCCAATTCTCGTCTGCATATCATGTGTCCTCTTCTCTGAAAAGCTCTTACGCAATCAGGGACAACAAACAGTTGGTTCCAAAAGGTTGGCTTTGGGTTAACTCTTGTACATAGTGGAAGTATTACGTTGCAAATTATTTTCCAGGCAATCGCTGTTCCTAGTAATTCTATACCCTCTCCTAATAGGCGTTGACAGTGTCTCAATCAAGCAAATTGCAGCACAGAAGGAGGTCAATTGGCTCATTGAATGGTTACTGGTGCTCGCCCACCCACAGAGCTATCCAGGTGTCAGATTGGCTCGTTTGATAGCTCGTTTGAGTCAATAGGTTGTGGGTTCAAACCCCAATTGGGACTTAATATTTACTAATAATAATCCTTGCATTTGATATAGTGTCTCATCATTGAGACCTGTCAAAGCACTTCCCAGAATATACTGTAAAGTGAATTGACTGTATTTTGTGTGCGAAAAGTGGCAGACAATCGCAAAAAGTAGAGTTCCACAAACAGTCGTAGATTGGGTGACCAATCTTTTTTTAAAAAATTGGGGGTGGGGGGGGGGGGGGTGGGGGGACAGTGATTATTATCCCCAGAAAACGATCTGCAAATCAACTAACAACCGGGTTTGTACTTACTGCTAGATAAACTGAGGCATTTGGAGTAAAGAAACTTACCTAATGTTTCACCCTGCACAGGGAATCAAACCCGGGTTCCTACTTGTGAGACGAGTGCTCTAACCGATATGTTATGGTACTCCACTTGACTTGAGTTTATGTTCTGTGCTGTCACTGGGTGTTTAAAATTATGAGGGGCTTTGATATAGTAAATAAGTAGAAATTATTTCCACTGGCAGGTAGGTCGATTACCAAAGCACGCAGATTTAAGATAAAGCAAAAGTTTAAAGCAAAGTAGCAGAGGGAGATGAGGAGAATTATTTTTAAGCAGCAAGTTCTTATGATCTGGAATGCACTGCTGAAAGGGTGCTGGAAACAGAATAGCTTTCAAAGGGGAATTGAAGGTACGTGAAATGAAAACAGTTGTGGCACTTTGGGGAAAGCGTGAGAGAGTGGGGCTAGGGGGAAGCTCTTTCAAAGAGCTGACACAGGCACGATAGTTCTATAATTATATGCCTGTACCCTACCTGATTCCAACACCATTGCCCACCACTCCACCTCACCTGCTCAGGTCCAAATCTCTGATTGTCCTGTGCCTTTGCACGTTCTTCCGATGCAAATGGCGCTATATAAATTTAATTTTGTATTTTCTTGTGAGATTGTCTGATTTGATGAACGAAAGTGTGGGTTGAGGTGAACACTGAATTGTCGAAGGTGCTGTCCTTTGGATAAGATTGGGAATCTAGATCCCATCTGTCTGTTTAGGTGGTGGGTAAAGATCTATGACACTATGTGGAAAGGAAGTTAAGATGTGTTTTTCTTTTGTTTTGGTCAGCTGAAAACCCATCACCATGCTTAGAATTCCCTGCCTCCCACCTACACATGGAAATCCCAGAGATAGATTATTGGAATGGAATGCGCTCTCTCTCCCCGGAGGGACACATCCTGTTTACCTAATTCCAGAAAGTATTAGGCGCAGGATGGCAAGAGCCAAGGCTTGGAGACCCCAGAGTGTGCATTGGAGAAATGGCTGGAGTCTAACCAACCAAAACTGTATAGTTTGCCATTGATATCACTGCCTGTCAATCTTTCCTGATGCTTGTCCAGCTAGGACCACCCTACCCTGTTAGCAGGAGCTGAGTAGGAGGATTTATGTCTACCAATCCCTCAGAGAGAGTGAACGCTCACTTCACGACTGGTTGCTGTGTGCATATTGGATGCTGCGATGCCGATCTTGACAGCAATATCCACGAGGTGCTTTGAGATTAATGGGATTTATTGAGGTCAGGTTAATGGCTCTTCAGTTGCCAGTTATGGTTCCGTCACCTTTCCTGAATATGGTAACAATATTTACTTGCCTCCAGTTTGATGCAACCTCACCACTGGCTGCTGTCTTTCTCAAACTGGTGGAGTTCTGTAGTGTAGTGATTACCCTTTTGGGGGTTAGACATGTCCTTATGTGGTGTATAGACATGTCCTCATGTGGTGTCTAATGTTCATCAAGGATATCCATGGATCTTCAACTGATCTGTTCTTCAGGAAAGTCTTATGATCCATGTCTCTTGACTGAGTTCTCATAATCCTGAAATTTGTCCACTTAATAATAATAATCCTTGCATTTGATATAGTGCTTTATCACACCGTTGAGACATCTCAAAGCCCTTCACAGAATGGACAGTAAAGTGAATTAACTGGGCATTGTGCACAAATGGTCATGGATTGAGTGACAATATTTTTTTTGAGGGATTATTGCCCTTGGTAAATGATCTGCCAATTGACTGAAAACTGGATTCTTACTTATTATTAGGTAAACAGTGCGGGGTAACAAAAGTTATTGGGAATCAAATCTGGGTCCTCTCTCTTGTGCGGTGAGTGCCACTATGCCATGAGACTCCATAAAGATTTACACTGAGAGTTTGATTACGTGACTGTCACTTCTCAAGTTAAGTCAATCTCAAGCAAAATAATGTTCTTGTCAGGGTACACTTTGTGTGAACCTTTTGTGACGGTGACTATAATGGGGGCTGATCCAGTGTTAGAGGAATGAGTGATGATTAGACAAGCCAGGGATCCTCAATCTTGCAAACAGTCATCTGTCTCAGAGGGGACATTATGGAGGTTATAAAATTTTATACGGGATTAAAAAGATAAATTCAGAGCAATATTATTGAATGCGCTGAGACAGAAGAAAGCATAAGTTCAAGGATCCAAAGGGCAACTTCAGGACAGACACTAGGAATAATTCTGTATGTCCAGCACCTGGGGACGTCCTCTCAATGTGAAATGGTTTATAAAAATGTAATTTTGTATTGTACTGTATTTGAGAGGAGTCGATAAACTGAGGTCCCATTTGTCTGTTAAAGTGGGTGTTAAAGATCTTGTGGCGCTATTCAAAGAGAGAAGGGGGTTTCCCCTTATGTCCTGGCCAACAATCCCCCAAATAAGATTTGTCTCTCACTCCGTAGCTGTTTGTGGGATGCTGCTGTGCGCAAATTGGTTGCTATGTTGGCCAACAGGACCCACGCACTCACTGAACTTTACAATATATTCTGTGAAGCACTTTGGCATATTCTGCGTAGCCTAGTATAGAAAAGTTTTGTACTGGATGGAAGGACTATTATGATTATTATACAGAGGTAATAATCAAAGGAATTAGGAGTCCTGTAGCACATTGGTTAGAGCACTTGCCTCACCATCGAGAGAACCTGGGTTCAATTCATGGGCAGGGTGAAACATTAGGTAAGGTTTCTTGCTGCACACCCCTCTGTTTGCCAGCGATTAGTAGGAACCAACAACAACAACTTCAAACCCAGTTGTTAGTAAATTGGTGGATCATTTTTCAGGGGTAATAATTCCTCCTGCAAAATATAGTCACTCAATCCAGGGGAACATTTCTGTGCGCAATTGGCTGCCGTGTTTCACCAGTCAATTCACTTTACAGTATATTCCATGAAGTGCTTTGAGATATCTCAAAGACATGATAAGGCGCAATATCAACTGCAAGGATTATTATTATCAGGACTTAGAGATGTCTCAAAGACATGATATAGTGCTGTATCAAATACAAAAGATTATTGTTATCATCCAGAGGGAATAATGACAGTAATTAATGACTGGAACAGTCAATAGGAAGAATTTTTGAGGTTGAGTCTCTGGGATTCATTTTAAATACGGTTTGATACTGTGATGATGTGCAGTGCAAATTCGGGTGGGATGCGATCAGATGGGACAAAATGGGCTTCTTCATCCAAACCTCTCTTGTGAGCCTTATGGTCTCTTGCGGGAGTAATTTCAAACACACAGACTTATTATTATTTATGAACCACTCGAGCCAGTAAAATGTAACAAAGGAAAAGAGACAGTAAACAGCTCCATGCAGCACATATCCACAGAAGCTTTAATGAGGTTTGATGGAGCCAAAAAGATCTCTCTCGCACTTTTACCCATCAACAAAAGAGCATTGTCTGAAAACCGCAAAGTATTTTAATACTCTGGCTTAACTCGTAAAGTCTTTTGAACCCATCACTGCGATAAGTCCATCAGAGTGGTTTGAGGCCTCAGAGAGGAATGTGAAGTTTCCCACTTTGTTACTTAGAACCAACATTGAGGCTCCAGTGCAATGTTGTGGGGTGCACTGTGCTGTCGGAGGTCCTGTGCTTTGGATAAGAAGTTAACTGTTTGTGGAGTCCTGCAGTGTATTGATTAGAGCGTTTGCCTCATGACTGAGAGGTTCCAGGTTCGATTCATAGACCAGGCAAAATGTTAAGCAAGCTTCTTTACTTCATATGCCTCTGTTTGCCTAACAGTAATCTGGTTATAAGGCACTATGATATGTTCTCCTAAGACTAGTGAAAGGCAAATGTTTAATGCTGTTAATGCTCCAACATTGGCAGTCGTGTTTTCAGTCACTACACCCTGAAACTTTGGAACTCCTTCCCTTAACCCTTTCACCTCACCCCCTCTTTTGCTATCTTCAGGTCACACCTGAAGACCTATCTTTTTGACCACGCTTACAGTCACCTTCCCCCTCCTCCCGGCACATCCTTGGATTCTGCCAATGTGAAGCACTCTGAGGCACCGCCTTTTGTGGAGGGCACTATATAAATGCAAGTTGTTGTTGCTGTTGTTGTTTTATAAAGGTTTATCAAGACTTCCTGACTTTTGTATTTTATTTATAAAATCTAGTATCCCTTATGCTTTTTTTAAAAAAAACAGCTTTGTCTACCTGTCCTGCCACCTTCAAATATTTACTTGTATGAATCCCTAGATCTCTCTGTTCCTTCACCCCTTTTAAAATAAGAATGTTGCTTATATTACCTCTCCTCATTCTTCCTTCCAAAATGCATCACTTTGCATTCACATTAAACTTCATCTGCCATGTGTTTGCCCATTTTACTAGTCTGTCTATGTCCTCTTGCAGTCTGCTACTATACTCATCACTGTTTACTAGTTTTCCTAGATCAGTATTATCTGCAAACTTAGAAATTGTACTCACTATACTGAAGTCCAGATCAATTAGAGATGAAAAAGAGCCGTGGTCCCAATACCCACCCTGGGAGACACCACAGCATACTCGGCTCTAATCAGTAAAACAACCATTTACCATATCTTTCTGCTTTCTATCTCCCAGCCAAGTCTGTATCCATGCTGGAACTGTCCCTTAATACCATGGACTTACAAGTTTTGCTTACAAATCTCTTATGTGGCACTTTATTAAATGCCCTTTTGAAAATCCATATCAACTACATCAACTGGACTGCTTTTATCACTGTTAATTTATCAAAAATTTGGTTTAATTTGCCTTTAACAAATCCGCGTTCGCTGTCCTTTATTAATTAACATGTATTATTTTCAAATGAAAATTCATTCTGTTCTGGATTATAGTCTCTCGAAGTTTCCCCATTACTGATGTTAGGCTGACTAGCCTGTAGTTCCCATGTTTATCTATCTGCAGTTTTTTGTAGAGGGGAGTAACATTTGCAACCCTCGAATCCTCTAGCACCAGTCGTGTGTCCAAGGAGGATTGGAAGATTGTTGCCAAACATACTCCCCTCAGTCACCTAGGTTGAATCCATCCGGGACCAGGTGAATTATCTACCTTGAGCACCGTCAATCGCTTTAGTACTGAACCATTTTAGATCATTGAATTTCCTACATCTTTTGGAAGGTAAGAGACAACGCATAATGTGACTGCAAACATCAATCATAAACTATGAACTGCAAGTGGTCTCAATGGTAAGCTATGTGTTTTTTAACTGGTTAGACTCCAGCAGTTACACCAATGCACACTTTGGGGTCTCTAAGCCTTGACTCTTCCCAACCTGTGCCTAACACTCCATGGAATTAGATAAGCAGGATGTGTCCCTCCAGGGAGAGAGCGCACATTCCATCTCAGCCATCTATATCTGGGTTTCCATTTGTCGGTGGGATGTATGGAATTCTCATCTTAGTTTGGATCCCCTTAAGCACGGTGATGTGTATATCCACATGTGTCAGACACCGGGCTGACCCAAAAAATTCAAGGCCACTTTGATCATTTGCCAACTACATCTCAGACTTACACCAAGCCACATCTGAAGCTTCCCACTGGCTCGCCAATCTGCACTTGGCTATTTCAAGCTTGCTAATCATTTTTCTGAACAAACAAAAGAAAATAATAGAAAAGTCTAGGTGAAAATTACTGTTTACTTTACTTTAGTCCTAAATATACCTAACCACTGCTCCTTTCTCAGTCTCCTCTGTTCTGTGTTTTGTTTAATGAGTTGACATTACTTTCACAATGTTAAAGTCATGGAGTCAATTGGGCTGTACTGAAAGTTAGTGATTCCAGCTGCTGAGTTGATTATAAACACAGAGAAAGTTAGAATTTCACAGCGGGTCACTCAGCTCAAATACATCAGATGGTACCACAGGAATCAAGCTGCAAATGACAGCACAGCCAGTCTGGCTCATCGGCAGGACCTGGTAGGGCAGACCAGTCACCAGGGGCAGGGAATACTTAATATGAATATGTTAATCCTGCAAGCCAAAGCCATAAGGGATAGTAGGGTGGCCTCATTTGCAGGAGAGTGCTATGAATAGCAAGCTATACTGATGCATCTGGTTAGACTCCAACAATTACCCCAATGCACACTCTGGGGTCCCCAAGTCTTGGCTCTTGCCAACCTGCATCTAATACATTCTGGGATGAAGTAAGCAGGATGTGTCCCTTCAGGGAGAGAGTGTGCATTCCATTATGACAATCTATCTCTGGGATTTCCATGTGTAGGTGGGAGGTACGGAATTCTCAGCTTGGTTTGGATACGCTTAAGCAACAGTGATGGGTTTCCGCGTGTGTTAGACACCCGGCTGAGCAAAAAAAAAATGAAAGTACTAAGCCAGTTGTGCTCTTGTTTGTTAGCCCTTGTAAAAAAAAGTACCATGGTAATGGTGGTAGTACCATGGTAGTACCACCATAACCATGGTACTTTTTTTACAAGGGAGTCAGAAAGTTAGGGGTTCAAACCCCATTTCTGCACTTTGAATTTACATAATCTAGTTGGACACTTCAGTCCAGCATTCCATTGATGTGCTGTCCTTCGGGTGAAATGTCTAACTGAGGTCCGATCTGCCTGATTAAGTGGATTTAAAAATCCACTGGCACTACTCGAAAAGAGAAGGGAGTTTCTCTCCTATTGTCCTGGCTGACATTTCCTCATAGAAGCCAATGATTAATTTCATGGCTGTTTCAAGGACATTGCTTTATGGATATTGGCTTCTACATCTCCCTAAAAATACTATCACCACACTTCGAAGATGTAACGTAAAGCTCCTGTAGCTCAGTGGTTAATGCACTCACCTTACAAGCGTGAGACCAGTGTTTGAATCCAGGCAGGTCAGGGCAAAACCTTGGGCAAGTTTCCTTACTCTACATGCCTCATAATAATCCGTCCAAAAAAAAACACAATAATAAAAATTGGTAATTTCAAGCCACGACTGTTTGTGGGACACTGCTGTGTGCAATTTGCCAGAATTGTAGCTCTCTATTCTAATCCCATTCCCTTGCTCATTTCCCCAGCAGACATAGGAAAATCTCCACGTGTATGCTGGTGTATATATGTAGAATTCTCAGTCTGGTTTGGAAAATTAAGTACGGTGATGGAAGGGTTTCCACAATTTGTGCTGGTGCTCGCTCCCCAACTAGAGCTCTCTGCTTTAATCCCATAACCCCACTTTTTCCTCTTTGTGTCTTCAATTAATTTTGTTTTCTTCAGGGGGGTACAAGCGGAAAACCCACCAACATGTTTAAGAGTCTCTAAAACAGAAGGAAAATTCCACATATGTATGCCAGCCAACACATGAAAATTTTCCTATGTCTGGAATCGAATGAACACTCTCCCCCTGGAGAGACGCACCCAATTTACCTAATTCCAGTGAGTATTAGCGACAATTGGTGAGAGTCAAGGCTTGTGGAGGCTAAGCAGGTAATTGCTGGAGTTTAGCCACACAGTTTGCCATTGAGAGCAACGGTCTGGCAACTGTCTGACCAGCTAGCAACCTACCAGAAAGGCTTCGGCTTGAAGAGATCAGTTGATCAGTCATAACAAGAGATGAGCGAGTAGAATCCCTCCTCCAATTTAATATATGGTGTTTTGGGGGTCATGAGAAAGAGGGGGAAAGATGGAAATAAGAGATGGAGGCACCTAGTGTCCATAATATGTATTTAATAATAATTATTATTCATAATCCTTGCATTTGATATACAGTAATGTATTTCACGTCTACTAGACATCTCAAAGTGCTTCACAGGATATACTGTAAAGTGAATTGACTGTATATTTGTGGGGGAAACATGAATCTAAAGGACCACCAAGTGGCAATATATACCCCAAAATTCAGGAAGGAACAGTCTGACCAGACTCTTCCCTTGTGAATGTAACTGACCAACTGACCTGCGATCCATAAAATTCCCCCACCCCCACTTCCTTTTATCTATTTCTCCCCAAAATATACAGTCAATTCACTTTACAGTATATCCTGTGGAGCGCATTGAGATGACTCGAAGATGTGACAATGCGCTATAATGAAATGCAAGAATAATAATAATTATTATTCTTGACCTCTGCCCAAGAGAAAATTGAGAAGAGTGATAACAAATAATATACTTATCTCAAAATGTCACTCTGCCCAATAATTTGGAAAAAAGAATCTCATGGCACTATTATGAAGAGGTTGGAGTTCCGCCATGATTAACTGGTGAACAATCCTCCAAATAAAATTGGTCACTCACTCCTTGGATGTTAGTGGGACCCTGCAATGTGTACATTAATTTCCCTCTTTTACCCACAAAATACATTGTCGCTCTTCTTCGTCCTTATCGGCCACCTCCCATCAACCCCTCCAACCCCCCCCCCCCCCCCCCGCCCCACTACCACTGTCCCACCCAGCTCAGAGTCAGGCTCACCATTGTGAAGTGCTCTGAGACATTACCTGGCGTGGAGGGCACTATCTAAATTGTCATTGATAGAGTTGGAGGCAGGCCATGTTTGAGAAATGGAGGAAAGTGATCCTGGTCAGGGATCAGATGTGGGACATGAAGTTTGAGGGAGTGTTTGAAGTTGTTGCTCAACCAGCCTTTCATGTCTGAGAAAGACTTTGCCAGAACATGGGAGTAACTCGGATCATGGTTGGATGAGGCGAAGTAGATTTGGGTATCACCACATACAAATAAATTTGATCTCATATTTGCTAATATTACAAAGAAGGGGCATGTAAATGTAGAACAGGGGAATGAGGGTAGAGTTCAAATGTATGTCGCAGGTGACCCTGCAGGGAAGAGAAACCATTGGAGGAATTTCATAGAGTAGCGGTTAGTGCTCTGGCCTTGTAAGCGAGAGGACCCGGGTTCAATGCTAGAGTGGGCGGGGCAAACACTGTGGGTATTCTAGTGGGATGAGATTAGATGGGCTGAAGGATCTTCTTCATCAGAACCAACCAGTTTCTAGTGTGAAACTAGTGACAGAGACAAGAGCATTACTGACTGAACTGTCCCAACAGCTGCGGTCTACAATTTGCGTCAGCATTCTAGGTGTCTATCAAGCAGGAGTGGGGATAGAGGGGGGGTCAGGCAGGATGGGGGCGGTGGGGGGGACAGGGGATTGTGGTGGGTGGGAGGAAGGAACGAGAGGAAGGAATGTAGAAAGAACACATGGAAGCAAGATGTGCCGGGTTAAAAAATAAGTCAGAATTAATTGTAGGAACTGGTTCCAATGTAAACCTCAGAATGAAATAAAATAAGACATTTTTAGGACAGCAAGTGGAAAACACAATACAACCACTAACCACCCTTATGTAATAGTTTTGGAATCACATCAGGGTAGTTCTGAGAGATTAACACTTCCAACCACAATCTTTCCGACATAGTCTTGGAAATATGTGCTTTTTTCCTCTCCCCTAATCCTTGTGATGCAGTCTGAAAGAAAACACTTTCAATAGCATTCTACCCAAATCCACCACCACCATCCATCAATTTCTCCTCCTACCTCTATGTCCCCCACCCCTCGCACCCATTTTGAGAAACCTCCCTTTTCGAACGTACCTATCATGGCAAATCCATGACAAGCTTTGTTCTTTCTCCACCTTATCCATGCCATGACCCGCTCTGCCTTCCCCCACCTCCACGACATTGCCCGACTCTGCCACTGCCTCACCCCTCAGGCCGCCAAAACCTTCATACACACATTTGCCACTTTGCGGCTCGACTATGAAAATCACCCTCCTTGAAAATCAGCCTCCCAACTCTTCCCTCCATAAACTGCAGATTATCCAGAACTCTGCAGCTTCTATTCTCTCCAGCATCAGGCTATGAGACCACATCGTCCCCACCCTCACCCGGCTCCCCATCCCTCGGAGAATAGAATTGAAAATCCTTGTCCTCACCTTAAGGCCCTCCATGGCCTTGCCTCACCATCCCCATATCAATGATCTGCTGACCCCATATCAATCTTTCTACTCAGCAGTCTCTGGCCTTCTCCAGGTCTCCTACCTGACCCACCCTACCATTGGCCTCTCTGCCCACCCTATGGAACTCTGTCCCACAATTCCTTTGCCTTGCTCTCTCTCTCTTGCCTCCTTCAAGGCATGTCGCAAGATCCTCCTTTTGGACCATACCTTTAGCCACCTTCCTATCCTCTCTGTGCTCCCTTATCCCAACCCTTTCCCCCCATGCTTGGGTCCTGATCCCTGACTGTTCAGAGCCTTGAGATGTCCTCCTGACATGAATGTAATTTTTTCATTGCTCCTGTTGTTTGACTTGAGTCCCTGTGATGTAACTTGATATAGCGCCCGCCTTATTAAGTAATTGAGATGTCTCAAAACTCTTCACAGAATGTACTATAATGTGACTGAACAACATGTTTTGTGGTTGAAACACAGCAACCAATTGCACAAACAGTTCTGGATTGAGTGACCAAATTATTATTATTATTATTCTATATTTTTTGAAGATTATTACCCCGGAAAATCGATCTCCAATCGCTTAACAATTGGGTTCCTTACTACTGGGTAAACAGAGGCATGTGGAGTAGGAAACTTGCTAATATTCTGCCCTGCCCAGGCATTGAACAGTGGTCTTCTCACTTTGGAGGTGAACGCTCCAACCACTACATTGGAGTCCTGTAGCTCAGTGGTTAGACCACTCGCTTTACAAATGTGAGACCTGTGTTCGAATCCAGCCAGATCAGGGCATAACCGTGGATAAGTTTCCTTACTCCACACGTCTACTAATAATCCCTCCAAAACCCACAATAATAAAATTGATTCAATCCACTACTGTTTGTGGGACACTGCTGTGCGCAATTTGCCCACAAAATATGGTAATTCACTTTAAAGTATGTTCTGTGAAGCGCTTTGAGACATCTAGAAGATGAGAAAAGTGCTGTATCAAAGTCAAGGATTATTATTATCTCAAAGTGTTTCACAAAATATATTGTAAAGTGAATTGACTGTATATATGTGGGTGAAATGCAGCAGACAATTGTACACAGCAGTGTTCCACAAACAATAGTGGATTGAAATTACCATTTTTTTTGAGGGATTATTATTGGATATGTGGAGTAATGAAACTTGCCCAAGGTTTCACCTTGCCTAGAATTGAACCTAGATCTCTCACTTGTAAGGTGAATGATCTAACCACTGAGCTGCAGGACTCCGCTACCTAGGCAATGTAAAATCCTATGTAATGTACAGTTGAAGAGGGGAGCATGGAACACTATGTCTGATCTCCTCACTCAGTGAGACATCACTCCTCACTGGCCCTCGATTGTTGGTCTGCGAGAACATTTTGTCATGGGATTTAAATGAGACTATAATCGTGGAAAATGTCTGAGATTAAGTCTCATTTTCAAATTGGAGTGGCTCATGGCATTTAAGTGCTGATTCGAGAAATGCTGGTTCAATTGTATAGTAATTACTTTGGTTGTTGAGTTAGGCTGTGTCCTTGAATGTTGTGTTTGTCACTGGTCAGCCGGGCGTCTGATTAATGAGGAAACCCATTGCCAAGTTTAAGACTGTTCAAATCTGGCTCCAAATTTGCAGTGTTTCCTAACAAGTGTTTCAGTGCCTTGGGATGTCCTCCCAACGTGAAAGATGCTATACAAATGTAATGTTTTGTTGTTGTTAAATGATACCTGCGTGCTTCTTGTTAAGAAATAATCCTCAAGTTCGAGATTATCATTCTTACGTTCAAATTCCTCCACTGTTTTGCTTCCATCCTACCTCTGTGACCTCCCTAGGAACAGCAACAACAACAGCAAAATTACATTTGTATGGCGCCTTTCATGCCTGGAGGACATCCCAAGGTGCTGAAACATCCGAACGTAGGAAAAAAAAAACACGGTCCATCCAGTTTGATTTCCACCATCCTGGCAGTCGCATGGATGTGCCATGTGGAGTCCTGTAGCTCAGTGGTTAGAGGTCTCGCTTTACAAGTGTGAGACCTGTGTTCAAATCCAGGCAGTTCAGGGCGAAACCTTGGGCAAATTTCCTTACTCCACATGCCTAATAATAAACACCCCCCAAAACATCTACAATACTAAAATTGGTCATTTCAATCCACGACTGTTTATGGGACCCTGCCATTTGCAATTAGCTGCCACATATTGCCCACAAATATACAGTCAATTCACTTTATAGTATATTCTGTGACGCTCTTTGAGACGTCTAGAAGATGTGGAAAGCGCTATATCAAATTCAAGGAAAATTATTCTTACGGAGCCTGTTCCATATATTTAAATAGTATTTCTGCAGATTGTGTTTGAATTTACCCCTTTCACAAATGCCACTACCTTACTCCTCAGGTCGCTGAAACTCTCATTCATGCTTTTATCAGGTCCAGGCTCGACTATGCCAACTCCCTGCTTATCGGCCTTCCCAACTCCTCCCTCCATAGGCCGCAGATCATTCAGAACTCCGAGGCCCATGTCCTCTCCCGCTCCAAACTCCACCACCCTAACTCCCGCATTCTTGCCTGACTCCATTAGCTTCCCATCACATAGAGGATTCAATTCAAGATCCTGGGTCTCACCTTTAAAGCCCTCATTGATCTTGCCCCACCCTACCTGTATGACCTCCTAATCCCGTACCAACCAGTCCACTTCCTCCGCTCAGTAGTCTCCGGCCTGTTCCATGACCCCTGCTCCACCTGCCCCACCATCTGTCCCTAACATCCCGCAATCCCTTTGCCTCGGTCCCTCCATAGCCTCCTTCAAGTCCCGCCTCAAGACCTTCCTCTTCAATTGTGCCATCAGTCTTCCCTTTCTCTCCCTTCCCTCTATCCTCTCCTATCCCAACACTGACTGTCTAGCACCTTGGGATGTCCTCCTGATGTGAAACGCGCTATACAATTACAATTTTGTGGTTGTTGTTGGTTCAATTGCAGGTGTAAACCCACCTCCTTCAATTCTTCAACTCTACTAATCTACTCCCTTCAGTGGAGCTCTTATAGCTCAGGGGTTAGAGCACTCACCTCGCAAATAAGTGGGCCTGGGTTTGATTCCAGGTAGGACAAGAAGTTGGCCACGTTTCCTTACCATACACAGATCTGTTTACTTAGCAGTAAGCAGGAACCCATTTGTTAGTTGATTGGTGGATCTTTTGATTAACTTTCACCTTCTCTACCCCTTCTGGCACCCAACTATACCTCAGGTGCCAAACCAGGTTTGTTAAATGCTTCATGATAATAAAAGTAATCCTTGCATTTGATGTAGTACCCTATGTAATCGAGACATCACAGAGTGAGTCACGGGATATACTGTTAAATGTAGTGACTTTATATTATAAGCAGAAGTGGCAGTCAATTTGCACAGAACAATCATAGAATCATGCAACTATAGAATTATACAGCACAGAGGGAGGCCATTTGGCCAATCTTATCTGTGCCGGTTCTTTGAAAAGTGCTGTCCGAATCAATCCCACTCCCCCGCTCTCTCTCCATAGCCCTGCAAACCTGTCCTCCCCAAATGATTATCCACTTCCCTCTTAAAAGGTTGTTATCAAATCAGCTTCCACCACGCTTTCAGTCAATGTGTTCCAGATCTGAAAAACTGTGAAAAAAATTCTCCTCTCCTCCCCTGTGTTTATTTGAACAATTATTCTAAATTAGTGTAATCGGGTTACTGACCCGCTAGCTAATGTAAATAGTTTCTCCTTGTTCACCCTATTAAATCCTCTCATCCTTTTAAAAACTTCTATTAAGATCCTCGTAACCTTCTCCACTCCAAGGAGAATAATACAAGTTTCTCTAGCCTCTCCTGATAACTGAAGCCCCTGATTCCTAGCCTTCCTCTGTGCTGTATAATTCTATGGTTCTATGATTCTTCTGTGCAAATTGGATGCCATTCCGCCTATAATATGAAGCCAGAGGATCCAATTCAAGATCCTGGTCCTCACACTCAAAACCCACCATGATCTTGCCCCGCCCTACATCTGCGATCCACTAACCCTCTACCAACCTGCCCACCCCCTCCACTCAGCAGACTCTGGCCTGCTCCACATCTCTTGACCCACCTGCCCCACCATTGATGAGCGAGCCTTCAGCTACTCTGCCCCCAACCTCTGGAACCCACACTCCATCCCGCAGTTCCTCTGCCCTGCCCTGGCCTCCTTCAAGTCCCGCCTCCAGACCCTCCTCTTCGACGGTCCCATCTGTCATCCCAATTCCCCCCTTTCCCTCCACCCTCCCCATCCCTGACCCCAGCTCGGGTCTGAAACAATGACCGTCCAGCTCCTTGGGACGTACTCCTGATTTGAAAGATGCTATAGAAGTGTAATTTTATTGTTGTTGTTGAAGTGAGTGACCATTTTATTTGGTGTTTGTTAGCCAGGATAATGGGAGAAGCTTTTTGAACAGTACAGTGAGATCTTCAACGTATACCTGAACAGGCAGATAGATGAGCTAGTTTTAACGGCTCATCCAAAGGACTGTTCAGTGCACACTCATGAGTTTTGAGCAGTGAATAAACAATATGGCGCTTCAAAATCTTTTATTTCACCATCAAGGGAACAATTGACGCCAAATAAAGAGTTTCGGCTGAGGCCAGATGGAAATGGCAATAAAAGCTGATTAAATGAAAGTATTCCGGGGGAAGGATTTTACAGGCGTTCAGAGAAACCAGTGTTTGGAAGGAAAGGAATGTTCCTCTTCTAAAGGGAATGCCACACACTTTCTGGGGATGGGAGGAATGAAAAGAGAAGGATGGGAGGTAGGTGGTGGTGAAGGGATGGGGGTTGAGAGACAGAGAGAGTAATTTGGTAATAATAATCCTTGCATTTGATATAGCGCTTTCCACATCTTATCAACGTCCCAAAGCGCTTCACAGAATATACTGTAAAGTGAATTGACTGTATATATTTGTGGGCGAATCGCGGCAGCCAAATTCCGCACAGCAGTGTCCCACATGCAGTCGTGGATAGAAATGACCAATTTTATTATTGTGGTTTTTTTGGAGGGATTATTATTAGGCATGTGGAGAAAGTTGCCCAAGGCTTCGCCCTGACCCGCCTGGATTTGAAACACAGGTCTCCCCAGCTTGGTCTCCACAGCTTGCAAGACAAGTGCTCTAAGCACTGAGCTTAGAGTGGCCTCCAGATGTGCTGCTGTAAAGTGTGGGAACAGGAGCTTGTTTTGACACCTTCACGCCCAATATGTGTGGCTCGGGAGCAAAGTGAACAGAGTGGGTGTTTGTGGGAGGCTCCCCCACATCGTGCAAGCACCAACCACTATCAACTCCCTACCAACCTCTGGAACTCTCTGTCTCATTCCCTCTGCTCCCTACAATACTACCTCTTTATCCTTCTTGAAATCCCATCATAAAACCTACCTCTTCGACCGGGTTCAAATCCCACATTGGGACTTGGAGTCATCTAGTCTAAACTGATGTTCCATTGCAGGGCTGGGAGGTGGTTTCCATTGCTTGAGGGGCTGTCCTTTGGATGAGACATTAAATCAATGTTCTGTCTACCTGTTCAGGTGGATGTTAAAAATCACGCACCGCTATTCAAAAAGAGAAGGGAGTTTCTCTCTCCCGGTATCCTGGCCAACAATCCCTCAAATAGAATTGGTCATTCAATGCATGACTGTTTGTGGGACACTGGACACTGGATTTTGCCCACAGAATAAATAAACAGTCACTACACTTTTCAGTATCCTGTGAAGTGCTTTGAGACACCGCAACAATGAGATGATCAGGTACTTTGTCAAATGTAATGATTGTATAATTATTATTTTACAGCAATGTGCATAATGAATCAACAGCCTGGCCAGCAATGCTTCCACATATAACTGGTGGCTTAATTTGTGACTCTGCTGGAGGCTTTGCTGCGCTCAAATTAGCCGCGGCCATTGTCTACGAAATATCACCGCTACACTTTACAGTAAGATCCTGCTAAGCACTTTGAGATGTCCTGAGCCGGCACCAGGCCAGACACGATGTGAAGGAAACAGCAGGGATTAGAGTAGAGAGCTACAGTTGGGGAGCGAGCACCAGCACAGACATGATGGGAGAGAGAGCAAGGGAATGGGGATTAGAGTAGAGAGCTCCAGTAGGTGAGCCAGCACCAGCACAGACACAATGTGTGCTGGTGCTCACTCGCCCTAATGGAGCTCTTTACTCAATAATCCCATTCGCCTGGATCGAATTACCTCTGTCTGTGATTCTTTCCTCCTTGACGTGAAAGGCGCTGTATAAAACAACAATAATAATTCCCACGTGTCATATATTGCTTTATCAGGTGGCTAAATGTCTCAAAGTGCTTTGCAGAATGTACAGTAAAGTGAATTGACTATATTTTGTGGGCAAAACACTAGGATTATTTTGCTATTTGCTTTGCTCTGTGAAATGCCAATACAAAGGTCTGGAATGGAAATAGCTGCAGTGAGGCGATGTGCTGAGTTGAAATATTTCAGCCGCCTGCGCTTCAGCCCGTACACAATGTCCAAGAACCAGAGAAATTTACAACGCAGAAGGAGGCCATTTGGGCCACTTGGACGCTTCTTGGCTCCGCACAGACCAATTTGTTTTATGCCATTCTCCAATTTACCACTCCCCAGCAACTCACCTCACCCCGACACACACATACACACACATGCATATTGTATTTTGTATTATACAGTATTCATTTCAGCAGGAAGGGGGTTATATGATTTTTCGACTTGGGTTATAAATTAGGTGGATGTTCAATCCACGACTGTTGGTGGGACACCTTTGTGCATAATTTGCAGCAACGTTTCACCTACAAATTACACAGTTACTGCACTTTAAGGTATATTCTGTGAAGTGCATTCAGCCATCTCAATGACCTGATAAGGCGCTTTGTTAAATGCAAGCATTATTATTATGTTATTATCTCTTAGCTTAAAATCCCGTCTGAGAATTCAGATCGAGGTTTGACAGTCTCCTGGCGCTGACACTAATACGCTGAGTGTCATGCGCAAATCTATCAGCAAAGCGTAAGAGTATCCGAATCAGACTGAGAATTCCACATTCTGAATGTATATAATAATAATAATCCTTGCGTTTGATATAGCGCTTTTCACATCTTATCGACGTCTCAAAGCGCTTCACAGAATATACTGTAAAGTGAATTGACTGAATATTTGTGGGTGAAGCGTAGCAGCCATTTGTGCACAGCAGTGTCCCACAAACAGTCGTGGATTGTAGTGACCAATTTTTATTGTTGTGTTTTTTTGGATGGATTATTATTAGATGTGTGGAGTAATGAACTTTGCTCAAGATTTTGCCCTGACCTGCCTGGATTTGAACACAGGTCTCACAATTTTAAGGCGAATGCTCTAACTACTGAGTTATAGGAGCTCCACACCTATATCACCTACACATGGAAATATCCTTGTGTCTGGAACAGAATATGCAATTCTTTCCCACTCCCTTAGAGAATAAAGATCAAAATCCTTGTCCTCACCTTCAAAGCCACCCATGGCCTTGCTTTTCTGAGACCTGCTAACCTCCAACCAATCTATCCGCTACTTCCACTCAGCAGGATCCGGCCTGCTCCATATCCCCCTCCTGGCTAACCCCACACTCAGCAGTCAGCATTTTATCCTTTCTGCCCCCACCCTTCCTCCCTTGCCACTCAAGACCCTTCTCTTTGACTGTACAGTTGGTCATCCTCCTACCCCCTCCCTCCCTGTCCTCCAACTGTGCAGGGTGAAACCTCGGGCAAGTTTCCTTGTTCCACAAGCCTGATAATAACCCCTTAACAATAAATCGTAACTTGTCATTTTAATCCACGACTGTCTGTGGGACACTACCCTACCCCACTCCTTTGCCTATGGCACGATCGGGAAAGAGACAAGAAGTCTTCTCTAGGTTTTCTGGCTGAAAATTCCCCCAAGATTAAATCAAGCATTCACTTCCCAGTTGCTGTTGCTAAACGGTTGCCTCCAAACACACCGTCACTATAACAACAACACATAACATTTACACAGAGCCTTTCACGTTGGGAGGACGTCCCAAGATGCTGGATAGTCAAGAATTTGGACCTGAGCTGGTATTTGGGATCAGGAGGGGTGGGGGCACAGAGGATGAGGGTAGGAGGGCCAGTGAAGTGGCTGTCGAAGATGAGCAACTTGAGATGGGCCTTAAAGGAGGCAAGGGGGGGAGAGAGGCGAAGGGACTGTGGGTTTGAGTCTCCATATACAAGCACGACTGTTTGTGGGACATTGCTGTGTGCAATTTGCTGCCACGTTTCGCCCATATATATACAGTATATTCTGTGAAGTGCTTTGAGATGTCTAGAAGTTGTGAAAAGTGCTACATCAAATGCAAGGATTATTATTATTATTATTATTCTATCCCCCCGATCCTAACCCTCAACTCAGCTCTATATTCCTCACACTCCAGCATGTTTTGATGTGAAAGGCGTTGTGTAAATTGAATTTGTTGTAGTTCTCTCCTGGTCCTCATATTTAAAGCCCTCCACAACTTCGCCCCACCCTTCATCCATTAGTCACTCTGCCCCCAATCTCTGGAACTCTATTCCGCAGTCCCTCTGGCTCGCCCCCTCCCTGGCCTCCTCCAAGTCTCGCCTGAAGACTCTCCTGTTCGATGTTCCCATCGGCAACTCCTAATCCCCCCTTTCCCTCCCCCAACCTGTCCCCAGCTCGGGTCTGACACAGTGACTTTCCAGCGCCTTGGGACATCTGCCTGACGTGAAAGGTGCTATAAATGTGTAATTTTTTTTGTTGTTCTCTCCCTCTTTCTCACTCTCTCCTGTTGACCTGTGCAATGGTTATTGTTTGTGTTTCTTGAAGATGTTAAGATGCCAAATATTTTGTCCATCAAATCCACAGTATACAATATATCCTGTGAAGTGCTTCAAGAGGTCTCAATGACATGATGAGGCAATATACCCAAATGCAAGTGTTAATATTATTATTATTAATTATTACAAAAGAGCAAATTCTCTTTCTCACTTTCTCTCTCTCCTGTTCACTTTCTATCTTTCTCTCTTCTGGTGACCTGTGCGAGGGACGGAACGAGTGTGTACGTTTGCCCTCAAGATGAGGACAGCTCTCACCATGTCTGGTTTCAGTTGACATGTTTCCCACAGCTTTGCATACTTGCGAACATACCACACGTCTAGACACACACACACCCACGTACGTAACCAGATTAGAGGTTATTTTAACACTTCTTTTTCACGCTAGGTTTGGACAGATCCAAGCTTCACCCCACTCCTCCTCTGCCCACGGCGCTATCGGGAAAGAAATGGGAGGTCCTCTCTGGGTTTTCTGGATGAAAATTCCCCTGAGATTAAATCAAGCATTCACCTCCCAGTTGCTGTTGCTAAACGGCTGCCTCCAAATACACCGTCACTATAACAACAACACATAACATTTACAGAGCCTTTCACATTGGGAGGACGTCCAAAGTGCTGGACAGTGAAGAATTTGGACCCAAGCTGGTATTTGGGATCAGGAGTGGTGGTGGCACAGAGGATGAGGGGCGTCAGTGAAGTTGCTGTCGAAGAGGAACAACTTGAAATGGGCCTTAAAGGAGTCAAGGGAGATAGAGAGGTGAAGGGACTGTCGGATTGAGTTGCAATATACAAGTGCAGCTGTTTGTGGGACACTGCTGTGTGCAACTGGCTGCCGCATTTCGCCCATAAAACACACAGTAAATCCACTTTACAATATATCAATGAAGTGCTTTGATGCATCTCAATGACATGCCGAGGTGCTGTAAGCGAGGATTATTATTGTAATAATTATTATTAATATTAATGAGATGTTTGGAAGGAAACATTGCAATGTGAGAGGTGCTCCCCTTTGCATAAGACATTAAACTGAGGTCCCTTCTGCTTCGTTTCACAAAAATGCCCCAGAATGCATTGGAGTCTCAGAATAGACTCTGTGAGTTCAAGTCTTGACGTGGGTGCTTGAAGGCAAGACTTTGTGACTCAAAGGCGAGAGTATTACTACTGGGCCAGACAGAGATCCAATCGAATGTGAGAATTCCTCTCTGTTTTACTTCTTCCCTGCTGAGATTTTGCCTTTCCCTTTAAGAGAGCCGCTATGCCTTAGTTCTGCACAAAAGCTAGCCTAATGGGCTCACCCAGGCTAGGTACACATCTGTGAATGTTTATCAATCATCTGCTATCCAGTAACTCCATCAAAAGGATTTTTTGTGCTTTCACTTCACAGCTTCCTTCATCTGTCTCAGCACCATGGCTTTTGCTCCACATTATGCCAAGGCCATAAAACTGGCCTCAGGTTTCTCTCCATCAAAATACACGGTCACTACACTTCGCAGTAATTCCTCACCAAGATCTTTCAGATGTGCCAAACATGTAACAATAGTCCTCACCTTCAAGGCCATTCACGGCCTTGCCCCACGCCCTAGCTCTTCGATCTGCTGTCCCCCTATGAACCTCCCCGCTCTGTCCGTTCAGCAGGCTCTGGCTTGTTCCATGTCCCCCGCCCGACCAGCCCTACAATCGGTGGACGGGCTTTTGGCCTCTCTGCCCCCACACTCTGGAACTCCATCCCACAGTCCCTTCACCTTGCTCCCTCCTTCGCCTCCTTCAAGGCTGGTCTCAAGACCCTCCTCTTCGACGTTGTCTTCTGCTGCCCTCCCAACTCTCTCCCTCCCCTCCCAACTCTCTCCTAAACCCCCCTCCTAACCTGCGCTTCTCCCTTGCCTGGGTCCCTTCCTGACCGTACAGCGCCTTGGGATATCCTCCCGACATGAAAGGCACTCTATAAATGTAATTTTGTTGTTGTTGTAATAATCCTTACATTTGGTGATGTGGAATCATATAGTCTCAGCTGATACTGCAATGCAGTGTTGGAGTTGTGTTGCATTGTCAAAGGAGACATTAAATCAAAGTCCTATCTGCCCGTTTAGGTGGACTTTAAAGATCCTATGGTGCTATTTGAAAAGAGAAGGGAGTTTCTCTCTCTTGGCCAACAATCCCTCAAATACAATTGGTCACTCAAACCACGACTGTTTGTGAGGTACTGCCATGCGTAATTAGCTGACATGTTTCACCTACAAAATACAGTCAATTCACTTTACAGCCTATTCTGTGAAGCTCTTTGAGGTAACTCATCAACACGATAATGTGCATTAATGATCCTCTCAAATGCAACGATTATTATCGCTTAAAAAGCTGCTTAAGTGTGCAACAGGTGGTTGGTAGGATGGGACTTCTGGATGAGATCATATGAGTTGAAGAACTTCTTCACCTGCACTTCTCCTGTGATCTTGCCGATGAATTTCTCAATCACAAATCTGTTTTTAATCTGTTCTCAATCTTAATCACGGTCCTTAATCTGTTAAGAAATACCATAAAATTGAGCCATATTGCCTTCCTGGCTATAGATATCAACCTGGCTCTGATAGCCTATTTGTGTCAGAAGGTTATAGGTTCAACTTGCACATTCAGACTTCAAACTCACAGTCAAGGGTGTTCAAAATGATGTGTGGTTTTAACAACAACAACAACAAAATTACACTTTTATAGTGCCTTACACATCAGGAGAATGTCACAAGGCGCTGGACAGACATTGTTTCAGACCCGAGCTGGGAACAGGGAGGGTGGAGGGAAAGGAAGGGATTTGGAGTAACCAATGGGGTTTGGGGCCGCTGAAGAGGAGGGTCTTGAGGCGGGCCTTGAAGGAGGCCAGGGAGGGGGAGAAGGGACTGCGAGATGGAGGTTGGGGGCAGAGTGGTTGAAGGATCGCCTGCCAATGGGTGGGTCAGGGACATGGAGCAAACCGGAGCCTGCTGAGCGGAGGTGGCGGGCGGGTTAGTAAGGGGTTAGGAGGTCGCGGATGTAGGCTGGGGCGAGGCCATGAGTTGGATCATCTGAATGATGGGGAGCCAATGGAGTCGGGCGAGAATGGGAGAGATGGGGGTCACAAATCTTGGAGCAGTGGAGGACACGGACCGCAGAATTTTGGATTATCTGCAACCTCTGGAGGGAGGAATTGGGAGTGCTCACAAGTAGGGCATTTGCATTGTCAAGCTGGGATGTAATAAAGGCATGAATGAGGGTTTCAGCGGCCTTGCGGGTAAGGTAATGGCGTTTGGGGCAATATTGCAGAGGTGAGGGAAGGCAGAGTGGGTCAGGGCTTGGATGTGGGGGAGGAAAGACAGTTGAGCATCAAACAAGACACCTAGGTTCCTGACTAGCTTGGAGACATCGATTGAGCAACCATGAAGGTTGATGCTGCCAACGTCAGATGCGTGAAGGCACTGGCACAATCCAATCAGGAGGGCCTCGGTCTTGTTGACGTTCAACTGTAGAAAGTTAGCTCTCATTTAGTAGACTAGATAGGGGGAAACTGGTTCCACTGGCAGGTGGATCAGGAATGAAGGCACATAAATTTAAGATAATTCTATTTTATGTAAAAGAACCAGAAGGGAGACAAGGAGAATATTTTTTACCCAGCAAGTTGGCATGATCTGGAATACTATATCTGAAAGTTGTTGGAAGCAGATTGGCTAGCAGTTTTCAAAAGGGAATTGGATAGGTACGTAAAAAAGAAGAAAAAACACAGCGCTATGGGGAAGGAGTGGGTAAGTGGGACTAATTGGACAACTCTTTCAAACAGCCAGCACACGCACGATGGGCCAAATGACCTCCTTCTGTGCTGTAAGACTCTATGATTCAATGAAAATAACAGTCATTGCACTTTACAGTAAAACTCCTGTGAAGTGTTTTGAGATGTGAAAGGCAAGGATTTTGATTTGATGAATGCCAGAAGGAATGGCAGTGAGATTGATGCACTAAAGGAACAAGTTCATAAGGAATCTGGAATGAATTCCTTCTGCACCAAGCACTCTGGAAGATTAGCCCTTAATCCTTGAAGACTCCACACCATATCAACTTCACTGACTTGCACACATGGTAAGGATTCCATCTACACCTTGACTATATCTGGAATCAGTCTGCAATGGTCCCTCAGTGAATTCTGCTATGAAACACTCACTCATCACATCTGGTAATGCCTTGGTCAGCCATGGGATCTCAGGCTGAAATGTATTTATGGAGCAAACTATGTGGTGTTCATGAATTCAAGCCACTGATACTTGAAACTCCATTCCAAGCCCCTTTGCCATGCTTGCTCTGTAACAACAACAACAATTCATACTTGTATAGCACCCTCCATGCTGGGTAGTGTCTCGGAGTGCATAACAGTGGCAGAGCCTGCCTCCAAGCTGTGTGTGTGGGGGGGGGAAAGGGTTGATTTGAGTTTCATGCAGGATTTGAAAAGGGAAAGAGAGGGGGCAAGATGGAGGGATTGAGGGAAATTGTTCCAGAATTTAAGGGCATAGTGGCTAAAAGCACAGCCTCTGATGGTGGGGTGGAGCGTGTGAGGGATGAGCAGGAGGCCGGTGCCAGTTGAGCGGAGGCGCTGGGTGATGGGTTGGGGAATGAGGAGGTCAGAGAGGTAAGGAGGGAGATGCCTGGGAGTGAGTTAATTGAACATGAGTGTGAGGATGTTGAAGTCGATCAAGTCGATTTGTAAGCAAAATAGAAGCCCTTGTTATAAAAGGTACAGTGGCAGTATGGATACAGAACTGGCTGGGAGACAGAAAGCAGAGATGGTGAACAGTTGTGTTTGTGACTGGAGGGAAGTGTGAAGTGGTGTCCCCCAGGGTCGATATTAGAATTGTTGCTGTTTTAGATCTATATAAATAACCTGGACTGGGTATAGGGAGTACAATTTCTAAATTTGCAGATGATACAAAGCTAGGAAAAGTAATGGAGCAGGCCATAGCCTGTTGAACGGAGTGGGCAGGGAGGTTCATAGGGGGACTGCAGGTCAGAGAGGTAGGAGGGAGAGGCCGTGAATGGCCTTGAAGGTGCAGATGAGGATATTGAATTTGATCCTCTGGGGGATGGGGAGTCAATGGAGCCGGGCGAGGGTGGGAGTGATGTGGTCGTGGAGCTCGGTGTGGGTGAGGACACGAGCTGTAGACTTCTGGATGATCTGCAGCTTGTGAAAGGAAAAACCAGGAAGGCCGACGAGGAGCAAGTTTCCAGTTTTCAAGCCAGGAGGATGTCCCAAAGTACTGGAGAGTGAAGTGTTTGGACCCAAGTTGGGGGCTGGAATGAAGAGGGGTACAGAGCAGGGCAGATAGGCGGATCTTGAGACAGGCCTTGAAGGAGGCAAGGGAGGGGGTGAGGTGGAGGGGTTCCATGATGGCATTCCAGAGGACAGAATGGCTGAAGGCCCCACCTCTGATGGTAGAGCGGGGGACCAGGAGCAGACCAATGCCCATTGAGGGTAGGGAGGGAACAGGTTGATAAGGTTTTAATAAGTCACAAAGGTACGAAACAGCAAGACCATATCCATCTTATTAAATCTAATTTAGATAGATTAAGGAGGGTGAGGCAGAGGGAATGAGGCAGGATGTTCCAGTGATAGGGCAAAGTGGCTCACCACCCGGCGTGGAGGGCGCTATATAAATCCAAGTTGTTGTTGTCATATGGAGGACTTGGGGGCACACAACAGGCCTGTGTAAGGCGGGCGAGCGAGTGGTGGGTGGGCAGTCAGTGAATTGGGATACCAGCAAGTACTGGGGTATGAAAGGATTTGTGTGCAAACTGCTGTTCCGCCTCAGGCATATTCCGTGGCCTCTATTAACAATTTACTGTGATTCGTTCTGCATTCAACAATCATCACTCTGAGCTCTGTATTAGATTTGTAGTCATTTGCTTCATATTTCATTTCAAACTACTGTTAGGGGAGCTGGAGCACATTTCCCCCCTGGAAAGTTGTAAGTTCTAATCCGAAGTTGAGGTTTGGAATCACATCGTTTAAGCTGACCCTCCAATGCAGTGCTGGGGGGTGTTGCATTGTCTGAAGGTCTCGTCCTTCAGATAAAGTGTGAAACAGGGTCTTTTCTCCCTGTTTCAGTGAATTTTAAAGATCCCACAGCAGTATTTGAAAGAAGAAGGGAGTTTCTCTCTTCTGGTGTCCTAGCCAACAATCATTCAAATAAAATTGGTCATTCACCAATTGTTATGATGGTTATGGGACATTGCTGTGCGTAAACTAGCTGCAAACTAATGTAAACTAGCCCACAAAATGTGCATTAAACCACTTTACAGTATATCCTGTGAAGCACTTTGAAATGTCTCAATGACATGATGAGGTGCTAGATCAAATGCATGGATTATGATTATTATTTTCCCTCTACCCTCCTCTCTCTTCCTCTCTCCCAACTTCGCCTCCTCTCCTCCGCATCCCGCGAGGGGCAGATGGTTGCGATTAATAAACCTAAAGAGACTATTCCTTTGATCTCCATTGAAGACATTTCCTCAAACAAGATGTGGACAGAACCACATGTGGATTTATGGATTGTAGTGTGACTAAAGATTCTCAGAGCCCAACTAATATGGAAGTAACAGCGACTTTCATGTTCTTTTTATTGTACCTTTAAAAGGAAATCACCTGAATCCAGGTATTTCCAGTGTTTCCTTCGCTGAGTGCATCAGCCCGGCTCAGTGGTTGGTAGCGGTTCTTATCTCTGAGTCAGAAGATTGTGGGTTCAAGTCCTGACATTAGGTGTTTGAGCTCACAGTCTAGGCCGATGTTCCAATGCAATGCTGGGGAAGGTGGTGGAAAGTGTGAGTGTCAAGACATCTCAAATAATAATTATAAAATAATAATAATGCTTGTATTTGATATAGCGCTTTTCATATCTTATTGATGTTTCAAAGTGTTTCACAGAATACACTGTAAAGTGAATTGACTGTATATTTATGGGCGAAATGTGGCAGCCAATTGCACGCAGCAGTATCCCACAAACAGTCGTGGATTGAAATTACCAATTTTATTATTGTGTTTTTTTTGGAGGGATTATCATTAGACATGTGGAGTAATGAAACCTGCCCAAGATTTCACCCATAACTTTTATTATTCTAGACAAGTTGAAACAGCCTGTCATAATCTAAGTTGTTTATTCCATTTAGAATCTTCTCCCGTTTAGACAGCAATCATGTCAGCTCTCAATCTTCTTTACCAGCGTGAACTTGGTGCTGGAGAGGATATGAACTGCAGAGTTTTGGATGATCAGCAGCTTGTGGATGGAAGAGTTGGAGAGGTCGACAAGGAGGGAGTTTATACTGTAAAGTCAATTGATTGCATTTTGTGCACGAAATGTGGCAGTCACTTGCACAACAGCATCCCACAATCCGTCATGGATTGAGTGACCAACTTATTATTACCCCTGGAAAAGTGATCTGCTAACTATCGAACCAACTAACAATCAGGTTCCTACTTACTGCTAGGTAAACAGAGGCGTGTGAAGGAAGGAAACTTGTCTTGGGAATCAAATCGCTTGCGAGACGAGTGCACTAACAAATACTTTATAGGACTCCATGTTGATTTTTTCCTTTTGCCCTCAAAAATAGAGTAATAATAATAATAATCCTTGTATTTCAGATAGCGCTTTTCACATCTTCTTGATGCCTCAAAGCGCTTCACAGAATACACTGTAAAGTGAATTGACTGTATATTTTTGGGCAAAACACGGCCGGCAATTGTGCACAGCAGCGTCCCTATAAACAGTTGAAAATGACCGAATTTTTTTAAAGGGATTATTATTAGGCATGTGGAGTAAGCAAACTTGCCCAAACTTTCACTTTGCCGGAACTTGAACCCAGGTCTCTCGTTTGCAAGGCGAGTGCTCTAATCACTGAGCTACAGGACTCCACAAAACATGGTGTTCACCAAAAGAAAACCTGGCCTCTTTTGTGCCAAACAATATTACAAAACACAGCCGGCGGGTAATGGATTAAACATAAATGTTGTCTCCTCTGGTTTGAATTTGGGAACCCTGTGAAGAGAAGTGGACGTAGATCTCTTTCAGATTGGATCGATCACAATTTAATTTCCTGCCTAGCGCCGCTTTCTGCCTTCACCATGAGGGTTACTGCTGTTTTGTTCCAGAGATGCACGTCCGTGACTCTGTCATCCTCACAAATTCCTCTGGCCATTCACCGCTCACATGCTTGTTGTTTGTTTTATCAACCCGGGTGTCTGACACACGCGGAAACCCATCATCAATGCTTAAGAGTATCCAAACCAAGCTGAGAATTCCATGCCTCCCACCTGCACATGGAAATCCCACAGATAGATTGTTGGAATGGAATGTGCTCTCTCTCCCTGGAGGATGTATCTGGCTTACCTAATTTCCTAATTTTGGCAGGCTCTGGCCTGCTCTATGACTCCTGCCCACCCTGCCTTACCGTTGTCAACAGGGTTTTCAGTCTCTCTGCTCCCATGCTTTGGAACTCCATCCCACAATCCCTTTGCATTGCTCCCTCCTTTGCTTCCTTTAAGGCCTTCCTTTTTAACCATGCGTTCAGCTGCCATCCTAACTCTCTGCCCTCCCTCATCCCAACCCTAAAATGCCAATTTTATTATTGTGGTTTTTTTGAGGAATTATTATTAGGTGTGTGGAGTAAGGAAATTTGCCCAAGGTTTCGCCTTGCCCTTATGGTAGGAATATCCCATCTTTTATTCTCTCTCGAGCAACACTCTTTTATATGTTAAGGGTAACAACTGCTTCAATGTTCTTGAATTTATGCAACAGTACTTCAGCTTTGGAGTAAACATAAAGTTTAATGTTGGTGCCTAGGGTGTTACCGCAGCACTTGATTGTTAAATATGACTATTAGCACTAGTAAAACTTACATTTTGATTTGCTACTATGAGTTTAACAGCGAAAATCACAATATTATTGAGAGCACTACCTGTGTAGTTTCCCATCGCTTATCAATTAGGACCACCATACCCATTAAATCTTTGACTTGCTTGGTTAGTGCAGTGATAGTATTTTGTAGGCATAGGCAGCAGCCTATTTGGGCATGGTTTTATGCCACAAACAGTTATGAATGTAATCCAATTGTTGGGTAAAATGGACCAAAGCCTCCTCCCACTTTCATTCACACCCACACACTAATGTTAAAAAGGAAAATGATGGATTGTATAGACTTTTGGAATTCATAGTATGTAAAAATATAAGTGTATAATAATAATCCTTACGTTTGATATAGCGCCTTGCCACGTGTTTTATGCACCTCACAGAATATACTGTGAAGTGAATTGACTTATCAAATAATAATAATAAATATGCTGGCCAATTGGCAACAAGGTCCCGCAAACAGCCTGGAATTGAAGTGACCCAACACCTCTTCAGTTAGTGGGTGGGAGGGGGGGGGATCTTTTTTATGATTTTTTGTCACATTTAAAGAGTAAAACAAATTTCCAGTGGAATTCCAAATGACAGATCAAAACCAGTCGACGAGGGTAGTGGTGGTGTATGGAGGGGTAGTAATACTAATAATAATAATACAGATATATGTAATTGTGTTGCTGCTGTTGTTGTTCTGGAAATTTACAGGCGCAGGTTTGTAAGAACTAAGGCATGGTGACCCCCAGAGTGTAAGTTAGGGTAACTGCTGGTGTTTAAAAAGCTAAAATCATATAGCTTTCCTTCGATGTTGCTATCTTGCCAGCTTTCTCGCTGCTCATCCAGCTAGGACTACCCCATCTGTTAGGGCTTTGAATTGCAGTGTTAACACGAGCTGAGTAGGATGATTTCACGCCTTCATTGACTGGTCTGCCCTGCCCTGCCAAGTCCTGCCGATGAGCCGGGCCTGTGTTACCATTAGCAGTGCCCGAGAATACTGTGGACACACTTGGCTCAGGAACAGGACTGGAGACTGACTCAGGAACAGGACTAGAAACTGTCATAGGGGGCTGGGTTAATTTTGACATTCCATTGCCAGGCATGTCATGTTGGAACCAGTCTAGCTCCAAGGAGATCCAGCTTACCTGCTCGTTCCGCTGCCTCTCTGTCTCTGAAAGAATTGATTGTGAGTTCCATGCCTTCACCTACCTTCCTTCATGCCCCAGCCTCGCTGCCCTTTTCATCCCATTGGTTTCAGTCAACATTGCCTAAAAAAACAGTCAACCAATAGTCAGCCGAAACCCATCTGTGGAAATTGCTGAGTGCAATTGGCTGTCACGTTTTGCCCAACCACATACAGTCAATTCACTATACGGTATATCCTGTGAAGCGCTTTGAGACATCTTGACAATGTAATAAGACACTATATCAAATGCAAGGATTATTATTATTATTATTATTATTAACTGCAGTCTGCATCTAGCACTACATCAGTTGTTCTATGTGCATTTAGTGCTGTTGGAATTTAATGTGCCCGTATCAGTAACAATTTCTGTACAACGCTGACTGCTTGAATCTGAATGATTCCCCAGTGGAAATGGAGTCTGTTTTCCATCAGTGCTCAAGACAGGCAGACAGAGCAGCTGGGATTTCCTGCTTGCCAGTACCTCCTCTAAGGTCTCACTGAGAAAACAAAATTAGTAGGTGAAGGTCTTTGCCCTGGCCCTCAACCAGGAAGGTGATACCTCGCTCCCTCCGTCACACACTCACAAGACCACTGTCCTGTCCAAGTGATTTATATCACTATTTATAACTGGGCAGCCATTAGTCTTAGTGTCCAGATCTCAACCAGCCTGGCTCATCAGCCACTTTGGGACAGACAGGCTGGGAGCAGGAGTTCCCACTGCTCAGCTCCTGTTATCCCAAGTCAAAGCCCTAACAATGAAGGTGGTCCGCGCTGGACAAACTGCGTGAAGCTTATAATAAGAATAATCCTTGAATTTGATATAGTGCTTTTTTCATAGATATTGCTATCAATGGCAAGCTATGCAGCTTTAGCTAATTAATGGGTTTTACATTTCTGACCTGCTTTCTCCCTACTACACAAACCACAGTCTCCGATTGTCTGGCTCTGCCCTCTTGCTTGACCCTTGTCCCCTCTCCACTCCACCATTGGTGGCCACACATTCAGCCACTACACTCTGAAACTTTGTAACAAACCCACAAACTTGCCCCCTCCTTCCCCTCTTTCAGATCATGACTGAAGACTTTCCTCTTGGACAACTCGTACCTGCTCACTCCGCCCGCTCGGCATCAGTATCAGCCACCTTTAAGTGCTCCGAAACACCACTGATATAAATGCAAGTTGTTATCATTGTGGTTGTTAAACTCCAGCAGTTACCCCAACACACACTCTGGGGTCCCCAACCAAGCCTTGACTCTCACCAACCTGCACCTAAAATTCTCCACATGCCGGAGAAAGGGTTTTGTTTCCCAATGTGAAAGGTGCTATATTAACTTTAGGATTATTATTTTTTCATTAATAACTGGGTGGATTTATTTCAACAAGAATTGACCCCATTTACATAGCTTGATCTGACGATAATAATGTAACAACAACAACAACTTCGATTTATATAGCACCCTCCACGCCAGACGGCGTCTCAGAGCGCTTCACAGTAGCGGATCCCGGGACCGAGCCAGGGGTAGGGGCAGGAAGGTGACCAAAAGCTCGGTCAAAGAGAAAGGTCTTCAACTGTGACCTGAAACTGAGAAGAGAGGGGGTGAGGCAAAGCGAGTGAGGAAGGGAGTTCCAGAGCCTTGGGGCGTAGTGGCTAAAGGCACGGCCACCGAGGGTGGAGCGGAGGACTAGGGGGACATGGAGGAGGCCAGACCCAGAGGAGCGAAGGTAGTGGGTGCTGGGTTGGGGGGAGAGGAGATCAGAGACATAGGGGGGTGCAGAGGAGTGGAGGGATTTGAAAACAAGGGTGAGGATCTTGAAGTCGATCCTCTCTGGGATAGGGAGCCAGTGAAGTCTGGCAAGGACTGGGATAATGGGGGAGCGAAGCTTAGAGCGGGTGAGTATGCGGGCGGCAGAGTTTTGGATAAGATGGATTTTGTGGATTGTGGTGGAGGGGAGACCGGCGAGGAGGGCGTTGCAATAGTCCAGCCGAGAGGTGACAAAGGAGTGGACCAAGGTTTCGGCGGCTTTTAAGGTGAGGTATTGCCGGAGACGGGCGATCCGTCGGAGGTGGTAGAAGGCAGTGCTGGTGATGGACCGGATGTGGTGGAGGAAGGACAGTTGGGGGTCGAACCTGATGCCAAGGTTGCGCACAGGTTCGGTGAGTTTTAGGGGCAGGCCGGGAAGGTGGAGGAGGTGAGAGCCATGCAAATGAAGACATTGACGAGAGCCAAGGAGTATGGCCTCCGTCTTGTCAACATTCAGCTGCAAGAAATTTGTGCTCATCCAGCCCCTGATGTCAGAAAGGCAGGCTGACAGAACATCGTAATAATAGTAATAACTCAATCACTTGATACAGAGCCTAACCACATTATCAAAGCATCTTGAAAATGTTTCACTGATATACTATATACTGTATTGCAATTCATTTACTGCATTGTGGAGTCCTGTAGCTCAATGGTTAAAGCACTCGCCTTACAAGCGTGAAACCTGTGTTCGAATCCAGGCAGGTTGGGGCAAAACATTGGGTAAGTTTCCTTACTCCACACGCCTAACAATAATCCCTCAATTTTGTTTTTTAAATGGTCATTTCAATCCACGACTATTTGTGGGCCACTGCTGTGCGCAATTGGCTGCCGCGTTTCACCCACAAATATACAGTCAATTCACTTTACAGTACAGTATATTCTGTGAAGCGCTTTGAGATGTCTAGAAGTCGTGAAATATAATTGCACTATATCAAATGCAAGGATTATTATTATTATTATTATTATTTTGCAGGCGAACGTGGCAGCCAATTTGCAGACAGCAACATCTTGCAAACATCCATGAAGTGAATGACATTGATGTTTTATCTGGGGAAGGATTGTCGGCCAGGACACCAGATGTATTCCCCACTGGGGACAGCTTGGGGATTATGACAGTGCCAGATTCCAGCATGAAAATAATGACTTTTGTTTTCAATATGTTTCTCCTATTGTGCGTGTGTGTGTGTCAATGCGTGTGTGAGTGTATTATGGTGAAGGATCAGAAACACTCCCTGTTGTGTGACCAGCAGAGAGCTGTGCTCTGGCAATATTAGACACAGATGAAAGGAAAAATCAAAGCCACACTGGAGGTTTGTCAGGAATGCATCTAATATTGGTAACAATTGAGCTTAGCATCTAGAATGTTCTGTACCCGACCCAGGGCTGGAGGAGTTGGGAAGCGCTGCATTGGTAGGGGTGTCATCCTTTGGAGTCCTGTAGCTCAGTGGTTAGGGCACTTGCCTTACAAATGTGCGAGCTGTGTTCAATTCCAGGCAGATCAGGGTGAAACCTTGGGTAAGTTTCCTTACTCCACACGCCTAATAATAATCCGTCAAAAAAACCACAATAAAAATATTGGTAATTTCAATCCACGACTGTTTGTGGGCCACTGCTGTGTACAATTGGCTGCCACAATTCGCCTACGTATATACAGTCAATTCACTTTACAGTACATTCTGTGAAGCGCTTTGAGACGTCTGGAAGATGTGAAAAGTGCTATATCAAATGCAAGGATTGTTATTATATATTATTATGAGACATTAATCTGAGGTTCCATCTGCCTGTTCAGGTGGATGTTAAAGATCCCATGTTGGAAAAGAAAAGGGAGTTTCTCTCCCCTGGTGTCCTGGCCAACAATCGCTCAAATAAAATTGGTCACTCACTCCATGACTGTTTGTGGGGCATTGCTGTGTAACAATTGGTAACAAATGAAGAAAACATACAGAATGCTCTGTACCCTGCAATAAGTCAATTGCACACTGCAGTGTTCCATAAACTGTTGTGGATTGAATGAAAAAATTATTATTACTTTTAAATATATTTTTTGAAGGGTTTATTACCCTGCAAATTGGTAGGTAAACAGAGGTGTGTGGAGCAAGGAAACATATGAGGATTCAGCCTGGCCAAGAATCGAACCTGGTTCCTCTTACTTGTGTGTCGAGCACTCTAACCACTATGTTTTGCATCAGGACAAGAGGGTAATTTAAGGATAGAACCCCAACGCCTTCACTCATTTCTCTCCCTCTGTGTCCTCCAAAAAAAACTTAATAATAAAATAAAATTGGTCATTTCAATCCACGACTGTATGTGGGCTATTGCTGTGCTCAATTGGTTGCCACGTTTCTCCCACAAATATACAGTCAATTGACTTTAGAGTAAAATCTGTGAAGCGCTTTGAGACGTCTAGAAGACATGAGAAGCGCTATATCAAATGCAAGGATTATTATTATTATTATTTATCAGCAAGTGTTTATTTAATAGTTAATTAATGAATAATCCTGCAAACAGCCATGAAGTGAATAACTGACTTTATTTGGGAAAATGTTGACCAGGACAGCAGGTGAGAGAATCTCTCTTCTCCTTTTGAATAGCATCGCGGGATCTTTAACAACCACCTAAACAGGCATATGGGACTTTGGCTTAATGCATCAGCCAATTATTATTAATATTAATTTTAGAGGGATTATTACCCCCCAGAAAGCAATCTGCCAATCCACTAATAACCAGGTTTCTGTTTACTGCCGGGTAAACAGGCGCATGTGGAGTAAGGAAACCTGCCTCGGGTTTTGCTTGCCGTGAATCAAACCTGGGTCCTATTGTTTCTGAGGCGAGTGCTCTAACCACCTAGATAAAGGACCTCACCACTGCGCCTGCCAAACACGTAGTCACTGCGCTTTGAAGCAAAAATCCCATAAGGCGCCTGGAGACGTCCTCTGGATGTGAATAGTCTTGTGTGAAATGTGGGGATTGTATATGTTGGCTCGATGCAATGTGTGGATGTGCGCCTTGTTGGGCCACTGTAGATGGATTTAAAGTTCCGAAAACATGTCCTGACATGGAGCTGCAGCATTTGGTGTCAGTGCCTCCTGTGATTTATACATGCTTTGACATGTGGCACAAATCCATTCAAACGTTTTAATGTGTTTGCCGTGAAACCTGGATTTTAAATTACTTTCTTGGAACTGTCTCAAGTTCTCGTAGCTCTGAAACCTCTGCCCTGAAATTTGGTCTATATATAGTTACAGGAAAGCAAATGTTTTGCCGTTAGATTTGGTTTCAGAATGGTTTACTGGATTAATTTACAACCTTGGTTCTGGGCCTGTGACTCAGAAAACAATTCTCCTTTTCCCTTCGCCTGTATTTTATTATTCCTGTGTTTGTCCCAATCACAGACCGTGTCTGTCACTGTATGTCTCCCACTGTGTGTCTCGATGTGTGTCTTGATGTGTGTATATCACTGTCTCTCACTGTGTGTCTCTTACTCTGTGTGTCTGTGTGTGTTTCTCTCTGTCTCTTTGTGTCTCAGTGTGTCTGACTCTCTCTCTCTTTCCCTCTATCTCTGTCCCTATTGCCATGTCTTATTATCTCATCTGTCTCTCTCTGCCTGTCATTATGTTGGATTCTGTTCTTGCCTGTCTGTCTGTCTGTCTCAGTCTGTCTCTCTGCCACTGAATCATTATCACAGTGTCTATTACTATGTCTGTCAATGGACCTGTTTCTATCTATTTGTTGTTCAGTCAGTTTGTCTGTCTGTCTGTCTGTCTGTCTCTTTGTTTCACGCTGTCTCATCACTATGTCTCTGTCATTGAATCACACACACATACATATAGTCACACAAACATAGAATCAATCACTCACACACATAGAATCACACACAGACTCAATCACTCACACACACAGAATCACAGACTCAAACAACCACGTGCATTTATATAGCGCCCACCATGCCGGGCGGCGTCTCAGAATGCTTAAATAGAATCACATACACAGACACACACACAGATGCATAATCTCACACATGCGCACCGATACGGTGATTCTGAAGGACATAAGCCTGAGATCGCTAGTGTAACCATACACTAATTTGAGAGGTGCCTTTTGGAATGACACCAACCGGTTATGGAGCACTTTGTTTCCCAAGTGCAGCATAATAAGGCTAGAAAAAAAATAGCTTTGAACAAAAGAGTAATGTTTACATTTAGTGCAGCATTTTACATCTCAGGAGAGACTACTTAAAGGACTTCACAGGGCACATTGTAAAGTCAAGTGACTGTGTTTTGTAGGGGAGCATGGTCGCATGGTCGCAGAGCTGCAGAATGTTGTTAAATCTCAGAGAGGATTTCTTGGAGGATATAACATATTCAATGTGACTAGGAAAGCAATCAAAGAATTATACTTCAGTATGTAGTGAGCAACAATAATAATAACATTACACTTATAGTGCCATTCACATCAGGAGAATCAAAATAATAATAATCCTTGCATTTGATATAGCGCATTTCACATCTTCTAGACATCTCAAAGCGCTTCACAGAATATACAGTACTGTAAAGTGAATTGACTGCATATTTGTGGGTGAAACGTGGCAGCCAACTGTGCACAGCAGTGTCCCACAAACAGTCGTGGATTGAAATGACCAATTTTATTATTGTGGGGTTTTTTTTGGATGGATTATTATTAATGACAGGATACTGGGACTCGTTTTTAAAACAGATTGATGCTGTGATGGGGGGATGGTAAGTTGGGTGTTCTGAAGGGTTGAGATTGGATGGGCTGAAGGATCTTCTTCATCCAAACCTCTTCTGTGATCTGGTGGAGCTAATAGAAACCAATGCGTGGGGACATCCTCCCGACGTGAAATGTGCTGTATAAATGTCATTTGTTGTTATTTTGGAGGCAGACTTCTTTATGCGCTTTATGGAGAGGATGGAAGGAATGTGGAACTTGTGGAGCTCCTATAGCTCAGTGGTTAGAGCACTTGCCCTATAAGTGTGAGACCTGTGTTCGAATCCAGTCAGATCAGGGCAAAACCTTGGGCATGTTTCCTTACTCCACATGCGTAATAATAATCCGTCAAAACCACCCCCCATCCCGCACAAAATAAAAATTTATCATTTCAATCCACGACTGTTTGTGGGACACTGCTGTGCGCAATTGGCGCTGCGTTTTGCCCACAAATATACAGTCAATTCACTTTACAGTATATTCTGTGAAGCACTTTGAGACATCGATAAGATGCAAGGATTATTCTTATTCTTATATTTCCAGAAGCTGTGGCTGAAGCAGAAGATGTCAGTGTATTTAAGAGTAAACCTGATGCCTGCATGTGGGAGAAGGGAATAGAGGGATAGAGGGAACTGTGAACTTGAGTGTAGGAACACACTCAGCCCAAATAGAGAACAGGCTGAAGGTCCTGTTTCCAATAACTGGCACATAGTCAGTTAGCAATTTAACAGTCATCTGTGTCCTGAGGGACACATAGACTGAGCAGCTACTGTAAGGGTTAGGGTAAGTGACCTTTTTACCTTTGCTCTGTGTCTTATCCCCAGGGTAGTCGCTGGCTGCCTCTGTGTTCTGTTAAGGGCTGGTTTATAGTTGTCTTCGTCCACGGAAACCTCACACACTAAGTATAGGCACACACACATACTCACACCCCCACACACAACCAGAAACAGTCTCTGGGCTTTTTTTTTGGCAGTGAACAATAATAATAATCCTTGCATTTCATGTGGTGCCTTATCACATCATTGAGACATCTCAGTGCGCTTCACGGAATACTCCGCAAAGTAAATTGACTGTGGATGAAATGCGGCAGCCAACTGCACACAGCAGTGTCCCACAAAGAGTCATAGATTGAGTGACCAAATTATTATTATTTATTTTTCAGGGGATTATTGCCTGCTGAAAATGAACCCCAAATGAACCAACAAATGGGTTGGTATTGTTACTTACTCCTGAGGAAGCAGAGACATGTGGAGTAAGGAAACCTGCCTAAGGTTTCGCCCTACCTTCGAATGCGCTAACCACTAAACTACAAGACTCAACTACAATGTTGAGTTAAATTATTTTGACTTATGGGATTCCCAGTCCCCAGAGCCTCACATACCAAATATAGACACTCACAAACCGTGGTTTTAACTCTTAAAGGATGGAGGAGAGAATGGTATAGAGAGGATTTGGGAATGTGAGGGGAGAAATGACTGTGGAGTTTGAGACGCAGGGAGAGTTGGAGAGGGTATGGATTAGGGGGGCAGCGGGGTGGAGATGGGTGTTTGCCAACCTCCTCCATTTCATCTCTGCAAACGTTTATTCCTCCCGCCCCGTCCAGTCACCTGCGGGATACCCCAGGGCTCCATCTTTGACCCCCTTCTTTTCCTTGTTTATATGTTCCCTCTGGGTGATGTCATTCAAAGACATGGGGTAAACTTCCACATGTATATGGATGACGCACTAATCAACTGTGCCTAAAACAGTATCGACTTCAGGTCTTCCGTTGTTCTTTAATAATCATAATAATAAGAATCCTTGCATTTGATATAGCACCTTTTCTTTGAGAGGTTTCAAAGTGCTTCACAGAATATACTGTGAAGTGAATTGACTGTATATTTGTGGGCAAATGAGGCAGCCATTTGCGCACAGCAGCATCCCACAAACAGTCATGGATTGAATTGACCAATTTATTTTGATGTGTAGATTGGTCCTAGCTGGATAAGCAGTGGGATGGCTTGCAAAGGAATTGCTCTCAGTTGCAAGCTTTGCAGTTTCAGCTGGTTAGACTCCAGCAATTGCCCAACACTTACTCCAGAGTCCGCAAGCCTTGGCGCTTGCCAACCTGCACTTAACACTCTCTAGAATTAGGTAAGCAGGATGTGTCGCTGCAGGGAGTGAATGTGCATTCCATTACAACATGCAGGGGAATCTCCATGTGTTGATGTCACACATCAGGCTAGTTTGGAGACACTTTAGCACAATGAAGCATGTCCAATTGTGTCAGAAACTGCACTGACCAAACATAGAGAATCCCTTTTAAAAAGTTATTACACAATCCAGCTCCTGCAGTATTTTTGGATGGACACCAACAAAATTACATTTATAGAGTGCCTTTCATGTCAGGAGTACGTTACAAGGTACGGCGACCCGAGCAAGAGGGAGGGGCAGGGTGGTGGGAGGGGAGGGGATGGAGAGAGCTGGGAGAGTGGAAGAAGGCACGGTCCAAGAGGAAGGTCTTGAGACTGGCCTTGAAGGAGGCAAGGGAGCATGTG
Organism: Hydrolagus colliei; assembly: GCA_035084275.1. Classification (NCBI taxonomy): domain Eukaryota; kingdom Metazoa; phylum Chordata; class Chondrichthyes; order Chimaeriformes; family Chimaeridae; genus Hydrolagus; species Hydrolagus colliei. The sequence continues at coordinate 40,308,702 of CM068744.1, forward strand.
GACATTCCATATGCTAATAACCTTATATTGTGTATATGTGTGTGTGTGCGCATATGTATGAATTGATTAGCTTAACCTCTCACTTTGTTTAGGTAATGATCTTGAATCAAATCCTTCCAGTTACTGACTCACTGACCAGTAAAGAGAATTCCTACCCATTCTGTTCCTCCTTACTCCTCAAACCCATGCAGTCACTCCACTTCCAAGTAACATCCTATGAGGCACTTCCTAATATGAACAACATTGCATCAAACACAAGAGTTATTACTATAATTGTTCTCTAACACACCTACATTCAGGTTAGACTGCATAGCTCTGAGACACTAACTGCATTGTATGAATACAAGTTATTGTTTTAGTTGAATCGGCATTCAAGAGGAAGCTAGACTTTCACACCAGCGAGAGGGGAAATAGAAGGGAGGAAGGAGTGGGTGAAGATCAATCATAGAATCATAGCATTATACAGCACAGAAGGAGGCCATTATGTCCCAGCCATCTATTCTGAAAGAGCTGTCCAAATCAATCTCACTCCCGTGCGCTCTCCCCATAGACCTGCAAATTTGACCTCTCCAAATATTACTTTGCTGTTAAAAGTTGGTATCAAATTGACTTCCACCATCCCTTCAGGCAATGCATTTCAGATCCGAACAACTCAAGAACAGCAACTTGGATTTATATAGCGCGCTCTACGCCGGACGGCGTCTCATAGCACTTCACAATAACTGATCCCGGGGCCGAGGCGGGGAGGGATGGGGAAAAGGTGACCGAAAGTGCAGTAGAATAGAAAGGTCTAGCCAAGACCTAAAAGTAGAGGGGTCGAGGCGAAGGGAGTGAGGGAGTTCCAGAGCCTCAGGGCGTATTGGCTGAAAGCACGGCTGCCGATGGTGGAGCGGAAAATTTGGGGGACAAAGAGGAGGCCAGACCCAGTAGAGTAAAGGCAATGGGTACTGTTGAGAGGAGAGAGGTCAGAGAGGTAGGGGGGTGCAGAGGAGTGGAGGGATTTGAACGCGAGTGAGGATCTCAGTGTAAAAATATTTATTCTCACCTCCCTACTGTTTCTTTTAACAACTATTTCATATCAGTGTCCTTGGGTTACCGACCCACTTGCCAGTGGAAATAGTTTCTCCTTGTTCACTCTGTTGAATCCAGTAATAATTTTGAAAACTTTTATTAAGCCTTCTCTTAACCTCCTCCAAGGAGAATAATCCTGTTACCATCTGGTAAATTTCCCTTGCACCCTCTCCAATGCCTTGACATCCTTCCTAAAGTTTGGTGCCCAGTCCTGAACACAGTACTCTATCTAAGGCCCAACCGACATTTTATACAGTCAACCCTTGCCAAACGTGACTTTCTTGAGTACGGATTCCCCTATACGCGAATAAATAAATGCAGCACTTTTTTGCATAACGCGAGTAAAATTTGCGTATATGCGCTGACTGGCTTGTGTGCATGCACATTTGGGAGGACACCAGCAGCTCCCGACTAAGTCCGATGATTCCTCGGCTGGCTTGCCCCGTGAGCATACACATTTGGGAGGACGCCAGGCCCGCTCGCAATGCACACTTGGGAAGTCTGATGATTCCTCGGCCTTGGAGCAACCTGATGGCATTGCATGGTGAATGAACAGAAGAGTGTGAAGGAGGTGGGGGGTCGGGACACAACGAAAACATTGCTGAGTTATGGGGGCACCGCTATTTGGAAGCCACTGCCTTTGGGGGTGATTTGATTATCATACAATCATTATACAGCACAGATGGAGGCCATTCAGCCCATCGTGTCTCTGCTGGCTCTTTAAAAAGAGATTTCAAAATCAATCCACTCCCCTGCTTGCTCTTTCTTGCCCTGCAAACCTGTCCTCCCCAAACAACGATCGACTTCTCTCTCAAAAGTTGTTATGAGCTTCAGCTCTTCAGAATCTGAAAAGACCTGGATGGGAGGATTGCTCCCAAGTAAGGAAACTTGCCAAAGGTTTCGCCCTGATCTGCCTGGATTCGAACACAGGTCTCATGCTTGTAAGGCGAGTGCTCTAACCACTGAGCTACAGTAGCTCCACTGTTCTCCACCCTCCCCAATTCTAAACCCAGCTCAGTTCTGAAATATGGTCTGTCCAGCAGCTAGAGACGCCTTCCAAACATGAAAGGCACTATACAAATATAATGTTGTTGTTGTTGCTCTATTAATCATGTTACTGCACTATTTGTGCATTATGAAATATTGACCAAACAGCCAACATTCATTCAGTACCACTTGCCTGCGTCTTGCGCAATCTTTTGAGTTTGCAGATGATACAAAACAAGGAAAAGTAGTAAACACCAGTGAGGAGGATAGAAGCCGACTGCGAAAGTACATAGACAGACTGGTGAAATGGGCAGATACATGACAGATGAAGTTTAATGTGGATAAATATGAAGTGATGCATTTTAGAAGGAAGAATGAGGAGAGGCAATACAGGCTAGATGGAAGAATCTTGAAGGTGATGAAGGAACAGAGAAATCTGGAGGTTCATGTAAATAAATCTTTGAAGATGTCAGGACAGGTAGATAAAACTGTTTTTAAAGGCATACGGCATAGTAGGCTTTATAAATAGGGGTATAGAGTACAGTACGGGATTTAGAACATCGGTAGTTTGGGACACATGTTCATGCAACCGCCAAGAAGGTGGAAGGCGAACTTGATGGACCTTTGAGTCTTTTTTCATCTAGCATTTCTTATGTTTCTTATTTCTTATTGTGGACAATTGTGTTACCTTTGTCTCTTTGTATCTCCCATCTTGGCGAGTTGTGCTACAATGACCAAGAATCGAAAACAGAGACTTGGGCTCAGTTTTATTCCTTAGAAATACCTTTTACTAAACAAGGATTTACGGAACTTTAGCGATGTATTTTTAAATAAGTGCACTTTGTCTGTTTGCAATCCTCCTTTACCATTATATAACTGCACTAATTTGTGGAGGTCTACTGTTATAACAGTGGGGGAATTAGGTTGATTGAAAGCACAATTCAAGAGGAAGGCCTTGAAGGTGGCAAGGGATGGGGGGAGACGGAGGGAGATTGGTTCCTTGATATGTGGAGAAAGGCAGCGAAATGGGATTGAAGAGATCATTCTATAAAACAACTAGCGAAGATATAATGGGCACAGACATTCTGTGCTGTAGATTTCTGTGGTTCCAACCAAGTAGTAAAACATTCCCGTCTTTATAGAGATCAGTGGAGTGTAAGGTTCCTATTACACTTTTTTTAATATTGAGTCCTACTGTTTTGAAATCTCTATCCCCTCCCTGTCTAATCTGAAGTCCTGTAGCTCAGTGTTCAGAGTGCTTGCCTTGCAAGTGAGGGGACCGATTCCTGAGCGGAACAAAATGTTCGGAAAGTTTCCTTACTCCACACGCCTCTGTTTACCTAGTATTAGTCGATTGGCAGATCCCTTTTCTGGAAAAGGAAAAGTGAGTCAACGTTTCGGGTCTACGACCCTTCGTTAGGACTCCAGCATCTGCAGTATTTCGCGTTTTTGACATGTTTCTGCGTCTGAAATCTCAGATTGGTAACTGTAGGGGAAGTGAGGCATAACAGAGTGATGATACGGGAGGGGACGTTGGTTGGCAGAGGAACAAACAACAACATCAACAATAACAAATTATATTTCACATTGGGTGCAAGTCCCAAGGTGCTGGAGAGACAAGGATTTGGACCTAAGCAGGGGTCTGGAATCAAGGAGGGGTGAAGGGCAGGGAGGGTGGGGGTAGGTGGATGACCAAAGGTGCAGTGGAAGAGGAGTGTCTTGAGATGGGCCTTGAAGCAGGCAAGGGAGCGAGTAAGGTGATATTATGTATGTTACTGAACTATTTGTGCATTGCGAAATATAGATGAAACAGCCAACAAAAAAATCTCAAAACCCCTGGTGGTTAGGGAAGGAGAGAGGTCTGTTGTTTATATCCAATTTATTTTGTACAAGTTAAAATGCCTGCTTTTATATGCTCCTGATTTTGTATGCCCGGAGGGCTGAAATTTTGTTTTCAAACGAGAAATATGTATTTTTCTGCATAAATCATGCGAAAACACCCGCGGGAGAGAGATGGTTTGAAAAAATCCCAATTTTCTTTTCTTTTTACTTATTTTTATGTAAATATTTTTCTTGGCAAGTAAATGTCCGGAGGAACTTTTGTTTTAAGTTTTGGTTTGAACAAAAAAATATGAATTGATAGGGATTTTGTCAGGGATATCGAATTGTGTTGTCAGCCTGGCTCAGTCATTAGCGCTTAGACACCTTAAGTCGGATGATTGTGGGTTCAAGGCTTGGCAGTGATATAGTACCTGTTCAAGTGGTCATTAAGTAATAATAATACTAACAATAATAATATAGAAGCCCGTTTATCCAGCACCCTTGGGACCTGGCCATTGCCGGTTAAAGCGCCTGCTGGATATTCGACCGAAAACCCAACACAAAAGTTATTACTTTTTAAAAAAAATTGAAAAAAACATGGCATATTAATAATAGACTAAATAATCATTGATATATTATACAAATAATAAATATAATCATTTTACACACAGCCACCAAGCAGATCTTTAAACTAGAGCAAAAGTTACACATCTGAATGACTCTGTTCTCATTGGAGGCAGAAGAGAGGAAAGCAAACGTGTTATTGAGAAAGCAGTCGTGCTGTCACTGTTCAGTTAACTTTCCTTCCAAATGTTCCAAGGATCAGTACTGAAAGCAAATGTATCATTTCACTTTTAAAAGTTAGATTTGTTTTTAACATCAGACTGAGGTAAGGGGAGGCGCTGACTGTGTTTCTGATATACATTGCAGCTTCCCAAGCTTAAAGGTATTTGTAAAACAAACCAGACTTGACAGGTGTTGCAGGGTTTGTGTTTTTTATTGATTTATTAAATTTATGGGCTGTGACATGCATTGATCTACAAGCTTTGCGTGTGTGTGTGTGTGTGTGTGTGTATTTTGCTGCTTTGTGGCTAAATCCTGCCTCTCTCAAATCTGGAGAATGCAGAATGCTGTACCGGCAGGATTCTGAGCTAGCGCCACCATCAGGCCCCTAGCAGCAGCATTCCAAAATACTGACACAACACAAAACACCAAAAAAATGCATTTTTCTGGGTAAATTCCGGTTTATTGAATGCGGACCTTTTTTGCAGTGCCGGTTATACGGAAGTTGCGGTTGATCGGGTCACGGATAAATGGGCTTCTACTGTACTTGCATTTGATATGCATACACACATTGCGAGGAGATGTTGGACTTCCTCGAGTCCAAAGTAGAGAGAATCCGCTCAGCGGTTTCTTCCCCCCACCTCTCCTCCATCTCCGCCCCTCCATCCGCTATTTCAACCCTCACCCACCCCCCCTTTCATACTTTCACCCCACCTCCCCGTCTTCAGTCACAAAAATAATCACCTCCATGAAACCCACCACGTGTTCATTGGACCCCATCCCCAACCACCTCCTCCGCACCCAGCTCCACCTTCTGGCCCCACTCATCTCTGACACCATCAACCTTTCTCTCTCCTCAGGCACCGTCCCTACCTCCCTTAAAACAGCCACCATCACCCCTATCCTGAAAAAACCCTCCCTTGATGCGTCGCAGCCATCAAGCTACTGACCCATCTCCAACCTCCCGTTTTTATCTAAGATCCTTGAAAGAGTGGTTGCCTCCCAGCTCTGCTCTTTCCTCTCAAATCACTCACTTCTTGAACCCCTCCAATCAGGTTTCCGCCCTGCTCACAGCACGGAAACTGCCCTGGTTAAGGTTACAAACGACATCCTAACCGCCTGCGACCAGGGCTCCCTCTGCATCCTCGTCCTCCTTGACCTGTCTGCTGCGTTCGACACAGTCGATCACACCATCCTCCTCCAACGTCTTTCCTCCCACCTCAACCTTCAAGGCACAGTCCTTGACTGATTCCATTCCTACCTGACCTACCGCCTACATTTTGTATCTTCCAACGGTTTATCCTCAAACCCCCGCAGTTTCTCACGGCATCTCCTAGGGCTCTGTCCTCGGCCCCCTCCTTTTCACCATTTGCACGCTCCCTCTGGGCGATGTCATCCGCAAACATGGGGTAAATTTCCACATGTATGCGGACGACACCCAACTGTACCTTTCCACCTCATCCCTCAACTCCCAGACCATCGATGTTCTGACAGCATGTCTGTCCGACATTGAGTCCTGGACGAGGGACAACTTCGTCCAATTGAAAGTGAGCAAGACCGAGGCCCTCCTGATTGGCTCAGGCCAGCGCCTCTGCACATCGGGCGCTGCCAGCCTCAACATCCAAGGCTGTACTCTCCACCTCTCAAAGCCAGTCAGGAACCTCGGCATCACGTTCGACCATAAACTCTCCTTCCTCCTCCACATACGTGCCTTGACTGGCACTGCTTATTTCCACCTACGCAACATTGGCAGGCTCCGCAACTATCTCACCCCCCGCGCTGCCGAAACACTCGTGCACGCGTACATCACCTCACGGCTGGACTACGGAAACTCTCTCCTCGTCGGCCTCCCCAGCTCCTCCATTCACAGGCTGCAGGTCATCCAAAACTCTGCAGCACGTGTACTATCCTGCACCCGCCTCCGCGACCACATAACCACCACCCTCGCTCGTCTCCACTGGCTCCCCATCCTCCAGAGGATCGAGTTCAAGATCTTCGTCCTCACCTTCAAAGCCTTACACGGCCTTGCCCCGCCCTATTTAACTGATTTACTCTCACCCTGTAAGCCCACCCGACCCTCCTTTCAGCAGGACTTGGCCTGCTCCAAGCCCCTCGCCCGAACCGCCCCACCATCGGAGGCTGGGCCTTCAGTTTCTCCGCTCCCACCCTGTGGAATTCCATCCCCGAATCCCGCCGCCTTGTTTCCTCCCTTTCCTCTTTCAAGGCCGGTTTGAAGACTTTCCTCTTCGACCGTGCCTTTTGTTCCCCCCGTAATTTTTCTACCTCCCCTACGTGTTTCACCCCTTCCCGAACACTCCCCTCCCAGCTCGGGTCACACGCCTCCTGTGCAGCGCCTTGGGATGTCCTCCCAAGTGAAAAGCGCTTTATAAGATGAAATTGTTGTTGTTGTTGATATAGCACTTTTCACATCTTCTAGATGCCTCAAAGCACTTCGACAGGGCAAATAGAGAAAAACTATTTCCACTCGTGGGTGAATCTGTGACTCGTGGTCACAGATTTAAAATAGTTTCAAGGCGCAGTAGAGGGGAGCTGAGGAGAAATTTTTTCACTCAGCGAGTTGTTCGAATCTGGAATGCATTGCCTGAAAAGGTGGTGGAGGCTGATTCGATAACAACTTTTAAAAGGGAATTAGATCTTTATTTAGGAAGAACGGGTCTATTAGGCTATGGGGAGCGGGCAGGGCAATGGGATTGAATCGCTCTTTTCAAAGAGCCGGCACAGACTAGATGGGCCGAATGGCCTCCTTTTGTGCCGTAAAATTCTATGATTCTATGATTCTATAGAATATACTGAATTTAATCTATAAATGTGGGCAAAACCCGGCAGCCAATTGCGCACAGTGCTGTCCCACACACAGCCATGATAGAAATGAGCTATTGTTATATCTTTTTGAAGGGTTATTATTAGATGTGTGGAGTAAAGAAACTTGCTCGTGGTTTTATCTTGCAAGGAATTGAACCCAGATCTCTTGATTGTAAGGTGAGAGAGCTAACCACTGAGCCACAGAACTCCACAGACCCCAAAGACCCCAAAGCACAAATCAAAAAGAGAAGGGAGTTTCTCCCAGTGTCCTAGCCAACAACTAAACTATTAGTCGCTCACTTCATGGCTGTTTGTGCGAAATTGCTTGTGCATATAATCTGCCACCTTTGCCCACGACACATTACACTTTATCGTAAGTCTTGTGAAATCTTTGAGCTGTCCGACTGATGTGAAAATCCGAGGCTATCGAAGGCAAGGATTGTTATTTTTATTTTGTTTTTCTGTTGTTTTTCACACACAGCTATTGCTGGCAGTAAAATTCACTGCTGCTTCTTGGGTTGTCTACTATTTACAAAGTCCAAAGAATTCAGAACTCCGCACACCGTATCTCTACCCCCATCATTCCAGTCGTTGCTAAGGCTCCTTTTAAGGTCTTTAATAGGATGGGAGTGGGGTTTGATTGTCATTAGGGAGAAATTATTTCCACTCGTCATTGAGTCAGTGACTAGAGGGCATCAATTTAAGAGAATTATTAAACAAATAATTGGGGGGAGGTTAGGATAATGTTTTCACACACAGAGCAGTTAGGATATAGAATGCCCTGGCAGGAATAATAATAATGGCAGAATCCAGATTAGCTTTGAAAACGGAACTACTTAGATATCTAAAAAGAAGTAAATTATAGAGGATTGGGAAAATAACAGGTAACTGGGACTGAAAGGATTGCTCTATAATAATAATCATAATAATCATCCTTACATTTGATATAGTACTTTTCACATCTTCTAGACGTCTCAAAGTGCTTCACAGAATATACTGTAAGGTGAATTGACTGTATATTTGTGGGTGAAACGCAACAGCTGAATGCGCACCACAGTGCTCCACAAATGGTCGTGGATTGAAATGGCCAATTTTCTTTTTCTGAGGGATTATTATTAGGCATGTGGAGTAAGGAAACCTGTGCACTCACTCTGGCTTGAATTGAACCCAGGTTTTTAAACTAGCTGGCACAGACACAATGGACTGTTGAGCCTTTTTGCACTCAATTCAGCGCTTTGGGACATCCTCCCAACGCTCTTTAAATGTAATTTTGTTGTTGTTATTGTTCCACCATCTCCCTGTTCCATATTTTTACTGCTCGCTCACTGAATTAGTGAAGGGGAAGGAAGGGGAGAGGAGACATGTGGGTAGAAAGATGACTGAAGGCACAATCTAATGGGAAGGTCTTCAGCTGGGCCTTGAAGGAGATTCATAAATGCAATTTGTTTTTTTGATTGTAGTGAACTTTCTCCTCTCATCCCCCCACTGTGCCCTGTTTTGAACACTCATGTTGCAAGCGAGTGACCTGTGTTCAAGTCCAGGCAGGGCGAAACCTTGGGAATGGATTGAAATGATCAATAAAGTTGGTCATTTCAATCCGCGGCTGTTCTTGGGATACTGCTATGTGCAATTGGCTGCCATTTTTCATCCAGACAATATGCAGTCAATTCACTTTACAGTATATTTTGTGAAGCGCTTTAAGACATCTAGAAGATATGAAAAGCGCTACATTAAATTCAAGGATTATTATTCCTAACAACATAATTACAGCTGTAGAGCATTTTTCATTTCGTGAGGATGCCCCAAAGACCACAACTGAAGGCCGTCCACTTCGACCGTGCTTAGAAACACATATTACTTTCCCTTGTTTGGCATCAGGTTCTGACACTGTGATGGAGCAGTACTCCCAAGACACCAGTCCTCCAAGATGCAGTGTAAATGCGCCATGTTGTATTGGTGAGAGTTACCTTTGAGTATTGACAGCCATCTCTACTGGGAGAAACCAAGAAGCGGGAGAGCATTCCTCTTGCCAAACATGACTGGTTGGATGGCTTGGCAGAAAAAAAAACACCACAGGGACCTAGGAATGTGAATAAATACAAACAAAGATTAATAGAGCTATGAGCACTGAGCTCCCTTGGACTGGCTTATTATGGGTGCGGGAGCGAGAGAGATGGGAGGGATATACAGCCATTTTCCTCTTGCATTAAGATGTCACTCAGCAAGCCATCTCCATATATCAGTATAATTCTTCCTAACACAGCGGTGTTTGTGATTACAGTAGATTGACATCAGATGCTTTTCATGCAAGGGAGATGATGGGAACATGCATCCCATGGCTAGCAAATAGGTTGCAGAGGTTGAGGGATTGTTTCCACACACAAGAGTGGTTAGGATATGGAATGTCCTGCTGGGAGTAATGGCTGAGGTAAACAACAGATTGCCCTTCAATAGGGAACTAGATAAATATCTAAAAAGCTTCAGCAGCATGGGTAATGGAAAAGGACAGAGAAATGGGACTGAAAGGATTGCTCTTGAGGATGCCCTCAGACATGATGGGCCAAATGGCCTTCTTCTGTGCTACAAATTTCCATAAATTGTACCACATCCCCCGCCCCACTATTGGTGGGTGAGCCTTTATCCACTCTGCCCCCAACCTGTGGAACTCCATCCCGCAGTCTCTCTGCCTCGCCCCCTCATTGGCCTCCTTCAAGTCTCGCATCAAGATTCTCCTCTTTGATGGATGCATGGGCAACTCCTAATACCCCCTTCCCTCTCCTCCCCGTCCCCAGTTCGGTTCTGAAACAGTGACTGTCCAGTGCCCGAGGGATGGGATGTCCTCCTGATGTGAAAGGTGCTTTACAAGTGTCATTTTGTTGTTGGTGTAGCATAAAGGAGACTGAATCGCAGACCCAATACTTGAAAAAGGTATATATCCAGGAGAATGAGAAGTTCCCTGGACCCGCTTTTCATTTTGAGGATTTAAAAACCTCACCATGGACAGTCTCAGAGTCAAGACCAAAATCTATAGGCTGTTACCAGTTACTCAACAACAACTACAACAACTTGCATTAATAGTGCTTTGTCACATCTTCTAAAGTCTCTGCATATATTTTGTGAAGTGCTTTGAGATATTTCGAAGATAGGACAAGGATTATTATTTGTAGTATTATATTCCACATTGGGAGGATGTTGCAAGGCACCTGACAGGATATACATAAACTGCAGTGACTATTTGTGGGATTGCTGTGCACATTTGCCTGCAAAGTACATGGATATTTAACCATGCCCCAGAAGAACAACAACAAAATTACATTTGTAGCTTGCCTATCATGTCAGCGAGACATCCCAAGGCACTGAACACTAGGCAGTCAGGATACAAGCATGGGCAGAGTGGTAGGGGTCAAGGTTGAGATGAGGGATGTCAGAGAGGTAAGAGGGTAGAGAGGTAGAAGGCATGGTTGAAAAGGAGGGTCTTAAATTGGGTCTTGAAGGAGGCAAAAAAGCAAAAGCAAAGGGATTGTGGGATGGAGTTCCAAAGGATTGGGGCAAAGAGACTGAAAGCCCAGGCACCGATAGTAGGGTTGGTTGGGCAGGGGATAAGGAGCAGTCTGCTAAATGGAGGCAGTGGTTGATAAGTGGGTTAGTATGCCAGAGAGGGAGGAAGGGGCAAGGCCATTGAGGGTCTTGAAAGTGAGGATGATGATTTTGCATTCTATCCCCCGAGGGATGGGGAGCCAGTGGAGATGGGCAAGGGTGGGATTGATGGGGTCATGGAGCCTGGTGCTGGAGAGAACATGAGCTGCAGAGTTTTGGATGATATGCAGCTTGTGAAAGGAAGAATTGGGGAGGCCGACAAAGAAGGAGTTTCCCTAGTCACAGATTTGGACTACGGTTTAATGTGCATGTGTTTTGTGAACAAAAATGAGGAGTGAAATGAAGATTTGAAGGAATTTTGCACGATCTTACATTCTTTAGACAAATACATTCTCACAGGGAAAAACTTATTGAAACATTTAATAGTAATAATAATCCTTGCATTTGATATAGTGCTTTTCACATCTTGTAGACAGCTCAAAGCGCTTCACAGAATATACTGTAAAGTGAATTGACGGTACATATGTGGGTGAAACGTGGCAGCCAAATGCGCACAGCAGTGTCCCACAAATAGTTGTGATTGGAAATAACCAGTTTATTTTTCTTTTGGAGGGATTATTATTAGGTGTGTGGAGTAAGAAAACTTGCCCAAGATTTCACCATGCCTGGAATTGAACCTAGGTCTCTCGTTTGGAAGGCGACTGCTCTAACCACTGAGCTACAGGACTCCACTTCCACCATTGTCACCTGGCTTGAATCCAAATGTCATAGAATTCATATTAAAGGGCTAAATAACAATTAAAAAAAAACTAAGTTTTGCATTTGATGCGCTTCACAGGATTTAAAGTATAAATTATGCAAGCAAACTTGGCAGACAATTTGCACACAGCAATGTCCCACAAACAGCCATGAGGTGAGTGACCAATTTTATTTGAGGGATTGTTGGCCAGAATTTTGAATAGCACTAAGGGATCTTTAAAATTCCACTGAACAGGCACAGACCTGGACCTCGGTTTGACATCTCATCTGAAGGATGAGACAAATTGTACTTATACAGCACCTTTCGCATTGCGGACATCCCCTCAAGTGCTCTTGAATGCTACCAGGTGTGAGGGGTGCTATGTAAATGCAAGTTGTTATTGTTGTTGTCCCAAAGCACTGGATATTGGGTTTGTCCCTTAGCTGTGGTTTGGAAGCAGAGTGGGATGGAGGGCAATGGGGCTGAAGAAGGCAAAATTGAAAAGGAAGGTCTTGAGATGCATCTTGAAGAAAGGAACAACAACAAAATTACATTTGTATAGCGCCTTTCACATCAGGAGGATATCCAAAGGCGCTGGACAGTCAGTGTTCCAGACCCGGCTGGGGAGGGTGGAGAGAAGGGAAGGGATTTGGAGTGACTAGGGAGTGGGTGAGGCAGAGGGACTGTGCGATGGAATTCCAGAGATTAGGGGCAGAATTGCTAAAAGCTCACCCGTCAATGGTGGGCGAATGGGTCAGGGGACAAGGAGCAGTCCGGAGCCCACTCAGCGGATGAAGAGAGTAGGCTGGTAGGGGATTAGGAGGTCACAGAGTGGTGAGGTAATGGCAGAGTCAGGCAATATTGTGGAGATGAGTGAAGGCAGAGCAGGTCATGGCTTGGATGTGGGGGAGGAAAGACAGTTGAGGATTGAACAAGACACCTAGGTTCTTGCTTAGCTTGGTGAGGTGGAGTTTACAACCATGGAGGTTGATGCTGCCAGTGTCAGATTGTGAAGGTGCTGGCGTGAGCCAATTGGGAGAGCCTCGGTCTTATTGACTTTCAACGATAGAAAGTTAGCTCTCATCCAGGACTTGATGTCTGACATGCAGTCTGTCAGGACAGTAGTTGTCCTGGAATCGAGGGTAGAGGTAGAAAGATAGAGTTGGGTGTCATCCACATGCAAATGAAAGCCGACCCCATATCTGTGGTTGATGTCACCAATGGTGAGCATGTATGTATTGAAATATAGGGGACCAAGGACAGAGCCCTGCGGGATGCCAAAAGTGACAATGGGGGGGCTGGAGGAGAAGCCATTGGTGGCGACAAAGTGGTGATGGTGAGAGATGTAAGAGTCGAACCAGGCAAGGGCAGATCCATGAAGATTGAGCTGGGAGGAGAGGTGGTTTTGCTGGTTGGAGTGCTTGACAGTGTCAAAGGCAGCAGAGGTCCAAGACGACAAGTAGGCAGAGAGCCCTGATCACATTTGTTTAAAATGTTGTTAAAGACTTTGATCAAGGCAAGGGAGGGGGTAACGTGGAGGGCTCTTGGATGGACTGAGCAAGACTGATACCTTTGTAAATTGAAGGAAATTCTACAAAAACTGGATCTAGAGCTCGTACAAAACCCAGAACAGTTTACAGATTCAGGATTTGCATATATGTCCACTCCCCCCGCTCAGTGGTAGGCCTGCTCCATGTCACCTGCCCACCATGCCTCACCATCAGTAGTCAGGCCTTCAGCTTCTTTGCCCTCACCCTTTGGAACTCCATCCAAACTCTCCTTGCCTCATTCCCTCCATTGCCTCTTTCAAGACCTGTCTCAAGACCTTTCCACCTCTTCGACTTAGAGTCGGACAACCTTGTACCCTATTCTCCCTGTCCTCCACCACTGCTGATCCTAACCCCCAGCTCTGGTCCTAATCCCTGACTGTACAGCACTTTCGGACATCTTCCCAATGTTGAAACGCATGAATAAATATAAATTTGTATTGTATTATATATCAAACGCAAGGATTGTTATTATTTTTATAAATGAGTCTGGCCTCATATGTTCCCACTCTTTGAAACTCAAACCCAGGTTCATTCCCTCCCTCACCTTATTCAAGTTCTGTCTCAAGGTCAACATCATTGACCATGTTTTCGGTTATCTTTCCCCTCTCCACCCTCAGATCTATTGCCAAGCTATCATTTCTTAGCATTTGGGGATGTTCTACTGATGTGATAGGTGCTGTATAATAGTAATAATAATAATCCTTGCATTTGATGTAGCATTTTTCACATCTTCTAGATGTTTCAAAGCGCTTCAAAGAATTTACTGTAAGTCAATTGATTATACATTGCAGCCAATTGTGCACAGCAGTGTTCCAAACACAGTCATACAACAACAACTTCGAGTTATATAGCGCCCTCCATGCCGGACGGCATCTCAGAGCGCTTTACAATAGTGGATCCCGGGACTGAGCCAGGGGCAGGGGCAGAAAGGTGACCAAAAGCGCGGTTGAAGTGAAAGGTTTTCAGCTGTGACCTGAAACTGGGAAGAGAGGGGATGAGGCGAAGGGAGTGAGGAAGGGTGTTCCAGAGTCTCGAGGCATAGTGGCTGAAGGCATGGCCGCTGAAGGTGGAGCGGAGAATTCGGGGGACATGGAGGAGGCCAGACCCAGAGGAGCGAAGGCAGCGGGTGCTGGGTTGGGGGGAGAGGAGATCAGAGATATAGGGGGGTGCAGAGGAGTGGAGGGATTTTAAAACAAGGGTGAAATTGAAATAACCAATTTTAGATTCAGTCATAGATTGAAATAACCAATTTTTTATTTCTTTCTTGAGGGATTATTAGGTGCGTGGAGTAAGGAAACTTGTCAATTTTTTTGCCATTCCTGTCTCTTGCTTGTAAGGCGAGTCCTCTAACCACTGAGCTACAGGACACGAGTCCTTCAGCTCCAATAAACCTTTATTTTAGTTCTACAATAAAAGCAATAATATTCCTATAAATAGTAAAGTCTCTGTGTTTTTTGTGGGTGGAATACAACAGCCAATTGCACAATGCAGTGTCCCACAAACAGCCATGGATTGAATGACCAATCTTATCAGGAGGAATGTTGGCCAGGACACCAGGAGAAACTCCCTTCTCTTTTTGAATAGCACCATGGGATCTTTAACGTCCACCTGAACGGGCAGACTGAACCTTGGTTTAACATTTCATCTGAACGACGGCACCTCCAACATTGCAACCCACCCCAGCACTGCATTGGAGTGTCATCTTAGACTAGTAATTCAAAGTCCTGACATAGATATGAGAGCGCTACCACTGAGCAAGGCTGACACAAAATAATTTGGATAATAGTTTGGAGAGAGACCATGTTTGGCACTGTTTCACTATAACACAGGTTTACTCAATCAAGTTGAATAAATAAAACAAATCACCAAAGAACGCAACAATTCATAGAAAGTACTTTTAGTGGACTCCGGGGAAACTGATTTGTTTGCATTCAGTTTGTTTCCTTTGGATAGAGGACCGATCAGACATTAAACCGAGTTCTCGTCTGCCTGTGTTGGTGGACGTCAAAGATCCATGGAATGATTCAAAAAGAGAAAGGGATTTCTCTCTCCCAGTGTCCTCCCCAACTCTCTGAAACAAAATTGGAAATTGGTCACGTATTCTTTTGGGGGACATTACTGGGTGCAAATTGGTGCAGCTGCCGATCAGGCTGGTTAGTCAGTGGGATGGACGGACGGATGGATGGACAGACCGATAGATAGATAGACAGAGTGTTAGTCAGACAAGCAGTTAGACAGACAGACAGTCAGTCAGTCCGACAGTTAGATAGACAGAAAGACAGATACACAGAAGGTCAGAAATGCTGAGACAAGTGGCTTTTAAATGGCAGTTTCCACATTGCCAGCCAAGCTTTCACAATACAGTAATTCACACAAGGGAGTGATGTGGTGTTCCAGCAACAACATCCTGCACTGATCTCTAGATCTCCCCCTCTGTCTTTCTCTCCTCTGTCTCTCTCTCTCACTCCCTCTCTTTGAGTTATGAGCTGTGCTACTTTAAATGACCTGCCCCACAAAACTCTGCACTCGGTTTATAAATTTGCTCAGCAGACAGCGCTACCACCCTGGGGAATCCACCAATCACGCAATTTTCACTGCGTGAGTGAAACGCAGCAGCCAATTGTGCACAGCAGTGTCCCACAAACAGTCGTGGATTGGAATGACCAATTTTATTATTTTGTTTTTTTTTAGACAAATTATTATTAAGCGTGTGGAGTGGAGTAAGGGAACTTACCTCAGAACTTACGTCCTGATCTGTATGGATTCGAACACAAGTCTCACGCTTGTAAGGTGGGTGCTCTAACCACTGAGCTACAGGAGCTACATGAGCGAGGCAGACATAACTGAGCCTGATGGATTTACAGACTAAGATTAGGTGACATTTTGGCACTAAGTAGATATCTATCAATAGGAATAATGCAGACAATATTCATCCTGACATTAGCTGTATTCCTTTTTATCCATTTCAATGACAGACATAAGGTCTGTTCTTTTTAATCCAATACAACAGGGGTTTTCTTTTGCTCAGCCATGTGTCTGACATATGTGGAAACACATCACCGTTGCTTAAGTGTATCCCACCCAAATTGAGATTTCCGTGCATCCCATTGGCATATGGAAATTCTAGAGATAGATTGTAATGAGCTCTCTCTCCTTGGAGGGACACATCCTGATTACCTAATTCCGGAAAGTATTAGGTGCAGGTTGGCAAGAGCCAACGTTTGGGGACCCCAGAGTGTCTGTTGAGGTAGGGATCATGGAAAGATATTCAGGAAGGAAAAGATGAATATATACATACAGTATATATCCAGGATTGACCGATAGATGCTTGGAAGGCAGAGTAATAATAATCCTTTCAAATCCTTCTGATAATTTCAGATATTGCCTTATCATATCTTTGAAACATTTAAAAGTTGTTCACATAATATACTGTACTGTAAAGTGAATTGCCTGTGTATTTTGTGGGCGAAACCCGGCAGCCAATTGTGCACAGCAATAATGGGAACAACAACAACAACAACAAATTACATTTAAAGAGCGCCTTTCACGTCGGGAGGACGTCCCAAGGCGCTGCACAGGAGGCGTGTGACCCACACAGAGAGCTGGGTGAGGGTGGAGGTAAGTATGGTCGAAAAGGAAGGTGTTCAATCATGATCTAAATGAAGGGAAGGAGGGGGCAAGGTGGAGGATTGAGGGAGAGAGCTCCAGAATTTTGTGGTGTAGTGGCTGAAGGTGTGTACGCTGATTGTGGAACAGAGGAGTTGAGAGACAAGCAGGAGGCTGGAGCCAGCCAAGCGGAGGCAGTGGGTAGTGTAATGGGAGAAATCTGGTCAGGAAGGTAGGGAGTGCCTGATTAGCTGGGCCAAAGGGACCTTCTTCATCCAAAGCAAACTTGAGATCTTTTAGACTGCTCCAAGTCAAAGTCAACTCAAACAACACATAAACATTTCCACTGCCCTTGGCTTCCAGTGTATATCCACTTCACTGTGATTAACAACTCGATCCATGTTAATGGGGAATTGGACTGTCCTTGGCTCAGGTCCTGTTCCAAGTTGAAGTCCATGTTCCTTTCTGAATGAGTGAGGTCAATAGGCCTGATGCCAGTCAGATACTGAGGCAGGTGGACTCCTGGAAAAACCTCACAAGTCTGACCTGTGTTTAACTACTCTAATGCTGCCAGGTTAGACCATTAGTAATGAACAGTTTCCGCTATAGTACAGGGTTCAGTGTTAATTGGTGACTTTGGCAGGAAAGTTTCCACCTCAGCAATGTTTACTCATTGAATGGTGGATTGTTCACAGCACAGCTACACTCTAATGCAATTCCCCTGTTCTTTCCCCCACTTTGTGCCTGTGCTGGTATTTGCTCTCCCACTGGAGCTCTCTACTACAGTCTTATTCCCTGCTCTTTCCCGATTGTGTCTGTGTTGGAGTTCGCTCCCTCACTGGAGCTCTCTACTATAATCCCAATCCCTGCTCTTCCTCCATTGCATCTGTGCTGGTGCTGGCCCTACTCAGACCACATTCCCTGTCTTTCCTTATTGTGGCTGTAGAGAGAGCATTAGAAGGAGACGCTCTGTGTTTTGTCAAACCTACAAGTCTCTGATGGAGAGCAGAATTCCCCACAACTATGAGCTCATTCTCATGCCCTGTGACACAGTTAATCTCTTGTTACATTTCCCCACTCCCCCCCCCTCCCCCCCACCGCTCCCCCCCCCCCCCCCCCCCCACCCCCCCCCCCCCACCCCCCCCCCCACAGCTCCACAACAATTCCTAGCGGGAATATTATATTAAGTGCCAGCTCAGCTCAGTTAGTTGCAATACGTAGAATTAATTAGAATTACATAGAAACAGGTAATTAGGCCCAAACTTCCATGCTAGTGTTTATATTCCACATATGGACAGTGGCAGTTTGGATTAAGAACTGGCTGAGTGACAGAAAGCAGAGGGTGGTGGTTAATGGGTGTTTCTCGAAATGGAAGGAGGTGTGCAGCGGTGTCCGCCAGGGATCAGTATTGGGACCACTGCTCTTTCTAATATATATTAATTATCTGGACTTTGGCATAGAGAGCACTATTTCCAAGTTTGCAGATGATACAAAGTAAGGTAGGGTAGTAAATAGTGAGGAGGACTGTAACCAACTGCAAGCAGACATACGCAGATTACTGGAATGGGCTGACATGTGGCAGATGGATTTTAATGTGGATAAGTGTGAGGTGATACACTTAGGTAGGAAAATTAATAGGAAGCAACATAGACTTGGTAGCTCAATCTTAAGTGGGTGAACGTACAGAGAGATCTGGGTGTTCAAGTAAGCGAATCATTAAAGGTAGCAGTGCAAGTAGATAAGGCAGTAAAAAAGGCATTTGGTGTCCTGAGCTTTATTAGTAGGGGCATAGAGTATAAGAGTAGGGAGGTTAAGGCTAATTTAGACACAACACTGGTTAGGCCTCAGCTGGAGTACTGCATCCAGTTCTGGGCACCTTATTTCAGGAAGGACATTAAGGCACTGGAAAGGGTGCAGAGGAGATTCACGAGAATGATACCAGGAATGGGGAACCTTAGCTATGAGGACAGGCTGGAGAAGTTAGGACTTTTCCCATTAGAGCAGAGAAGGTTACCCGGGGACCTGATAGAGGTCTTCAAGATTATGAAAGGTTTCCACAGGCAAGACAGGGAAAAGCTGTTTCCGCTGGTAGGCGTGTCTGCAGCCCTTGGTCACAGTCTTAAGATATCTACCAAAAGAAGCAGAGAGAAAGTTAAAATAAATATTTTTACTCAGCGTTGTTCGAATTTGGAATGATCTGCCTGAAAGGGTAGTGAGGTCCAATTCGATAGCAGCTTTTAAGAGAGAACTAGATAGGTATCTGGGGAAGACGGGTTTGCAGGGTTATGGGGAGAAAGCTGGTGATTGGGGTTAATGAAAGTGACTTGCTCGGTCACAGAGCTGGCACAGACTCGATGGGCTGAATGGCATCCTTCTGTGCCGTAACATTCTATGATTCTATGTCTCCTAATTTACTCTCCTATAGCCCTTTATAAAACACACAGTGAATCCACTGTATAATATATTCTGTAATAATGCAAAAGAAATTCACTTTGCAGTATGTTCCGTAAATCTCTTTGCGAGGTTCGTAGACATGATACGGCGTTATATCAAATGCAAGGATAATTATTACTGAGATATCAAGAGAATGTCTCAAGTGCTTTGCACTTTATACATCAGGATAAGGCGCTATATTGAATGCATGATTATCATTATTTCCAAGTCCCAATGTTCAAGCTGTGTGCAATTGTCTACTGCATTTTGCCCACAAAATACACAGCTAATCCACTTTACTATATGTTCTGTGAAGGGCTTTGAGATGTCTCAAAGACATAATGAGGCACTATATCAAATGTAAGGATAATTATTTTTATTCAGATGTCAGGAGAACATGGAATGTGGAGTCCTGTAGCTCAGTGGTTAGAGCTGCACATGAGACCTGTGTTTCGAATTCAGGCAGGTCAGGGTGAAATCTTGTGCAGGTTTCCTTACTCCACCCGCCTAATAATCACTCGCAAAAAAAGTATAATAAATTGGTCATTTCAATCAACGACTATTTGTGGGACACTGATGTGTACAATTGGCTACTGCACTTCGCCCACAAATATACAGTAAATTCACTTTGCAGTATATTCTGTGAAGCGCTCTGAGATGTCTAGAAGATGTGAAAAGCGCTATATCAAATGCAAGGATTATTATTATTATAACATCTCAAAGTGC
This sequence comes from Hydrolagus colliei, assembly GCA_035084275.1. NCBI lineage: Eukaryota > Metazoa > Chordata > Chondrichthyes > Chimaeriformes > Chimaeridae > Hydrolagus > Hydrolagus colliei. The sequence continues at coordinate 40,328,838 of CM068744.1, forward strand.
TTCACATGATATACATTGAGAGGACGTCCCAAGGCACTGGACAGTGAGTGACCAAGCTGGGGGTTGGGATCAGGGAGGTTGGAGGGCAGGGAGGATAGGAGAGTGGCTGAACGCGCAGTCGAAAAGCAGAGTTTCGAGATATGCTTTGAAGGAGTCAAGGGAGACAATGAGGCAAAGGGAATGTGGGATGGAGTTCTATAGGGTGGGGACAGAGAGGCTGTAGGATTGACCAAAAATGGTCAGGTATGGTGCATGGAGCTGGCCTGCTGAGCAGAAAGAATAGATTAGTTGATATGGGGTCAGCAACAACAACAAAAACAACAACAAATTACATTTATTGAGCGCCTTTTACGTCGGGAGGATGTCAGCAGGTCACAAAGATAGGGAGGAGCAAGGCAATTGAGGACCTTGAAGGTGAGGACGTGGATTTTGCACTCCATTCTCTAGGTGGAGGGAAGCATGTGGAGCCGGGCAATGGTTAGTGTTAAAGCATAAGAACTGCTAAACGTAAAATGACCGAAGTCCATTTAGTTAATCTTCCTGGTGGTCGAATGCACATATGTCCCGAACTACCTATCCCATAATGTCATAATATCAGAATCAACACTTCCTGCTTTAACCATCTCTATAGGGAGCCTGTCCCACAGGCTCACTATTTGCTCAGTGAAATAAAGTTTGTGTGGATTTGTTCTGAAATTCCTCCCTTCAATCTCAGGCTGTGACCTCCTGTTTAATAATAATAATCTATGCAGTTTGATATAATGCTTTTCACGTCCTTTAGGCAGATGTCTCAAAGCGCTTCACAGAATATATTGTAAAGTGAATTGACTGTATATTTGTGGGTGAAACGCGGCAGCCAATTGCGCACAGCAGTGTCCGACAAATAGTTGTGGATTTAAATGACCAATTTTTTTATTGTGTTTTTTTTTAGGTATTATTATTAAGCGTGTGGAGTAAGGAAACTTGCCCAAGGTTTCGCCCTGACCTGCTTGGATTCGAACGCAGGTCTCATGCTTGTGAGGTGAGTGCTCTTACCACTGAGCTACAGGACTCCATTCTTTTTACTATCCTAGACAAGTTGAAACAGCCTGTCATAATCTAAGTTATTTATCCCCTTTAGAATCTTAAAGACAGCAATCATGTCGCTTCTCAATCTTCTTTTCAAGCGTGAACATGTCGAATTTACTTAGTTGCTTCTCATAGTCCAGTCCTTCCATTTCCTCAATCATTTTGGTTGGCTTCTTGGTATCTTTTCGATTTCTCCAATATCCTTTTTGTACTGTGGCAACCAGAACTATATGCAGTATGGGCTCACCAATAATTTATACAGTGGTAGGATTTTGGTTGCTATTGATCTTTTGATACATCCCAACATCTGGCTTTCTTTACTCACAACCACTGAGCATTGTTGGCAGAGCTTCAATTTATTGTCAGTCAGGGGCCATATTCATGAAACCTTACTAAGCCTAGTTGGTTACTAAAAAGGCCTGTAGCTGCTTACTAAGCCTAGTTGGTAACTAATTGGTAATCATGAAACATTACTGGCGTTAGTTACATTCTATGTTTCTTACTAAAGTTAGTGTTGACCCAGGGTAACTCTAAGTCACTAGTTAGCAACTATACCATTTTATCACTGACCACCGACGTGACAACATGGCCAGAAGAATCATGGAATTGGTAGAACTTTGTCGTGCTATGCGAAGAGAACGCATATTCCGGGACAGGAGGAACCCAATAGACATATTTAGTGATGCACAGTTGCAACAGTGATACAAATTTTCCCGGGAAGGGATAATGCAAATCACAAACTTAGTTGCGCCCGTTTTAACAGTTCAATTTCTAGCTTCAGTTTTTCTTGTTTCAAAAGCAAGTTCTCTCGCTTAATCAAAACATTGTCACGTTCAATGTGAATGAGTTCCTCAAATGACTTAAGCTGCTTCTTCTGTTTTTTTGATGCTGAAATGAAACTCTCAGAAGATTTGGAGGTTGATGGTGTTTGTTCCTCTAAACCTTCCTCTTCTGCAGGTAGCTCATCCATGTCATCGTCTGTACAACCAGTCAATATGAATAAAAACAAAAAGCATGTGATAGTTGCATACGAGTAGTGTTTCTACAAATATTGTGCGAGAATATCCATACTTATATTATTGTTCTAAATGTAAATATGTCAAATTTCCTTTATTTAAAATGTATCCATTATTTGTTAATGCTTGTCCAATAATGTTGACTATTTACGTCCCTAATAACTAACATTTGAGATATTGTAAAACGAAGGGAAAGTGGGATCTTGTGTAGATATAGTCCATGTATAAAAATGAGTATATAAATGGATATTAATTATGTAGGTCTAATTCACTCACCTTCATCCTCACAAGATATTTATCTTGTATTTGGTCCTGCTGCAGACTCAACTCCTGTCAGCCCTTTAAATCCAGGGGTATCTTCGCACAAGTCGAGGATTTTTTGTTGTGCCGGATGTGGTTCTTTAGGTGGTTTTCCTCCTTCGGTTCCCTTCTTGAACTTTCTCATACTTGACAGGCATTCTCTTGACTCAGATTTTAATTTGGATAATCTAATTTTTAATCATGCAATGATCTTTCAACCTGTGGAAATCTTGCACGATGTTGGCTGAGCATAGCTGCCCATGCATCTTTCTTTTTCTTGTTAGTGTTTGCATCCTTATGCTTAGCATCAATAATATCTTTTAATTCCTCATACTTGTCTGCCAAAAAGAGATTCTCTTCTTGAGAATAATTTGCCTTCCCTGGCCTTTTTGTAGCCAAATTTTGTAGTGTTTTGATTCACTTACATGCAGTACACTATACCACATATAGGCCTTGGTCCAGTTGTTTTTTTTGCTAATTTTTTTGCAAGTGATGGACATGGATTAGCCTAATACACCTGTCACACTATTGTATCTATTGTCATCACATTCCATACATGCCCATTCCACCACGAAAGCACCCAATTCCAGTTACTCAAGTATGCAACTAAATTCTCCTAGTTTGTAACTAGTTAGCAAGGTTCTTAGTAAGGTTTCATGAATTACAATTTAGTTGTCAACTCCACAGGGCTCCCTCTGCCTCCTCGTCCTCCTTGACCTGTCTGCTGCATTCGACACAGTCGATCACACCATCCTCCTCCAACGTCTTTCCTCCCACCTCAACCTTCAAGGCACAGTCCTTGACTGGTTCCATTCCTACCTGATCCACCGCCTACATTTTGTTTCTTCCAACGGTTTCTCCTCTAACCCCCGCACGGTTTCTCACGGCGTCCCCCTGGGCTCTGTCCTCGGCCCCCTCCTTTTCACCATTTACACGCTCCCTCTGGGCGATGTCATCCGCAAACATGGGGTAAATTTCCACATGTATGCGGACGACACCCAGCTGTACCTTTCTGCCTCATCCCTCAACCCCCAGACCATCGATGTTCTGACAGCATGTCTGTCCGACATTGAGTCCTGGACGAAGGACAACTTCCTCCAATTGAACGTGAGCAAGACTGAGGCCCTCCTGATTGGCTTAAGCCAGCGCCTCCGCACATCGGGCGCTGCCAGCCTCAACAGCCAAAGCTGTACTCTCCACCTCACAAAGCCAGTCAGGAACCTCGGCATCACGTTCGACCATAAACTCTCCTTCCTCCCCCACATCCGTGCCTTGACCGCCACCGCTTATTTCCACCTGCGCAACATTGCCAGGCTCCGTAACTACCTCACCCCCCACGCTGTTGAAACACTCGTGCACGCATACATCACCTCACGGCTGGAGTACGGAAAGTCTCTCTTCGTTGGCCTCCCCAGTTCCTCCATTCACAGGCTGCAGGTCATCCAAAACTCTGCAGCCCATGTACTATCCCGTACCCGCCTTCGCGACCACATAACCCCCACCCTCGCCCGTCTCCACTGGCTCCCCATCCTCCAGAGGATCGAGTTCAAGATCCTCATCCTCACCTTCAAGGCCTTACACGGCCTTGCCCCGCCCTACTTAACCGACTTACTTTCCCCCTATAAGCCCACCCGGACCCTCCGTTCAGCAGGTCTTGGCCTGCTCCAAGCCCCCCCCCCGCCCGAACCGCCCCACCATTGGAGGCCGGGCTTTCAGTTTTTCCGCTCCCACCCTGTGGAATTCCATCCCCCAATCCCTCCGTCTTGTTTCTTGCCTTTCCTCTTTGAAGGCCGGTTTGAAGACTTTCCTCTTCAACCGTGCCTTTTGTTCCCCACCGAATTTTTCGACCTCCACTACGTATTTCACCCCTTCCCGAACACCCCCCTCCAAGCTCGGGTCACACGCCTCCTGTGCAGCGCCTTGGGACGTCCTCCCGACGTAAAAGGCGCTTTATAAGTTTAAGTTGTTGTTGTTGTTGTAGGCATTTTAGTATCCTACTAAGGCCTAGTTGGTTGCTAAGTTAATATGGTTTCATGAATATGGCCCCAGGACCCCAAGATCCTTTTCATTTTCCATACCTGTTGTTTTCCTTCTGTTCAAATAATAGTCCCTCTAGGATTTTTTGTCCCCATTTGAAGTACTTTACATTTTTCCACATTGAATTTCATCCACCATCGATCTGCCCAATTCCCAAGTATATTCAAATCTTCCTGTAACCTATCTTGTTCAGCTTTGCAATCTACCACCTTCATTAGGTTGGTGTCATCTGCAACCTTAGCCGATGTGTTTGCCATTCCGAGTTTCAGATCATTTAAAAAAATACGAAACCCAAAAGGTCCGAAATCAAAACCTGTGGAACTCTACTGGTAACATTTTCCCAGTCTGATGAGATTCCCTCTACCACCACCCTCTGTCTTCTTCTGGTCAACCAATTGTGCATCCATTGTGATATATCTCCACTGATTCTCTCCTTCTTTACCTTCAGTACCAGCCTCTTAAGAGGAACTGTATCGAAGGCCTTACTGAAATCTAGATATATCAAATCCACAGCCTTATGCTTATCAAGCTCCCTTATCACATTGTCAAAGAAAAACAGTGAATCAGATTGTCAAGATCTAACCTTTCATGACCCCGTATAGCCTAGCATTTATGATTTTAGCTGCCTCCAGCTGCTCCATGATTTTATCTTGTAAGAGTCTCCATAATTTTACCCACAATGGACATCAATCTTACCAATCTTCAGTTTCCTGGGTCACATTCTTAAAAATAGGAATAAGATCAGCCTTTCCTCAGTCCCCCGGCAGCTCTCCAGTATTCAATGATTATTGAAAGATTTGTGCCAGCATTTATGCTACTTCTTCCTTTAGTTACTTAAGTATCATCGGATGTAATTTATCCAGGCTCTGAGATTTATTTACCTTACATTTGCACAGCTGTTTGGCAACCATGCTGGTGGTGATATGAATAATGTCAAAACTTTCCTCTGCAACATCCTTGAGTTCTCTTTCGAGATCAGATAGGTTACACATCTCTTCCTTGGTAAAGACTGATGTAAAAAATGTATGTAGCACTATTGTAGCCTGTGCAGCATTATTTGTTGTGTTCTCTCCCATAATCACCTTCAGTGGCCTATTGCATCGCTTGTTTTTCTTTACTCTTAATATAACTCAAAAATGTGTTGATATTATCCTTCACATCTCGTACCATATTCAATTCAAAAAACATTTTGATGCTATTCTGATACCTAATTTCTAGTCCTGGCATACCTGTACATGTGTACACATTGTTAATAATAATAATAATAATCCTTGCACTTGATATAGCGTTCTTCATATCTTATCGGTGTCTCAAAGTGTATCACAGAATGTATTGTAAAGTGAATTGACTGTATATTTGTGGGCAAAATGTGGCAGCTAATTGTGCACAGCAGTGTCCCATAAACAGTTGTGGATTGAAATGACCAATTTTATTATTGTGTTTTTTTGAGGGATTATTATTATTTCATTGTCTTCATAATCACCTGCTTGAAGTAACTCCATAGGTTTTCCACTACCATTGCCATATTTGGGTTTTTCAGGCTTACACCAAGTAGACCTCAAGTGCACAAAGTTGTCCTCTTGAAATTTTGTTTAGGTTTTTATTCCTTCATCGATTCTTGTGATGTCAAATATGACTGCCTTGCAATGTTAGGGTCCTCCCAACATGAAAGGCACATCAACCCATCCTTGCACACACATTAGCTCCTCATCCCTCCATGGATTGAGTTCAAGATCCTCGTTCACATCTTTAAATCCCTTCATGGTCTTGCCCCACTCTACTTCTTACACGGGATGTGGACTGAGCACTGTGCGGTTTTGAGAAAGGTTTCTTTGGATGTGACTGGATTTGGTAATGACTCCCAGTATCTATTTGCCTTATTTACTGCTGCCTAAGAGAGATTTGGACTTAGTGAGCGATGAGTCAACCAAGAGCACATCTCCTTCTAGGGTTTCCAGCAGTCTGGGAATCAGCTTTTGATGGCTCTGTGTTAATCAAACATTGTGTTTCCCAATGTGTTGACAAAAAGTAATGAACCTGCCAGTAAGCATCAAGTTCCATGCGCATCCGATGTGCCTTGGCAAAACCAAGGAGGCTTCAAAAGGAGAATATTGGAGCAATTTCTTTTGGGATGGGTGGTTGAGTCCTGTCATGCATTCCCTGGCTCTCCCCATTGCCCAGAATATGGAGCAATGTCAGTTTGCTGCACAGTTAATCATTTGACCATCACAAGCTTTGCAAATGAGATTTCTGGTGATCGTACATGAAAGCAAAGCCATATACTGTAGTATGTTAGTTAGAGCACTTACTTCGGAAGCGAGAGGGACCATGTTCAATTCGTGAGCTGGGCAAGTTTCCGTATTCCACACTCTGGTTTACCTAGCAATAAGTATAAACCTGGTTGTCTGTCGATTGGCGGATTGCTTTACTGAGGATAATAATCCTTTCAAAAATATAAAATAATAATAACTTGATTGCTCAATCCATGACAGTTTTGTGGGACACTGCTGTGCGCAATTCGCTGAGGCTTTTTGTTCACAAAATATACAGTCAGTTCACTGTATTCTGTGAAGCAATTTAAGATGTCACAACAACAACAACAACAATTTACATTTATAGAGCGCCTTTCACGTCGGGATGACGTCCCAAGGAGCTGAACAGGAGGCGTGTGACCCGAGCTGGGAGGGGAGTGTTTGGGAAGGGGTGAAACACGAAGGGGAGGTAAAAGAGTTCGGGGTGGAACAAAAGGCACGATCGAAGAGGAAAGTCTTCAAACCGGCCTTGAAAGAGGAAAGGGAAGTGACGAAACGGAGGGATTGAGGGATGGCATTCCATAAGGTGGGAGCAGAGAAACTGAAGGCCCGTCCTCCGATGGTGGGGCGGTTCGGGCGGGGGGCTTGGAGCAGGCCAAGTCCTGTTGAACGGAGGGTCCGGGTGGGCGTGTAGGGGGAGAGTAGATCGGTTAAGTAGGATGGGGCAAGGCGGTGTAAGGCCTTGTAGGTGAGGACGAGGATCTTAAACTCGATCCTCTGGAGGATGGGGAGCCAGTGGAGACGGGCGAGGGTGGGGGTTATGTGGTCGTGGAGGCGGGTGCGGGATAGTACACGGGCTGCAGAGTTTTCGATGGCCTGCAGCCTATGAATGGAGGAACTGGGGAGGCCGACGAGGAGAGAATTTCCGTAGTCCAGCCGTGAGGTGATGTATGTGTGCACGAGTGTTTCGGCAGCGCAGGGGGTAAGATAATTACGGAGCCTGGCAATGTTGCGCAGATGGAAATAGGCGGTGCCGGTCAAGGCGCGGATGTGAGGGAGGAAGGAAAGTTTTTGATCGAACATGATGCCGAGGTTCCTGACTGGCTTTGTGAGGTGGAGAGTGCAGCCTTGGATGTTGAGGCTGGCAGCGCCCGATGTGCGGAGGCGCTGGCTTGAGCCAATCAGGAGGGCCTCGGTCTTATTCACGTTCAATTGCAAAAAGTTGTCCCTCATCCATGACTCGATGTCGGACAGACATGCTGTCAGAACATCGATCGTCTGGGGGTTGAGGGATGATGCAGAAAGGTACAACTGGGTGTCATCCGCATACATGTGGAAATTTACCCCATGTCTGCGGATGACTTCACCGAGAGGGAGCGTGTAAAGGGTGAAAAGAAGGGGACCGAGGACAGAGCCCTGAGGGACGCCGTGAGAAACTGTGCGGGGGTTTGAAGAAAAACTATTGGAAGAAACAAAATGTAAACGGTGGGTCAAATAAGAATGGAACCAGTCAAGGACTGTGCCTTGAAGGTTGAGGTGGGAGGAAAGACGTTGAAGGAGGATGGTGTGATCGACTGTGTCGAACGCAGCAGACAGGTCAAGGAGGACGAGGAGGCAGAGGGAGCCCTGGTCACAGGCGGTTAGGATGTCATTTGTGACCTTAACCAGGGCAGTTTCTGTGCTGTGGATAGGGCGGAAACCTGATTGGAGGGGATCAAGAAGTGAGTGATTTGAAAGGAAAGAGCGGAGCTGGGAGGCAACCACTCTTTCAAGGACCTTGGATAGAAACGGGAGGTTGGAGATGGGTCGATAACTTAATGGTTGCGATGCATCAAGGGAGGATTTCTTCAGGATAGGGGTGATGGTGGCTGTTTTAAGGGAGGTAGGGACGGTGCCTGAGGAGAGGGAAAGGTTGATGGTGTCAGAAATGAGCGGGGCTAACAAATGGAGCTGGGTGCGGAGGAGGGGGTGGGAATGGGGTCGAATGAGCACGTGGTGGGTTTCATGGAGGTGATTGTTTTTGTGACTGAAAGCGGGGTGGTGAGGTTGAAAGTGTGAAATGGGGGGTGAGTAGGGGTTGAGGTAACTGATGAGGGCGCGGAGGTGGAGGAGTGGTGGGGGGAGGAAACTGCTGAGCGGATTTTCTCAATTTTGTCAACGTGACAAGGCACCAGATAAAATGCAAGGATTATTATTTGAATCCCTTATGATGTCCTGCGAAAGGCGCTATACAATTGTAATTTGTTGTTGTTGTTGTTGGATTGCGTTAATATCCTAAATGCAAACTACTATGCTACAAGTCTCCACAGTAATGTCTCCTCATGAACTGCACCACCACTCACAACTCTTCCCAAATTTCTGTGTGCATGTTGCCTGCCATGTCCTTTCACAGGTCACAGTTACTCCGCTTTCCAGCATATGCTGTGAAACACTTTGAGATGTCCTCCTGACATGAAAGGCACTGTATCCAATGTAAGGATTAGAGACATTCGGAACAGGAATAGGCCATTCAGCCCCTTGAGGCTGTTCTGCTATTATTCTGTTAGATCATGGTTAATCTGTACCTCACCTCCAATTACCTACCATTGCCCCATAATCCCTTAATACCCTGACCTAACAAATATCTGTCCAGCTCAGTTTTGAAAATCTAAATGGATCCAGCATCCACAGACAATTGGGGGAGAAAGTTCCAGATGGTTTATTATAGAAGGGGTGGAATTTAAAGTTTTGGCATGTAAGATAGATTTGAAGTGAGTCTTATTTCAAGCAACATTACATAAAATGTTTAATTCTGAAACCACTTATCTCTCATCGAACCTAACTGGAAAAATCATTAATTGTTTATTCCTCAGTTAAAATTACACTGAGCTCGACTTAAGAAGTGCCTTTTAACTTATACTTAACTAACACTTAACTTAAACTTAGTATTTACTTATGTTAATTTGTACTTAACTGATACATAATTTATATATAATACATAATTTACACTTGATATATAATTTATACTTAACTTGTACATTATTTATACTTGACATATAGTGAACTTAACTTTTTGTTCAGCCTCTTTAATCCTCCCACTCCCAACCGCTCAATGCATCTCTTCCAAAAGCCCTCCACTTTGCTCGTACGCTCCTTTCCCTCTATACACACATAAACTGGGGGAAGTGAAAACAACTCAGGATGCTGGACAGTGGAAACTATTTTGGCGAATCGGTAACCCGATGACACAGATTTATAATAGTTGCTAAAAGAAATAGAGGGAGGTGAGGAGATATATTTTCAAACAGCGAGTTGTTTGGATCTCGAATGCGTTGCTTGAAGGATGGTGGAAGCTGATTTGATAACAACTTTTAAGAGAGAAGTAGATCGTTATTTGATGATCAGGTTTGCAGGGCTCTGAGGAAAGGGCGGGTGGGTTGGATGGGGAACCAGTGAAGCCTGACGAGGGTGGGGGTGATAGGGTCAAGGAGCCTGCTGCAGGAGAGGACACGAGCTGCAGAATTCTGGAAGATCTACATTTAGTGGTGGGTAGGGAGTCAGCATAATCAAGCCTGGACATGATGAAAGATTGAATGAGGTATTGGTGGAGACGGGCAATGTTGCTGAGATGTGGCAAGGCAGAACAGGTCATGTCACAGTTGTAGGGTTTACAGGGCACTTGAGAGTTGATCCAAGTGATGGTTCTAAAGAATGGGAAAAGCAGCCAAAAATAGTGGAATTCGTGAAAAGGAGAACGGAAAGTGGGATATTTCACGAGAAGAGAAATGGAATGGAATCTTTAGTGGGAAGCCAAGTGGGAAACATTGATCTGAAAGGAAACTTAATACGATCCTTTGTAATGAAAAGTGATTCCATGTTTCCTTTTGGAGAAAAAAAATTATGGATTTAAGACAAAGTGTCTGTTCATAATAATAAACAATAATCCTGGCATTTAATATGGAGCCTTAGCACATTGTTGAGAAGTTTCAACACTTAAGTTTAAGTTTCAATTTCAATTCAACCTTTAAATTTAAGTTTAAAGCCCAAAATGATTGAGGCAATGGAAGGACTGGAGTATGCGGAGCAACTAAGTAAATTGGACATGTTCCCACTGGAAAGAGAAGATTGATAGGTGACATGATTGTTATTTTGAAGATTCTATAGGGTCAAGATAGTATAGATCATCACAGACTGGTTCAACTTGTTCAATAACAGTAATAATAATAATAATTCTTCCATTTGATACAGCGCATTTAATATAGCGTCTTCTAGTTGTCTCAAAGCGCTTCACAGGTGAAGGTGAATTGACTGTATATTTGTGGGCAAAATGTGGCAGCCAATTGCACACACCAATGACCCCACAAACGGTCATGGATTGAAATGGACTATTCAAATGCCCTCCTTGCCGGTCTCCCCTCCACCACAATCCATAAAATCCAACTCATACAAAACTCTCCTGCCTCTATACTCACCCGCACCAAACTGCACTCCCCCATTACCCCAGTTCTTGCCAGACTTCACTGGCTCCACATCCCCGAGAGGATCGACTTCAAAATCCTCAACCTTGTTTTCAAATCCCTCCACTCCTCTTCACCCCCCTACCTCTCTGACCTCCTCTCTCCTCAAACCAGCTCCCCTTGCCTTCACTCCACTTGGTCGGGCCTCCTCCATGTCCCCGGAATCCTCCGCTCCACCCTTGGCGGCCGGTCCTTCAGTCACTATGCCCTGAGGCTCTGGAATTCCCTTCCTCACTCCCTTCGTCTAGTCCCCTCTTTTCTCAGTTTCAGGTCCCAGCTGAAGACCTTTCTGTTTGACCGTGCCTTTGGTCACCTTTCTACCCCTGCCCCTGGCTCGGTCCTGGGATCCGCTATTGAGAAGCGCTCTGAGATGTCGTCTGGCATGGAGGGCACTCTATAAATCGAAGTTGTTGTTGTTGTTTGTTGTTGAAATGACCAATTTTTATTATTGTGTTATTTGGGGGGATTATTATTATTAGGCATGTAGAGTAAGGAAATTTGCCCAAGGTTTCACCCTGACCTGCCTGGATTCGAACACAGGTCTCACACTTATAAGGTAAGTGCTCTAACCACTGAGCTACAGGACTCCACAAATGGCGTGCAGAGGAAAAAAGGGGCAATACTGTAACTAGATTCTCTCTCTCTCTCTCTCTCTCTCTGGCCCCACTCCCCCCCCCAGCCCCCCCACCCACACACACACTTCTTGTATTAAAACTAGAGGACACGGCCTGCAATTGAAATGGAGTAAATTCAGAATTAATCTACCCAAATCTATTCACTGTTTCAACAAGTGAATAGTGAACCCATGGAAAAGGCTCCCTTGGGAGATGGTTGAAGCAGAAAGGGTTGATTCTTTCAAACACAGATTAGATTGTTTTCTTTTTGGAAATAACATTATAGGATATAGTACATGGATAGTTTGGGACATATGTGGCAATGACAGCCAGGATGGTCCACTGCTCTTTTTAATTTATATTAATGATCTAGATTTGGGTATAGGGAGTACGATTTCCACATTTGCAGATGACACAATGTTAGGAAAAATAGTAAATAGTGAGGAGGATAGTAGGCATCTGTTGGAAGATATAGACAGAATGGTAAAATGGGCAGACACATAGCAGATGAAATTTAATGTGAAGAAATCTGAGGTGATTTTGGGAGGAGAAATGAGGGGAGGCAATATAGCTAGATAGTTGGGAACGGCGATATGGGATTTTTCCGGATATGGATATATCGGTTTGCTCATACCTGCTTAAACCGATCTATCGAGTTTTTATACTGCACATGCGCGTGCATTCGAAGTGCGCGTGCATTGATGGCGCGCGCGCATTTATGGTGCGCGCCCAGTCGCGGTGCGCGCGCATTGACGGTGTGTCCGCACTGACGATGCGCGCGCAGTCGCGGTGCACGCACATTTCGAAATGCGTGCTCTAGGTCCAGAAAGTTTATAATGTTGGTGTCAAGGTCTGTTGAATTATACGATGTTGTTTGCTCCCTACCTCCCCCTCTCCTTCTCTCCCTCCTCTCCTCTCTCCTTCTCTCCCTCCTTTCCCCTCTCCTTCTCTCCCTCCCCCTCCACTCTCCCTCTCTCCTCTCCCTCCTCCCTGTCTCCTCTCCCTCCTTTCCCCCTCTCCTTCTCTCCCTCCCTCCCCTCTCTCCTTCTCTCCCTCTCTCCTTCTCTCCCTCCCTCCCCTCTCTCCTTCTGTCCCTCCCTCCCCTCTCTTCTTCTCTCCCTCCTTTCCCCTCGCTCCTTCTCTCCCTCCTTTCTCCCTCTCCTTCTCTCCCTCCCTCTCCTCCTCTCTCCTTCTCTCCCAACTTTCCCCCTCTCCCTCCCTCCCCTCTCTCCTTCTCTCCCTCCTTTCCCCTCGCTCCTTCTCTCCCTCCTTTCCCCCTCTCCTTCTCTCCCTCCCTCTCCTCTCTTCCTCTCTCCTTCTCTCCCAACTTTCCCCCTCTCCTTCTCTCCCTCCCTCCCTCGCCTCTCTCCCTCCTTTCCCCTCGCTTCTTCTCTCCCTCCTTTCCCCCTCTCATTCTCTCCCTCCCTCTCCTCTCTTCCTCTCTCCTTCTCTCCCAACTTTCCCCCTCTCCTTCTCTCCCTCCATCTCTAAACACAAAATAGAACACACACACACCAAAAACAAAATCTAGAGATTTATTCTCCTCCATTTCTTGCTTGAAACTAGCATGTAATGTCCACGTGTAAATGAGATCTATCACAATAGAAAAGAGAGAGACAGACAGTCTGACTGTTAGAGTTAGAAGCCAGATTATCACTGCTTCTATGTGTGTGTCTGACTAGACACACACAGCAGTGATAATCTGGCTTCTAACTCTCTCACACACAAAAATAACACTTACAGCCACAAAATGCCACTAATTTGTATGTAGTCTGAAGTCTGAAATAATGTCCTTCGCCATTGGCAAGCTCTCCTTTGCTATGCAAAAAGTGACAGCGTTCGTGATACTTTGCCACTTTTTGTCCCCTCTCTGGTACAATGTTCTCCTCTTAAATAAAGCAGGAATTGTTTGAGCTGCACTGGCCTCACTACCTGTCGCTTTCTCCGAAGCGCTGGTTCGACTTCCTGCTGTTGTCGACAATGATTTCGCTCTGAGGGCAGCGTGCTGGGCGGGGTGGTGCTGCTTAATGTGTTGTCGCAGGTTGCTCGTGCTCGAATCAGATGTCTTAACCAAGACCTTGCAAACTGTACATCTATACACACCATTACTGACTGCATTGTTTTCAAAGTAGTTCCATATGGGGCTTCTTTTCCCAATGATGAGAAAGGTAAATTTTCAAACTACAATTTTCAGCGATGCGACATTGTTAAGACGCCACGACTCACGTCGAGTATATACACAGTAAAGTGTGCGTGCGCATCGGATGTGCGCGCCCGTTAATTGTGCGCGCGCACCGAATGTACGCGCATTCCATGCTCTAGATCTAGGAGGTTGCAATGCCGGCGACAAGGTAAGCTGGAAAAGATCGCATTACACTGATAATACCAACAATATTGATATATTGCCAGGAACGATATTAAAAATATATCGATGTATATTTTTTAAATCGAATCTCTCGATATAACAGTTTTTTTAGAATCACCATATCGGCATACCGATCTGAAAATCATATTGGGTTTAATCGAAAAACCGATTAATCGCCGTTCCCTACTAGATAGTACAATTTTAAGGGGTGTGAAGGAACAGAGAGACCCAGGGGTTTGTCTAAGTGATTGTTTGAAGGTGGCAGAACAGGTAGACAAGGCTAAAAAAGCAGACGGGATACTAGGCTCTATAAATAGGGGCATAGAGTGCAAAAGTCAGAAGGTTCTGACTAACCTCTATAAAACTATGATTAGGCCTCAGCTGGAGTACTGTGTTCAATTCTGGTCATCACACTTTAGGAAGGATGTTAAGGCATTGGAAAGGGTGCAGAGGAGATTTACCAGGATGGTACCAGGAATAAGGGACTTCAGTTATGAGGAAAGGTTAGAGAGGCTAGATTTATTCTGATTGGGGCAGAGAAGGTTATGAGGAGACGTAACAAAGGTTTTCCAGATCATGAGGGGATTTGTTAGGGTAAACAGGGAAATACTGTTTCCACTGGTGGGTGTGTCAATGACTTGAGGTCACAAATTTTAAATAGTTTCTAAAAGAAGCAGAGGGGAGGTGAGGAGAATTTTTTTCACTCAGCAAATTGGTCGAATCTGGAATGCATTGCCTGGAAAGGTGGTGGAGGCTGATTCAATAACAATTTCTAAAAGAGAGGTAGACGTTTATTTGGGGAGGACGGTTTGCACTGTTATGGGGAGAGAGCTGGGAAGTGGGATTGAATTGCTCTTTTCCAAGAGCCGGCACAGACTCAATGGGCCGAATGGCCTCCTTTTGTGCCGTAAGATTCCATGATTCTATGGTGGAAGTCGAACTAGATGGAACTTTCTTAGTCTAGCATTTTTTATGTAATTGCGTTCTTATAATTTAAGTTTGAAGTAAATTCAAAAAGTTAAATTTAAGTTTCAATTGAAATTCAAGTTGCTCCCTATTCTAAAATTAAAATTACTCCACCTGAAAAGAGAAGGGAATTTCGCTGCACGTTTACTCATAGAAGGAGCTTCACTAGCAATGTATCTTGTGAAGTGCTTTGAGGCAACCCCAACAGGTTGAAAGGCACTGTATCAAATGTAAGGATTCTTATTTACTAATTGCCATTGACTCATCTGACAAGCAACCCTCCACCATCCCTTCCATCCCTACAGCATCCCTCCCCTAGTTCTGTACTCCCATCTTAATAATATTAGTAATAAAAATCCTTGCATTTGATGTAATGCTTTTCACTTTTTTTTAGACGTTTCAAAGCGCTTCACAGAATATACTGTAAATTTAGTTGATTGTATATATGTGGGTGAAATGCAGCAGCCAATTGTGCATAGCAGTGTCTCACAAACAGTCGTGGATTCAGGGATCACATTGTTGTTGTTTTTTAAGCAATCATTAACTCCAGAAGGTGATTTGCCAATGACTAATAACCGGGTTTCTACTTACTGCTTGGTAAAGAGAGGCATGTGGAGCAAAGAAACTTTCCTAAGGTTACGGCCCATTTGGGAATCGAACCTGGGTCCTCCCTCTTGCGAGGTGAGTGCTACAGGACTCTGGGTTGTACAATACAAATAATTTTTCATACAAATAACAAACAAAATTACATTGGTAGAGCGCCTTTCACATCAGGAGGATGTTTCTTGTGCTTTGAGTTCAAAGAGTCCTATAGCTCAGTGGTTAGAGCACACGCCTTACAACCATGAGACCTATGTTTCGAATCTAGGCAGATCAGGGCGAAACCTTGGGCAAGTTTACTTATTCCACACGCCTAATAATAATCCGTCCAAAATAAAACCTATAATAAATTGGTCATTTCAAACCGCAACTGTTGTGGGACACTGTTGTGTGCAATTGGCTGCCACATTTTGCACAAATATACAGTCAATTTACTTTCCAGTATATTCTGTGAAGCGCTTTGAGATGTCTAGAAGATATGAAAAGTGCTATATCAAACGCAAGGATTATTAAAGACCGTGATGTAGGGCTTGAACCCACAATCTTGTAACAACAGAATCTGGGAGCTGTGGACTGAGCCATGCTGACGAGAAGCCAGACCATGATTGCAATGCAATTTTTGTCAGTGTGGAAAAAATAGATTTTTTTTATTACTATTCGGCACATTAAAAACACTACTTGGTTTTATTTTTCCTCTGCTGACTTCTCTCAAATATTATTGCTGGCAACGATTGTGGATGGAAACCCACATTTCACGACCAGGACTCTTGCCAACAACCTTTGAATTCTTAAGTTAACTCAACCCAAAATTCAACGTGCTTTTGTAATTTTTTTTAATAATAATCTTCGCTGGTCTTTGTTACGTGTGCAAACTGAGTGCAAACCGGGTCTAAAACTCATTATCTGTTGTGCTGAGACCCGGGATTGATACCCGGGCTGGGAGAAACCTTTGGCAAGTTTCTTCACTTGACTTTATTACTCTTTAGTCGATTGGCTGATCACTTTCCTGTGGGAGTAATAATCCCTCCACCCAAAATAAAATAATGATAATTTGATTACTCAATCCGTGACTGTTTGCGGGATACTGCTGTGCACAATTGGCTGCCATGTTTCACCCACAAAATATGTACAAGTCATTACACTTTACAATATATCCAGTGAAGGTCTTTGAGATGCCTCAATGAGGTGATATTACATTATATCAAACCATAGAACCATAGAAACTTACTGCACAGAAATAAGACTTTTGGTCCATAGTGCCTCTGCTGGCTCTTTGAAAGAACTACCTAATTAGACCCAGTTCCCTGATCTTTTCAAGTCCCTGTCAAATTCCCTTTTGAAAGCTACTGTCAAATCTGCTTTCACCATCTTCTCAAACAGTGTACTCCAGTATGTAATCACTTTCTGGATGCAAGGATTATCATTATTATTATTATTAGAAAGCACGCTTGAGCCTTGATACAGTTAGAAGGTCATGGATTCATGCCCCACAGAAACAACAACAAAATTACATTTGTACAGTGCCTTTCACATCGGGAGGACATCCCAAGGCACTGGATAGTCAGTATTTTGGACGGGAACTGGAGTCGGGATTGGGGAGGGTGGAGGGAAGGGAAGGTGACTGATAGCATGGTCAAAGAGGAGGGTCTTGAGATGGCACTTGGCAGCTAGGGATGGAGGCGAGTTGGAGGGACTGCGGGATGGAGTTGTGCAGGTTATGGCAGAGAGGCTGCAGGCTTGCCCGCTGATGGTGGGGTTGGTGGGTCAGGGGACATGAAATAGGCTGGAGCCCGCTGAGTGGAGGGAGCGGGCAAGTTGGTAGAGGGAGGTCAATAGATCGCATATACATGGTGGAGCAGGCCATGGAGGGCTTTAAAGATGGAAAGGTCTTTGAACTTGGAACTTGTCTTTGAACCAGGCCTTTCCTCCAGCTCACTGTTTTGGGACAGAAGCATACAGAATGGCTGTTTGTGGCACAATGCTGTGCATAAATTGAGCAGTAGAAATCCCAGGATATCACGGCCAAACTATAGGAAGTTTCTCTCTGGGTTTTGGCCGACAATCTACCAGATAAGTCAGATAAATCGAGTTTGCCTATAAAATACACAATGATTGCACTTTACAATAAGTGCTTTGAGGCATTTTGAAATAAAAATAAGCTGTAAAATTTATGTTCTTTACATCATGCATGTGAGTGGGGAGAAGCAATATTTGTTTAATGTCTTCACAATGGAAAATAATAATTATAATAGTGTCAAAGAAAATAAGGAAGCAATTTGCGCATTGAGTCTGCATCATCGTAATAATAATCAGGCTAATAATCCCCCAAATAAAATTGTTCACTTACTTCATGGCTGTTTGAGGGACTATGCTGTGCCTAAATTGGCTGCAGTGATTGCTCACAAAATACACACAGTCACCGCACTTCACTTATGAAGTGCTTTGAGATGTCTTGTCGATGTTATAAAGCTGTGTATCAAATGCAAGGATTTAAAAAATGTGTTATTCCCCACATTTAATATAACACATTAACATGTTGTCAAAACCTTTCAAAGAGGTTACAGGATTTGACAGTAGAATGCATCCAGCGATTTAGGTGTTTGCCTAACTCAATTGGATCAAGTGTGTGCATTGGGGTAAATGTTCAAGTCTAACCAGCTAAAACCCTGCCATTGATAGCACAGTCTGGCAACCTTCAGCCTCTCCGGCTAGGACCAATCTACCCGTTAAGGGTTTGACTTGTGGGGTTAACAGCTGCTGTGTGGGAAGAGTCACTTCTGGGGCTGTGCTGTCATCAGCAGGGCTTTGGAATACTGTGGACCTAACTGGCAAAGAAACCAGATGTGAGACCATCACAGAGGGTCAATTTAATCTGAACATTCCATTGCCAGGCATCCCATGATGAAAACATCTCAGTTCCATGGAATCCCCACTTACGATCCCCCTTAAGAATGCTAATCACTGGTTGGTCATTAAATATCTGATGAAGGCAAGTTGGAACCTTGTTTGGTAGGCAATAGATACATGGAAACTGTGGCTCTTCCTTTTCTCTTACTGTTTTGTTCACAGAGTCTGGTCACGTCTGTCCCATTCTCTGTAGGACACGGGTGTAGAGTCGCAACAAGCATCTTCAAGACAGACACCAGGAAGGACTTCTTTACCCAGAGTGAAATCAATGATTGGAAAAAGGTTACCAGGAAGGGTGGTTAAGGCTAGGACAATGAGACCCCCGTTAAAAAGTTCTTTGGAGCTCTGATAGGGGGAATGGTAGGGTGGGTGTTCTGCAGGGATTAGATTTTAGAATTGATGGGCCGAAAGTGCTTTCTTCATCCGAACCAAACATATGATCTATCTAACCCTCCCACCACTCATCCACCCACATCCCTCCCTGACTCCCAAAATGAACGAAGACTGAGACCTGGGCGGGCATATCCTGGAGACAAGAGGAGCGAACGAAACCCCAAAGCGCAGCCCAAGCTCAGATAATTACAGCCCAAATGCTATGTTTCCAATTAAAACAAGAATGTACTTGGACTGTCTACACATACACAGTGCTGGAATGTCGAGGTTTCCTGTGTGTTTATGATCAGAGTTTGCTGACAGATTCCTTTGTTTCTCCGCACTGATTTACACGATTAAGACCACGGAAACTGGGAGCCCTGAGCTATTGCCAGCCAGACATTTGGATGCACTTACAGCTCTTTCCTGATTCAAACATAGCTTCGCTACTGGATTGAGAGCAACTATGCAGTTCTCTCTGCATGTGTCCGAAGGTATTTTCTTTTTCGCTCAGCCCAGTGTCTGACACGTGCGCAAACCCATTGCTATAGAATCTCCAAAATAATCTCCCGAGGGTTAATCCCCATTTACACAAGGAGATTTTGTTTTGTTGAGAACTCTCTAATTCTCTCCTTGAAGGATAACATCCTCCTCATCTAATCATAGAAAATAATAGATGCAGATTAACGATGACAGTAATAACTCTGTATTCCCTTGAGTTTAGAAGGTTTGAGGGTTGATCTGGTTGAGGTGATTAAAAAGATAAAGGCTTTCAACAGGGTAGATACACAAAAATTATTTCCTCCGATGAAGGAATCCAGAACATCATTTTAAGATTAGAGACAGGCCATTTAGGAGTGAAATCAGGATTTTTTCACACAAAAGTGGAAATCTGGAGCTCTCTCACAAAACAACAACAATAACTTGCATTTATATAGTGGCCTTCACATGGGGTAGCATCCCGGAGCATTTAAACTTTCCTTATGAGATCCACTCACATTGTCAACAAAGGTGGATAGATTTTTGTTAGGTCAGGGTATCAAGGGATATGGGGATAAGGCGCGCAGATGGAGTTAGATTGGAAGATCAGCCGTGATCTTATTGAATGGCAGGACAGGCTCGAGGGGCCTACTCCTGTTCCTAATTCCTATGTTCCAAAGGGAAATGGGCAAAGTTGGGTAATTGGAATTGCGGTACAGATCAGCCATGATCTTATAGAATGCTCTTCATTTGTTCCCATGTTCCAATAATAATCAACCTTAGATTTTGAGTCAAGAGGATGCCTCAAAGCACTTCATAGGGTATAATGTAAAGTGCACTGACTATGGGAGTCAATATGTACATAGTATTGTCTCACAAATAGCCATGAAGTGAGTGATCAATTTTACTCAAGGGGTTGTTGGCCAGGAACTGGGAGAAACTCCCTTCTCTTTTTAAGTAGTACCTGAGAATCATTAACATCCACATGAACAAACACAGACTTGGTTTAACATCTTATTTGAAGGACAGTTTATCAACCTTTCGGGGGAATCAATCATTAGCTCATAAATTTTTGTTAAGACAATTGTACAATTGTAGATAACGCTAACATTTGGGAAATTCTCAGCTCGTCACTCAAACTAAGAGTGAATTTACGACCGTTCATATATAATTTACCAACAATGCATCCTTGGGGCTTTTCCAACCAGTAACTAGGTTTTCCAGCTTGTGAGACCGTTTTGTCTTAAAATGTAAGAAGTTGAGAATCCGGCCTATGGATGAGATGTTAATCCGAGTTCTACCTATTCAGGTGGATGTTAAAAATACCATGCCGCTATTTGAAATGGAAAGGGAGTTTCTCTAGATGTGCTGGTCAGGACTATTGCCTGTCGGACATCAAGTATTGGATGAGAGCTGACTTTCCACAGTTGAATGTCAACAAGACCGAGGCCCTCCTGATTGGCCCACAACAGTGTCTCCACAAATCAAGCACTGGCAGCATCAACCTCCGTGGATGCATACTCCACCTCAGCAAGCCAGTCAGGAACCTATGTGTTCTGTTCGATCCTCAACTGTGTTTACTCCCCCACATCCACGCCATATTCCATTGCCTCTGCGACGATGCCCGACTCCGCCACTACCTCACCCCTTAGTCCATGAATCCTGCCTCTACTATGTCAATGGCTTGCTTTGTCGACCTTCCAAACTTCTCTCTCCATAGCTGTAGATCATCCAGAACTCTGCAGTCTGCGTCCTCTTCCACACCAAACTCCCCGACCCTTGTCCATTGGCTCCGCATTATTCAGAGGATTCAATTTAAGATCTTAGTTCTCACCTTTAAAACCCTCCATGGACTTGTCTCACCCTAGCTCTGTGACCTCCTAACCCTCTACCAATCTGTCCGCTTCCTCTGCTTAGAGGACTTCCGCCTGATTCACCAGCCCTGGCTGATCCACAGCCCCACCTTCGGCAGGCGAACCTTCAGTCAACTCTGCCCGCAAACATTGGAATTCCATCCCGCAATCCCTCCACCTTGCCCCCTCCTTGGCCTCCTTCAACTTCTTCCTCAAGACCCTCCTCTTCAACTGTGCCATCGGTTACCGCCCTTCCCCTCCCTTCCACCCTCCCCAATCCCAATGCCAGCTTGCGTCTGAAACACTTACTGTCCAGCATCTTGGGACGTCCCCCCAATGTGAAAGGCACTATACAAATGCAATTTTGTTGTTGTTGGCCAACAATGCCCCAAACTAAATTCAGTAA
The DNA here is from genome assembly GCA_035084275.1 of Hydrolagus colliei. Lineage (NCBI taxonomy): Eukaryota > Metazoa > Chordata > Chondrichthyes > Chimaeriformes > Chimaeridae > Hydrolagus > Hydrolagus colliei. The sequence goes on from CM068744.1 coordinate 40,350,570, forward strand.
TTTACTCCATAGCCATTTGTGGGACACTGTTTGTGGGACACTGTTGTGCGCAGCTCATTTCTGAATTTCACCGACAGGGTATACAGAAAAATTCACTTTACAACATATTGTGTAAAGCGTTTTCAGATGTCTGAACTATGTGATAAACTGATTATCAATGCTAGGATTATTATTATTATAAAGAGATATTTTGTGGTTTGGCCGGGTGTCTGACACAGATAGTACTGCACAAACGTTCCACATTGATATCTCAATAATATGATAAGGCAACTGTATCAAATGCAAGGATTATTATCAATGAAAAAATTAGGAGCCCGGATGGTGTGGTGGATAGGATTGTAGTTAATAAATTGAAAACATAGATGGTTGGAATCCCGCTCTGTGCTGAGTTTCAATCAGGGTTGTGTGGAAGAGGATAAATTGGTCTGAAACTCCCAGTGTTTGGGTTAGATTCCCGGTCAGGGCGGAAACCTTAGGTAAGTTTCCTTTATTCGCACACTTCTGTTTGCCTAGCAGTAAGCAAGAACCTGATTGTTAATCAATTGTCTGGTCACTTTCCACAGGTATTCCTTGAAAAAATTTGTCACTGAACTGTTTGTGGGACACTGCAGTTGGCAATTCGTGATCATGCTTCCTCCACAAAATACACAGTCAATTCATTTTGCAGTATAATCTGTGAAGTGCTTTGAGATGTCTCAATTTCATGATAATTCACTATATAAAATGCAAGGATTGTTACTGGAGTCCTGTAGCTCATTAGTTAGAGCACTTGCATCACAAGCGAGAGACCCTGGTTCGATTCCCAGCAGGACGAAACATTGGGCAAGTTTCCTTAGTTCACATGCCTGATAATAATCCCTTAAGAAAAAATAACAATACAGTAATAAATTGGTCATTCAATCCACGACAGTTTGTGGGACATTGTGCATAATTGGCTGCCGCATTTCACCCACATATATACAGTCAATTCACTTTACAGTATTGTGTGAAACCCTTTGAAAAATCTAGAAGACGTGAAAAGCATTATGTCAAATCCAGGTATTATTAACATTATTACTACTATTATATTATCAGTTCCATCTCAATCATGGGCCAGACTGGATCTGAAACAATAAACAGGAGCCATGCCATGATATTTACGCAACGGAACATAGCAGTGGTTCAATGGTAAAAACTCGGGGGAATGAGAAATTAATTTTAATGAGTGAGTTTGTTGAGTCTCCTCTCCCTCAGCAGGGCTCCTGCTTATCGGTGCCCTACAGTTCTGGGGACCTATTCACACCTACGCACATGTGATTTGACTTTGTTCCATCGAAATGAAAAAAAGGTTTAGCTCTTAAAAAAGCCACAGGAGAAGCTGCCTACATCCCCTAGCGCCCATGGCAACTGGCAACTGAGCTGTGACACAACACCTCGCCATCTCAGCCTCTCCATTAAACTCCCCCACCCCCTACCCCCACCACCCCGAGCTGTGGAGTAATTGACTCCAGTTTACCCCGAGGTTCCCTACAGTTATTGCCCAGCTTTGCTTTCATTTCCTCATAAAGTTTAATGTAACATGCGATTCATGCTGTATGGCTCTCTGGTCAGTCACATCTGGAGCAAGATGTATAAGTCTGGTCATCACCACACCTGTAGTACTGAACCCCCTGTCCTTCCAATGGGATGCTAAACCAAGGCCCCGTCTGCCTGCTTAGGTGGATGTTAACAATCCTGTGGCGCTATTCAGAAAGGGAAACAAGTTTCTCTCCCAGTGTCCTGGCCATCAACCCTCTATAAAATTGGTCACTCACTCCATAACTGTTTGTGGGTGGAACACTGCTATGTGTAATTGCTGTGTGTAATCTGTCCAGAAACACCACAATAATAAAATTGGTCATTTAAATCCATGACTGTTTGTGGGACACTGCTGTGCGCAATTGGCTGCCGCGTTTCGCCCACAAATATACAGTCAATTCACTTTACAGTATATTCTGTGAAGCACTTTGAGATGTTGATAAGATGTGAAAAGCACTATATCAAATGCAAGGATTATTATTATTATAACTGAGAGCCATGTTATATCCACAAAACACAGCCATTTTACAGTATACTCCGTGAAGTGCTGTGGGGTGACTCAATGACATAATAAGGTGCTATATGAAATGCAAGGAATATAATAATTATTATTGTGCCCTATTCTGGTCAAGTCACACCTAGAGTACTGTGGATAGAAGATAACAAGAGATTGCAAGATTATTTCAGACAAAGAAGAATCTTCGGTCCACTTCATCTCATCCTCCCAGAACCACCCACCTTACCTTCCCCCCAACCACAGCAACCAAGCCAGTGTCCTGGCCTCAACCCCCCTCTTCCTGGTAACCCTGTTCCTGTTAATAATTACCTTCTAGGTAAAGAAATACTTCCTGGTGTCTGCTCGGAAATGACCTTTTACAGCTCTAAATCTGTGTCCCTTTGTTTTAGTGCATACTTTAATTTGAGGTCCTGGATCTGGCATTAGATTGCTGCTTCATACAATACTGTGGAGTCCTGTATCTCAGTGATTAGAGCACTCGCCTTACAAGCGAGACCTAGTTCAATTCCAGGCAGGGCAAAATCTTGGGCAAGTTTCTTTACTCCACACACCTGATAATAATCCCTCAAGAAAAAAACTGGGTTATAAATTAGTCATTTCAATCAACGACTGTTTGTAGTACACTGCTGTGCGCAATTGACTGCTGTGATTCATCCACAAATACAGTCAATTCACTTTACAGTATATTCTGTAAAGTGCTTTGAGATGTCTAGGAGTCATGAAAAGTGCTATATCAAATACAGCAATTGTTATTATTATTATAATTATTATCCAAAAGTATTGATTATATTGACCTGGGTTTAATTTTTCAATCCTATTTAACGTTTCTATTAGATCCCCTCTGAGGTGTCTTCTCACAAGAATGAAGTGCTCTTGCTTGTTTAATCATTGCTCTAACATTGGACATCAGATTTGCTGTGCTCCTCTTCACTGTCTCTAGGGCCTGGGTAGGCCCCTTATTTCACAATGACTAGAACCGTACACAGTCATTTGTTTAAATTGTAGTGATGCTCCCAAAAAAATCCACCATCTCGTAAACTCTTAACTAAGAAACCCATGATAAATTCTGTCAGGTAAATTGCGGTATCTCAATGGATTTCTTGATAAGGCAGGTGGAGGAAGGGTATGTGGTTTGAATCTCATCCCTGCCGCTGAAGGGACATCCTACCAACCTCACGGAATCTCCGCTCTAGCAGCATGGCAGTGTGCACTCCCATGATGGAGGGGAATGAAAACCTACTAACAATCTGCAATTCTCTGCCCCAAAAGGATGTGAATGCTGAGTCTATTCAAACTTTCAAGCTGGATAGGTTTTGTTGGGTCAGGGTATCAAGGCATGATGGAGTTGAGTTACAGATCAGCCATGATAATATGTAATAATAATAATCATAATAATCCTTGCATTTGATATAGCACTTTATCACTTCTCAGTTTCAAAGAGCTTCACGGGATATACTGTAAAGTGAATTGACTGTACATTTAATGGGCAAAACGCAACAGCCAATTATGCATCACATTGTCCCACAAACAATAGTGGATTGAGTGACCCAATTTCTTTTGAAGGAATTATTATCCTAGGTAAAGTCACTCGCCTAACAACTGGGATCCTATCTACTGTGAGATAAACAAAGGTTCACCCTGCCAGGACTTGAAAGCAGGTCTCCCACTTGCAAGGCGAGTGCTCTAACCACTAAGGTACAGGACTCTAATAGAATGGAGGAACAAGCTTGAGGGCCTGAGTCTCCTACTCCTGTCCATATGTTCCTAATCCTTACATTTAATACAGAGCCTTTCACGTTTGGAGGATGTCTCAAAGTGCTTCACAGTCACGACTGTAAGGTCGAATGACTGTGTACTTTGTACGAACGCTAATTTTGCACAAACAGTCTGAAGTGAACCACCAATTTTATTTTGGGGATTTTCAGGCAGGATGCCGGGATAGCCAAACTCCTTTCTCTTTTCCAATAGGGCCAAACAGGCAGGGACATCATAACGCTCCCTTCCCTCCCTCCCTCCCTCCCTCAACACCGGGAGTGTCAGCGTAGAATACGTGAGTTCCAAACCCCAGTGTGGAGCTTAAACACATAGATTTATAAGTCAGAGGCAAGAATGCTACCGTCCGAGCCAGGCTGTCACAACGGAATCCTTGACATTTGAAAAGTCGTTAAGATATTCTACAAACTACATCATCCATCCACCCAACACCCCCCCCCCACCATCCCCCCACTCCATCCCCTCCCCAATGTGCAGAATTCAACCCACTGTGTTTCACATACTTCTCATGGGTTAGTCACTGCTCCTTCACTAATTGGGTTGCACAGTTACCTGCTGGGGTGTTGGACTGAGTGCCTCAGTCAATCATCTTGAGGCAGCTGTTCTGCATTAAAATGCAATAAAACAAATGAAGATTGTTCTTAACTATTTCATCGCTTGTGTGAAATTGGATTATTAACTCCCACATGTTAAGCACTGTTCTGCTCTCCAACTTGGCACATTCTAACAGAATGGTGGGGGACTGTTTTGAGTGTTATAGCGAAGGTTATCCGTCCAAAAAAAAACAATAACAAATTGGTCATTTCAATCCACAACTATTTGTGGGACACTGCTGTGCGCCATTGGCTGCCGCATTTTGCTCACAAATATACAGTCAATTCATTTTATAGTATATTCTGTGAAGCGCTTTGAGACAACTAGCAAATGCAAGGATTATTATTGTATTATTATTAAGAGGAGGAGGGAGGGAACGCAGACACAATACACGAATGAGGACACAAAGCCTTCAGTATACGTGGTGCAGGACAATTCCCTTTTGGTCAGTAAGAAAGTGCAGGACGTTTGCATGATGGGAAGAACAGAGGGACATTCTCCTGACATGAAAGGCACTCCACAAATGTAATTTTGTTCTTGTTGTTGTTGTTGGAGGAAAGGTTAGGAATTTAAACACACTTACCTGTGAAGTCCTGCAGTTTGTTTGTCAGAGCATTTACCTTGCACGTGGGAGGACCCAAGTTCAATTCTCAGGTGGGGTGAAAGCTTTGGTAAGTTTCCTAACTCTGCACGCTGCTATTTACCTCACAGTAAGCAAAATTGTTGGATGATTATCCAGGGGTAATAATCCGTCTGAAACAACAACAAAATTGCACTTATAGCGCTTTGGGAGGTAGTTCAAGATGTGAGGGGGGCAAGAGTGTTGAATGTGGTGGAGAGGGTGTTGTTGAGCAGGGTGACTGTGGAGGATGAGTTATTGCAGGAGGTGGGCCAGAGGGAGAGGAGTTCGGAGGACTCCAAGGCAGCGGAGAGAGTTTGTAGGAGGATCTTCTTCCATGGATGGTAGAAGATGGTGGTAGGTTTGGGGGTAGAGGGGAGAGGGTTAGGGGAGTTGAAAGAAATGAAGTGGTGGTCGGAGATGGCCTTGTCAGAGATGGTGACATCCGAAACGCTGAAGCCCCGGGTGATCAGCAGGTCAAGCGGGTAGCCGTGAACGTGGGTGGCGGAGTGGATGTGGAGGGAGAGGTTGAGAGAAGAGAGGAGGAAGGAGAATTCTGAGGAGGTAGAGCAAGAGTGGGTGAAGTGGAGGTTGAAGTTGCCGAGGATGACGAAGCGATTGGAGGAGGCACAGAGGGAGGAAAGGAGAGTGGAGAAGTCAAAGATGAAGGTTGGGGAGGTTTGCGGGGAACGGTAGAGAATTTTGAGGGAGAGATGGGAGGAATGGGAGAGGATGAGGTGTTCAAAAGAAGGGAAGGAACCAGAGGAGTAGGTGAATAGGGCAAGTGGCGCCCTAGAGATGTGGGCCACGCCATCGCAGCACTGGTTGGGGTGAGGGACATGGTGGGAGGTGTAGCCAGGTGGTGTGGCCTCTGTGAGGGGGAAGGTGATCCCTGGGGTGATCCAGGTTTCAGTTAGGGTCATGATGTCTACTTTCCCAGCGAGGATCCAGGATCTTGTTACAAAGGGAGTGGACATTTTGGAGGCCAACACGGAGGGAGCAGTTGGCAAAGGGATGTGAGGGGGGACTGGATTGGGCAGTAGGGGTGAAGGGGATGGGGATGAGAGAGGAGAGGTTAGCCCCCCGGATCTGAGTCTGGTGTGGCTGGTGGTAGTGATGGGGAATGGGGCAGTCAGTGTGGCTGCTGCTGGACAGCGAACGCCGAGCGCCACGGTGAGCCCGGCGAAGGATTCCCAGGCTGGAGCAGAGGGAGGCTGTGGGAAGATCGAGTGGGGATAGGAGGCGGGAAGGGCGGAGAGAGAGCAGGGCAGAGCGGGCGAGTTTGCAGAGGGGGGCTGGGGGCGGTGTAGGCAGGGGGTGAAGTGGGAGAGAAGGACAGGGTGGGAGTAGCGGATAGAGGGGGTTGGGAGGACAGACATTTAGGGTGGTGGGGGAGGCTCGGGTCGGGGCGGCAGCCAAAGCGCGCATGCAGGGAGCTGAGAGCGAGGGATCAGCGGGGCAGCATCATTCCAGGGAATGTGTGGCCATGGCTGGGGGTGACTAGCCAAGTCAGTCCTGCCATTGTCACCTATCCTGAAGGGGGTGGGGGGGTGGGGTGAGCTAATGATCTGAAGATTTGGTTACTCAATCCAGGACTGTTTATGGCCCAGGATTATTATTGTTCTTTTACAGCAAATCCCATGAGGTGTTTTAAGACGTCCTCCTGAAGTGAAAGGCATTGATATCAAACTGCAAGGATTGATTTGATTAGTTCTGTTTATTTACTTGTTTATTGTTTCATGATGCTTCTTTATGTCAGTGAGAAAGGGGGGTTATGAGTAGTGGTAATTGAGGCCAAGACGCTGGAACTCATTTAAGAACCAGCTTGATGCTCAAACTGGGATGTTGTGTGCCTGGCTCTGAATTTAAGTATCAGCCTTGCTCAACCTCTCTCTTCTGAGTTAAAAGAGATTGTGGGTTCAAGCCCTTATGTCAAGACTTGGAATCACATAGTCTAAGATGACATTGCAATGCAGTTCAGTGGGGGTGTGCTGCATTGTTGGAGGTGCTGTACTTCGGATGAAATATTACAACAACAACAACAACTTGGACTTATATAGTGCCCTTCATACCGAACGGTGTCTCAGAGTGCTTCCCAATAATGGATCCCGGGACCGATCTAGGGGGAAGCGGAAGAAGGTGACCGAAAGCATGGTCGTAAAGAAAGGTCTTTAGCCGAGACCTGAAATTGGGAAAGGAGGGGGCGAGGCGAAGGGAGTGAGGAGCCTCGGGGCGTAGTGGGTGAAGGCATGGCCACCGATGGTGGAGCAGAAGATTCGGGGGACAAGGAGGAGGCCAGAGATGGTGCAGCGAAGGCAACAGGTACTGTTATGAGGAGAGAGGAGGTCAGAGAAGTAGGGAGGTGCAGAGCAGTGGAGGGATTTAACTACAAGCATGAGGATTTTGAAATCGATCCTCTCCAGGATAGGGAGCCAGTGTGGTCTGGCAAGGATTGAGGTAATTGGGGAGAGGTGAGAATGCGGAGTCCACTATTGGTCCATTTTACAGTAAAATCTCTGGGATTTCCAAGTGTAATGGGATGTGCGGAAGTCTCAGCTTGGTTTGGATTCTCTTACGCATTGTGATGAATTTCCACCTATGTCTAATCCCAGGCTGGCCAAAACAAAATACAGTGAAATCCCGTGAAGTGGTATTCATAGTGGAGTCCTGTAGCTCAGTGGTTAGAGCACTTGCCTTGCAAGGGAGACACCTGGGTTCGATTCCTGGCAGGTCAGGGTGAAACCTTGGGCAAGTTTCCTTACTCCACATGCCTAATAATAGTCCCTCAAAACAAACAGTAATAAAATGGTCATTTCAATCCACAACTGTTTGGGACAATACTGTGCGCAATTGGCTGCCGCGTTTCGCCCACATATATACAGTCAAATCATTTTACAGTATATTCTGTGAAGTGATAGATCAGGATTATTATTATTATAGTATTATTACCAGCAGCTCCCGCCCACTTCCAGTCTGGCCGGCCAGGTGTTGGGCAGTTCTCACCTCTGATTGACTGATGGTACAGTCAGTCAAGCTAATGACCCCCCCCCCCCCCGCCCCCCCCCCCTCTTAAAGGGGATTGAACCTCTGACTGAGTTTTACTCAGCTACCACCACCCCCCTCACCCAACCCAGATTATTTTCACCTGTTGCCCAAACAGACTTCACCTGATCAAAACTCTCTTTTGATCTGGTGATGGCCTTAGTCTTAGTTCTTAATCTCTTTGGGAGATTGTGTTTCCAGTTGCGATCACACTATTGCTTTTATATAAATCCTATCTCACTTTCTGCCATTTATGTTCAGCTAAGATTCTTCAGAAGACCCAAACAATGTTTAGCCCCCAGTAAAGTTATTTGATAACTCCTAATCCATGCCTTCCCCACCCCACACCCTCAAACACCCTCTCGTCACTAGCTTGGATCGAATACAGTGACTGTCCAGCGCCTTGGGACGTCTTCCTGACGTGAAAGGTGCTATAGAAGAGTCATTTTGTTGTTATTTGGAATAATATAATAATGATAACCCTTGCATTTTTAATATAGCGCTTTTCACATCTTCTAAACATCTCACAGAACATACAGAAATACTGTAAAGTGAATTGACTTCATATTTCTGGGAGAAATGTGGCAGCCAATTGCGCACAGCAGTGTCCAACAAACAGTTGTGGATTGAAATGACCAATTTGTTTTTAAAAAGGATTATTATCAGATGCATGGATTAAGGAAATTTAGCCAAGATTTTGCCCTGACCTGCTGGGAATTGAACCCAGGTCTCTCGCTTGTAAGGCAAGTGCTCTAATCACTGAGCTAGAGGACTCCACCAATATATAATTGGCATAGCTTTTGGCACAGCATCTTATCACATTGGGAGGACATCTCAAAGTGCTTCACTGCATTTACTGTGAAATTAAGTGACTGTGGATTTGCAGGCAAACCTAGCAACCTCGGTGCTGTGTTAGAGTGTCAGCCAACGCTGGGAGCTAAGAATTGCTGATGCAGTCGGCTTGAACCCACAACTCCTGACTCAGCAGCGAGAGTCCTAGCGACCGAGCCAGAGTAAGATCATCTCACTTTCACACAGAAAGAAACTTGATCCCCTTCACCCTGCACATGTGTCTGCAAAGTCCGTTGGATGCCTTGACGAGAGAGGGTTTTGGCTTCACCCCTGAGACACGCGCATTAAGAAATAAAGCAGGGATGTCTTATTTTCACTATGTTTTTGCTTTCTTTAATTGAAAGATCCTGGATTGGAATTTCAGAGCAGGTTTGGCTGGACTCAGGAAGGGAAGGGAGCTGAGCTCTCAGTGTGTGGTGGCGAGTTTACAGTTACAAGGATTGGGACAGAGAGGATTAAAGGCAAGGGGGTTGGCTTCAAATTTCCAAGAAGTTTTCTAAAGATAAATATTTCATGTATCTCTCTCCCCTCCCACCCCCCACCCCTCACACTCCACAAATGCACACACACATGCTTCATGCATTCTGGAGTCCTGTAGCTCAGTGGTTAGAGCACTTGTCTCACAAGCAAGAGACCTGGACTTGATTCCTGCCCGGGGCAAAACTTTGGTCAAGTTTCCTTACTCCACATGTCTGATAATAGTCCCTCAAGAAAGAAAACAACAATCATTTGGTTACTCAATCCATGACTGTTTGTGGGACAAGCACTTGGCAGTCGTGTTTCGCCCACAAATATGCAGTCAATTCACTTTACAGTGTATTCTGTGAAGCGCTTTGAAGCGTCTAGTAGGACATGAAAAGTGCTATGTCAAATGAAAGGATTATTATCATTATTATTATAACACTGAAGTGACCTCGCATGCAAGAGGACCCCGGTTCAATTCCCAGAAACAGCAATGGATTGAGTGACCAAATTGTTATTTGTTTGATAGCATTATTACCTTGGAAAGCAATTCGCCAATTGACTAACAAATAGGTTTCGACTTATTGCTGGGTAAATAGAGGTGTGTGGGGTATGGAAATTTGCCTAATGTTTCTCTCTGCCTTGAAATCGAACTCGGGCCTCTCACTTGTGAGGCGAATGCCTAATGACTACCCTACAAAAAGAGGGGATGCAAGCACAGCACAGACACAATGGGATAAAGAGCAGGGAAATGGGATTAAAGGAGAGGGGCCTGTGGGGCAGCAAGCATAGACATAATAATAATCCTTGTATTTGATATAGCCCTTTTCACATCCTCTTGACATCTCAAAGCGCGTCACAGAATACACTGTAAAGTGAATTGATTATATATTTGTGGGCGAAACACGGTAGCCAATTGCCCACAAACAATCGTGGATCGAAAATGACCAATTTATTGTTGTGATTGAGTTTGGGATGTAAAATTATTAGGCATGTGGAGTAAGGAATATTATTTAGAATTATATAATAATAATACTTGCATTTTTAATATAGCACTTTTCATATCTTCTAGAGGTCTCAAAGTGGTTCACAGAATATAGAGAAATACTGTAAAGTGAATTGACTTCATATTTGTGGGAGAAATGTGGCAGCCAATTGCGCACAGCAGTGTCCAACAAACAGTTGTGGATTGAAATGAACAATTTTAAAAAAAAGGATTATTATATAGAGAAAAACTATTTCCACTCGTGGGTGAATCTGTGACTCGTGGTCACAGATTTAAAATAGTTTCAAGGCGCAGTAGAGGGGAGCTGAGGAGAAATTTTTTCACTCAGCGAGTTGTTCGAATCTGGAATGCATTGCCTGAAAAGGTGGTGGAGGCTGATTCGATAACAACTTTTAAAAGGGAATTAGATCTTTATTTAGGGAGAACGGGTCTATTAGGCTATGGGGAGCGGGCAGGGCAGTGGGATTGAATCGCTCTTTTCAAAGAGCCGACGCAGACTAGATGGGCCGAATGGCCTCCTTTTGTGCCGTAAAATTCTATGATTCTATGATTATCAGGCCTGTTAAGTAAAGAAACTTGCCCAAGGTTTCACCCTGACCTGCCTGGATTTGAACACAGATCTCACGCTTGTGCTCCAAGTGGAGGCGAGTGCTCCAACCACTGAGCTATGATGGGGAAATGAACAGTGAATTGGAATTTAGAGTGGAAAGCTCCCAGTGGGGGATTGACATGATGCAGCACCGACATGATGGGGGAAAGAGAAGGGATTAGAGTTAAAGTAGAGAGCTCGAGTGAGGGAGCGAGCATCAGCACACAATCAGCCTGTTTCTGAGCGGTGAATTACAAGCCTCTATTCTGTCTGGCTGCCCATCTATTTGACATTGGAAAGAGATAATTCCCATCACTTGCTTTTGGATCCAGTGCAGCGTAAACTCATCAGCACCCAATGGAGCTGGGTGAGAACAGTCTATCCCAGGCCAACCTCAAATATTTATCAGCTGTGCTTCACCGAGCCTGACAGTCACACTCAGTTCAGCAGGAAGGGGTCTGGGGTTTAATCTTCAGACTAGACCCTTGAACCAAGGTCCCATCTCCTCGTGGTTCAGGAGGGTGTGACCAATGCTCATGCTTTGCTATTTTCCTCAGAGGGAGAACTGGGAATTTTTTCTCATAGTGTTCCGGCCAACATTCCTCCCTCGCTTTATCTTTCAAAGGTGAGAGTGAAACTCCCTCCTCATCTGCAATCGCTTCAATCCCTCCTTCTGTGAAGCTACAAAACAACAACTTGCAACTCCTTCCCTCTTCTCCTTCCATTTCCTCCCTGTCCATTCACTCCACCTCTTCCTCCCTCCCTCCCTCCCTCCCCTCCATCCCTTCACTCTCCACTGCCACCCTCCCTCCCTCTCAGGATCCTGGCTAACGATTTAAATAGAGTTTCTATGCCTGCTCCGCACCCTAACCACTCTCCTCCCACCCACGGCTATCAGTTTGTGGGACAGTCCTACCCAGACTCCTCTACTGATGAGCACAGTGGTTAGAGCATTTGCCTCGCAAGCGAGAGGACCTAGGTACGATTCCCGGACCAGGCTTAAGCTTTATTACTTTATTACTCCACACTCCTCTGTTTATCCAGCTGTAACTAGGTAGGAACCCATTTATTGAATTGGCTGATCACTCTCCAGCAGTAATAATCTGTCCGAAATGGAGTTTTCTCACTCAATTCATTTATTGAGTACACTGCTGTTGGCTTTCGCATTTTGCCCACAAGAGAAACAGTCAATCTGTTTTAAAATTGGATTCTTTGAAGTGCTTTGTGACAGGCCAATGATGTGATAAGGTGCTGTATCGCCCTGACTTGCCTGGATTCGAACACAGGTCTCATACTTGTAAGATGAGTGCTCGAATCATTGAGCTACAGCAGCTCCTCACTGCCTCACTCCCTGATTCTCTGCCTTACATTACCCACCTCTCCTTTCCTCAAACCGCGCCTTAACATCCATCTTATTGACCTTTCTTATGGTCACCATCCTTGAGTGGATGGGGTGTATGTGTGTTATCTCAATTCTCTATGATTGTTGTTGGTTGGCTTGCTGTGTGTGGACGATCAGTCTATGAAGGCAGACAGTAAGTGGGTCCCTGCAGTGAGTTCACTGCTGTAGTCAATGGGTGGTCGTTCTCATCACCAATTGAGTTTGGACGTGGAAAATAACTGAGAGGAGAGTGAAGCTTTTGGAGCCAACCTTTACTGCTCTCACTGTAGTTAGTTATGAATCACAGCCTCGCTGCCAGCTAATCAGGACTGCCCCATTCTCAGAAGACCACTTTTTTCGAGGGGGATGGGGCAGGGCGAAGTGCTAAACTTTATTTTGTGAAAATTGCTGCTCAGCTCAGCCCAGTGTACCAGCTCTTTATCTTTCTTCTCCCACCCTTCCTCGTTCCCTCTTTCTCATCCTCTCTCTCACCTTCCCTCCCTCCCTCTTCTCCTTCCACTTCCTCATTGCCTCCATTTCCTCCAATCCCTCCCTCCAATCTCTCCCTTCCTCCCAGTCTCCATTCTCTTCCTCTAATTATGCCTCCCTCCTAATCTCCATTCCCTCACTCTCCTTCCATTTCCTCCCCGCCTTGGGACATGTTCCTGACATGAATGCCGCTATACGAGTGTAGTTTTGTTGTTGTTGCCTCTGTTCCCTCCATTCCTCCCTTCTTCTCAGTATCCAATCCCTCCCTCTACTTCCTCCCTCTCAGTCTCCATTCCCTCCATCCACTTCCTCCATCCTAGTCTCCATTCCCCAGGTAGCAAGCCCATGTGGGGCCCATATGGGTTTGCCACCTGGGTCCCTCCCTCCTCTCCTTCCCTCTTCTCCTTCCACTTCCTCCTTGTCAATCTCTCTTACCCTCTCTCCCTCCATCCCTTCACTCTCCACTCACTCCCTCCCTCTGTCTCAGGGTCCTGGCTAACTATCCCCAGAATAAAATGGGTCACTTATTGGCTGTTTGTGGGACATTGCAGAAATGGCTGACTGCATTATGCCCACAAGAAGCACAGTGATTCTACTTTACAGTGATATCAGGGACCAGGGGTGGGCAAAGAGACTTTCCAACCAGGAGGCTTCAAAATGGAGATGGGTCGACACCAGGTAAATAATACAACAATAATAATCCTTGTATTTGATAAAGCGCTTTATCCTGTCATTGAGACGACTCAAAGCACTTTACAGAACATACTGGAAAGTGCATTCATGGGTGAAATGCGACAGCCAACTGCGCACAGCTGTGTCCCCAAACAGTCGTGGAATGAGTGACCAAATTTTGTGGGGGTACGGAGGGGATTATTATCCCTGGAAAACTATCTGTCAATAGACTAACAATTGGGTTCCTACTTACTGCTAGGTTAATAGAGGCATGTAGAGTAAGGAAACTTACCTACGATTTTGTTCTCCCAGGAATCAAACTTGGGTCCTCTTGCTTATGAGTTCTAACTACTGTGCAATAGTACTCCACTCCTTGGTGGGTGGGTGGAGTTTGGGGTGTGTGAGGAGGCGGGTGGTGGCGCCTTTGGAAGGGGAGAGACTGGCATCCTGGGGGTATTGGGGTCGTGGGTAGGGGGAGGGGAAGTGTGGTGGGGGGTGGTGAAATGTATCCAGATGTGGAGCGCTGAAGGATGTGGTGCTGGACAGAGCTGTCCGCCAGATCAATACATCTGTTTATGCTAAAAACCAAATGGTTAATGGGATGTAGAACGGATCCAGCGCCATTGTGTCAGCAATCTATAAATGTGGTACTTTTTTCCCCTCTCTCCTCTCTCTCTATTCCCGTCTCTCTCTCTCTCATTTTCTTGGGAAGACTACTGTGCTGCTATAATGGAAATGGGACCGAGTCCAACAAGGCTAAAGTGGATTAGTTAGCCCATGGCGTTCCAGTCAAGCTGTGATGTAATTCACATAGTATTCATTATCCTTCAATAGCAAACCACCCTCCACTTCCCGATGGCCTTTCAACTAAACTGTGGATTAAGGAAAAGACTGGTGTTTATTTTATGTTCATTATTGAATCATCTCAACTTTTCCTGTTGTGTCTGCGTGCGTGTGTGCGCGCATGCGATCGCTCTCTCTTTCTATTTTGACTGCCTGAAGTAGCTGTAATAAATATCCTTATATCCGATTTAACGCATTTCACAACACGGACACCTCTCAAAGCATCTGATAGCTTCTATGCGCTTCCCCCAGCACTCCATTGGAGTGACAGCCTAGACTACAAATGCACTTTGCAGTAGATTCTGTGAAATGCTTGGAGACATCCTCCCAATATGATAAGATGCTGTGCCAAATGCAAGGATTATTATATTGCTCAGTGGTTAGAGCACTTGCCTTACAAGCATGAAATCTGTGTTCGAATCCAATCAGGTCAGGGCGAAACCTTGGGCAAGTTTTCTTACTCCACATGTTTAATAATAATCAGTCCAAATCAATTTTTAAAAATTAAAATTGGTCATTTCAATCCACGACTGTTTGTGGGACACTGCTGTGCGCAATTGGCTGCTGGATTTTGGTTATAGTTATCTTCTGTGAAAGGTGTCTGTAAGGAGGCTGTGGGTCACCAAGATATTAAACGAAAAAAGAAAAGTGGTGTTTCATTTTGGTATATGTTGCTTTTTTAAAAACCTCTTGCACCTGCACTGGTGTTGTCATTAATTGGTTGCTGGTGTTCAATTAACACTTCGGGCTGAAACTTCAAACAACCCTGATTGGAATCCAGCCCTTGTTAGCTCTTTGGATTGAGGCAACTCTTTTCAAATACATAGGAAACAACAAGCTCCTTTCTACATACCCACAGAAAACAAATGGAGGGTTTATCTCCCTGTCAGAGTGTCAAGCAAATATAAGTGGAGCTCCTGTAGTTCAGTGCTTAGAGCACTCGCCTTACAGGCGTGAGACCTGTGTTTGAATCCAGGCAGGTCAGCGCGAAACCTTGGGCAAGTTTCCTTACTCCACACCCCTAACAATAATCTGACAAAAAAAAACACCACAATAATAAAAAAAAGATCATTTCAATCCACAAGTATTTGTGGGACACTGCTGTGCATAATTGGCTGTCGCGTTTTGCCCACAAGTATACAGTCAATTCACTTTATAGTATATTCTGTGAGGCGCTTTGAGACGTCGATAAGATGTGAAAAGACCTATATCAAATGCAAGGATTATTATTATAAGTTGCTTGTCGATATACTCAGTGTATCAGTCAATACGCAAGATATAATCGGATTTACATAGCGTAAATGTAGGGTAGCATCCCGGAGAATTTGATTGTGATGGAGTGCGACTCCGATCCAGGGGGATGGGTGCAAGTGACTCTATGCACCACTGAAGAGGAAGCGTGTCAGGCACAACCTGAAAGATCACTCTAGTCTAAGAGCCTGATTCCACAGTAACATATTCTAATCCAGTTTTCATTTATACTGCACCTTTCACATTGGGAAGGCGTCCCAAGGTGCTTTGCAATCCTCTCTCTTTTGGCACCCGAGCTGAATTTGGGACATGGGGAAGTGAGTGGGGAAATGTGTGGAGGTGAAAATGATGAATGATAGTGGTGTTGAAGAAGTAGGTCTTGAGATGGACCTTGAACGAGGTCTGGGAGTGAGTGAGTCGGAGGGACTCTGGAATGGAGTACCAGAGATCGAGGGGCAACAACAACAACAAATTTACATTTATAGAGCGCCTTTCACATTGGGAGGATGTCCCAAGGCGCTGAACAGTCAGGTCGGGACTCAAGCAAGGGAGAGGGGCAGGGTAGAGGGGAGAGGCGTGAAAGAGTTAGGAGGAGAGGAAAAGAGTTGGGAGGGCAGCAGAAAGCACAGTCGAAGAGGAGGGTCTTGAGACCAGCCTTGAAGGAAGAGAGGGAGGAAGCAAGGCGAAAGGACTGTGGGATGCAGTTCCAGAGTGTGGGGGCAGAGAGGCTGAAAGCCCGTCTGCCGATTGTAGAGAGGAGCAGGCCAGAGCCCACTGAACGGAGTGGGTGGGGAGGTTCATAGGGGGACAGCAGGTCAGAGAGGTAGCATGGGATGGCTGTGGATGACCTTGAAAGTGAGGGCGAGCATCTTGAATTCGATCCTCTGGGGGATGGGGAGCCAATGGAGCTAGGCGAAGGTGGAAGTGATGTGGTTGCGGAGCTTGTTGCGGGCAGACAGGCTAAAAGCACTGACCACCAATGTTGGACATCCCAATGCACATTGAAACAAATAAGTTAGTGCTGTACCAGAGGAGGTTGATGACTGAAGCCCTACAACAAAATTTATTATAGCGTCTTTCACATCAGGAAATTGTCCCTAGGGACAATTGGAACCCAACAGGGTTACTGGAACCCATGTAAGCTCTTTGAACTCACAACCCAGGCCAATGTTCCTGTGCAGTGCACTACTGGAGGGGAACGTCGTGTTTCAATGAGGTTCTATCAGCCTGTTCTTTCAGGATGAACGTTAAAAGGTCCTACAATGCTTTCATAATAATAATAATCCTTGCATTTGTGATAATGCTTTTCACATCTTCTAGACATCTCAAAGTGCTTCATAGAATATACTGTAAAGTGAATTGACTGTATATTTGTGAGTGAAACGTGGCAGCCAATTGCATACAGCAGTGTCCCACAAACAGTTGTGGATTGAAATGACCAATTTCATTATTTGGTTTGATATAATTATTATTATTATTTTTTTGAGGTGTTTTTTTAGGCATGTGGAGTAAAGCAACTTACCCAAGGTTTCGCTCTGTCTGGAATTGCTTGCAAGGCGAGTTCTCTAACCACTGAGCAACAGGACTCAGAAGCTACACTGAGCTACAGGACTCTCTTTTGATAAAGAGAATATAGTTTCTCCCTGGAATCCTGGCCAACAATCACTGAGATAAATCAGTTGCTTGCTTCATGGCCAGACATTGTTATTGGCTGCTGTGCTCACCTATGCAGTCACTACACTTTGTAGAAAAGCTCTGTGAAGCATTTTGATATGATTTAATGTAATGGGCTGTGTACAATGCTAATGCTTGCATTTGAAACAATGCTACAATGCGTTTGATTGCAATGCTAATCTTTGCATTTGATATAAAGCCTTGTCATGTTAACTGAGTTCAAAGTCTCAATGTGGGGACTTGAACCATAAACCCTCTGGTCCATAGTGCTATGCTGCCCTCGTGTATCTCTGCCTCTCTGACGCACTCAAATCCCACTCCTCTACTCACCCATGTTCATTGGCTAAGGCCCAAACCTCTAGAATGTCCTCCCTCTGCCTCGTCCCCTCTTTGCTCATCTTAATATTGCACCTGAAAGCTTCACTCTTTGCCCGTGCCTACAGTCATTCCACCCACCTACTCCCCGGCATGGCATCAGGCTCTGCCACTGCGTCCATCGCCCTAACTGCCCAACCATCGGTGGCCGGGCTTTCAGCCTCTCTACTCCCACAATGTGGAACTCCATCCCGCAGCCCCTCCACCTTGCTTCCTCCCTTTCCTCCTTCAAGGCCGGTCTCAGGACCTTCCTCTTCAACCGCGCCTTTGGCTGCCCCACCAACTCTTCCCCCTCTCCCACTCTCCTTCCCCTTCCCCCCTACCCCGACCCTCCCTCCATTGCTCGAGTCCCGACCTGTTCAGCGCTTTGGGACGTCCTCCCGACGTGAAAGGCGCTGTATAAGTGCAATTTTGTTGTTGTTGAGCTCTCCGAGACACCAAACCAGTGCCTTGGGACATCCTCCTGATGCGAAAGACGCTATACAAGTGTCATTTTGTTGTTGTTTTGATGTGAATGGCACTATATAAATATAACTTGTTGTTATACTAATCTGTGTCAAACGTAATGTTATTGGACTTGTCAGTAATGAACCCCAAATCACTTAGAGACACGTCAAATAATACACATGTACACTTAAAGCGCTGTATCAAATGTAAGGATTATTATGTCGGGGTATTTTAAAAGCTCTGTACAGTGTGAAGTTCAAATAAATTACCGGACGCCTTTCATCCTAAATTGCTGCATCTTTTCCACATTCCACTCACAGTGAGTTTTTGGGTTTGTTAATGGAAATGGCACGTTGGTGGCAAACAATCTGAACACTGTTCTCATGAGCATGATCTCAGCCTGTGCCCACTTTCCACCAGTCAGGTTGGGGATAAACCAAGTGCAGCAAGAAAGGAGTCCCGCGGTGTAGTGGTGAGAGCACTTGTCTCGCAAACCAGAGGTAGCCGGGTTTGATTCCCAGGCAGTTAGAAAACCTTAGGCAAGTTTCCTTACTCCACATGCCTCTGTTTACTTATCACTAAATAGGAAGCCGATTGTTAGTCAATTGGCGGATCACTTCTTTGGGGGTAATAATCGTACCCCCTACCAAAAATATGTTGGTGACTGAATCCACCCTGTTTGTGCAATACTGCTGTATGCAATTGACTACCGTGATTTGCCTGCATATTCTGCAAAGTGCTTCGAGACCTTATCAAAGGCGTGATAAGGTGCTAAATCAAATGCAAGGGTTACTATTATTATAAGAAGCAGAAGAACCTCTTGCTTAGATTGCCCTGGTCTGGTAGCTGATATCCCTTGCGTTTTCCCACCACGACCAAGAGAGGGAGCTGTGGCATTGCAGGAGCTTGCAATTCTCCACGTTCCATTCCAATGCGGTCACCGAACCAACAATGGTGATTATTTAATACTGTGTTTCTTGCATCTGATGCAGCGCCTTATCACATCGTCGAAAAGCCTCCAAGAGCTTCACGGGCATTTTACTGCATATTAGGCAGGCAAATGCGGAAGCCTGTTTTCACACAGCAACGTCTCACAAACAGCCGTGGAGCGAATGACTGCATTTATCTGGGGGAATTGTCGGCCAAGAAACAGGGAGAGAGAAACTCCCTTTCTCGGATAACGCACTAAGCCCAGACGTGTTGATGGTCTTACACCATTTGGTAAGGACGTGTGTTGTGAAACCAACTATGTTGTAGCCTGGACTGTGAGAGGACCTGGCTTCGATTCCCAGACAGGGCAAAATCTTAGGCAAGTTTCCTTATGCCACACAACCATGTTTATCTAGGAATAAGTCGAAGAACAATGTCTGGCCATGAAGCAAGCAACTGATTTATCTCAGTGATTGTTTATCTTTTAAGTCGAAAAAGGGTAGTTAGTCGATTGGTGCATCACTTTCTGGTGGTAATAAGCCCTTAAAAAAAACAATAATTTGGACATTCAATCCACAACTGTTTGGACATTCAATCCACACCTCATCGCAATATACGATAAAGCGCTATATCAAATGCCAGGATTATTGCTATTTTATCTGCAAAAATCAAATGACAGAAAATATAGTTACATCTTGTGCATACATCAGAAGCATGGTATCTCTGACAATGCAGCCCTACCCCAGCACTGCACAACATTCATTTATCTAATTCTCCCCTCATTCCAATGATTATTATTATTACAGTTGCACAGAATAACAAAGAGTTATGTAAAGTTACACAGGGTGTCCTCCTGGCATGAAAGGTACAATACAAAAATAATTTATTGTTGAGTTACATAGAGGATTAGACTTCCAAACACTTACATTCAATTATTTATGTGGGGGCCCGATTTTATCCAGCAGATTGTCGGTCAGGACACAAGGTGAGAGAAACCCCCTTCTCTTTTCAAGTAATGGGACCTTGAACAGCCAACTGAACAGGGCGCAGAAGGCAACTCGATGTGAATCGCATATTATATCAACTGTAAGGATTTTTATCTGTAATTGTTACCTGAACTGACACAGTTTACTCTATGGCACTATATCAAATGCAAAGATTATTATTATCATTTTTATTATTATGCTTATGGAATTTATGGAATTCACTACCCCAGAAGGCTGTAGATGCTCAGTCCTTGAACATTTTCAAGGCTGAGACTGATAGATTTTTGAAAAATAGAGGAATTAGGAGATATGGGGATAGGGCAGGTAATCAGAGTTAGGTGAGAAGATCAGCCATGATCTTGTTGAATGGCGGAGCAGGCTCGAAGGGCCGAATGGCCTACTCCTGCTCCTAATTCTTATGTTCTTATGTATGTTCTTATGCTGCATAGACATTTGTACCTTGAGGGAACCTCACTGCTCTTTCGTGCATATCCAGTTTGTATAACACAATTGATATTTATACATCACCTTTCATGTCGGGAGGATGTCTCAATTGTTACTGTCTCAACAACAATAACAACTTACGTTTATAAAGTGCCATCCACACTGGGCGGAGTTTCCGAGCACTGAATCTATGCAGTTTTGTGCACCAAAAAAATCAATTAATTTAACAGTATATTCTGTGAAGAGCTTTGAGATGCCACAATGACCTAATAAGGTGCTGTATCACGTACAAGTATTATTACCTATTACTATAACCTTTGCAGTGGGCAACTGAGCTGGCGGTGGGAGCCAAGAGGATGTGGGGAGGCATGATTAGTGAAGGGAAAATATGATCGAAAGGGGAGTCTGCATTTACGAGTCCACAGAACGGTCCTTAAATTCAGCAAAGTGAATCACAGCTCCAGGGATCGTATAAAGTTTACTACATGGAAGGAAGCAATTCAGGACATTTGTGCTGGTGCTCGCTCCCCCACTGGAGCTCTCTACTCTAACCCCATTCCCCTTTCTCTCTCCACCATTCGAAGCGCTCTGAGACACCGTCCGGCATGGAGGGCGCTATATAAATCAATGTTGTTGTTGTTGTATCTGCGCTACTGCTCGCTCCCCCACTGGCGGTCTCTACTCTACAACACAACAATAACTTTGATTTATATAGCGCCCTCCATGCTGGACGGCATCTCAGAGCGCTATCCACATTCCCTTGTGCTCTCTCCCCATCTATCTGTGTTGGTACTCACTCCCCCACTGGAGCTCTCTACTCTAACCCCATTCCCCTGCGCTCTCTCTCTCTCTCTCTCCCCATTGTGTTTGTGCTGGTGCTTGCTCCCCCACTCTAGCTCTCTACTCTAACACTAATTCGCTTGTTTTCACCCCCATTACACGCAATTATATATCATTATTTTTCACATATTCATCCATTTCCAAAGTCATGAACACACACAAGAACCTTTCCAGGAAGCTATAGTTAAAATATTATTTCAGAAGACTTGGAGGTCATTGTGTGTAGTGGTTAAAGCCAACTGATGGAGGTTGTGTGTGTGGTAGGGGGATGGGGTGGGGGGGGAGGGGGAGGGGGTTTATTCCATTAAAAAATCAATTTTCCAATTACATAATGGAGAATGTTACATAAAATTCACTGAGTAATCGGTAATGTGCACTAGAAAGATCAACAAGGATTTTAAAACCATTATGTTACTTCTCCCCAATTGCATTGACTGAGGCTGAGACAGAACAGACATTCCTCCTTCTAATTTTTTTTTATTGCATCCAATTTTTTTTCTTTCGGATTTTCTTCCTGACTTCCCCCACACGCTCTGGCGTGCGTCTCGTTGATCCTGGTGTGGCGTCCTGCTCAGATGTTGTTCAATAAGAGCTAGTTTCATGTCCTCCTGACGTGAAAAGTGCTCTATAAATGTAACTTTGTTGTTGTTTGTTTTACCCCACCCGCCCTGTCCACTGCACAATTGGTGGACAGACCTTCAGCCTCTCTGCCACCACTTGCTGGAATCCCTCACCCTTACTCCCTCCCTCTCACCTCCGTCAAAGCCCATTTTATCTGAAAACCTTCCTCGTTGATCATGCCTTTGGCCACATATGCACCCCCACACCCTTCAATTTCTGCCCTCTACCCCACCCAACCCAATTGCCTATTCTACATATGTGAACTTTGGCAATGAGTGCCGGCAATTCACTTAGCTATGGAGGGCACCCCATCGAAGATGGACTGCTCCCATTTCATATAAAATAAAAACAGAAGTCGCTGGGAACAATCAACAGGTCAGGCAGTTTCTATGGAGAGAGGAACGTGAGTTAACATTTCAGGTGGATGACCTTTAGTCACTGCGTCACACACATACTTTGCTAGTAGGGAGCGCTGTGTATATGGCCCAGGAGCAGGATGCCTTTGCTGGTCTTTCCGTCCATTACCCTGAAAATGTCAGGGGCCAATTTAGCCTCCTGTGAAATTCAGCCCTGGCTCAGGCCATTGAGCTCAGCATGGGTTGGGATTCGAACCAATGAGCTCCATGGTCCATAAACCCACAGCTCTGCCCACTACTCCATTGGGGCCAGCCAGGACAGACGTCCTTAACACACTGAAGATCAATTACACCTATCAGGATATTTGTTTTCACCTGGGAGAGAAAGAAGGACATTGAGGTTTCAATTTTAGTAATAATCCCTGCATTAAATTTTACTGTAATGTGTAGTGACTGTGTATTTTGTAGGCCAATGTGGCAGCCAATTTGCACACAGCATCATCCTCACAAACAGCCATGAAGTGAATGACCAGTCTTTTGGGGAGAATTTTTGGACAGGACACCGAGAGAGAGAAACTACCTTCTCTTTTCGAGTAACAATACCTTGTATTTGATATAGCGCTGTTCACGTGTTCTAGACATTTCAAAGCGCTTCACAGAATATACTTTCAAGTGAATTGCCTATATATCTGTGGGCAAAATGCAGCAGCCAATTGTGCGCATCAGTCATGGATTGAAATGACCAATTTTTTTTTTCTCTCTCTCTCTCTCTCTCTCTCTCTCTCTCTCTCTCTCTCTCGAGGGATTATTATCAGGCATGTGGAATAAGAAAACTTGCTCAAGGATTCACCCTGACCTGCCGGGAATCAATTCCCGAGTCCTCTAACCACTGATCTATAGGACTTTACGTTAGTGTCATGAGTGAGCAGCAGTGCTACTAGATCCAATGTCCGTCTGGAGGAACGGAAACACAATCTCAAATGAAGGATGGCACCAAATGAAGTGTCACCCTAGATTGTCTCAGATTCCAATTTACAATTTACAATATATTCTGTGAGGGGCTTTCAGATGCCTCGACAATGGGATAAGTCTCTATATCAAATGCATAGATTATTATTATCTGATACTTGAACCCAGAACTTGTAGACTCAGGGAAGAAAAGGCTACCGATTGAGCCAGGCTAATATGATTGCAGACCTTGCCAACCTCTGTTAATAGAGTGAGGGAAGAAGATTGAGTGAATGTGAGATTGAGTGAATCTGAGATTGAGTGAGAGTGAGTGAGTGAATGTGAGATTGAGTGTGAGATTGAGTGAGTGTGAGATTGAGTGGGAGAGTGAGTGAGTGAGTGTGAGATTGAGTGAATGTGAATGTGAAAGATCTGTGGTTGGTGGTGAAGACCAGTGTTGAGACTGTGTGAAGAGAGAGGTATCTGAACACCATGTGAGATCTGACCAGACAATCCCTGAGCATGTCCCTGCAGGTCAAAAATAGAACACTCTTCCATAACTTGGCCTGGACACTCTTCAGATAATAAGTACCATACGCTCACTGTTTCATTAAACAGCGTAGACAGATAGTCTAGAGGTTACTGCCAGGAAATTGAACGATCCCTCAGAACACTTGGATTCTGTGTTCAAATCCACAGCAAATCCGGCTCATATAAGACTTTCCCTCTGACCTCAAAGGACGCCCCCCCGCAACCCCTCTCCCACACATTGGGTGTCCAGCCAACACTGTCAAGTGTATTGGGACATCCACCTGACGTGAAAAGCATCGAGGAAATTTAGCCTAAATGGACTTCCTTCCTGCACTTTTCTATGGTTCTATGTTGTATTGTATCTGAACCCCTTGATGAGATTCCAGTCTGCAACTCACTCAGCCTGCAACATGGGATGTGTTATTTTATTTGTTATTCTATATACAAACGCCCTGATCTTGTAGCATATAGTGGAGTCCCGTAGCTTAATAGTTAGCATGCTTGCCTTGCAAGTGAGAGGAGGTCCCAGGTGAGGCAAAACCTTTAGCGAGTTTTGTTACTCCACATGCCTTCCTACCTAGGATTCAATAGGAACCCTGTTATTTGTGGGGCACTGCCATGCGCAATTGGCTGTTGCATTTCGCCCACAAATTATACAGTTAATCCACTTTGCAGGATATTCTCTGAAGTGCTTTGAGACAACGTGATGAGGCACTACATCAAATACAATGATTGTTATTAATATATTAATATAGTCCTACCTGTATCTCACTCCAGGGATCTATTATTTAATGTATAAATACCCCAAATCCCTTGAATAGGCTCCAGGCTGTAACTCACTCGCTGGACCTATTATTCTGAGTGTAAGAAGTTTGATTTAGGGCACAGTTGAGTGGTGGATGAGGATGGTATTTTTGTGTCTCTGGCCAAGGCGAGAAGTTGAGTCAACCTCTCTCTTCACTCAGGGCTCGAGTCCACAATGTGTGTAATTGGTGAACTCAATTCCATGGATCTGGAGTTTTTAGTGCAGACATTTTTTGTGAAGATTTAAGATGCTGCTTAATGTTTAAGTGTATCACCAGATGCTCACACATTGTTGTATCTTACTTCTGCTGTGTAGTCTGGGCCGTTTCCCAAATGGTTTTCCAGCTTCTCCTTCTGTCCAGGATTGCGGACAGTTAAAGTGCTGACCGCTGTCAGTGGTCTGGCCGCAGTGGAACTCACTCCCTCACCGTCTCGTAACTCTTCCTCTCTCTCAGTCTCTGTCACCCACTCACACACCCACCCGCCCACCCACTCACCCACCCACCCAGCTCCTGTGGAGCTCCTGTGGCTCAGTGGTTAGAGCACTTGTCTTACAAGCTGGGGAGACCAAGCTGGGGAGACCTGTGTGCGAATCCAGGCAGGTCAGGGTGAAACCTTGGGCAAGTTTCCTTACTCCACACTCCTGATAATAATCCCTCCAAAAAAACCACAATAATAAAATTGATCATTTCAATCCATGACTGTGTGTGGGACACTGCTGTGCGCAATTGGCTGCCGCAATTCACCCACAAATATATAGTCAATTCACTTTACAGTATATTCTGTGAAGCGCTTTGGGACATTGATAAGATGTGGAAAGCGCTATATCAAATGCAAGGATTATTATTTATTATATTATTATCCACCCACCCACCCACCCCCTCCCTCCCTCCCTCCCTCCCTCCCTCCCTCCCTCCCTCCCTCCCTCCCTCCCTCCCTCCCTCCCTCCCTCCCTCCCTCCCTCCCTCCCTCCCTCCCTCCCTCCCTCCCTCCCTCCATCGTTCACTCACTCATTCAAGCAAACCTTCACCTATTCACTCAATTACTCATTCATGAAAGAATGAACAAACTGAGCAGGGATAGATAATTAAGGTCTCCTCATTCTCACCTTTAAATCCCCTCCAGCTTTTGCCCCATCCTATTTCTATGACCTCTTCAAACTCTACTGATCTGATGCTCCCTTTGCCCAATGTGCACTGGTCATTCTTTTCCCCCATCTTACCCGCCTCACCATCAGTGTTCTTGCTTTCAGCCATTCTGCCCCAGTCTCCAGAGTTCCATCCCAGAGACCCATCAACTTGCTCCTTCATCCATCTCATTCAAGACTCTGCCACTCCAATGCAACTTGTATATTGTAAAAATTCTGGGGCAGAATTTTGCTGTCATGAACCATTGCCTGCATAAACAGGTGCTACACTTGACTGTGTATATTTTGGAAGCCATTTGATAATAATCATCAGTCTTGCCTTTCATGTTGTCGAGACCTTTCAAAGTGCTTCACAGTAAAGTGTCGCGATTGTGTATTTAGTAGATGAACACAGCAGCCAATTTGCACACAGCAGTGTTCCACAAAAAGCCCTGAAGTGAATGACCAATTCTATTTGTTGGCTGGAACTGGTACAGAGAAACTCCATTCACTTTTTGAGTAGTGCCGTGGAGTCCCGTGAAATAGTGGTTAGAGCGCTTGCCTCGCAAACTAGAGGATCCAGGTTTGATTCCCGGGCAGGGCACTGCATTCGTCTCTGCTTACCAAGCAATAAGCAAGAACCCGGTTGCTAGTTGATTGGTGGATCGCTTTCCGGTGGTAAAAATCCCTCAAAAATAATTGATCTGCTTAATCCACGACTGCAGTGCACAATTGGCTGCCACATTTCCCCCACAATAACAACAACAACTTGGATTTATATGGCCAAACCCAGTAGAGTCACAAAATGCACTGTCAATTAATTTGCTATACAATATATTTAGGATACGCTCAATAATATGATAAGGTGCTATATCAAACACAAGTATTATGGAGCTCTGTAGCTCAGTGGTTAGAGCACTCACCTTACAAGTGTGAGACCTGTGTTTCGAATCCAGTCAGGTCAGCGTGAAACCTTGGGCAAGTTTCCTTAATACGCCTAATAATAATTCGTCCAAAAATAACCTATAATAAATTGGTAATTTCAAGGCGGCAGGACTGTTTGTGGGACACTGTAGTGTTCAATTGGCTGCTGCATTTCACCCACAAATTTACATCAATTCACTTTACAGTATATTCTGTGAAGCGCTTTGAGACGTCTAGAAGATGTGAAAAGTGCAATATCAAATGCAAGGATTATTATTATATTATTGTGATGGGATCCTTAACATCCCCCTGAACAGGCACAGACAGGGAGCTTGGTTTAACATCTTATCTGAAGGACAACACCTCCGACAATCCAATCCAATTGCCTCTTGGGATTGTGTTCGTGAAAACTCATTCGCCATATGACTATAGACTGTACTGTATAGGAGTCTCAGTGAGTGATCTATATCACATGCTTCTTGGATGGGTGACACACCAATGTTCTCGGCAAGCTGTTAATGTGTTTTTTTAAAGTGTCAAAGCTCCTCTAGGGCAAGGCACATAGTTTCAGCAGGAGGTGATAAACTGAAACCACGGAGGGATTTTGGCACTGAGACATTGTCTGTTTATGAGAATAGTTTTGAATAGCTGTTGGAACAGTCTCTTAATAATAATAATTATCCTTGCATTTGATTTGTGAAGCACTAAAAGATCTCAACAATTTGAGCAGAGGCCTCGGGGAAGAGTCTATCAATGAAGTGTCAGAGGTTCAAACCACAACAACAACAAAATTACATTTGTTAGGAGTATGTCCCAAGGGACTGGACAGTCGGTGTTTTGGACTCGAATTGGGCTCGGGATTGGGGAGTGCAGTGGGAATAGGGGTGGGGTGGAATGGGGATGACCAATGGCACAGTTGAAGAGT
The DNA here is from genome assembly GCA_035084275.1 of Hydrolagus colliei. Taxonomy (NCBI): domain Eukaryota; kingdom Metazoa; phylum Chordata; class Chondrichthyes; order Chimaeriformes; family Chimaeridae; genus Hydrolagus; species Hydrolagus colliei. The sequence continues at coordinate 40,378,148 of CM068744.1, forward strand.
AGGATCTTGAGACGGAGCTTCAAGGAGGCTAGGGAGGGGGTGAAGTGGAGGGATTGGGAGATGGAATTCTAATGGTTGGGGGCAAAGTAGCTGAAGGCTCACCCGCTGATGATGGGTGGGTGGATCGGGGGATATGGAGCAGGCCAGAGCTCACTGGTGGAAGAAATAGACAGGTTGGTAGGGGATTAGGTCACAGAGGTAGGGTGAGGCAAAGCCATGGAGAGCTTTAAAGATGAGGACCAGGATCTTGAATTGAATCCTCTGAATGATGGAAAGCCAATCATAGAATCATAGAATCATATGGCAAAAAAGGAGGCCATTCAGCCCATCTAGTCTTTGAACAGAGCAACTCAATCCCACTGCCCAGCTTTCTCCCCATAACCTAATAAGGCATCGAGTTGGGTGAGAATGGGGGAGATGGGGTCAGGAAGCTTGGTGCAGGAGAGAACATGGGCTATAGAGTTCTGAATGATCTACAGCCCTTGGAAGGAGGAGTTGTGAAGGCCGACAAGCAGGACATTGGCATAGTTGAGTTTGGACATAACAAAGGCATAAATGAGTGTTTCAGTGGCCTGAATGGGTAAAATAGTGGGGAAGTTGGGCAATGTCTGACTATCTGTCAGGGCAGCAGGTGGTTCTGGAACAGATGACATGATAAAACCAAAGTCCCATCTATACTTGTCAGGATCCTACACTGATATTGGAAGCATGAAGGGAGTTTGTCTCTCCTGGTGTCCTGGCTAACAAATAAAATAAACCAGTGATTCATTTTGTGTCTGATTGCATGACATTGCTCCAAATTTGGCTTAATTCCAGCACCTCGGGATGTCCTCCTGACGAGAAAATAGCTATATAAATGTCATTTTCATGTTAAAGTAATTTGCCTGCACTTTATAGAAACTTCCAATAAAATACTTTCTGACGTGAACTTATTGATGGCAATGAAACCAATATTTGCCAGTAACTTTCACTTTGGAGGTGAAATGTCTCAAAAGTGCTCCATACTGTTTCATGAGATCTTTAATATCCACCTGAACTGTTCAACCACGTTTTGAGTCACCTTCCCTGCCCTCCATATCTCCTGATCCCAACCCATGGCTCAAGTACAAATCAAGTACAGCCTGACAAGCTTTCCCTCTCCTTGTCTAGAAGTACCTTTGCAGTCGGGCTTTGGCTTGCAGAGTTAACAACAACAACTAATTAACACATGTACAGCTGATTTCATGTCTGGAGGAAGTCCCACCGTACTAGACAATTGGAAACTGAGTGGGAGGATTCTATGCCTCTAGTGACTGGTTATGGAGGAAAAGGGTAATTGAGGAAGGAATATAAACAATGGCATGGACTGGTTGGGCCAAATATATAGTCTACGTAAATCTATGAATATCTTCATCTGAACCTCTCATGTGAACAATCCTCCTGTTAATTTTGTAATCTCAAATTCACGGGTCATTTTAGTTACATTTCCCATACCAGTCTATCACCCACATTCTTGCTGGGCTCCATTGGCTCCCCATCCACCAGAGGATCCAATTTGAGATCCTTGTCCTCATGTTTAAATCCCTCACATTTAATCCCACAGTATCTCTGTGACCGCCTCACACCTTGCCTGTTTGCTCCCTTCACTCAGCGAGCACTGGCCTGTTTTATGCCCTCACCCTATCCACTCCACTATCAGCAGCTGGGCTTTCAGTGTATCTGGCCACTCCCTATGGAGCTCCCTCCCAGAGTCCCTCTGACTCCCTCCCTCAGCTTGTTCCAGTTCAGCCTTATGATCTACCTTTCTGAGCACATTTTGGGTCAACTTTCCCTATCCAACTCCCTTTGGCTCCCAGTCCCTGCTCGGGTGCCAGATCTTGATTGTTAAGAGCCTTGGGATGTCATCTGGATGTGAAAGGCACTGTATCAATGTAAATCTATTTATTTGTGTTATGATTCAGGCAGTCGGGACCTCAAGCTTGTGTGGAGTATAAACACCGACACGGAATGATTGGACCAAATGGATTGTGTCTGTTCTGTGCTGAGCAATCAATGTAAATCCATGTAAATCATTGGCCATACAGTAAAGAACACAGCTGCTAGGTAACCTATCACCCAATGGGAACATTGCCAAAGCGGGGGTGAGGAAGTGGGGGGGGAGAGAGAAGGGGAGGGGGGAATCTCAGGGGGTGGGGCAGGCCAATGCTATTCTTGGAATTGTCAGCCTTGTCCAGTCAACAGTCTAGGCTGCCGTCTAGCACAGAGCTCCATGGGCATAATCTCGGCAGCTTTCAGGTCAGAAAGGCCCCAAAGGTACAATCAGGTTTTGGCAGAAATCTAGCCATTTCAGGTCTCAGTGACGAACATTGGATTAGAGGAGAGTTATAATTTATAACTCTGAACTTATAACAGAGAGGAACAGGGGGAGAGCAATCATTCACGACTCAATCAGTGACTGTTTGTGGGTCACAATTGGCCGTCACTTTCCACCCACAAAATACATAGTCACTCCAGTTTACCGTATATTCTGTGAAGCACTTTGATGCATGTCAATAACGTGATAAGGCAACAACAACAACAAAATTACACTTGTATAGCACCTTTCATGTTAGGAGGACATCCCAAGGAGCTAATATGGCACTATATCAAATGCAAGGGTTATTATTATATGATACTGTAAAGCTCACGTAATCCGTATAAATGATATAATCGCCTAAGGTGTACGTCTTCCTAAGTTAAAGAGTTTATATTTCATGCAACCTTAACATAAATCATACTTTGCATAAACCACATTAAACATGTGGTTGTAACAGATACGCCTTGTGTGAGGTTTACCGTAGTAGTTCAGAGGAACAGAGACTGGGCCAAAGGGTTTTCAACATCCAAACTCGTATTGTGATCATGTTTATGCTATTGATACCTTACTGGCACAGCTATAAGTATCTTTAATGTAAAAACTATCACCTTCTCACCCTCATCCATTAAATTATTTTGGGTGCATGAGTGGACATAAAACTAGATTTGTATTCCTATAAGCTAACCTCCAAAGTGACTGTTGAGAAGAATTTCTGGAAATGTGCATTCAGAATGCAAATGGTCATATCTCTTCACTTCCTCCCACAATCAGCCCCCACCACCCCAACCACCCACCTTCTCCCTCCCTTCCTTCCACGCCCACCCAGTAATCACACCGTTCTTGAGTTGACAAGCTAGATATTTTTTCTTGATCAGAGCCAGCTGTCTGACATATGCAGAAACTCGTCATTGTTCTTAAATGTGTGGTTTCATCTGAACCAAACCTAGAATTAATGTACCCCACCTACACAACAACAACAAAATTATACTTGTATAGTGTCTTTCAAATTGGGAGGACGTCCGAATGCACTGGAGGGAAGGGAGGGGAAGTGGGTGACTGAGGACACGATCGAAGAAGAGGGTATTGAGGTGGCACTTGAAGGAATTTAGGGAGGGGTTGAGGTGGAGGAATTGCGGGAAGAAATTCCAGAAGTTGTGGAGAGAGTAACTAAAGGCTCACGCCCCAATAGTGGGATGGGTGGGTTAGAGGACATGGAGCTATTCGTAGCTCGCTAAGTGGAAGGAATGGACATCTTGGTAGGGGGTTAGGAGGTTGTAGATGTAGGGCAAGGCCATGGAGGCTTTTAAGGTGAGACCAGGATCTTGAATTGAATCCTCTGGGTGATTGGAAGCCAGTGGAGTCGGGGGAGAATGGGCACGATAGGGTTGTGGAACTTGGTGCGGGAGAGGACATGAGCTGCAGAGTTCTGGATTATCTACAGCCTAAGGAGGGAGGATTGGGGAGGCCGACAAGCAGGGCCTAGACGTGATGAAGAGTTTCAGAGGTCTGAGGGTTGAGGTAATGGCAGAGTCGGGCAAAGTTGCGGAGGTGATGGAGGGCAGAGTGGGTCATTTGTGGGAGAAAAGACAGTTGAGGATCGAACAAGACAGCTATGTTCCTGACTAGTTTGGTGAGATGGAGTGTGCATCCTTGGAGGTTGATGCTGCCAGTGCCTGAGGAGGTGCAAGCCAATTGGGACGGCCTTGGTTTTGTTGACATTCAACTGTAGAATGTTAGCTCTCATCCAGGATTTGGTGTCTGACAGGCAGTCTGTCAAAGCAGTAGTGGTCCTGGAATCGAGGTTGGAGGCAGAAATATTGAGTTGGGTGTGATCTGCATACATATGTAAATCCCTGAGATAGATTGTTGCGATGGAATGGCTCTCTCTCCCTGGACGTATGCAACTTGCTTACCTAATTCCGGAAAGTATTAGGAGCAGATTGGCAAGAGCCAACGCTTGGGACCCCATAGTGTGCATTGGATATTGCTGGAATCTAACCAGCTAAAACTATATAGTTTGCTATTGATACCGCTGTCTGGCAAGCTTTTCTGCTACTTGTCCAGCTAGGACCACACTACCCATTAGATCTTTGGCTAGAGAGAGAAGCAATATGGGGAAGGAAATCCCACATGGAATAGTGAGGAAGTCTTTATGCAGACATTCAAACAGCAGTATCCATCTGGGGGATAAATCAATCAAATCAGATACAGGGAATGTGCACACATGAGAACAGAAAGGTAATAGGGGAATTTATTGACATATTCAATACTTTTGTGCTAATAATATAATAATAAACAATAATAATAATAATCATGCTTGCATTTGTTGCAGTACCTTATTGCATTTTTGTGATAGAGAGCAAGATAGAGAGAGAAAGATAGAAAAAGATAGAGAAAGAGAAGTTAATGTTTTCTTGAAGTGAATCCCATTCAGAAGCAGTTGCAGAAAGTATGCTTCTAACAGCTGCCTATTCCTACCTCATCTGTTTGCTTTATTATTTAACAATATAAAAAAACACACCCAGGCCTGCCAACAGTGAGCCGCCCTGGCCCAGCCAAGACATTCCTTCTCTTGGACAATGAGAGAACTTATTTGGGACTAAACAACTCCTTATTTTTCTTCCCGAAGTTTCTTTTGATTGAGTCACCTCTTATTGCCAGGGAGTAATTCATCAGATCATAAGATCAGTTGAGAGGAAGAAGGACCTTCAGCCCATCAGATCTCAAGCTTCTAGACCACCCATTTCACCATTAAGATGCTTTTTTAAATGAGTCTCAGTTTCCCAGCTCAAGTACCCTTTCTGGTAAATCATGTTCCAGTTGTTAATTCCCCTCAAGATAAAGGAAAATGTCTCCTCTATTCTGATGTCTATACTAAAATTACCCTTTTAGTATAGACAACTCTAACCCTGTGTCATCTTGCCAGCTTCTTGAAAGCTAGACTTTCACTCAAGTGAGAGGGGAATAGAGGGGTATGAGATGGAGTAAGATAAGGGTAAAGACGAGTGTAGAGTATAAACACCAGTGAGGACTTGTTCGGCCAAGTGACCTGTTTCTGTGCTGTACATTCTTTGGAAATCTTTTGAAATCCAATTCCCTTCTATTCCACTATGTCACATGTATATATCCAGTTACATTCTAAATTCTTCCCAGCTTTGCTCCTTCTGCTCCTGTTACTCCCTATATGAACCTCTCTAATCGGGTTTCCATGGTGCCCACAGCACAGATACCACCCTAGTCAAAGTGACAAATAACATTCTATCCATCTGTGACCAGGTTCCCTCTACCTCCTTGTTCCCCTTGAACTCTCTGCTGCTTTTTGACCACTCTATCCTCCTCCACCACCTCTCCTCTCACTTCAACCTTCATGGTTCTGTCTTTGAGTGGTTCTGATCCTAATTCTCACACTGTCTCCACATTATCTCCACAAATGGTATCTCCTCTAGCCCGCATGTACCCCAACTGTATTTCTCCACTGCCACCCTTGACTCCAGGACCACTGTTTTCATGACAGAATGTCTGTCAAACATCAAGTTCTACATTTGAACATCAACAAGACTGAGATCTTCCCAAATGGTTCCTCTTAGCGCCTCCACACCTCCGGTACTGGCAAGTTCACCATCCAAGCATAGGCAGGTAAATGGGATTGAATGGGTTGTTCTTTAAAAGAGATGATACGGACATAATGGGCCGAAGGGCTTTGATTTTGCAGCAAATTTTTATAGATGCTTAAAACAGAAGAGTATTAAAATGTGCATGATAATGAGAATCCTTGCATCTAATATAGTGCCTTATCACATCATCAAGACATCTCAAAGCGCTCCACTGAATACACTGTTAAGTGGATTGACTGTTTTGTGGGTGAGCAGAAGAGGTTCATTTACAGTAAAACACCGTAGAATCAAGCAACCAAATAAATTCATGGCACAGGAGGAAGCCATTTGGCCCATCATTTGCGATGTTTCCCTTAAGACCAATCCTTTCAGTCCCATTTCATAGATTCATAGATTCATAGAATTTTACGGCACAAAAGGAGGCCATTCGGCCCATCTAGTCTGTGCTGGCTCTTTGAAAAGAGTGATTCAATCCCACTGCCCTGCCCACTCCCCATAGCCTAATAGACCTGTTCTCCCTAAATAAAGATCTAATTCCTTTTTAAAAGTTGTTATCGAATCAGCCTCCACCACCTTTTCAGGCAATGCATTCCAGAATCGAACAACTCGCTGAGTGAAACTATTTCTCCTCAGCTCCCCTCTACTTCGCCTTGAAACTATTTTAAATCTGTGACCACGAGTCACAGATTCACCCACGAGTGGAAATAGTTTTTCTCTATTTGCCCTGTCGAAACCCCTCATGATCTTATAAACCTCTATTAGGTCTCCCCTCAATCTTCTCTGCTCCAGAGAGAATAACCCTAGCCTATCTAGCCTCTCCTCATAGCTGAAGTCCCTCAATCCTGGCACCATCCTAGTAAATCTTCATTGTACCCTTTCCAATGCCTTCACATCCTTTCTGTAGTGTGGTGACCAGAATTGAACACAGTATTCCAGCTGAGGCCTCACCAAAGTCCTATAGAGGTTAGTCAGCACTTCCTGACTTTTGTACTCTATACCCCTATTTATAAAGCCTAGTATCCCATATGCCTTCTTAACAGCCTTGTCTACCTGTCCTGCCACCTTCAACGAGTCACTAACACAAATCCCCAGGTCTCTCTGTTCCTTCACACCATTTAAAATTGTACTATCGAGCCTATATTGCCTCCCTTCATTTCTTCTCCCAAAATGCATCACCTCACACTTCTCTGCATTAAACTTCATCTGCCATGTGTCTGCCCACTTTACCAATTTGTCTATATCCTCTTGCAGATGGCTACTATCCTCCTCACTATTTACTATTCTCCCTAACTTAGTGTCATCTGCAAACTTGGAAACTGTACTCCATACACCCAAGTCCAGATCATTGATGTAGATTACAAACAGCAATGGTCCCAAAACTGATCCCTGTGGCACACCACTGCTCACTTCCCTCCAATCTGAAAAACAGCCGCTCACTACAACTCTCTGCTTTCTGTCTCGCAGCCAGTTGTGGATCCACGCTGCCACTGTCCCTTTTACGCCATGGGCCTTTAATTTCATAATAAGTCTCTCATGTGGCACTTTGTCAAATGCCTTTACCAGACCTCTCCCACATACCTATATAATAATAATAATCCTTGCATTTGATGTAGCGCTTTTCACATCTTATCAATGTCTTAAAGCGCTTCACAGATTGTACTAGTGAATTGACTGTATATTTGTAACAGATTCCTTTCAAGAGTCTATATAGTTTCCTCTTGAAGGCCACTATGGATTCTGCCTCAACCACAACTCCCATCTTCAACTCTACATTCCATATCCTTTGTGCATGAAAACAATTCTCTTGACCTCTGCGTTTGGGTAACAGCCCCAGTGCAGAACGGACGTGTTGGACGGTCTTTGGTCTGTGATTCCATGAAAGTCACTGTTGAGCAGTTCTTCTGTGGTGAGTCAAACATGGGGGTCATGAGAGAGTGGAATGGTAGAGAGAAGAAGAGACACGGAGAGAGAGATTGGACCAGGCTAGGTTCTAGCAGCTGGAATACTGATTAAACAGAAGCCAAGGAGCATTGCATAAAAATTGGCGTCCTCTGAGAAAATATGTCTCTCATATTTTCTGGCCTTGAGCTTGTTGCATTCCACTGAATATTTAGATAGTTGGTCAGAATGTTGTTATCTGCGGTGCTCAGGAACGTATAGTCCAGTAATCTCTGGTTTAATGCTGATTACGCTCTCTCACCACTGCTGTTGTGTTCCTTGGGGGGTAAATCAATGATTACAGTGCCTACAACACCTCTAAACGGTTGGCGAGTCATTTGTTTTGGGGTTAGCCTCAAGATCGCAAGATAACAAAATTGGTTTGGATGAAGAAGTCCCTTGGGCCCATCTGGTCTTCTTCTTCCAGAACACCCACGCTATCATCCCACCCATCACAGCATCAAGCTGCTTTTTAAATGAGTCCCAGTGTCCTCGCTTCAACACCCACCCCTACCCCACACACTCCCAGTCCCCCATCCCCTTTCTTAGTAGCTCTGTTAGTCGTAAATTATCCTCTGGAAAACTTGCCCAAATGTGTCTCCACTAATCTGATGTTTGTCCTGAAATTGCCCCTTTGCAACTCTAACCCTGTGCACTTGTGTTCTACTGTCATGATACATCCTAATGTGTTGATATTTTTTAGAGACGAGCATTCTAACAACTGACGTAACCTCCCCTTTAACTTGTTGTGTAATGATCGTAACTCTGAGCCCCTTTTGTAACTGCATGTCTAACCAGTGGAAATAATTTCTCCCTGTTTACCCCATCATTACCCCTCAAATCTTCTCAGCTCCAGATTCCTCAACTCTCCTTTTTTGGTCAGCCGAGTGTCTGACACATGCAGAAACCCATCATTGTTGCTTAAGAGTATCTAAACCAAGCTGAGAATTCCATGCATCTCACCTTTACGTGGGAAACCAGAGATAGATTGTTGGAATGGAATGCGCTCTCTCTCCCTGGAGGGAAACATGCTACTTACCTAATTCTGGAAAGTACTAGGCACAGATTGCAAGAGCCAAGGCTTGGTGGGGAGCCCAGAGTATGCGTTGGGGGTAACTGCTGAAGTCAAACCACATAGCTTGCCATTGATATCACTGTCTGGCAAGCCTTCCCGCTACTTGTTCAGCCAGGACCACCCTGCGTATTGGGGTTTGGCTTGCAGGGTTAACAGGAGTTGAATGGGATTCCCTGCCCCCAAAGACTGGTCTACCCTTTTAGGTCACTCTTCATGACTCAAACAACAGTCCCAACAGTACAAATGTTCACAAAGAATTGACACTGCTGGCTGGACACCCGAGCTGGAGGGTGGGGGAGAGAGGGGGTTGGAGCTGAGCGGGACAGGGAGGAAGGAGGGAGAAGTTGGTCAAAGAGAGCTATGTCTTGGATTCCACTCACAGCTGTATAATTCCACTCTCAAAAGCATTGCAGAAAAATAGCCAGAAAAATAACTTTGGTTGTAGACAGTTCCTATTAAATCTCATGGCAAATGCCCTTTGTCATAATTTTCATTTTGTTAGGTCTGCTGGATTAGTGATGGCATTTAGTATTATTGCATTTGAAGATGCTTTATGACCTTCCTTTCAGTCACCCCATATTTGGCCTGATTGCAGATGCATTCAGGCAACATTCGTAAATCTGTTATCGTCTTTGTCTCTTCTTGTTGCCCATTTTTTGTCTCTTGTAAATAAAAGGGCTGTTTTACGACTGCCACATGTTATTGAAAAGGAGACAGCCTTTCTTCCCCTCTCCTTCCCTCCCGTGATTTATTGAGCACCGAAGTGCAAGGTTCGACATGAAAGTAAGTGGCGACTGTTACCAAGGTTGGAGGAAACCACTCTCACGTGGAGATGGGAGAGAGAGGTGGGGTGGGGTGGGTGGGCTCCAGTGATCTCACTCCCCCACCCACAGACCCTGGCTCATGCCTCACATGACCATAAATTTAGATGCCACCCCTTGTGAAGGGCAATCAATGAAGAAGAATAACAATAATTTGGTCACTCAATCCACGACTATTTGTGGGACACTGCTGTGTGCAATTGGCTGCTGACAAAATGCACCATCAGTTCAATTTACAGAACATTCTGTGAAGTGCTGTAACACTGTTCAAAGACATCATAAGGCGACTAAATTAAATGCAAAAATAATTATTGCTTTTATTATGAAGAGCGCTACATAAATCCTAGTTGTTGTTGTTTACTGCCAGTTCAGGTGGATATTAAAGATCCCACGACACTAAACAATTAAAAGAAAGGAGTTTCTCTCCTTTACAGTATGTTCTGTGAAGAGCTGTCAAATGTCTTAATGATGTGACAAGGAGCTATCAAATGCAAGGGCCATTATTATTTTTATTTGCTTTCCTAGAATTCATGGCTCTTAATCAAAGCCCTCTAAAACGGTAAAAGGCTTACGGTGAAAAGCAAAACTTATTACTTTGCTCTGATGGTAGGAATCACTCTACCTGAATTGCTGAACAATTTCAGACGCTGATGTTTTTCCAACCTCCCCCTCCAATTCAATTGCCCCTCTCCCCACCTCATGTTGCACTAAACGTTTTAAGTGAGGGAGAGATTAATCTTACTTTGAGACACTTAAACTCTCCTCCCACCCCTCCACACACATACACACACACAATCCAGTGTAAAATTCTCCCTCATTAATATTAATAGTAATAATCCTTGCATTTGATATACTGCTTTTCACATCTTCTAGACATCTCAAAACGCTTCACAGAATATGCTGTAAAGTGAATTGACTGTATATATGTGGGCAAAACCACAAAGGATAATAATCCTTACATGTACTATAATATACTGTAGTGCCTTTAACACCAGAAGGGCATCTCAAAGCCCTTCACAGGATATACTGGAAAGCATAGTGATTGTATTTCTGTATGCAAACTGAATAGTTTGCAATAGGACATTGTCCTGACATGAATGGTGCTATACAAATAGAATTTGTTGTTGCTGTGGTCATTCTTAACTCCCATCTCTGCACTCTGTTGGGCTTCCTCCTCATTTGCATTTATTTAGGGGTTGGAGGAAGAACTTAGTCTTATGTTTCAGACACTTACCCTCTTCACTCTCTCCCTCCCACCTCCCCTCTCGTTCTACAATATAAATTCGCCCACAAATATATACAGTCAATTCACTTTACAGTATCTTCTGTGAAGCGCTTTGGGACATTGATAAGATGTGGAAAGCGCTGTATCAAATGCAAGGATTAAATTAAATTTTATAATAACTCTTGCCCTCTGAGATATTCTTTAGCACCACTGGCCCTACATGAGAGCAGCTTATTTTTTCAGTACTGACTCTCACAAGTTATAAATTCAACTTAACTATAACTCGCTCTCCCCCCTTCCCCCCTCAGTCTCCTTCCTGGCCTGGGATTTAAATCATAAAACACTCAGGTGTAAGGGAATTTTTCCTTTCTAGATGAACAGAGGGGGAGCTCAATGCAAGAGAGCTGACACTGTAATGTATAGCTCCAGCTGCCCTCCCTGCTGACCTCATGAACAAGCCTCACTCAATTACCTCATCTTCAACCTTGTTAAAAGTGAAAAGTTCACAATGTAAGAGATTCCTTCGCTTCTCGCTCACAAGCCTGGCTCAGTGTGTAGCCACCGCTCTCGAACACAAAGAATGCATTTCCAAACTTACATTAGGGCTTTCAGCTCACTGCTCCCTCCCTCCGAAACAACAACAATATCAACACAGTGACGTGACAACAAATTACATTTGTACAGTGCATTTCACATGTGGAGGACAAACAACAACAACAAACAAAACTTACATTTATATAGCGCCTTTCACGTCGAGAGGACGTCCCAAGGCGCTGTACAGTTAGACGTCCCGAGGTGCAGGATAGTCAGGTATTTGGACATGAGCTGGTGGTTGGGATCAATAGGGGTGGTGGGCAGGGAGGATAGGGCTAGAAAGGAGTCTGCAGGTGCAGTCAAAGAGGATACCCTTGTAAAAAAGTACCATGGTAGTACTATGGTAGTACCAGCATTACCATGGTACTTTTTTACAAGGGTATCCTTGAGGTGTACGTTGAAAGGAGGCAAGGGAGGGTCCGAGGTGTAGGGAATGTAACATGGAACTCCAAAGGCTGGGGGCAGGGAGGTTGAAGGCCTGACTGCCGATGATGGGACTGGTCGGGTGGGGTATGTGGTGCAGGCTGGAGCCGATCAAGTTCCTACTAACTGCAAGGTGAACAGAGGAGTTTGAAGTAAGAACACTAAACATTACTTCACATAGAACTTTGAGAAGCTCTGGAACTATCTGTCTAGAGAGCTGTGGATATGGAATTAATGATTAATAGGGAGGTAGACAGAAACTTGGGTTGTAGGGTGTTAAGTGGGAGGAGTGAAGCATTAGGATGAAAAGATTGACCTCAATCTGATAAATTGGTTTAAGGTGTGGAATGGCATTCTCCTGTTTCTCTATTTAAACGGGTGTCCAGAACAACCATTAGCAAGATAATATTGATCCTTCACTTTGTGTCTGTTTCTGAGTGATATGGCTGTGTGCGCATGTTTGCCTATAAAGTGCACAGTTGTTCCACTTTATGGAAATTCCTTGGGAAATGGACATTTGAGGTTGTGTGGGAATGCATATGTGAGAGCCGGGTGACTGAGACAGAACATTCTAGAAGAAAAACAGTTTAAGAATGGCAAACAAAAACGCTATGAACAGATGTTCCACTCTTGAGGTCTATGACTTCATTCAGAAGTCATAGACCTGTTTATTTCCCCTTTGTTTTCCAAATATAAAAAGGGAAGATATGAATTAAATTGAAGCTATTCAGGACAGCCTAAATATTTAGTGGGAAACATCTGAGCAAATGTCTCATCGGCGAGCAAAGACACGACAGGGCTAATTCCTTGGAGAAAGAACATCTTAAAGTGGTTTAGAGTAGAATGTGACTTGAAAGAATTGTGGGAACAAATTGGTTGAAAATTTCACTTCAGTTTATGCATCTAAGCAGATGCTTCAGTTAACAGCAGAGAAAGAGACAAGCACCAGTTTCCTTGAAGCCCATCTGGAGTTAATTTGTGCCATTATCTGCCTCTGAAACCACAATGTCCTTGGAAGGAGGTGAATTAAAATTGGAAGTTAGAGGAAGGGGAAGAGAGTAAGATGCTTTCATTGGAGGTTCCAGTTAGCCATTTAGTGGATAGTTGGAATGGGAATGAGGTAGATGCATGATGGAAATGCGATGAGAAAAGTTACAACTGACATGCAACATGTCCATGGAAGGGCAGTGGTCACTTGAGGCAGTGACAACAATAACTTAAATTTGTATGGTGCTTTTGTGAGAACATCCCAAGGTGCTGGACAGCTAAGAATTTGAACTCAAATTGGTGTTTGGGATCAGGAGGTTGATGGTAGGAGGGTAATCAATGGCACAATTGAACAGGCAGTTCTTGAGATAGGTCTTGAAAAATGCAAGGGAAGAGAAGAGATGAATGAACTGTGGGATGGAGTTGGGAGCAGAGAGGGTGCTGGGGCTAGCTGGGCAGGGGATATGGAGCTGTCCAGAATCTGCTGAGCAAAGGGAATGGACAGATCTATATGGAGTTAGCAGTTCACAGAGGAAGGGAAGAGCAAGGCGATTGAAGACTTCTCTGAAGGACAGTACCTCCAACAATGCAGCACTCTCCCAGCACTGCAGTGAAGTGAATGTTGGAATCGAGCCAGCTCTCTGTGATGGTCTCTAACTGGTTCCTGAGCCAGGCAGGTCTGCAGTGACAGCACAATCTAGTTTGGCTCATCTGCACGACCTGAAGAGGCATTTATACAGTGCTCTCCACGCCAGATGGCATCTCAGAGCACTTCACAATAGCGGAACCCAGGGATGAGCCAGGGGAGGGGGAAGGTGACCCTAGGCGCGGTTGAACAGAAAAGTCTCCTGAAAAAACCCTCCCTTCACAGGCTGCAGGTCATCCAAAACTCTGCAGCCCATGTATTATCCCGCACCAGCCTCCGCGACCACATAATTTCCACCCTCGCCCATCTCCATTGGCTCCCCATCCTCCAGAGGATCGAGTTCCTCGTCCTCACCTTCAAGGCTTTACACGGCCTTGCCCCGCCCTATTTAACCGATCTACTCTCCCCCTATAAGCCCACCCAGACCTTCCGTTCAACAGGAATTGGCCTGCTCTAAGCCCCGCACCCGAACCGCCCACCATCAGAGGCCGGAACTTCAGTTTCTCCGCTCCCACCCTATGGAATTCCATCCCCCAATCCCTCCGCCTTGTTTCTTCCCTTTCCTCTTTCAAGGCCGGTTTGAAGACTTTCCTCTTCGACCGTGCCTTTTGTTCCCCCCCGAATTTTCAACCTCCCCTACGTGTTTCACCCCTTCCCGAACACTCCCCTCCCAGCTCGGGTCACAGGCCTCCTGTGCAGCGCCTTGGGACGTCCTCCCGACGTGAAAGGCGCTTTATAAGTTTAAGTTGTTGTTGTTGTTGTTGACTTCAGGTACAACCTGAAAATGGAAAAGGAGGTGGTGAAGTGAACTGATTTAGGGAAGGAGTTCCAGAATTTTGGGTTGTAGTGTCTGAAGGCCGGTGGTGGAGTACAGGATTTGGGGGACAAGGAGGAGGCTAGACCAAGTAGAGTGGAGCTCTTGTTAACCCTAGACAAGCTAGGACTATCTTACTAGACTGTGCTCTCAATGGGTAGATGGTACAGTAATAATATTTACATTTGCTATGGTGTGTTTCACATCAGGGGAACATCTCTAAGAGCTTCACTGGGTATACTGTAAGATGCAGTGACTGTATGTTTGTAGGTAAATGCAGGAGATCTTTCATGTCAAACAGGCAGGTGGGACCTCAGTTTGGTATTTAATGGCTGGTTAAACTCCAAGAGTTGCCCCAACACACACTCCAAAGTCTAGCAAGAACAACAACAAAATTACATTTCTAAAGTGCCCTTCACGTCGGGAGGATGTCCCAAGGTGCTGTCCCAAGGGTGTTGGATCCCAAGCACAGGGGATGGGCAGGGTAGGGTTGAAGGAAGTGAGAGAGTTGGTAGGGCGGCAGAAGGCATGATCGAAAAGGGTCTTGAGACTGGCCTTGAAGGAGACAAAGGAGGAAGCGAGGCAAAGGGACTGTGGGATGGAGTTCCAGAGTATGGGGGCTGAGCGACTGAAAGCCACCGATGGTAGGGCGGGTTGCGCAGGGGACATGGAGCAGACCAGAGCCCATTGAACGAAGTGGGTGAGCAGGTTGTTAGGGATCCTTGACTCTCACCAACTTTCCCCTAATAATCTCTGGAATTAGGTAAAATAGATAATCCCTTCAGAGAGAAAGCGCATATTCCATTCCAGAACCAGGGAAATTTCTGTGTATAGGTGGCATATATATGGAACTCTCAATTTGATTCAGATATTCTTAAGCATGGTGTGCTGGCACATGACTGCCAAAAAGAAATCTACCTTCCACAGTAAAATCCTGTTAAGCACTTTGAGATGTTTCAACAATATGATATTGTCCATTGATATTGATATGATATTGATACTGACCAGAAAAATATAATGGAATCCAGCGGTTGGAATACTCAACTGACAACCGAGAGACCTGGGTTCGATGAAAATTTGGGCAAGCTTCCTTACTCCACATTCCTGATAATAATCTCCTCACCAAAACAAAAATAATAATCTGGTCACTCAATCCATGACTGTTTGTGGGACAGCGCTGTGCACAATTGACTGCTGTGTTTCGCCCCCACAAATATACAGTCAATTTACTTTACAGCATATTCTGTGAAGTGCTTTGAGACGTCTTGAAGATGTGAAAAGGAACTAGATTAAATTCAAGGATTATTGTTATTATTTATATGGTGAGTGTTCTGTAAGAACGAGATCAGTTGGACCAAAGGAAGGGCCTACTTCATCAGAACCTTTCTTATCTCTTTTGAGAGTGCAGTTCCATAGCATAGTCTAGGCATTGTTGGAGGTGCCATTCTTCAACAAATTGCACTTATTGCACTTCAGATGAGACTGTAAACCAAAACCCCATCTCCCCGTTCAACAACAAACAACAACAAAATTACACTTATAGAGTGCCTTTCACGTTGGGAGGACGTCCCAAGGCGCTGTTCGAGTGGATGTTAAAGATCCCATGGCGCTGTTTGAAAAGAAAAGGGAGTTTCTCTCTCCTGGTGTCCTGGCCAACAACCCTCCCTCCAATACATACAATTGGTCATACAGCTACTGTTTGTGGGACACTGCTGTGCATAATTGGCTACCTTGTTTCGCCCATAAAATACACAGTCAATTCACTTTACAGTGTATCGTGTGAAGGGCTTTGAAACGTCTCAATTTCATGATAAGGCGCTGTATGCAGGGATTGTGTATGATTATTGCTGTGGAGTGTCAACAACAACAACAACGACAATTTACATTTATATAGCGCCTTTCACGTCGGGAGAACGTCCCAAGGCGCTAAACAAGAGGTGTGTGACCCGAGCTGGGAGGGGAGTGTTTGGGAGGGGAGTGTTTGGGAAGGGGTGAAACACGAAGGGGAGGTAAAAGAGTTCGGGGTGGAACAAAAGGCACGATCGAAGAGGAAAGTCTTCAAATCGGCCTTGAAAGAGGAAAGGGAAGAGGCGAAACGGAGGGATTGAGGGATGGCATTCCATAAGGTGGGAGCGAAGGAACTGAAGGCCCGGCCTCCGATGGTGGGGCGGTTCGGGCGGGGGGCTTGGAGCAGGCCAAGTCCTGTTGAACGGAGGGTGCGGGTGGGCGTGTAAGTGGAGAGTAGATCGGCTAGGTAGGATGGGGCAAGGCCGTGTAAGGCATTGTAGGTGAGGACGAGGATCTTAAATTCGATCCTCTGGAGGATGGGGAGCCAGTGGAGACGGGCAAGGGTGGGGGTTATGTGGTCACGGAGGCGGGTGCGGGATAGTACATGGGCTGCAGAGTTTTGGATGGCCTGCAGCCTATGAATGGAGGAACTGGGGAGGCCGACTAGGAGAGAGTTTCCGTAATCCAGCCGTGAGGTGATGTATGCGTGCATGAGTGTTTCGGCAGCGCGGGGGGTAAGATAGTTGCGGAGCCTGGCAATGTTGCGCAGATGGAAATAGGCGGTGCTGGTCAAGGCGCGGATGTGGGAGAGGAAGGAAAGTTTTTGATCGAACATGATGCCGAGGTTCCTGACTGGCTTTGTGAGGTGGAGAGTGCAGCCTTGGATGTTGAGGCTGGCAGCGCCCAATGTGCGGAGGCGCTGGCTTGAGCCAATCAGGAGGGCCTCGGTCTTACTCACGTTCAATTGCAAAAAGTTGTCCTTCGTCCACGATTCGATGTCGGACAGACATGCTGTCAGAACATCGATCATCTGGGGGTTGAGGGATGAGGCAGAAAGGTACAACTGGGTGTCATCCGCATACATGTGGAAATTTACCCCATGTCTGCGGATGACGTCGCCCAGGGGGAGCGTGTAAAGGGTGAAAAGAAGGGGAGTGAGGACAGAACCCTGAGGGACGCCGTGGGAAACTGTGCGGGGGTTTGATGAAAAGCCATTGGAAGAAACAAAATGTAAATGATGGGTCAAATAAGAGTGGAACCAGTCAAGGACTGTGCCTTGAAGGTTGAGGTGGGAGGAAAGACGTTGAAGGAGGATGGTGTGATCGACTGTGTCGAACGCAGCAGACAGGTCAAGGAGGACGAGGAGGCAGAGGGAGCCCTGGTCACAGTCGGTTAGGATGTCATTTGTGACCTTGACCAGGGCAGTTTCTGTGCTGTGGATAGGGCGGAAACCTGATTGGAGGGGTTCAAAAAGTGAATGAGTTGAAAGGAAAGAGCGGAGCTGGGAGGCAACCACTCTTTCAAGGACCTTGGATAGAAACGGGAGGTTGGAGATGGGTCGATAACTTGATGGTTGCGATGCATCAAGGGAGGGTTTCTTCAGGATAGGGGTGATGGTGGCTGTTTTAAGGGAGGTAGGGACAGTTCCTGAGGAGAGGGAAAGGTTAATGGTGTCAGAAATGAGTTGGGCTAACAAATGGAGCTGGATACGGAGGAGGGGGGTGGGGATGGGGTCCAATGAGCACGTGGTGGGTTTCATGGAGGTGATTGTTTTTGTGATTGAAAGCGGGGTGGTGGGGTTGAAAGTGTGAAATGGGGGGTGAGTAGGGGTTGAGGTAACTGATGAGGGCGCTGAGGTGGAGGAGTGGTGGGGGGAGGAAACCGCAGAGTGGATTTTCACAATTTTGGATTCGAGGAAATCCAGCATCTCCTCACAACGAACGTTTGAGGAGAGGATCTGCGAGGTGAGGCGGGGGGGGCGGAGGAGCTGGTTGGTGGTGGCGAAGAGGAGGCGGTGGTTGTCCTTCGCTTCCAGGATTATCCTGGAGTAGAGGCTGATTTGGCGGTGGCTAGGGCGGAGCGGTAAAATTTGATGCGGTCCAGCCAGATTTGCCGGTGGACCGTGAGGCCAGATTTGAGCCAGGTGCGTTCAACTGCTCTCACTTGGCTTTTGAGGGAACGGAGGTGAGATGTGTACCACGGTGATGATCGGGAATGGGAGACGGTTTTGGAGGTGAGGGGGGCCAGGATGTCAAGGGTAGTGGAGAGGGTGTTGTGGAGGGCGGTGGAGGCGGAGGATGGGTCGGTACGAAAAGAATGCCATTGTGGGAGGAGGTCGGAGGTTTCTAGGGCAGAGGTGAAAGTTTGAGGGGGAATCTTCTTCCAGGGCCGGTAGAAGATGGTGGTGGGTTTGGAAGTGGAGGGGGGAGGGAGAGAGGTGTTGCAGGAAATGAAAAAATGGTCAGAAATGGCCTTGTCTGTGATGGTGACGCCAGAGACGTTGAGGCCTCGGGTGATCACCAGATCGAGAGGATGGCCGTGGGTGTGGGTGGCAGTGTTGATATGAAGGGAGAAGTTGAAAGACGAAAGTAAAGAGGAAAATTCAGAGGAAATGGGGCAGGAGGGGGTGAAATGGAGGTTGAAATCGCCAAGAATAATAAGGCGATCAGAGGAGGCACAAAGGGAAACTAATAGTGAAGAAAAGTCTGAAATGAAAGTGGGGGAGGGTTTGGGTGGGCGATAAACTAGTAGGATTTTGAAAGAACTGTGGGAGGAGTGAGAAAGGGTGAGATGTTCTAAAGAGGGGAAGGAGCCGGAGGAATAGGGGGATAGGGCGAGGGATGTCTTTGAAATGAGGGCCACGCCACCGCCACGACGGTTGGGTCGAGGGTCATCGTGGAATGTGTAGTTGGGTGGTGTGGCTTCAACAAGGGGGAAAGTGTCGCCTGGGATGATCCAAGTCTCCGTCAGGGCCATGATGTCAATGTTCTCACCAAGGATGAGATCGTTGATGGCCAGTGCCTTATTGGAGACAGAGCGGACATTTTGGAGGCCGATGCGGAAAAAGCAGTTGGCCGAGGGGTGTGAGGGGGGGCTGGGATGGTCGGCGGGGAGGGTGGGTACTTGAATAAGGGAGGAGAGGTTGACCCCCCGGGTTTGTGTCCGGTGAGGCTGACGGTGATGGTGGGGGACAGGGCACTTGGTGTGACTGCTGTTGGACAGCCAGCGCCGAGTGCCACGGTGAGCCCGACGGAGGATTCCAATACTGGAACAGAGGGAAGCGGTGGGAGGGTCGAGCAGGGACAGTAAACGAGGAGGGCGAAGAGAAAGAAGGGTTGAGAAAAAATAACGGAGAGGGGGGGTTGGGGGGAAAAGCTTGAATAGGGGGAGGGAAGCTCGGGTCGTGGCGGCAGCCATATTGCGCATGCGGGGGACCAGGAGCGAGGGTCAATCGGGCGGCATCATCTCAAGGGATATGAGGCCGCGGCTGGGGGATGCAGAGGTGTTGCGGTCTGAAGCCTGACCGGGGCTGAGGCTGGGGTTGTGGGTTTTAGGTCCGGTCGCCGTGTGTCTGTGCTATGGGTCGCTGCGTCGAGGCTGGAGCCGGGACCAGGGCCGTGAGTCTCGTGGCTGTGGGTCTTTGAGCCGGGGCTGTGTGTCGCGGGGCTGGTCTTGAAGCCGGGGCAGCGTGTCACGAAGCCGTTGGTCGTGGGGCTGGTCTTGAAGGTGGGACTGTTTTTCATGAAGCCGTTGGTCATGGGGCTGGTCTTGGAGCCAGGACTGTGAGCTCAAATCCTAGGGATGAGTCCCCAGAAACTTTTGACAAGGAGGGCTGAGACATACTAACAGCACCGGTTGTATATCCTGAATTCTTGTTAGTTCCTTGATAACAGTCCAGCTCTGTCCATAGGCGCAAGGCTGGGAGAAGGGAGAGGGGGAGGGAGTGAGGGAGAGAGGAAAGGAGGGAGAGAGAGCGCTCGAAAAGATTATTTATTTGCGAACATCTTGAGTACAGAAGCTGGGATAATGTTGGCTACTGACTCCGGCATTCCGCAAATCAGTACCACATGAGGCAATTAAAAACAAAGATGGTATTTCAAAGGAACTGAATTCCCGGCATTGTGGAATTTTTCCATAAAGATTAATGGCAGCTACAAACATGAGACATTGTACCAGCAGCAGTGAGAGGGAGAGGGCAACCGAAACACTCACATCACCTACACACATTCCTAATACTGGTCCTACCTCACTTCACTGCCCCCCCAGCCTCTCACCCGACACTCAGCAAACATAGGCCTGCTTCAAGTCCATTGTTTTTTGAATAATCTTAATAATAATTAGCCTTGTATATGTTAAAGTGACTTATCAGTTATTTGAGACGTCTCAAAACCTTCATAGGATATACTGTAAAGTGAATTGACAGTATTTTGTGAGTGAAACATTGTGCACAGTAATAATAATAATCCTTGGATTTGATATAGCGCTTTTCACGTCTTATCGACGTCTCAAATTGCTTCACAAAATATACTGTCAAGTGAATTAATTGTATATGTTGTGGGTGAAACATGGCACATCAGTGTCCCACAAACAGTCATGGATTAAAATGACCAATTTTTATTATTGTGTTTTTTTGGAGAATTATTATTAGGCGTGTGGAGTAAGGAAACTTGCCCAAGATTTCACCCAGATCTGCCTGGATTCAAACCCAGGTCTCACGCTTGTAAGATGAGTGCTCTAACCACTCGAGCTACAGGAGCTCCACAAAGTGTGGAGTAATTGAAACCTGCGTCAGATTTTGCTCTGCCCAGGGCAGGCAGAGTATCAAATGCGAGTGGTAATATTATTATTATTAAGAATGGACAAGGAGAGTTCTGGGATAAGGAGCCAGAGAATCCTGGATTATCGCTCATACTCCGTATCAACCTGTTCCTCATTTCACGGACCCTCGCAGCACAGAAATGCCTGGAATTCTCTCCATCCCGATCTCTTGTATTTCTAAACTTTCGGGTTGTAAATTCCCTGTTAAAACTCTCTTGCAAGCTGACACAGCTTTGAAGGTTGGTTTTCTGTCACTGATCACACAGTTTTCTTTCCAGGTGATTGATTGTCTGAAGAAACTGTCCTAAACTTGGGATTTCTCATGGAAATACTCCCAGATCTCTGAGTTTCTGTGGTCCCGCTTTAGAGCTGAGGCTGTTTGTCCAGCTAGGACAATCCTACCCATTAGGGCTTTGGCTTGCAGGATTAACATGAGCTGGTAGAATGACTCCCTCTTCGCAGTGACTCGTCTGCCCTTCCAGTTACTGCCAATGAGCCAGGCTTGGCTGTTCTGTCATAAGTGGAGTCTTCCAAGCGTCTTTTAGACATCTCAAAGCAATTCACAGAATATCCTATAAAGTGAATTGACTGTGTATATGTGGGCGAAACGTGACAGCCAATTGCGCACCGCAGTGTCCCACAAACAGTCATGCATTGTAATGATCAATTTATCTTTTTTTTGAGGGATTATTATTATACATGTGGCGTAAGGAAACTTGCCCAAGGTTTCACCCTGCCTGGAATTGAACCCAGGTCTCTCGCTTGTAAGGCGAGTGCTTACACTGAGCTGCAGGACTGCACAATCACTGAGCTACACAGGATGGGAGGTGATACTCCTATTGTGCTCAGATTCTTATCCTTACATTCACATCCTTCCCCCCACCATCACCTCTTACTAGTTCTCACCCACCCTCAAACCCAGTGAGGTCTTTGAGAACTCCCCTCCCCCACCATCACCATCCCCCATAGCAACATAGAAATATAGCAATTGACAGATGGAATAAGTCCAAAGTCCATCCAGCCTGCCTTCTACTCTACAATAATGTAGAGTAGAAGGCAGGACTAAAAAAGGAAGTTAGAGGGGCAAAGAGACTGCATGAAAAACAATTAGCGAGTAAGATTAAGGGGAACCCTTAGGTTTTTTACCAACATATTAAGAGTAAAAGGTTGGTCAAGGAGAGGGTGAGGCCAATTAGGGACCTAGGAGGAAATCTCATTGTGGAGGCAGAGGGCATGGCTGATGTACTGAATGAGTACTTCGCCTCTGTCTTCACAAAAGAAAATGATACAGCCAATGCCATGGTATTAGAGGAGAGGGTAGGAGAAATGGATAGAATAATTATAACCAGAGAGGAAGTGCTAAAAAGGTTGACGTCGCTCAAGGTGGATAAGTCACCTGGTCCGGATGGGATGCACGCTAGGTTACTAAGTGAGGCACGGGAGCAAATAGCAGGGACTCTGGCCACGATCTTTCAATCTTCCTTGGACACAGGGGTCGTGCCAGAGGACTGGAGGATAGCTAATGTTACTCCCTTGTATAAAAAGGGGCAGAAGGACAAGCCTGGTAACTACAGACCAGTCAGTCTAACGTCGGTAGTGGGCAAACTTCTAGAGTCCATAATCAGGGACAAGGTAGATCTTCACTTAGAAAGATATAGGCTAATAAAGGACAGTCAACATGGATTTGTTAAAGGCAAATCTTGCCTTATAAATCTGATAGAATTTTTTGATGAGGTAACGGAATGGGTGGATAATGGTAGCGCAGTTGATGTAGTTTACATGGACTTTCAAAAGGCATTTGACAAAGTGCCACATGAGAGACTTATTATGAAATTAAAGGCCCATGGCGTAAAAGGGACAGTGGCAGCGTGGATCCAAAACTGGCTGCGAGACAGAAAGCAGAGAGTTGTAGTGAGCGGCTGTTTTTCAGATTGGAGGGAAGTGAGCAGTGGTGTGCCACAGGGATCGGTTTTGGGACCATTGCTGTTTGTAATCTACATCAATGATCTGGACTTGGGTGTACGGAGTACAGTTTCCAAGTTTGCAGATGACACTAAGTTAGGGAGAATAGTAAACAGTGAGGAGGATAGTAGCCATCTGCAAGAGGATATAGACAAATTGGTAAAGTGGGCAGACACATGGCAGATGAAGTTTAATGCAGAGAAGTGTGAGGTGATGCATTTTGGGAGAAGAAATGAAGGGAGGCAATATAGGCTAGATAGTACAATTTTAAATGGTGTAAAGGAACAGAGAGACCTGGGGATTTGTGTTAGTGACTCGTTGAAGGTGGCAGGACAGGTAGACAAGGCTGTTAAGAAGGCATATGGGATACTAGGCTTTATAAATAGGGGTATAGAGTACAAAAGTCAGGAAGTGCTGACTAACCTCTATAGGACTTTGGTGAGGCCTCAGCTAGAATACTGTGTTCAATTCTGGTCACCACACTACAGAAAGGATGTGAAGGCATTGGAAAGGGTACAACGAAGATTTACTAGGATGGTGCCAGGATTGAGGGACTTCAGCTATGAGGAGAGGCTAGATAGGCTAGGGTTATTCTCTCTGGAGCAGAGAAGATTGAGGGGAGACCTAATAGAGGTTTATAAGATCATGAGGGGTTTCGACAGGGCAAATAGAGAAAAACTATTTCCACTCGTGGGTGAATCTGTGACTCGTGGTCACAGATTTAAAATAGTTTCAAGGCGCAGTAGAGGGGAGCTGAGGAGAAATTTTTTCACTCAGCGAGTTGTTCGAATCTGGAATGCATTGCCTGAAAAGGTGGTGGAGGCTGATTCGATAACAACTTTTAAAAGGGAATTAGATCTTTATTTAGGGAGAACGGGTCTATTAGGCTATGGGGAGCGGGCAGGGCAGTGGGATTGAATCACTCTTTTCAAAGAGCCGGCACAGACTAGATGGGCCGAATGGCCTCCTTTTGTGCCGTAAAATTCTATGATTCTATGATTCTATGATTCTAATGCAGATGTGAAAGGCGCTGTATAGATGCAGCTTGTATTATATTGGCACTGAGTCAAAACATGTTCAACAGTAATCACTGACCTCCCTTGAGATGTTATTTCCAAGGCCAGTGATAGCTGGTTTGTGGGCAGATATTTGGTCAATGTGATAATTATCACCTGCGATGACACCACAACCCACAATTTTCCCCTCCCCCCTACTTCGGAATTGCTAAGAGGTGTTCATTAAAATGTGGGAGGATGACATTTTAGTGTGTGTGTATGTGGGTTGTGGGGGTTTGGAGTTGGGGAGTGAGAAAGCATAGATGGGGAGAAGGGGTGGAGGTGTGGGGGGTGGATTAGGGGGGATATGTGTAGGCTGGGGGAAATAGAAGAATAAGGATTACTCTGAAATCTGATAGAGAGTGTAGAGGCTGCTGTTAACACAAGTGGAAAGTTAGGAGGCTGGTTAACATGCAGAGAAACCTGAGGGAGGAATTCTGGCTGGGTCTAGACTTTTTACTTTTGCTTCTATATTGAATTATTTTTATTCAGAGACAACTGGAATGTTTCCCAATCTGGTATCAAACGCTTTCTCTCAGAAGTTGAGATGATTGAGGGGGGCACTGAAAGATGTGATTAAGGCTCTGAAAATATTCGGTAAACTGGACGTTGATAGACTGTTCACACATGTTGGTGAGTTCATAACACAAGGATAATAATGATAATCCTTGCATTTGATATAGTGCCTTATCATGTCATCAAGACTTCTTAAAGCGCTTCACAGGATACACTATAATGTGTTTTTTTACACAGTGAAATGCGGCTGCCAGTTTGCACACAGCAGTGTTCCACAAACAACTATGATGTGAGAGACCAATTTTATCTAGGCCAAGATAATAATAATAATAATCCTTGCATTTGATATAGCGCTTTTCACATCTTATCGATGTCTCAAAGCGGTTCACAGAATATATTGTAAAGTGAATTGACTGTATATTTTGTGGGCGAATTGTGGCAGCCAATTGCGCACAGCAGTGTCCCACAAACAGTCATGGATTGAAATGACACATTTTATTATTGTGTTTTTTTGGGGACGGATTATTATCAGGCATGTAGAGTAAGGAAACTTGCCCTGACCTGCCGTGAATTGAACCCAAGTATTTCGCTTGCGAGGTGAGTGCTCTAACCACTGAGCTACAGGACTCCCCACCCTTCCTGCCAATTCTTCGATCTCGCTTCCCCCACCCTTCACCTGTATCTTCCAAACTCCTCTGCTGTCTTTCCCCATCATATTACTGTTCAAAATGTCCACTCCTCTATATAGTAAAGCACTTACAGTCCACAAACTAATTCTGGACCAAAAACAATTGACAAACTGGCACTCACTGAAATCTAGATCACCCCAGGGAACATCTACCCCCTTACTGATGCCATGCAACCTGGCCATATCTTATATCATAAGAACATAAGAATTAGGAGCAGGCGTAGGCCATTCGGCCCCCCGAGCCTGCCCCGCCATTTGATAAGATCATGGCTGATCTTCTGACCTAATGCTAATTACCTCCCCTATCCCCATAACCCCTAATCCCTCTATTTTAAAAAACAATCTATCAGTCTCAGCCTTGAAAATGTTCAAGGACTGAGCATGTTTAGCCTTCTGGGGTAGTGAATTCCATAAATTCACTACCCTCTGAGTGAAGAAATGTTTCCTCAACTCTGTTTTAAAAGGCTGAACCTTAATTTTAAGATTATGACCCCTGGTTATAGATTCTCCTACCAGGGGAAACAGTCCCTCATTGTCTACTTTATCCAGCCCTTTATGAATCTTATATGTTTCTATAAAATCCCCCCTAATTCTTCTGTACTGTAGAGAATACAGCCCTAGTTTATTCAACCTATCCTCGTAGATCAGTCCACTCATCCCAGGAACTAACCTACACTGCACCCACTCTAAGGCAAGTATGTCCTTTATTAAACCCTCTCATCCGGGACCGTTCCCACTCCATTCAAAACTGCTACCATCACCCCCATCCTAAAAAAGCCTTCCCCCGATGCGTCGTATCTATCAATCTACTGGCCCATCTCCAACCCACCCTTCCTTTCCAAGGTCCTTGAAAGAGTGGTTGCCTCCCAGCTCTGTTCTTTGCTCACAAAACACACACTCCTAGCACCCCTCCAATTGGGTTTCCGTGCCTCCCTCAGCACACAAACTGCCCTTGTCAAGGTCACAAACGACATCCTGACAATCTGTGACCAGGGCTCCCTCTGCCTCCTTGTCCTCCTCGACTTATCCGCTGCCTTCGATACCATGGACCATGCTATCCTCCTTCACTGCCTCTCCTCCCTCCCCAACTTGCAAGGCTCAGTCCTCGAATGGTTCCTGTCCTATTTCTCCCACCACCTTCACTTTGTCTCCTCCAATGGCTTCTCCTCCAGCCCTCGCACAGTCACATGCAGCATTCCCCAGGGCTCTGTCCTTGGGACCCTGCTCTTCACCCTCTACACTTTCCCCCTGGGCGACATCATCCGCAGACACGGGGTAAATTTCCACATGTATGCGGATAACACCCAACTGTATCTATCCACGTGAACCCTCGATTCCAGGTCCACTGACGTTCTGACTGCATGCCTGTCTGACACTGAGTCCTGGACGAGGGCAAATTTCCTAAAGCTCAATGTCAACAAGACAGAAGCCCTACTGATTGGCTTATGTCAGTGCCTCCACACCTCAGGTGCTGACAACATCAGCGTTCAAGGCTGCCTTCTCCACCTCTCGAAGCCAATCAGGAATCTGGGCAGCTTGTTCGACCCCAAATTATCCTTCTCCCCCACATCCGCTCCATGACCGTCACAGCCTTCCATCATCTCCGCAATATTGCCAGAGTCTGCCATGACCTCAGCCCCCATACCATCGAAACTCTCATCCACGCATTTATCACTTCCAGGCTCGACTACGGGAACTCTCTCCTCGTCGGCCTTCCCAGCTCCTCACTTCACAGGTTGCAGATCATTCAGAATTCTGCAGCTCGTGTACTCTCCCGTACCTGGATTCACGACCACATCGCTCCCACACTTGCCTGTCTCCACTGGCTCCCCATCACCCAGAGGATCGAATTCAAGATCCTTGTCCTCACTTTCAAGGCCATTGACGGCCTTGCCCCCGACTATCTCTCTGACCTACTGTCTCCCTATCAGCCTGCCCGCACCCGCCATTCAGCAGACTCAGGCCTGCTCCACGTCCATCGCCCTAACCGCCCAAACATCGGTGGTCGGGCTTTCAGCGCTCTGCTCTCACGCTGTGGAACTCCATCCCGCAGCCCCTCCACCTTGCCTCCTCCCTTTCCTCCTTCAAGGCCAGTCTCAAGACTTTCCTCTTCGACCGTGCCTTCAGCTGCCCCACTAACTCTTCCCCCTCTCCCACTCTCCTTCCCCTTCCCCCTACCCTGACCCTCCCACTCCCCACCCACCCCACTCAGGTCCCGACCTGACTGTTCAGTGCTTTGGGACGTCCTCCTGACGTGAAAGGCACTATATAAGTGCAATGTTGTTGTTGTTGTTGTTGTAAATAAGGAGACTAAACTGCACACAATACTCTAGGTGCGGTCTCACCAAGGCCATAAACAGTTGCAGCAAGGACTTCCCTACTAATCCTTGCTTAACTTGTTTAAGTCATGTTTAACTAAACTATTAGAGTTTTTTGAGGATGATCCAGCAGGTTGGATAGGGTAGAACCAGTAGATGTGGTAGATTTAGATTTTAAGAAGGCATTTGATAAAGTGCCACACAAAAGGCTATTGCACAAAGTCAAGGCCCACGGGATTAATGGGAACATATTAGCATGGATAGAAGAGTGGCTAATGGGTATAAAACAGAGAGTAGGGATAAATGGGTCATTCTCAAATTGGCAGGATATAACTAGTGGAATGCCACAAGGATCAATGCTTGTGCCTCAGCAATTTACTATTTACATCAATGATTTTGACGAGGACATTGAATGTAATACGTCTAAATTCGCGGATGACACTAAACTAGGTAGGAGAGTGAGCTCTGAAGATGATGCAAAAAGATTGCAATGGGATATAGATAGGCTAGGGTAGTGGGTGAGTAGGTGGCAGATGGAATTTAATGTGGGCAAGTGTGAAATTATTCACCTAGGTAGCAAAAATAAAAAATATATATTTTCTAGACAGGGAGAGGTTAGATAGTGTTAGTGTACAACGGGATTTGAGTGTCTTTGTACACTAGTCTCAAAAAGTTAGTTTGCAGGTGCAGCAAGAAGGCAAACAGCATGTTAGCGTTCATTGCAAAAGGTTTAGAATACAAGAGTAGGGAAGTGTTGCTGCAACTGTATAGGCCTTGGTGAGACTGCACCTAGAACATTGTGTGCAGTTTTGGGCTCCTTACTTAATATAGGACATACTTGCCTTAGAGGAGATTCACCAGGTTTTTTAAAAAAAAAATAGAGGGATTAGGGGACATGGGGATAGGACAGGTAATTAGAGTTAGGTCAGAAGATCAGCCATGATCTTAACAAATGGTGGGGCAGGCTCGAGGGGCTGAATGGCCTACTCCTGTTCCTAATTCTTATGTGCTTATGACTTCCTTCCCTTTTGTAAAGCCATGCTGTCTCTGCCTAATCTTGTTATGGTTTTCCAGGTATCCCATAACGATGTCTTTAATTAAGGACTCAAGAATTTTCCCTACCACTGATGTCTGACTAACTGGTCTATAGTTCCCCATGTTTTCTCTCCCACTTTTCTTAAATAGTGGAATTACGTTTGCAATCTTCCAATCAATGGGAACTTTTCCGATATCCAGAGAATTTTGAAAGATTATAAACAAGCCATCCACTATCTCGGTAGCCACCTCCTTTAAAACTCTAGCATGCAGGCCATCAGGTCCAGGAGATTTATTGGTTTTAAGACCTGACAATTTACCTAAAACCATTGCTTTACTAATATTAATCTCCCTAAGTTGTTCGCAAACATTGTCTTCTTGGTTCCCCTCTATTCTTGGTAGGTTTTTACTGTCTTCTATGGTGAAGACAGTAGCAAAGTATTTGTTTAACGACTCTGTCATGTCTTTGTCTCCTATTATAATTCCCCCTGTCTGCCTGTAATGGACCCACATTCACCCTTGATAGCCTTTTCCTCTTTATATATTTGTAGAAACTCTTGCAGTCTGTCTTTATGTTCCTCGCTAGTTTGCCCTCATATTCTAATTTCTCCCTCTTGATCAATTTTTTGGTTCTCCTTTGTTGATCCTTAAAGTTCTCCCAATCCTCAGGTTTACTACTCACCTTAGCTGTTTTACAAGTTACTTCTTTTAACTTTATACTTTCCCTAACTGGTAGTTAGCCACGGTTGGACCACCTTTCCCATAGCATTCTTATTCCTCAAAGGAATACTGTGCTTGTTGGGAATTTTGCCCTATCTCCTTGAATGTCTGCCATTGCTGCTCTACTGTCAAATCTTTAAGTCTAATTTCCCAGTTTATCTTGGCTAAATCCTCTCTCATACCAACAAAGTTGGCTCTATTTAAATTGAAGACCTTTGCTTCAGACTTATCTACTTCTCTCTCTAACTTAATACTAAATTCCACCATATTATGATCACTTTGCCCTGGTTATTTAGCCAGGAGAGAAAGCGGGAAATGCTCATTCACGTCACAGCTGGTTGTGGGCTAGTTTTGTCCACAAATTGGCTGCTGTTTACCCCTACAGAATACACTACCTAATGCACTAAATCCTTTGAGTGGCTTTGTGACATCCTCTTGACCTGAATGGCGCTGTATCAAATGCAAGCGTCATTATCATATCATTCATTGTGTTAAAAATGGTGTTTAGAACCCTAGAAATTTACAGCACAGAAGAAAGCCATTGCATTCTCTTATAAAGAGCAATTAATTCAGTATCATTCACCCGCCCTTTCCCCCCTCTTCCACCTCCCCTGTAGTTAAGATATCTAATTATATTTAGATATAAATAATAACTTAATAATAATAATAATTGAGATAACTCAAAGAGAACAGCAGTGTTCCACAAACAGATTTGGATTGAGTGACCACAGTTGTCTTTTCCTTGAGGAATTGTTATCTCCAGAATGCGATCCGTCAATTGACCAAGAACTGGGTTCCTACTTACTGCTCGGTAAGCAGAGGTGCTTGGAGTAAGGAAACTTGCCTGCGCTTTTGCCCTGCCCGGGAATCGAACCCAGGTCCTCTCGCTTGCGAGTCGAATGCTCTAACTACTAGTGTATAGGGGCTCCACAGATACGTGAGATCTCGCTGTACATCAATAGCTGGCGCATTTGACTATAGTAAACAGTCACTAAACATAACACAATTAGAGTAATAGCATGTTTTGAGGCATTATTATGCTATAACGGCACAATAAATAATGATAATCCTTGCATTTTGATATAGTACTTTTCACATCTTATCTACATCTCAAAGCGCTTCACAGAATATATGGTAAAGTGAATTGACTGTATGTTTGTGGACGAAATGTGGCAGCCAATTGTGCACAGCAGTGTCCCACAAACAGTCATGGATTGAAATGACCAATTTTATTACAGTAGTTTTTTTAGAGGGATTATTGTTAGGTATGTGGAGTAAGGAAACATGACCAAGGTTTCGCCCTTATCTGCCTGGATTCGAACACAGGTCTCACCTGTGTTCTCTCTTGTAAGGCTAGTGCTCTAACCAGTGAGCAACACGAGGTCCACAAGATTATTTTACTTTCCCCACTCAGTGGAGGAGCTGGAGATACAGTGGAGTTTGTGTTAATAACCACTGGGTGGAGAACAGGAGCAAGATTCATGGCTGAATCCTTGCCCTGGCCAACAACATCCAAAATAAAATGGGTCACTTGCTCCGTAGCTGTTTGTGGTACCCTGCTATTTGGCTGCCATATTGGCTCATAAAGCACACAGACGATGCACTTCACAGCAACATATTGGGAAGTGCTTTGAGACATTCTCCTGACGTGAAAGGCACTGTATGAAATGCAAGGATGATAATAATAATAATAATCTTTGTATTCGATATAATGCCTTAACATGTCATTGGGACATCTCAAAGCACTTCTCAGAATAAACTGTAAAGTGGATATATCTTTGTGGAAGAAAGGATTATTATTGAATCATATCATTGCTTCCCTATAGAGGTGTTTTGTCAGGTTAGAATAAACCTGTTCACCATGGAGGCTAGACAAAACCACTCAATGATCAATTTATTCTTTAGTTATACCGAATACTAATAATCCTCGCATATGACACATCCTGACATGAAAGGCACTGAATGTACATTTATCATTGCTATTGTCTTATCATCTTCGAGACATCTCAAAGTACTTCACAGGATTCACTGCAAAGTATGACAACAACAACAAAATTACATTTGTATAGCGCCTTTCACATCAGGAGGATGTCCCAAGGCGCTGGATAGTCAACGCTTCAGACTCGAGCTGGGGTTGGGATCGGGAAGGATGGAGCGAAATAGGGGATTTGGAGTGACTTGTGGGACCGTCGAAGAGGAGGGTCTTGAGGCAGCATTTGAAGGAAGTGAAGGAGGGGGCAAGGCAGAGGGATTGCAGGATGGAATTCCAGAGGTTGGGGGCAGGGTGGCTGAAAGCTTGCCTGCCAATGGTGGGGCGGGTGGGTTGGGGGACATGGAGCAGCCTGGAGCCCACTGAGCAGAGGGAGCGGATAGGTTGGTAGGGGGTTCGGAGGTTGCAGAGATAGGGAGGAGCAAGGCCATGGAGGGCTTTAAAGGTGAAGCGAATGTCTGATCAGCCACAACACTGGGAGAGAAAATTCCTTATAATGTCCACCTAAACAGGCCCAGACAAGATCTCAGTTGGGACGTCTCATCTGAAGGACTGTGTCTCCGACAATGAGAATCTGCCACTTGGTGTCACTCGGTGGAGGCAGAGCTATGGTGGAGTACAGCCTAGGAAGCCTCTGTGTGATGGGGTCATGTATGATGTATAGAGTTAGATGTTAGTTGCTTGGAGCAGTCAGGCAATTGACCAACACAAGCTTTCTCCTCCACGCCCCCAACCAACAACACTTCCCCTAACTCCCCATCTCTCAGAATCCCCAACAGGACAAATTGATGTGCAAACCACAAACTTTTTTATTTCGTGTTAAAATAGATCCCCTTTCCTTTTATGTCTGCAGATGTTGTCTATAGCTTCTGTCCTTCTCCCCCCATCATCACCCACTCATGCTCTCACTCGATCTCTCTTTCTCTCGCTCCCTTGCTCGTGCTCTCTCCAGAACATTTGGTCTTAATTGGTTTGTTGGCTGTGGATTTAACCTGGAATCTCACGCTGGCTCCCGGTCTCAGCTGTGTTTTACTCATCTAACACTGACAGATTCTAATGGAAAATCTGTGTCCATTTATGTTGAGCGAGAGAGAGTGAGGGTGAGAGAGAGAGAGAGAGAGAGAGCGAGAGAGAGAGAGAAAGCAAGAGCAAAGCGTTTGACTGGAAACAGGACTAAAATAAGGATAGGGAGTACATCAGTAGCTGAGCGATGTTCTTCAACAATCAACAGATGTCAGGCAGGTCTCAAACCCCATTAAAGCTGCAAGGACAAATGCCAAGCTTCCAAGAATACAGCACATTGTGCACGGAGAGAAAACTGGAAAATAGACAAAGTGGGGATGAGAGAGAGAGAGAAAGAGAGAAAGAGCTTGCTTTATTACATTGGCATTGGAGTGTCAAGAGTGTGGGCTCAAATTCTTGATGCAGTGGTTAGTGCATTTGTCTCACAAGAGGAAGGACCCAGGCTTGATTCCCGGGCAGGGAGAAACCTTAGGCAAGTTTCCTTACTCCACATGCTACTGCTTACCCAGCAGTAAGTAGGTCATTTGGCGGATCACTTTCTGGGGGTAATAATCCCTCTCTCTCTAAAAGAAGATTTACTCACTCTACCCAAGATTGTTTGTGAGACACTCTTGTGTGCAATTGGCTGCTGCATTTCGCCCATGAAATAGTCAATCCACTTTCTATATGAATATATCCTGTGAAGCGTTTTGAGACGTCTCAATTACGTGAGAACGCGCTATATAAAACATAAGTACATTTTAAGAATTTGACCCAAATAATCCATATATTTGATTAAACACCTTTTACATTGAGAGGAATTTTCAAAAAGCTGTTTCTGTGAAATGTAGTGACTGTGTGTAACCCGGCAGCCAATTTACCAGCAGCAATGTACCACAAACAGCCATGCAATAGTGACCAATTTCATCTGAGGATTTTTGGCCAGGACACCGGGAGAGAGAAACTCGCTTCTCTTTTCGAGTGGTGCCATGGGATCTTTAACATTTACCTGAACAGGCACTTGTGCGGGTGGGGAGCTCAGTTTAACATCTCATCTGAAGGACAGCGCCTTTCATGCTCACCCAGCACTGCACTTGAGTGTCAGCTTAGATGATATTGGGGTTTGAACCCACAACTGTCTAACTTGGAGGCAAGAGTGCTTCCGACCGAGCAAGCCTGGCTGACTTCCAAGTCCCCACAAAGCATCTCATGACTTCACGTCAAGTGTGGGGATGCTCCCAGCCCAAAATTGCTGACCTCCCTCCTTGCCACACATCCCCCACGGGCATTGGAACCAGAGGAGATGGACCACCAATGCTGGATATCTCCGTTCTTCCTGTTCCATCCCATCCCACCACTGATGGCTTTTCCATCAGTGCCTTGAGGCTGAAACACAAGCTGAGGCCAGGCTGACGGAAGGCAGCACAGCTTGTCCCCCCATCACAGCAGCTCACCAGCGCGTGTCTTTACTACAGCCGGCCTGAACTCTTTCCCAGGTTGTAAGCAGGAAGCCTCGAATTCCCACCCACCACTATCTGCTCCTAACTCATTCTTATGTCTGGACCACAGTTATGTTGATGAGTTTACCATTTTTTGTTTGTATCTCCGGGGCTCCGTTTCTCCTGTTTGGTTGGTTTGGACAAGACGGGATCTCGCTTAACCCCCTTGACTCAGTAGATGGCGCTCTTGCCTCTGCAACCATATTGGTGGCACACTTCAGCCTCTCGATCAGCATCAACAAACCTTGGCTCATACTAGGTTTGCCAAATGCACAGTCACTGGGCTTTGCAGTGCGTCCTGTGAAGCACTTTCAGACATGTTCCCGAATTGAAAATCGGCAATATCAAACAAAAGCATTATTTATGTAGGTCCCCAAATAAAATTGGCCACTCACGCCAAGCCTGCTTGTTGGTTGTTGCTGTGTACAAACTGGCTGCCGTATTTCACCCACATAAATGCACAGTCAATCCACTTTACAGTATATCCTGTGAAGTGCTTTGAGACATCTCAAAAGTGTAAAATGGAGCTGTGTCGCATGTATTATTAAGTATTATTAAATGAATGCAAGGATCATTATTATAGGTGTCAGCCCTGCTCAGTCGTTGCATCCTTGCCTCAAAGACAAAAGGATTGTGAGTTCAAGCCCCACATCAGGACTTTGAACTTACATATCTAGACCAGTGGTTCTCAACCTTTTTCAGTAATGTACCCCTTGTTAATTTTCAACATTGTCGTGTACCCCCACCCAACCACATACATACACATACCACCCCACTCATTCCACATGCATTTTATGACCAAGCTTTTCTTATACTGTATAACAAAATAACTAGCACATACAAAATTAGGAGAATAACAATTAAATATACAATTTGGAAGGCTATAAAATGCTAAATAAATCACCACCTGTACCCCCTGGAAGTAATTTTGTACCCCTGGGGTACATGTACCCCTGATTGAGAACTGCTCGCCTGAACTGACTCTCCATTGCAGTACTGGGGGGGAAGGCCTGCATTGTTGGAGGTGTAATCCTTCAGATGAGACGTTAAACCGATTTGCAGTCTGTCTGCTCAGGTAGATGTTAAAGATTGCAATGGCATTATTCAGAAAGAAAATGGAGTTTCTCCTCGTATTGTGGTTGATGATCCCACGGAGAAAATCATTCACATCATGGCTGTTTGTGGGAAGTTGCTGTGCATTTGTGCAGTCCTGTAGCTTGGTGATTAGAGCACTCGCTCCACGTCCCACCTATACTAACAATAATAATAATCCATCCAAAAAAAACCTATATTAACTTGGTCATTTCAATCCACAACTGTTTGTGGGACACTGCTGTGCACAATTGGCTGCCGCGTTTCACCCACATATATACAACAGTCAATTCACTTTACGGTATATTCTGTGAAGCACTTTGAGATATCTAGAGGATGTGAGAAGCAATATATGAAATGCAAGGATTTTTATTATCATGAAAGGGCAGGGGAATGGGATTAGAGTAGAGAGCTCCAGTGGGGGAGCTAGCACCAGGATTTGAAATGGGGGTAGGTGAGGTGGGAGAGGGGATGTAAAGCAAACTGGTGTAAACTGAGCAGAGTGAGGGGCTGCAAAACCTATGCAAAATAGCTATTGAGCGGAGGGGGAGGGGAGTGGGGAGAGGAGGGGAGGGGATGGAGGAGGAAGAAGATGAAGAGAAGGGGAATTAATGCTACTTAAATTAAGGATAGCTCTTTTTTTCAATAAATCCTTCAGGGATTACACAACACACTGACTGATGTTACAGCTGGAATTGAGATTCATTTCCAAGCACTTTACAAAGCCAAACGTACAGCCCTAGACTAAACAGGCTGAATTATTCACTAGACGTTGCTAATACCTTTGGTTCCTATTCAAGCAACCAATATGCATTTAGCAAAGGGCAGCGGTTTGTGCTCCAGATCAGCCTGTGTGGAATTCACTGGAGTCAAGAATGCGGTTTGGGCTAATAGCCCACAGCTCCAACCGTGTGCAATGCAAGCAGGTGGTCTTAATTAGGTAGTTGCATAGGAAAGCTCCATCCTGTACTACCAAATCAGCTATAGTATGACATAGATGCACAGTGAAGCTCCCCCTATACTCTCTGTCCAGCACTCTCAGAGCACACGCATCACGGGTTAGATACACTATAAAGCTCCCTCTACACTGCCCGTCTAGAACTCCAGCTAGAATGCGTCAGTTAGATACTGTACTGGAGCAAGCACCAGCAGAGATACAATATGGAAAAGAGCAGGGGAATGGAATTAGAGTAGAGAGCTCCAATGGGGGAGCGAGCACAAGTACAACAACAAGTTACATTTGTCAGGAGGACATCCCAAGGCAATGGTCAAAATGGGAAACAAGGAGTGGATTAGTATTAGAGCGGATTTTAATAGGCGAAAGCTTGAACTTGTTGGGGTGAATGCTTTCATTCTACATTACTCTCTATGCAAATCCAAACAAAAATCAACATGATCTGATTCACATGAGGGCAGGCAAAGGCCAAATAGCAGAGGATAATCATGCTGTCAAGATCCATATGATTGACTGCAACTTTTTTGTGTCATTTATGTTTACGTGTCCGCTATGCAATGAATAAAGACCTGGATCTTCCAGAGCTCAGTGATATCCTGCTTGACTGATTGGGTTGGTGAGGAATGTATTGGCACGTCCAATGGACTCTTGGACTATCCCTTTGGTGAACTCTCCATCACTGTTCTCCTGCCCATGTTTATTTTTTCATTCATGATATAAACGTCCTGTTAGGGTTTTCACCCTATGAGAAAATTCCCACATCTTTGTCTTCAAATCCCTGGCACCCTCACTACCTCTCCGACCTGCTTATTACCCGTTCCAACAGCCACCGCCTCCGCTCAACTGGCTCCGACCTACTGGCTTATTCCTCATTCCCTCCTTTCCACCATTGATGGCTTTGCTTTCAGCAACAACACCCGAAACTCTGGAATTGTCACTCAATTTTTCCATCTTGCCTCCTCCTTCTCCATCTTCAGGTCGACTTTCCTCTTCAATTGTGTCTACAGCTATCTCCCCCCATCCTCTGGCTCAGCATTGTGGTCTACCACTGTTAAGCACTCTGGGATTCTACCATGTGTGAGGGGTGCTATATAAAAGCAATCTATTGTTGTTGATGATGATGTTGAAGAAATTAAAGGTTTATGGCTGTTTATTATATCTGTTCTACCTGCTGTCTGATCACAAAGAAATTCAGGAGTCATTCTTTGCACTCTCCTTTTATTTTGTCCTTGTTTTTAATCAATAATAATAATAACAAAAACAGTGTTTAAATCATGATTGAAGGCTCCTGTGGCTCAGTGGTTAGAGCACTTGCCTTACAAGCGAGAGACCTGTGTTCAAATCCAGGCAGGTCAAGGTGAAACCTTAGACAAGTTTTCTTACTCCACTAGGCATGCCTAGTAATAATCTATCCAAAGAAAAAACACAATATTAAAAATTGGTCATTTTCAATCCTCGACTGTTTGTGGGACACTGCTGTGTGCAATTGGCTGCCGCGTTTTGCCCACAAATATACAGTCAATTCACTTTACAGTGTATTCTGTGAAGCGCTTTGAGACATCAATAAGATGTGAAAAGAGCTATATCAAGGATTATTATTATTATAAAAACCTGAATCCTTCTATTTGGTAGAGCACCTACAAAGGCTCAAAGTGCATTGCAGAGTTTCTGTGCAGTGTACTGACTGTGTTTGCAGCAAATATGGCAGCCAATTTATCCAAAGGAATAGCCACCAATGGTCATGAAGTGATGTTGGTTATTTTTTTATTTTGGGGACGTAATAAGGGTGGGGTGGGTGGAGGGAATGGATTTGGGGGCAAGGCAGAGGGGTTGAGGGAGAGAGATGACAGAGTTTCTAGGTGCAGTAACCATCAAGGGTGGAACAGAGAGTACAAGGGACAAGGAAGGTGTCGGAGCCAGCCGAGCGGAGGCAACAGATGTTGGATTGGCGTTTAAGCAGGTCAGAGAGGTAGGGAAGTGCCAGGGGATGAAGGGATTTGTAAACAAATGAAAAGATCTGAAAGTTGATACGTTCTGTTATAGGAAGCAGTGGAGCCTGGAGAGGACTACAATGGTGGGGTTGCGGCATGTAGAGTAGATGAGTACAAGGGCGGGGGAGATTTGGAGCATGATGGATCTGGAGCGAACTATGTGAGGTCCTCTCTGAGAAGTCTCCTTTCAAGACAGAAGAGCCGAGCTTGTCTCTTTCTTGCTCATTGTTTTAACACTGGGGTTTATTATTATCCGCTCTGGTCTTCTTAACCTCCTTACCTTATGTCACGTTGACCTGAACTGTTGTCGGTTTTCAAAGCGCTGTCTGACCAAAACACTCAATGAATTGAATGTCTGAACTTAACAGATTTGGCAATCATGTCCATTATCCTGTTTGCTTGGCTTATTACTACCTCACACTTTTTTACATGGTGAGCAATGAGTCAGCTAACGCCCCTCGTTCTCTTCCAGGAACCTCCCTCTTGGCATCCTTCTATCCCATGCATAATAAGAATCCTTGCGTTTGATGTAGTGCCTTATTAAAGTGCTTTGCACAATTTATTGTAGGTAAATGTAGCAGCACAGTTGTGCATAGCAATGTCCCAATGGAGTGAGTGATCTTGTGCCTTGATGTCTTTAACGTCCACCTGAATAGGCAGTCGGGGACCTTGATTTAACATCTCATCTCAATAATGGCATCTCTGACAATGCGACAACCTGCACACCACCCCTAACCCTGCATTGGAGCATCAGCTTAGACCCTGTGATTCCAAGTCCCACCCAACATGAAGCTTGAGTCCACAAGAGTCTTTAAGAGGCAAGAGCACTACTGCTGTGACCTATCCTCCAGGATGTGAAGGTCATCGCATAATATACAAAGGATTATTATCATTGAATCTGAAAGTATTGTTCTGGGTTTACCTTTTCAATTCCATTTAAAATTCACTACGTCCCACCTATACTAACAATAATAATAATCCATCCAAAAAACCCTATAATAACTTGGTCATTTCAATCCACAACTGTTTGTGGGACACTGCTGTGCACAATTGGCTGCTGCATTTCACCCACAAATATACAGTCAATTCACTTTACAGTATATTCTGTGAAGCGCTTTAAGATATCTAGAAGACGTGAAAAGCTCTGTATCAATGCAAGGATTATTATTATTATTACACGTGGAAATCTCAGAGATAGATTGTTGGAATGGAATGTGCTCTCACTTCCTGGAGGGACACATCCTGCTTACCTAATTCTGGAAAGTATTAGATGCAGATTGGCAAGAGCCAAGGCTTGGGGACCCCAGAGTGTGCATTTGTGTGAAGTCCTGTAGCTCAGTGTCTAGCATACTCGCCTTGCAAGTGAGAGACCCGGTTTTGAGAGAGTGAAACCGTGGACAAGTTTCCTTACTCCACACTCTTAATAATAATCCCTCGAAAAAAATGATAATAATTTGGTCATTTCAATTCACAACTGTATCTGGGACACTGCTGTGTGCAATTTGCTGCCACATTTCTCCCACAAATATGCAGTCAATTTACTTCACAGTATATTCTGTGAAGTGCTTTGAGACATCTGGAAGATATGAAATCACAAGATCAAATGCAAGGATTATTATTATTATTATTATTGGGGTAACTGCTGGAGTCTAATCAACTAAACCCACATAACTTGCCATTGAGAACACTGCTTGGCCTACATTCCCGCTGCTTTTCCTTGAAGGAGGCAAGGGAGGGGTGAGGCAATGGGGCTCTGTGATTGAGTTCTGGAGGGTGGGGCCAGAAACCCTGATTGCCTGACCCCTTATGGTGGGACCCCTAAAGCGCTCTGAGATGCCGTCCGTTGTGGAGGGCGCTATATAAATCGAAGTTGTTGTTGTTGTAGAAGTTGTTGTTGGGCAAGGCGGGGGACATGGAGCAGGTCTTTACCTGCAAGCAGAGGCAGCGGACGGCTCTGTATGGTTTTAATTGGTTGCAGAGATAGGCAGGAACAAGCCAATAGAGGGCCATCTGTAAGGCTTGTCTTGACTGTTAGCTTGCATATTGATGGAAAGCAAATCATGGAAAATCTCTAGAAAGAATGGGTCTGATGAGCTAACTAAAAATATTGAGCTTTGTTATGAAATTGCTTGAGCTCTGAGTAAATTAATTCCAGATAGCAAGGAACGCTTTCTACAAATATTTACCACTGAAGACATGTGCTGGTAAACACAATCTAAATCCAAATCCATGGTAAACGCAGAGACACGGAACCCTCCTGTTTGATACAGCACCTTATCCCATCCTCTAAACACTTCAAATTGCTACACAGGATTTTTGCTGTGAATTCCAGTGACCACTTTGCGCACAGCAGTTCTATTTTTAATCAACAACAAAATTACTTTTGTATAGCACCAAACATGGTGGGAGGAAGTCCCAAGGTGCTGGACAGTCAGTGTTTCAGGCGCGAGCCGGGGTCAGGATTGGAGAGGGTGGAGTGAAAGAGGGGGATTTGTGGTGACGGATGGGACCATCAAAGACGTTGGTCTTGAGGCAGGACTTGAAGGAGGATAAGGAGAGGGCAAGATGGAGGGATTGCGAGATGGAACTCCAGAGGTTGATGGCAGAGTGGCCAAAGGCTTGTGCAACAATGGTGGGACATGGACTAGGTGGGATCCCACTGAATGGAGGGGGTGTGCAGGTTGGTAGGGGGTTAGGAGGCCATAGAGGATGGGTGTGGCAAGGCCATGGCGGGTATGGCCATGGTCAGCCGGGTGTCTGATGCAGAAACACATCAACATGGTTAAGAATTATGCAACCCAAACTGAAAATTCCATGCATCCCACCTACACATGGAAATGGCCGAGATAGATTGTTGAAAGATATACACACTCTCACCCTTGAGCGACACTTCCTGCTTACCTGATTCCAAGAAGTGTTAGGCGCAGATTGACAAGAGAAAGTTTGTTCTCTTTCCCTGTAGTGCCACAGGATCTTTAAAATCCACCCGATCAGACGTAGATGGGTTTTTCAGTTAGAAATGCAGTTTTCTGGATTCCTCTGTAATCTGTCTCCATCCCTCCGCCTTGCCATTTATTTGTCCAATTTCTGATCATGCTGTGCGGAGCGAGCAGACAATGTAATAGAGTTTTAGCAGGTCAGAGAGGTTGGAGGGTGAGGGGGGGTGGAGCAAGACCGAGAAGGTCTTTGAAGGTGAGGATGAGGATTGTGAACTCAATCCTTTGAGGGTGGAGCCAGATGATGGTGGGGATGATGGGGTCAATGAGGCCTGTTGTAGAAGAGGACTTGAGCTGCAGAGTCCTGGATGATCTGCAGCTTGTTGAGGCAAGAGTTGGGAAGGCCGGCAAGCAGGTTGTTGACCTAGTTTAGCCTGGTTATGATGATGACATGCAGGAAGGTTTCAGTGATCTGAGGGGTGTGCAATGGCAGGCAATCTTGTGGTGGTGGGGAAAGGCAAAGCAGGTCATGGCATGGTGGGGTAGGAAGGACAGTTGAGCATATAACAAAACACCTTGGTTCCTGACTGGCTTGGTGAGGTGGAGTATGCATCTCTGGATGCTGATGCTGCCAGTGCCTGAGATGAGGAGGTGTCTTATCATGTCTTTTGCCTTATCATGTCATCTCAAAGCGCTTCAGAGAATATACTGTGAAGTGAATTGACTGTATAGTTTGTGGGCAAAATGCGACAGTCAATCGCACACAGCAGTGTCCCATAACAATTATGCATTGAGGGACCAATTTAAAAAATAATAATTATTATCACTGGAAAAGCATTCTGCCAATTGAGTAAGAACAGGGTTCTGACATACTGCTAAATAAACTTGTGGAGTAAGGAAACTTGGCCAATGTTTCAACCCACTCGGGAATCAAACCTAGGTCTCTCTCTTGCGAGCTGTGTGCTCTAACTCCAAGGCTCTCGTTTTGAATCCATCCAAGCATTTGAGCTCCACATGCAGATCATACACAGAAAATCTAACATGAACTCACTGCCTTTCTCTCTCTCTCTTTCTGTCTTGCCTTGTTCCCTGTGGATCATACAAGCATGTTTCACTCCATTGAAACCACATTTGACTTCCTTGTAGTTTCTATTCATAACACATTGATTTAAGGCAAGGTGCATACTTTGAAACTGCTTTGCTTTAAACTCATTCCTAATCTGTTACATATTTCTCTTTAAAGCAGTGGCACTCCATTCGACT
The DNA here is from genome assembly GCA_035084275.1 of Hydrolagus colliei. Lineage (NCBI taxonomy): Eukaryota > Metazoa > Chordata > Chondrichthyes > Chimaeriformes > Chimaeridae > Hydrolagus > Hydrolagus colliei. The sequence continues at coordinate 40,420,248 of CM068744.1, forward strand.
AATGTTACCCTGTGGGTCAGCTTAGGTAATAACTCTCTTATCTCTCAGTCTGTAGGTTGCGGGTTCAAGCCCTACATTGAGCTGACGTTTCAATACAGTGCTGTGAGGAGTTGGAGGTGCCATCTATTGGATGAGATGTTAAACCGAGGTCCTATTTGAGCCTGTTCAAGTGCTTGTTAAAGATCCCATGGCACTATTTGAAAAGATGAGGGAGTTATTCTTTCCCAGTACCCAAGTCTAAAAGGGATAAGTTACGAGGAAAGGCTGCGTAAACTTGGATTGTATTCCCACGAGTTTAGAAGATGGAGAGGTAATTTGATGGAGGTTTTTAGGATGATAAAGCGATTTGTTAGGGTAGGTGCAGAGAAGCTATTTCATCTGGTGGGGGCATGTGAAACAAGGAGGCATAGTCTTAAAATTAGAACCAGGCCATTTAAGCGTGAAATCAGGAAGCATTTTGTCACTCAAAGGATGGTAGAAATAAGGAATTCTCTTCTCAAATGATCGTGGATCCATCCACACTTTCAAGAGTGAAGTTGACAGATTGTTGGTAGGTCAAGATATTAAGGGATAAGGGGTGAAAGTGAGAAGTTGGAATTGAAAGGATTAGTAGTGATACAGATCAGCCATGATCTAATTAAATAGCGGAACAGGCTTGATAGGCTGAATGGCCTACTCCTGTTCCTATGCTCCTATGTTCCAGTGTCCTGTCCAACGATCCCCCAAATAAATTGCTCACTCACTCCATGGCTGTTTGTGGGACATTGCTGCATGCAAATTGGGTGCCATGTTTCTCCTACAAAATACACATTTACTCCACTTTAGAATATATACTGTGAAGTGCTTTGAGATATCTCAGTGTAGTGATAAGGCACTGTATCAAATGCAAGGATTATTACTTTGAAATGTAATAATAATTAGCAACAACATTAGTAATAATACAATAGTCATTATTAAATATAATAATAATCCTCGCGATTTGTATAGCCTTATTATTTCATCAAGATATCTCAATTTGTTTCAGAATGTTTTGTAATGTGTAACAATGAAGTGAGTGACCAATTCTATTTAGGGAATTGTTGGCCAGCACACCAGGAGAGAGAAACCCTCTTCTCTTTTTTGGGGATCTTTAACATTCCACCTGAACAGGCAGACAGGACCTCAGTTCAACATCTCATCCAAGAGATTCATCTTATGGAATCCTGTAGCTCAATGGTTAGAGCACTAGCCTTGCAAGCGAGAGACCTGGTCAATTGCTGGCAGGGCAAAACCTTGGGCAAGTTTCCTTACTCCACACATTTGATAATACTTCCCCTCACCCCCCACAGAAGAAACCAATAATCAATTTGTCACTTCAATCCAAGACTGTTTGTGGATCATTGCTGTGCACAATTGGCTGCCCCCATTTCGCCTACAGCCTCTCGCTTGCGAGGCGAGTGCTCTAATTACTGAGCTATAGGACTTCCACTATTCTGGCAGTCACTTGAGATGTTGTGACCATAAGTATATAAAGTATCCTGAGGTATTATTTTTTGGGAAAAATCTACCTGATCCGTACTTGATACTTGTCTCCCTAGAATGATGCTCCATTTCAGCACCAATCAACGAACAACCAGTGCTTCAAGTCCTGACATGGGGATTGAACCCACAACCATTTAAATCAAAAGCAAGAGTGCGACTGATTGAGCCAGGCTGAGAGCTGAGTGAGAGGAATGATTAATGCAGCACGTGTGGAGAGCACTTTCCCTGTAACCACACCAACCAAACCTGCAATTTCCTGGCGGAATTCCTGAGCTTTAGAAGTTTTTCTTTACAATTTTCCAGGATGGATCAAACATGTTTATCCAGGATCCAATTCGACAAAGTCAGCTAATAGGCCATGTTCCTTTGTGTGGTTTCAGTCCTGATGCCAAGCTTTATTCTCAATCTCCCTCTTTCTCTCTCTTCTGGGTTGCGTTACGGATGTTCGAGCACAAGCTCACAGATTGATAGAGCATTTGTAGCATGGAAACAATCTGTTCAGCGTATCAAGCCACCGCAGGTTCTGTTGCTTGCCTGTCGACTACATGATCAGGCCTGCCCCTAAGTGTAAGTTTGGAGTCCTGTAGCCTTGTGGTTAGAGCCCTTGCCTCGCAAGCAAGGGGACCCAGGTTTGAAACCTTCGGCAAGTTTCCCTATTCTACATGATCTACTGTTTGCCCAGCAGTTAGTCGGAACCCAGTTGTCAGTTGATTGACAGATTATTTTCTGGCAGTGAGGGGTATTAATCCTTTAAAAAACATTTTGGGTCAGTCAATCCACAATTGTTTGTGGGACACTGCCATGCTCAATTTGACTGTTGAGTTTCGTCCACCAAATATACAGTTGATCCATTTTGTAATATATTCTGCGAAGTGCTTTGAGACATCTCAACGGCATAATTAGGTGGTATAATGAAACACGACCTCCCTCCCTGCCTGCTTTGGTTAAAGAAGGCACTTTGATCGACCTGATCTCATCCCTCCAGAACCCACTGTACCATGCCCCCATCACAGCATCAAGCTGATTTTTAAATGATTCCCAGTGTCCTGCCCTCATCCACATTTCCTGGCAAACAGTTTAAGTCTCTAATTACCCTCTGCGTAAAGAAATACAAGGTTCTTGGTCTTTGACAGCAGAATTTTTTCCATTCATATTCCCCCTACCTCTAAAAAAAACCTTTCATCTTGAAAAGTTTTCAATAAATGCGCGAAACTGGAAACTCACGAAAAAGTAGTCAGTAATACTTGCCACATGCCGAACAGTGTAATTTTGAACTCTTGTCTTGTTGGGGAAATGAGCAGAGAGAGAAGGGAGGTGGAAGTTGACTGCAATAACAGAGGACTCAACTGTTTCAGAAAAAGATCGGAAGTAAAAGCAATGCTCTGGGAGCTGCTCGTCTCCCTGAGGTTATGTATAGCACACAAAACACACAGTTACTCCACTTCATTGTGTTTTTTTGCTCAGATGAGTGTCTGACATATGCAGAAACCCATCACCGTTGATTAAGAGTATCCAAACCAAGCTGAGAATTCAGTGCCTCCCACCTACACATGGAAATCCCAGAGATAGATTGTTAGAATGGAATGCACTCTCTCTCTACCTGGAGGGACACATCCTACTTACGTAATCCCAGACAGGATTAGGCACCGGTTGGCAAGAATGAAGGCTTGAGGACCCCAGAGTGTACATTGGGGTAATTGCTGGAGTGTAACCGACTAAAAGACATACCCTGCCATTGGTAGTACTGATTGGTAAACTTTCCAACGACTTGTCCAGCTAGGACCAATGTATCCGTTAGGGCTTTGGCTCACAGAGTTGACAGTATGTCTGATGAATTGCTTTGAGACATCCTCCTAACCTCAGAGGCTCTAAACCAAATGTAAGGATTATTATTATTATTATCATAAATCAAAAACATCCTATACTCTTGGCACTATATTCAGTGCCTGTAGCGTTTCAATAGAAATAAATAATAATGCTGTAATAACTTTTCTTGCATTTCACATTGCAAATTTCGACATTGGGAGAATGTTTCAAAGTGCATCACAGGATTTACTGTAAATTATATTGACTGTATTTTGTGGGCAAATGCAGCAGCTAATTTGTGCACAGGAAATAGCCATACAGCGAATGATCAATTTATTTAGGTCATTTATTGGACAGGACATAGGAAGCAACTCCATTCACTTGATAAATAATGTCATGGGATCTTTTTACATCTATCTGAACAACATTTACATTGAGTCCCTCATGCAGGGCAGTGTCCCAGAGTGCTTGACAGTGGTGGAGTACGATGCTGAGCCGGGTGTAGGGAGACGGCAATGGGTATTGCATTGGGAAATAAGCAGTTTAACAATAACAACAACAAAATTACATTTATAGAGCGCGTTTCATGTTGGGAGGATGTCCCAAGATACTGAAAGGTTAGAGAAGTAGGGAGGTGTCAGGGGATGAAGGGATTTGAAGACAAGTGTGAGGATTTGAACAGTCAGACAGGGCGGTGGCACCTCTGACAATGTGGCTCTCCCTCCAGCATCTCACTGGAGCCTAAGTGTAAAAGATCCCATGGAATCACTCAAAAATAGAAGAGAAGGGAGCTTCTCACAGTATCCCGACTAAATTTTCCATTGATGTACAGCTGATGGAGTGACGTCACAATGCGCAAAATTTGCTTGCCTCATTCACTGACAAAGCACACAATCAGTCACTCCAATTTACAGTGGATCATGTGAAACACTTTGAGATGCACTGCTGGTGCAGAAAGGCCCTGTATTAGACATAAAGATTATTGGTATCAAAAGGAAGGCCAGTCAGTGTAATCTGTCAAGGAATGTAGAAAATGACGTATTTATTTTTCCAAACTCTGGTTTACCACAGGCATCTAAGTGGTCTTGAACTAGTTGGCCTTTAGCCTACCTTACAATTGGGAAAGTTTCTCTAAATGGGCTGACGGTTTATCCTTCGAAAGTGAGTGCTGCCTCGTATTGTTTTACACGCACTCTATGCCTTGAGCTGAATGAATATCATTGAGCTGACAGACTGCTGGTCGGAGAAGTGTTCTGGTTTCAATCATCTTCTCGGTTGATAGTTTATTACATTGCAGCAGCAACCCCCCCCCCCAACCCCCCTCTCTCTCTCAGGCTTGAGTGGGTTGTGAGCCAAATTAGGAAGATTTTTTTTTTGTGTGTATAGGAAGAAAAAAGAATGAAACAAAGGAGTCCTGTAGCATAGTGGTTAGCACACTAGACTTGCAAGCGAGAGTATTCAGGTTTGATTCAAGGACAAGGCAAAACTTTCAGTGAGTTTCCTTATTCTACACACCTCTATTTACCTAGCAGTATGTAGGAAGCTGATTGTCAGTCAATCAGTGGATGCTTTCCAGGGAAAATTATCCCTGACCAAAAAAAAAAAAATGGGTCACTGTTTGTGGGACACAACTGTGCACAATTGGCTGCCGCATTTCGCCTACAAAATACAGTCAATTCACTTTACAACATATTCTGTGAAGTGTTTTGAGATATCTCAATGTCATGACAAGGCACTATTTCAATTGCAAGGATTATTATTATTATACAGAATGGAAAGATTGAAGGAAGGAAGAGGACAAGGGTTTGGAGAAGAGTAGACAGGAAAGGTAAAGGAAAGATAGGAAAGAGGAAGGAAGGAATGGAAACAAAGCAACAAGATTACATTTGCTTTTCATGTCAGGAGGACATCCCATGGCACTGAATGGGAAGAAATGTTAAGTAGCTAAATTTTGCCACAAAAAAAAGTCACTACACTTGGCAATGGCTATCAAAAAGCTTTGACGTTCTACAACACAATAGTAAAGTTCTGTTTTTACTGTGTTCTGTGACTTTGAGCTCATAGTCTAGGCTGACACTCCAATGCAGTGGTGGGGGTAACGCTGCCTTGTTGGAGTTGCAGCCCCTTCCTCCCCTTGCAGTGGCCCTAAATTTATATGGCAGACATCTTAAGAGCGAGTATCTGACTCCTCACAAACTCTCTTTGGTTCCAGATAGTGTTTCACAAGCTCTGTCACACGAACACCGCACACTGTACCACCCATCATCTCCTCCTGCCTCCTGCCGCTCTCCACTGCCATCCTTCCAGCTGTTGGAGACATCAATAGATCTTGTCAGCGCTTTGGGATGTCCTCTCGCCGTAAAAGGCACTATATAAATGTAAGTTTTGATTGATTGATTGATTGGTTGATTGATTGGTTAGTTGATTGATTGATTGATTGATCGATTGATTGATTGTCTCAGACCCATTGAGTTATCGCAATGTGAATCCCCAGCTAATCTGTTGACTGATTCCAGACATTTTTTGTAGTGCATAAGACTGTTGCCGCGTTCATCCATTAACCCCATTCAATAGACACTCCAGCTCTTTGGGATGTCCTTCTGGTGTGAAAGACTCTATATCCAATGTCAGGGACAATTAGATTGCTCCAGGAAAGTGCATGTTGTTGTGGATGTTGCTGCACATGTACAAAATAGGAAGTAACGTAAACATTGAGAAAAAGCAAAACAACAATTTTAGGTTTACTTGACAGAAACTTCCAAATCGACCGCTATACTGGGCAACTATCTTTGAGCAGTCACTGGCCTTTCAAGTCTTCAGATAATTCAAGATACTTGCACTTTTAAATGGCATAAACTAGATATATGTGTTGGAATTGTGTTAACTGCTGAAGTGAAACAAAGAAGCCAATGAAAGTCAGAGGATTTCTAATCACCATTCTTGATTTTGAATTGATGCAGAACAGACTTAACCAATAGTTATTGTTAATATCTAAAATTGCTGCAACAACAGCAGCAACAAAATTACATTTGTATCGGTCTTTTCACGTTGCAAGGATAACCCAAGGTGCTAGACAATCACTGTTTCCGACTTCAGCTGGGGGTTGGGAGGGTGGAAGGTGGGGGAGGTTGTGGGAGCAAGGTGATGGAAAGCACGGTCGATGGGGAGTGTCCTTGGATGTGTCTTGAAGGAAGCAAAGGAGGGATGGGGTGGAAGGACTGCAGGATGGAGTTACAGATGATGCGGACAGAATGGCTGAAGGCCTGCAAAGCCATGGTCATGGAGCAGACCAGAGCCTAATGAGTGGAGTGTGGGGTAGGTTGGTAGGGGGGAAGCAAGGCCATGGAGGACTTTGAAAGTGAGGACGAGGATCCTGAACTGTATCGTCTGTTTGATGGGAAGCTAGTGGAGTTGGGCGAGGATGGGAGTGATATGGTCATGTAGTTTTGTGCGGGAGAGGGTCATGGGCCGCAGAGTTCTGGATGATCTGCAGGCTGTGAATTAAGGAGATGGGGAGCCTGACAAGCAAGGAGTTTACATAGACAAGCCTGGATGTTATGGTCATGTATATAAGGGTTTGGGTATCCTGTGGTGTGAGACAACAGTGGTTGATGTTGTGGAGGTGGGGGAAGGCAGAGCAGATCATGTCATGGATGTGAAGCAGAAAGGATAGTTGAGGGTCAAATAAGATACTAAGGTTACAGACTGGCTCAGACAGATGGAGTGTGCATCCTTGGATGGTGATATTATTAGCCGCTGAGGTGTGGAGGCACTAAGTAAATATGCATGTAAGGAAACTTGTCTTGGGTTTCACCCTGCCCGTGAATCAAACCCCCGGTCCTCTTGCTTGCGATTCTTATTTTTATGAGTATAAATTTTTTTAGCCAACAAGCCTCTCAATAGTTAATCATTCACTTCAAGTTTATTGGTGGGAAGTTTGCTTACAATTTCACAAGATTGGTCTGGATGAAGAACAGCAAAGAAACCACAGTCATAAAAAAAACCACCCTAATTAGTTTATAGTAGATCTCTTGAAGCGCTTTGAGCCATCTCAATAATATGGTTAGCCGCTATATCAAACTCAAAGACTATTATTCTTAATAAATCCCACAGGCAGGACCTCTTTTATTGCCTCTTTAAAAAAGTCACATCCAACAAAGCAGTGCTCCCCACTTCCAGCCTCTGCCGTTCCGAAACCCACCCCCACAGAAAATTGAACTGTCATCTGGGTGAGGGTTGGCATCGGATGATAATAATAATCCTTACATTTGAGATACTGCCTCATAATGATAATAATCCTTGCAATTGATGTAGCGCTTTTCACTTCTTCTCAAAGTACAGAATGTATTGTAAAGTGAATTGACTGTATGTTTATGGGTGAAACGTGGCTGCCAATTGCACACAGAAGTGTCCCATAAACAGTCATGAATCGAAATGGCCAATTTATTATTGTTTTTTTTCAAGGGATTATTATCAGGCTTGTGGAGTAAGGAAACTTGCCCAAGGTTTCGCCCTGCCTGGAATCAAACCCAAGTCACTTGCAAGGCGAATGCTCTAACCCTTGAGCTATAGGACTCAACATGTCTTATTATGTCTTCAAGATGTTGCAAAGCACTTCAGAGAATATTCTGAAAAGTATAGCGAGAACAAGAGAGAATTAAAAAAAATTCCCTTAAGGCTAGTAGAATAGAGCCAACTACTGATGAAAAATGGCACCTGCTAAGAACAGCCTTAACCCCCGCCTTGCCCTGGAGGCACAAACAATCTTGAAATTGGGAATTTATAATCATTTACAAAGAATGTACCACATGGAAGCAGGGTACATACCCAACCAGTCATTGCTGGTGTTGATACTCAGCATCCCCTGTTGCTATTATATAATAATAAAATAATAATCCTTGCATTTTATATAGTGCTTTTCACATCTTATTAATGACCCAAAGTGCTTCACGTAAAGTGAATTGACTGTATATTTGTGGGCGAAATGCAGCAACCAATTGCGAGCAGACAGCAGTGTCCCACAAATAGTCATGGATTGAAATTACCATTATATTATTATTTGTTTTTTTGGGTGGATTATTATTACGCATATGGAGTAAGGAAACTTGCCCAAGAGTTCACCCTGATCTGCCTGGATTCGAACACAGGCCTCATGCTTGTAAGGCAAATGCTCTAATCACTGAGCTACAGGAGCTGCACGTGCTGTGTCTCCTAGTTACAGACTGCCCAGCTTTTGTGAAATGAGTACTTATGTTATTTATCTTTCACTCAGTGCTCGAGCACTGTGAATGGGGCGAGCAATTTTAGGTCTTAGGTTGGGCTCCAGTTATTATTATTATTTTTGTTTACATCATATTAATTTCCTGAGGTTCAAGTGTTGCAAACAGCAGTTTTAGAACAGAAACAAGGTTATAGTTCTTTACCTAATTGTAGTGATAATCCTTGCATCTGATATAGTGCTATTCCCGTCATCCAGACATCTCAAAGCGCTTCACAGAATATGTAAAATGAATTGACTGTATAACTGTAGGTGAAATACTGCAGCCAATTGTGCACACCAGTGACTAAATTATTCTTCTTATTCTTTTTTCAAGGGATTATTACCCACAGGAAAGTGATCCTCCAGTCGACTAACAACCTGATTCCTACCCAGAGGTGTGTGGAGGATGAAACTTGCCCTACTGTTTGCTCACTCCTGTAATTGAACCCAGATACTCTTGCTTGACCGGTGACTGCTCTATCCAATAAGCTATATGACTTCACATAATGGGATAGGGGGAACGGTAGGCTGGGTGTTCTACAGGGATGTGTTCAGATAGGCTGAAGGGTCTTCTTCATCTAATCAATCAATCAATCAATCAATTAATCAATCAATCAATCCATACATTTATATAACGTCTTTCACATCGAGAGGACATCCCAAGGCACTATACAGTCAGGTAGGGACAAGAGCAGAGGGGGAGGGGTTGGGGCAGGATGAAGGAGAGTAGGAAAATTGACTGTATATTTGTGGGCGGCAGCCAAATTGCGCACAGCAGTGTCCCATAAACAGTCACGGAAGTGGGATTAGTGGAGAAAGGGGGGGAAAGATGGCAAAGGGAGATTGTCGGGGTAGGGGGTATGGGGAAGGAGAGCAGGAAAACTGACTGTATATTTATGGGCGAAACGCCTGTTAAATTAGTACAACATTTGAAATGTTTTTAGGAATCCTGCAAGTTTTTTCCCATGGAAATCTTTTGTATAGAAGAAAGCTCTTTGGCCCTCGTGTCTGTGTTACTGTCACCTGTTTATCTAAATCACTCCCCTTTTTTAATAAACTACTTCCCAAGTCTCTTCTTCCCATGTGTCAGCCTGGCTCAATAGTAACACTCTCACTATTGAGTAAGAAGATTTTGGGTTCAATATCTGCATCAGAACCATGATTGATACTCTGATGCCTTGTTGGAGTTGTCCCTTCTGAAGAGACATCAAATCAAAGTCCCAACCTGCCTTTTCAGGTAGATATTAATGGTTTTTACTGTAGAGTTTAGTGAGGGTGTAATTTGCAAATGGCAATCAGTTCCACAATCAGACACATTGTGAGTGAGTGGCCAATTTTATCAGGTGGATTGTAGGCCAGATCAATGCCACCTCTAACATTGCAGCACTCTTCCAGCATTAGGTTAGAGATTCAGCCTAGACTGTGAGTTCAAAGTCCCAACATAGGAGTTTGAATCCACAACCTTCTGACTCCAAGGTGAGAGTACTATCACTAAATAAAAATAGCAGGCACACATAATAATAATAATCCTTGAATTTGATATAGCACTTTTCACATCTTCTAGATGTCTCAAAGCGCTTCACAGAATAAATTGTAAATTGAACTGACCATATATTTGTGGGTGAAACGTGGCAGTCAATTGTACATAGCAGTGTCCCACAACATTCATGGATTGAAATGATCAATTTTATTATTATGGTTTTTTGGAGGGATTATTATTAGGCATGTGGAGTAAGGAAACTTGCCCAAGGTTCTGCCCTGACTTGGCTGGATTTGAATACAGGTCTCACGTTTGTAAGGCAAGTGCTCTAACTACTGAGCTACAGAAGCTCCACATAAGCCAAGGACGCGATAAAAGCTGTCCAGGGTGAATCGCAGTCGATAACAAAGGTATTCAGGCACAACCTGAAAATAGAGAAGGAAGCAGCATGGCGGAGGGCTAGAGGTAGAGTGTTCTGGAGTTTCAGGGCATAGTGGGTGAAAATGGGGCCCCCAATGGTGGACTGGAGGACACGAGAGACATGCAGGAGGTGCGAGCCAGTCAAGCGGAGGCAGTGGGCTGTGGGTTGGGGAGTAAGCAGTTTGGAGACGTTAGGAGAAGCCAGGGCTTGAAGGGATTTAAATGGAAGTAAAACAAATTTCTATGAATGAAAAATATATTGACCACAGTAAACTGGGCTGAATTGTTAGTGGGTAAACCTACAAATGAACAATGGGAAATATTAAAAAAATGGATGTGGTACAATACTTGCACCAAATAACAAGTACTGTACATACATACCCCTAAAATACAAAAGCTCAAATCGTGTAGTTAAGCAACCATGATAGACAAAAGAAGTTAGAGACTGTATCAAGCTAAAAGGAAATGTTTACTCAAATGCAAGAAAAAATGGGAATACAGAGGCCTGGGAGAACCACAAAAGGCAGCAAAGGGAAAGAAACAGAATAATAAAAGGAGCAAAAAGGGAGTATAATTTTTTTTGCAATAGTAAAAGATTTTATAAATATATAAAGGGAAAGAGAATGGTCAAGGGGAATGTGGGTCTGTTAAAGACAGATGTAAGTGAGACTATAATGGAAACTAATTAAATGGTAGACTTGTTAAATAAATACTTTGCTACTGTTTTTACAATAGAGGATGAGTACAAAACACCAGCCGTACAGAGGAACCTAAAAATAAGTCAAACAGGAATGCTTAATAGAATTAATATAAATATAAAATGGTAATAGAGAAAATAATGAGACTCAAAATAGACAAATCCCCAGGACCCGATAGTTTCCACTCCAGGGTGTTAAAGGAAATAAGAGAGGAAATTGTAGATGCATTCGTCATAATTTTCCAAAACTCACTAGACTTGGGAATTGTACCCTTAGATTGGAAAATTGTGAATGTCACCCCTTTATTTGAGGGAGGGAGAGAGCCAGGAAACTATAGACCTGTCAGTTTAACAGTTGGAGGGAAAATACTGGAATCCATCATCAAGCACAGAGTGACTGAACATTTGGACATGTATAAGTTAGTCAAAGAGAGTTAACATAGGTATGTGTAGGGAAGGTCGTGTCTGGCTAATGTAGTTCAATTTTTTGAAGAGGTGACTTAAATAATGGCCATTATTTTACTAAAATAAAGAGAGTGTCCACAGATATTGTTTATATAGACTTTCAGAAGATATTTTATAAGGTTCCACGCAAAAGATTATTAGTGAAAATGGAAAGGCACAGAGTTGGAAATAACTTTGTAACGTGGCTTGATAGTTGATTGGGAGAGAGCAAGGATAAAGAGAACATTCTCTGATTGGTGAGATGTGACAAGTGGTGTCCCCTAGGGGTCTGTACTAGGACCTCAGCTATTTGTTCCCTCGACCTCATTATCACCCATGGCCTTGACATTTCCGACCTCAGCATCTTGGACAAGGCCATCTCGGACCACCTTCTTGTCTCCTTCTCCTCTTCCATCCCTCTCCCCTCCACCAATCCCTCAACCATACTTTTCCACCAATGGAAAAGTCTCCCTCCTGAGACTCTCACAGATGCCCTCACATCCTCTGACCTCCTACCACTCTGGTCTTCCACCCACAGCGATCCTGAAGCAGCTGTCCAGCTGCTCCATGACCACCTCTCCTCCACCTTTAACTCTCTCGTCCCCTGAAATCCAGGTCTATTTCCAACTCCACCCGCTCCCACTGGTACAACTCTCATCTACGCACCCTCAAATGCCAAACCCGGCTGCTCGAGCGCAGGTGGCAGAAAACCGGCCTCACGGTTCACCACCAACTGTGGCTCGAGCAACTCCACAGCTACCGCCGTTGCTTGTATCAAGCAAAAACAGCCTACTACTCCAACATCATCCTGGATGAAAACAACAACCCCAAAGTCCTCTTTTCCACCACCCACCACCTCCTCTGCGCACCCACTCAGGCCTCCTCAATCTTCACTTCAAATGCGAAGTGCGAGGAGGTCATGGACTTTTTTTCTTCCAAGATCCACAACATCCGCCAGGCAGCATCATCCTCCAGCCTCTCATCTCCCACTACCACCCCCACCCCATCCCCCTCACCCCCCCCCCACCTTCAACTCCTACCTCGACCCCCTTCCTACACTCCTTCTCCCCCGTCTCTCCTTCCTCCCTCTCACGCACTCTCATCTCTATGACGCCAACAACCTGCTGCCTCGATCCCATCCCCACTAACCTACTGCTCACCCAACTCCCCCTCCTCTGCCCACTGCTGGCTGATATCATCAACCAGTCCCTCTCCTCCGGATCAGTCCCTGCCCCCCTCAAAACTGCCATCAACACCCCCCACCTTAAAAAACCCTCCCTGGATCCCTTAAACCCCGGCCACTACCGCCCTATCTCAAACCTGCCCTTCCTCTCAAAAGCACTGGAACGCGTTGTTGCAAACCAACTCCGCGCCCACCTCTCCTCCCACTCCCTCTTCGAACCCCTCCAGTCCGGTTTCCGCCCTGCCCACAGTACAGGGACTGCGCTTGTGAAAGTCACAAACGACATCCTCTCTATTTGTGACCAGGGTTCCCTCTGCCTCCTTATCCTCCTGGACCTGTTGGCTGCCTTCGACACAGTCGACCACGCCATCCTCCTCCACCGCCTGTCCTCCGCCATCCACCTCAGTGGGACCGCACTTGCCTGGTTCGAGTCCTATCTCACAAACCACCAGCGGTACATCTCCACAAATGTTTTTTCCTCCCGCACTCACCCAGTTACCTGCGGGGTACCCCAGGGATCCATCCTTGGCCCCCTCCGTTTCCTCGTCTACACGCTTCCTCTTGGGGATGTGATCCGTAGACATGGGGCACACTTCCACATGTACGCGGATGACACCCAACTCTATCTCTCCACTTCACTTTGTGACCCCCTAGTCCCCCGATGTTCTGTCAACCTGCCTTTCAGACATCAGGGGCTGGATGAGCACAAATTACTTGCAGCTGAATGTTGACAAGACGGAGGCCATACTCCTTGGCTCTCGTCAACGTCTCCATTTGCACGGCTCTCACCTCCTCCACCTTCTCGGCCTGCGCCTAAAACTCACCGAACCTGTGAGCAACCTTGGCATCAGGTTCGACCCCCAACTGTCCTTCCTCCCCCACATCTGATCCGTCACCAGCACTGCTTTCTACCACCTCCGACGGATTGCCCGTCTCAGGCAATACCTCACCGTAAAAGCCGCCGAAACCTTGGTCCACGCCTTCGTCACCTCTCGGCTGGACTATTGCATCGCCCTCCTTGCTGGTCTCCCCTCCGCCACAATCCACAAAATCCAGTTTATCTAAAACTCGCATACTCACCCTCTCTAAGCTTCGCTCCCCCATTATCCCAGTCCTTGCCAGACTTCACTGGCTCCCTATCCCAGAGAGGCTCGACTTCAAGATCCTCACCCTTGTTTTCAAATCCCTCCACTCCTCTGCACCCCCCTATCTCTCTGATCTCCTCTCCCCCCAACCCAGTACCCGCTGCCTTCGTTCCTCTGGGTCTGGCCTCCTCCATGTCCCCCGAGTCCTCCACTCCACCCTCGGCGGCCGTGCCTTTAGCCACTACGCCCTGAGGCTCTGGAACTCCCTTCCTCACTCGCTTCGCCTCGCCCCCTCCCTTCCCAGTTTCAGGTCACAGTTGAAGACCTTTCTCTTCGACCAAGCTTTTGGTCACCCTCCTGCCCCTGCCCCGGTCCCGGGATCCGCTACTGTGAAGCGCTCTGAGACGCCGTCCGGCGTGGAGAGCTCTATATAAATCAAAGTTGTTGTTGTTGTTATATACAGTATATAAACGACTTGGATGAATAATAGAAAGTTTTATATCCAAGTTTGCAGCCAACACTAAGGTAGGAGGCTCAGTAAGCAATAAGTAAGTAGATGGGAATAGGAAGTTACAAAGGCATTTAGACAGTTTAAGTGAGTGGGCAAAGCTGTGGCAGACAGAGTTCAATGTGGGGAAGTGCAAGGTCATCTACTATGGACCAAAAACAGATAAAGCAGAATATTTACTTAATAGGAGAAATTAAGAGCTGGGGAGGAGCAAAAAGATTGTAAACATCCACTAAAAACTAAAATCACTAAAAACTAGTTCCCAGGTGCAAAATATAATCAAAAAGGCAAATGGAATGTCCTGGGCCTGGAACACAATGGCAAAAGAAATGATGCTTTAGCTGTACAGAGTGTTAGTCAAACACCAATAGGAGACTGCATTCAGGTTTGGGCACCACACCTCAGGGAACACATATTGGAGTCTTGTAGCTCAGCGGTTAGAGCACTTACCTTGAAAGCGTGAGACCTGTGTTTAAATCCAGGTAGGTCAGGGCAAAACCTTGGGCAAATTTTCTTACTCCACACGCCTAATATTAATCCCTCCAAAAATAAATAAATAATAAAATTGGTCATTTCACTCCACAACTGTTTGTGGGACACTGCTGTGCATTTTGCCTACAAATATTCAGTCAATTCACTTTACAGTATATTCTGTGAAGCGCTGTGAGATGTTTAGAAGACGTGAAAAGCGCTACATCAAATACAGGGAATATTATTATTATTATTCTAATTGGCCCTGGAGGGGCTGCAGTGAAGTTTCATCAGAATGTTACCAGACCTACAATGGTTAAACTAAGATGAAAGACTGAGTAAGCTTGGATTGTATTCCCTTGAATTCACTACCTCACCCCTCAGGCCACTGAAACCTTCATTCATGCCTTCATCACATTCCAGCTCGACTACGCCAATGCCCTGCTTATAGACCTTCCCAATTCCTTTCTCCATAAGATTCAGATAATCCAGAACTCTGTGGCCCGTGTCCCCTACTGCTCCAAGTTTGGTGACCACATCTCCCTCATCCTTGCCCGACTCCATTGGCTCCCCATCACCCAGAGGATTCAATTTAAGATCCTAGTCCTCCATGGCCTTACCCCACCCTACCTTTGTCACCTCCTAACCACCTATCATCCTTTCCTGATGTGAAAGGCACTGTACAAGTGTAATTTTGTTGTTGTTGAGTTTAGAAGGTTGAGGGTGATTTGATTGAGATATTTAAGATGATAAAGAGATTTGATAGGTTTGATACAGAGAAGCTATTTTATCTTGTGAAGGAATCAAAATCAAGGGGATTTAAAATAGTCTTAAAATTAGAATCAGATAATTTAAGAGTGAAATCAGGAAGCATTTTTTCACTAAAGACGGGTGATAGAAATCTGGAATTCTCTCCCCCAAAAGGCAGTGAATACTGGATTCATCCAGACCTTCAAGAGTAAGGTTGATAGGTTTTTGGTAGCTCAGGGTCTTAAGCGATATGGGGAGAAAGCAGGAAATTGGAATCAAAATAATTGGTTGAGGTACAGATCAGACATGATCTAATTAATGGTGGAACAGGCTTGTAGGGCTGAATGGCCTACTCCTTTCCTATGCTCCTAGGTGAGGATCTTGAAATCAAATCCATATTCTGTAGATTGGAGTGTTGTATTGTCACAGGTGTCGTCCTTCAAATGAGACATTAAAACAACTAAGGATTCTTCTCCCTATTCAGGTGGGTATTACAATTCCTGCATCACTATTCGAAAAGAGATGGGAGTTTCTTTCTCCCAATGTCCCGGCCAACAATCCCTCAAATAAAATTGATCACTCCTGTCAGGGCTGTTTGTGGAATATTACTCTGTTCACGTTGGTGTACAAGTTTGTCTACACAATATGCAGGCCCAACACTGTACATTAAATCTCCTGAAACATGAGACTTCCTCTCTATTTGAAAGGTGCTGCAAATGCAATTATAGGATTAGCAATATTAAGCCATGAGAATAAACTCATAGCTCACCTAACATATTGGTCAGAGCACTTACCTCACAAGTGAGAGGACCTGGGTTCAATTCCTGGGCAGGACATAAACCTATGGCAGGTTTCCTTACTCCACCGACCTTTGTTTACCCAGCAGTGAGTAGGAACCCGATTGTTAGTCAATTGGCAGATCCCTTCATGGGGGCTAATTTGGTCACCTCAAACCATGACTGTTTGTGGGACATTGGCTGCTGTGTTTTGCCTGCAGACTAGTCAATTCACTTTACATTAAATTCTGTGAAGCACTTTGAGATTTCTCGACGACGTGATAAATTGCTATATCAAACGTAGGGATTATTATTATGAATCTTCACAATCTGGGATTCCACAATCATGGAAAGGGGTTAGAATACAGAGCTTCAGTGTGAGAGCGAGCACCAGTGCAAACACAATGGCCCATTAGATTCTTTCTGTGTTTTCATGTCCGTACGAGTGGTTTGGGATGGTGATTTATTCAGTTGTGAAGGAGCCACATAAGAGGAGAGCTGTAAATCTGAGACCACAAATGACACAGCTGAGGAGCTCCCCTCATCTCATTGGCAAAAGACTCTTAGGAAAGAGGATAAACCTCAGGAGACTCATCATCTCCAATGAAGCAATGGAAAGGAACTTGAGAACCGGGAAGTGTCTACATGAAGTGAAGTGTAAATAAATTGTAAGTGTCCTGTCTGATTTGTTGTTTGGAGCTGGAAAGTACCTTTACACAGAATGTACAGCACGGAAACAGGCCACATTCCTACCTCCATCCCACACACTTCAATTCCCTTCTCTCTCACGTGAAGGTCTAGATTCTTCTTGAAAAGAATAAGACTCCTTCCATTTGATACAGCGTCTTATCACTTTGGCAAGACATCTCAAAGTGCTTCATAGAATAGATTGTGTAGTGAATTGACTGTATATTTTATGGGAAAAATGTAGCAGCTACTTGCACACGCAGTGTCCTACAAACAGTTGTGGATTGAGTGATAAAAAAAAAAAATTCACCAGGGATTATTACCCCCGGAAAACGATCCGCCAATCATCTAACAGCTGAGTTCCTACTTAATGCTAGGTAAACAGAGGCATGTAGAGTAAGGAAATTTGACTAACGTGTTGCCCTGCTTCGATCTCAAACCTGGGTCCTCTCGCTTGCGAGGCGAGTGCTCTAACAATGCACTGCAGAAGTCCATGTATACAGTGTAGATGAATGCATCCATACTAATTTAACTACTGCTTCAGTCAGTGTTTGATTTTGAGGACTACTGAGAGCAGTAGGTTTGTCTCTCTCCGCACTGTTTTGTGCACGAGCCGTTGAGACTGACTGGTGCTTACTTTGGCCAGGTAAGAATGAAAGCTTGTTCGCTGATTCCCAGGGCTGGCTACAGGAAACCCAAACACATTCTTCAGGCTGGCTTGCTCCCAGCATTGCTGATGGCAAAAGCATGTGGTCAGCAAACTGGGTACCAGTGAAGTAGACTTCAATAAGAGGAGGTAGTGTGCACAGGGGTGGGGGCTATAAATCACACTCTAGAATCATAATATACAGTAGTCCTATAACATTAGAGCCCTCACCTCACAAGCGAGAAGACCTTGGCTCGATTTCAGGACGGGTCGAAATCTTCGGCAGGTTTCTTTACTCCGCAGACTTCTGTTTACCTAGCAGTAAGTAGAAATCCGATTGTTGGTTGATTGGCAAATTGTTTTAATTGGGGGGAATAATCCATTCAAAAAAATGATAATTTGGTCACTCAATTCACGACTGTTTTTGGGACCCTGCTGTGTGCAATTGGCTGCCGCATTTTGCCCGCAAAACATACAGTCAATTCACTTTACGGTATATTCTGTGAAGCAATTTGAGATGTCTCAAAGAAGTAATATGGCGCTATATGAAAATACAAGGATTACTTTATTATTATTTTGGTCTGTACTGGTGTTCACTCTCCCACTGGAGCTCTCTACTCTAATCCAATTTAATAATAATAATCAATGCATTTGAAAAAGCACTTTTCACATCTTCTAGTCTCAGTGCTTCATAGAATATACTGTAAAGTGAATTTACTGTATATTTGTGAGTGAAATCAGCAGCCAATTGCTCACAGCAGCATCCCACAAACGTTCATGGATTGAAATGACCAATTTCTTATTTTTTTTGAGTCATTAATATCAGGTGTGTGAATTAAGGAAACTTGCCCAAGGTTTTGTCCTGACCTGCCGGGAATCGAACCTGGGTCTCTTGCTTGTAAGGTGAGTGCTCTAACCACTGAGCTATAGGACACCAATTTCCCTTTTGTTTTCATGTCCATTTTAATACAACTTTCCTTTCCTTCAGATATGTATTGAATTCTCTTTCAGACCTTGCTACAGATGAGTTCATCCACATCAAAATCTTATGTGAAAAGCTTTGAAACAGAGGAACAAATGATTTTTGAATCTGACACACTGTCTTTCAATGGGGGTTTCTCTCTCTCCCTCTTTTCCTGAATTTTCCTTCCCTCCCCCACCCATATCTGAACACTACAGTATGGAAGCACAGTTTCCCCAGTTCCCCCAGTTCTCGTTCACCTCCCCCTCCCTTCCCTCGTTCTCTTCCGCTGTTTCTCTCTGTGCTGTCGTAATGCATTGGCCAATTCCAGCTCAGTTTCACATCCGTTCTTCTCCAACTCTCTACAGCTGGAAGGAGGCTGAGGTCGGGCAGATGGATGGGAAGTGAAGCATGACATGGGATTGGACTCGATCCAGGGATTCTCAGAGGGTGAGGTGGGGGGGGGGAGGGGTAGGGCTGAGTGTTGGTGGGGGGTGGAAAGGAGAGGGGGCGTATTGGGATAGCAGAATACAAAGTGGTTTGCTTTGCTCAATAACGCCTGCATATTCTATCAGCGACTCAAATGTGGATGAAAGGCCTCACTGTCTGTACTGTTCAAATATGAGGTGAGCTTTGGTTGAGCAGGTCCCTTCAGTATGTTTGATCTCACAGTTACACAGAAGGATACAACATTGAAACACGCCATTTGGCACAACTAGTCCATGTGGGGTTTATACCCAACGCAAGCCCTCACTCTCCTATTTCCCTTCTCCAAAATAGCTCTATTCCCTTGACTACCCTAGGGTCCGGCGATATATCGATATATCGGTTATATCCAATATAATTTTCATATTGATATGCTGATATAGGCTTTCTAAAAATATTGATATATCGAAAAATCAATATATCGGAAAAAATCGGTATATCGTAAATGTCAGTATATCATTTCCGGCATTGCTACCTCCTGGGCCTAGAGCATGGAACATGCGCGCACATCCGAATGCCGCACACTGAACTACAAGACTCAGAATGCTCATCTCTATACACAATGCACAGACCGAGGTGCAAGCCGCCATATTGTATTCATAGTCCTCAAATACAATATACAGGTATACAAGGGTGGGGGGGAGAGAGACAGGTTTGGGGGGGAGAGAGACGGGGTGGAGCAGGGACAGATGGTGGGGGTGGGGAGAGACGGCGGGGTGGGAGAGACGGCGGGGGGGTGAGGAGAGACAGCGGTGGGGGGGAGAGACGGCGGGGGGGGGGGGAGGGACATGAGGAGAGAGGCAGAGGGGGGGAGAGACACGCAGGTGGGGGGAGAGAGATGGGTGGGGGAAGAGAGACGTGGGGGGAAAGAGTGACGGGGCGGAGGGAGAGATGGGGAGGAGGGGGGAGAGATGGGGGGGGAGATGGGAGGGGGGGTGGAGTGAGATGGGTGGGGGAGAGACGGGGGTGGTTAGACGGGTGGGGGGATGTGATGATATACAGATAGATAGATAGATAGATAGATAGATAGATAGATAGATAGATAGATAGATAGATAGATAGATAGATAGATAGATAGATAGATAGATAGATAGATAGATAGATAGATAGATAGATAGATAGATAGATAGATAGATAGATAGATAGATAGATAGATAGATAGATAGATAGATAGATAGATAGATAGATAGATAGATAGATAGATAGATAGATAGATAGATAGATAGATAGATAGATAGATAGATAGATAGATAGATAGATAGATAGATAGATAGATAGATAGATAGATAGATAGATAGATAGATAGATAGATAGATAGATAGATAGATAGATAGATAGATAGATAGATAGATAGATAGATAGATAGATAGATAGATAGATAGATAGATAGATAGATAGATAGATAGATAGATAGATAGATAGATAGATAGATAGATAGATAGATAGATAGATAGATAGATAGATAGATAGATAGATAGATAGATAGATAGATAGATAGATAGATAGATAGATAGATAGATAGATAGATAGATAGATAGATAGATAGATAGATAGATAGATAGATAGATAGATAGATAGATAGATAGATAGATAGATAGATAGATAGATAGATAGATAGATAGATAGATAGATAGATAGATAGATAGATAGATAGATAGATAGATAGATAGATAGATAGATAGATAGATAGATAGATAGATAGATAGATAGATAGATAGATAGATAGATAGATAGATAGATAGATAGATAGATAGATAGATAGATAGATAGATAGATAGATAGATAGATAGATAGATAGATAGATAGATAGATAGATAGATAGATAGATAGATAGATAGATAGATAGATAGATAGATAGATAGATAGATAGATAGATAGATAGATAGATAGATAGATAGATAGATAGATAGATAGATAGATAGATAGATAGATAGATAGATAGATAGATAGATAGATAGATAGATAGATAGATAGATAGATAGATAGATAGATAGATAAACCCTCATCTTCAACCATGCTATCGATCAAACGCCTGCCCCCATGATCTCCACTCTCCCCAATCTCGACCCCCTAGCTCAGGACTGAAACACTGACATTCCAGCAGGTTGGGATGTCCTCCAGACATGAAAGGCACTACACAAATGTAATGTTGTTGGTGTTGATCCAATTAAAGATCCTAGTCCCCACATTTAAATCCCTCCACAATCTCGTCCCACCCTACATCTGTGACCTCCTATTTCCTTACCAATGTGCCCACCCGTTCCGCTCAGCAGGCTCTGGCCTGTTCCACGTCCCTCAACCCACCCGCCCCACCATTGGCAGGCGAGCCTTTAGCCACTCTGCCGCCAACTTCTGGAACTCCAACCCACAGTCTCTCTACCATGCCCCCTCCCTGGCCTCCTTCAAGTCTCGCCTCAAGACTCTCCTCTTCGATGGATCCATTGGCAACTCCTAATCCCTCCCTTCCTTCCCTCCTATCCTCAGTTCGGGTCTGAAACAGTGACTGTCCAGTGCCTTGGGACGTCCTCCTGATGTGAAAGGCGCTATACTAGCGTAATTTTATTGTTGTGCGACACTGCTATGGTGGGAGAATTCGCCGCCACATTTTGTCCACAAAATACGCCGTTAATCCACTTAATGGTATATTCTGTGAAGGACTTTAAAACTTCTCACCAGTGATAATTTGGTATATCAAATGAAAAGATTATTATTAGTATTATTCTTTCTCACGCATCAAGTTTCCTCTTAAATAAGTTGCAGCTTTCTACAAGCACAGTTTCCCACAGTAAGTTCCACACTCTCAACACCCACCGTGTGAAGAAGTTCCTCACCTTTAGATCTATTGCCTACTGTCTTAGAATTATGCTTTGCTTGTTTTAGACACAGCAGCCAGAAGAGGTAACTCCTCACTGCCATCTTTTCAAATCCTTTTCTAATCTTATAATAAAATTCAATTTATTGGCAACAATAGCAGTCCTTGTATTTTGTAAAATGCCTTAGCACACTGTCAGCATGTCTCAAAGCTTTTCACAGAATATATTGTAAAGTGGTTTGTCAATGACGTTTGTGGGCAATACATGGCAGCCAGTTTGTCCTACAGACAGCTGTGAAGTTAGTGACCAATTTTATTTGGGGATCATCAGCCAGAACACTGGGAGAGAGAACCTCTTTCGATATAGTAACATGAGATCTTTTCATCCACGTGAACAGGCAAACGGGTCCTCAGTTTAACATCTCATCTCAAGGATGGCACCTCTGACAATTCAGCGCTCCCCCCAGCCCAACACGGCATTGTGTATCTAGACAAGAACCTGTGGATAATCTGGAATTCTGTGGACCTGCCTAGTGCAGGAGCGGGGTTTACCGATATCAGCCTTAGAGGGCTCACGTTCCATTGCCAAGTGTGTCATGTTGAGGTCAGTTCAGCTTCAAGGAGACCCCCAATTACCTCCCTCCAAGCAGGACAGTCAGGTCCCTACCAATAGTCAGAGAGAATCCACTGATGAGATAATAAGTGGTGAATCTCTGGGGTGACTCACAATGGAACTGATTACTGAGAGAAGGAAAATGATTACCTCAGGTTATTGGCAGAGTTACATACTAATAATTCTTGCTGCCGAACATTGAGACTGAAGAGCCCTGGCTTGTTGAACCATTCCTCATAAATCACCTTCTCCCTTAATGGAGATAAACAAGTTTGCCTGCAAGCTACACAGTCACTACACTTTCCACTAAATTCCCCTGAAATGCATTGAGATTTCCTCCCGGCATGAATGGCGATGTATCTAATGTAAGAATTATTATTATTATTATTATTTGATATAGTGTAAGACATTGAAAAGTCACAAAGCGCTTCACAGTGAATGTTTCTGAAAAGTGTAGTGTGTTTCTAGGTGTCTAGTAGAACCAGGGAACATTGCCTGCAATTAAAGGGTGGGGGAAAAATTCAGAACAAATCAGCAGAAACACTATTTCAGTGAGTGAGTCATAAATGCATGGAACAGGCTCCCTAGGGAGGTGGTGGAAGCGGAAAGTTTTGTTGCTTTCAAAAGCAAATTAGATAGATTTCTGTCAGGAAATAATATCGTGGGATACAGTATATAGTTTGGGACCTGACACAGGTATGTGACTGCCAGGATGATGGAAGGCAATCTGGATCCACTTAAGTTTTCATTCATGCAGCAATTCTTATGTGCTTACGAATGCAGAAGCCAATTTCTCTTGCATGAGAAATCAGGAGCACTCTTAGTTCTTAAGCTTGTTCTTGCAGGGTTAATGGGAAACCTCAATCTGTATTCCCCACTATATTGTTTTATATTAATTAGCTTCTGCATTTTGCCAAAAAATATACAGTCAATTCAATTCAATTTACAGTATATTCTGTGAAGCACTTCGAGACTTCGAGAAGATGTGAAAAACGCTATATAAAATGTAAGGATTATTATTATTATTATTTTTGACAGTGACACCTACACCCGTTATTGCCTTTTAAATTGGGTCAAATTTGGATAACAACAACAGAGTTCTCGAATTCGATTCCTGGACAAGAAAAAAACCTTAGGCAAGTTTCCTTACTTGACACACCTCTGTTTACCAAGCTTGTTCCCATCTGCCTGTTCAGGTGCTTGTTAAATATCCTGCATCACCTATTTGAAATAGGGAATAGGGGAGTTTTTCATGACATCCTAGCTTTCCACTCCCACCACTCCTTGATCATTCACTTCATGGCAGTATGTGGGACATTGCTTTGTGCCAATTGGCTACATTGTTTGCACAGTGACTACACTTTACAGTACACTTTACAGTAGACCCAGTGAATTGCTTGGAGACATCCTCATAAAATCCTACAAGTTTGTAATGCAGATATAAGCCAATTCAGCTTGTTAAGTCTGTCTCTCAGAACAAGATATTCATTCATTCATTCATTCACATTGCCTTTTCCCTTATCCCAGTACCTCTTCAAGTCTATTCTTTATTTCCGCCTGACATGAAAGGAAAGCAATCCGCCAATCGACGAATGACTGGGTTTCTATTTACTGCCTGGGAATCAAATCCAGGTACTCATGCTTGCAAGATGAGTGAGCGCACTAACCAATACGCTAAGGGACTCCTCGATATTTATGGAGACATGGGATATATTTTCCACAGAGAGTATTGAATACAAAGGAGGTTGAGGGGTCAACTAATACTAAAATGTCAACTAATATCAGCTAATACTACGAATAAAACTAATCCAAAAATGTTCACAGTTGCCATGGCCAACAGCCTTTCCTATATTCCTCAAGTGTCTCTAATTATGTTTTCCTCAAAGACTTGATAACATTTCTCCAACTGTTCATTCCTTCGCCTTTCTATGTGTTCTCTCTCGGCCTGAACCCAATCTCTTCATATTTGTAAAGTGCCTGTTCTTACTTGAGTCAATTTTCAAAATATACATTCAAGTCTATTCTTCAAATAGAACAAACAAAGCATTAGATATTGCTGGAAATTGGATTAGAGTAGAGGACTCCAGTGGGGAAAATGCGCACCAGAGAATGGCGAAAGAGCAGGAAAATGGGATGAGATTCGAGACCTCCAGTGGGGGAGTGTATACTAGTACAGACACAATAATGATAACACAGTAATCCTTACAACAACAACAAAATTACACTTGGATAGCGCCTTTCATGTCAGAAGGACGTCTCAAGGCACTGGACAGTCATTGCTTCAGGGCTGAGCTGGTGACAGGGGGCCGGAGGGAAAGAGGGATTAGGAGTAGCCGATGGGACCATCGAAGAGGAGGGTCTTGAGGTGGGACTTGAAGGAGGGGGGGGGGAGGTGGCAGAGGGACTGAGGGAAGGAGTTCCAGAGGTTGGCGGTAGAGTGGCTAAAGGTTCAACTGCCAATGATGGAGCGGTTGGGTCGGGGGACATGGAGCAGGCCAGAGCCTGATGAGCAGATGGGGCGGGAAGGTTGGTAGGATGTTAGAAGGATGCAGATGTAGGGTGGGGCAAGGCCATGGAGGGCTTTAAATGTGAGGACCAGGGTCTTACATTTCAAATAGCGCTTTATCACTTTTGTTGAGGTGGCTCCAAGGGATGACATAATAATATAATAATAATCCTTGCATTTGATATAGTGCTGTTCACATCTTCTAGACATCTCAACGCACTTCACAGAATATACTGTAAAGTTAATTGATTGTATATTTGTGGGCGAAACGCAGGAATCAATTGCGCACAGCATTGTCCCACATCCAGTCATGGATTGGAATGACCAATTTTGTAATTGTGTGTGTTTTATTTTTTGGGATTATTATCAGGCATGTGGAGTAAGGAAACTTGCCCAAGGTTTCGCCCTGATCTGCCTGGATTCAAACACAGGTCTCATGCTTGTAAGGCAAGTGCTCTAACCACTGAGCTACAGGACTCCATGGCTGGCAATGGAACTGACCAGTCACTGGGAGCACGGTCATCCACTCAGCTCCTGCTTATCCTGTAAGTCAAAGCTCCAACGGGATGGGTGGTTCTTGATGCACAAGCAGCGGGAAAGCTTGTCAGACAGTGCTCTAAATGGCAAGCTCTGCAGTTTTTAGCTTGTAAGACTCCAGCAACAACAACAACATTACACTTGTATAGCATCTCAGCAGAACTCTAACACACACTCTGGGCTCCCCCAAACCTTGGCTCTTGCCAACCCACGCCCAATACTCTCTGGAATTGGGTAAGCATGATGTGTCCCT
Source organism: Hydrolagus colliei (assembly GCA_035084275.1). NCBI lineage: Eukaryota > Metazoa > Chordata > Chondrichthyes > Chimaeriformes > Chimaeridae > Hydrolagus > Hydrolagus colliei. The sequence continues at coordinate 40,446,150 of CM068744.1, forward strand.
CCAGGGGGAGAGAGTGCATTCCATTCCAACAATCTAACTCTGGGATTTCCACTGGTAGGTGGGAGGCATGGAATTCTCAATTTGGTTTGGAGACTCGTAAATGATGGGTTTTACTCTTTGGCTCTCATCAACATCTTCAATCACACGGTTCCCACCTCCTCTATCTACCCGACCTGCTCCTAAAACTCTCTGAACCCATATGCAACCTAGGCATCAGGATCAACCTCCAATTATCCTTCCTCCCCCACATCTGGTCCGTCGCCAGCACCGGCTTCTTCTATCTCTGACGCATCGTCCATCTCTGCCAATCTCTCACCCCAAAAGCTGCTGAAACCTTGGTCTATGCTATTGACACTTCTCGGCTGGACTACTCAAATGGCTTCCTCTCCAGTCTCCCCTCCGTTACCATTCATAAAATCCTGCTCATACATTACTCCGCTGCCCGCATTCTCACCCCTACCAAACTCCGCTCCCCAATTACCCAAGTCCTTGCCAGGCTGCACTGGCTCCCTGTCCTGGAGAGGATCGATTTCAAGATCCTCACACTTGCATTTAAATCTCTCCACTCCTCTGCACCCCCCTACCTCTCTTCTCTCCTCACAACAGTACCTGTTGCTTTCGCTCCACCGGGTATCGCCTCTTCCTTGTCCCCTGAGTACTCCGCTCCACCATCGGTCAGCCACTACGCCCCGAGGCTCTGGAACTCCCTTCCTCACTCCCTTCGCCTCATCCCCTCTCTTTCTATTTTCAGGTCTCGGCTAAAGACCTTTCTTTTCGATTGTGCTTTTTTCCCCTCCTACTGGCTCGGCCATGGGATCCGTTATTGGGTAGCGCTGTGAGATGCCGTTCAGATTGGAGGGCGCTATATAAATCCAGGTGTTGTTGTTGTTGTTGTTTTCTGCATGTGTTAGACACAGAATGAGCAGAAAAGAATGGAATAGAAGAATACAGTGCTTTTGTCGTGGTTTCTCATTCACTTGCTAAGCCAGTGGGGGTCGCCCACTCCTTGAAGGCCACTGCTGGTGACAGCAGCGCTAACATGGTCAGCCTGCCTTGTTCGTAGGACTTGAAATAGCAGTTTTGACCTTAGGGCGGGGCAGGGATTCCTCACAATTAGCTCCTGATAACCCTGCAAGACATAGCCACATCGACTGGTGTGGTCCCAGCTGAACAAGCAGTGGGAAGCTTGCCAGACATGCTCTCAATGACAAACAGTTTCAAGCAATTTCCCTAAGTGGATTGGACTGGGGGAGGCAGGGTGTTCTACCATATAAGACTGCACACAATTCTGTTCAAGTGTTGAATCGAACCGAATTTTGGATTCCAAAACAACTTACTTTGAAAGTTGCTTTTCCCCGAAACTGCACAACAAATGTTTGCCCACAAAACACACAGACTCTACGATAATTCAAAGGTGCTGTATTGGAAAGATTCACTATAATAATTGTAATCCTTGCATTTGATGTGTCAGCTTTCATCTCAGAAGGAATCTCAAAGCATGTCGCAGAATTTGATATGTGTTTTGTAGCTATTTTGCCCTACAAATTATACATCAAATATGTTGATGTGCTTTGAGAGAGTGGAGATGATAGATAACTGGCATCAACCACATAATCCACATTAATTATTGAAGGGAATGGAAGGGAATAATAGAAGGGAGTTTCTCTCTCCCAGTTTCTTGGCCAGCAATTCCCCAAATAAAATTGATACCTATCTTTATGGCTGTTGGGAAGAGAGCAGGGAATGGGATTAGAGTAGAGTTCTAGTGGGGAGGCGAGCACGAACACAGACACACTGCGGAGAGAGCAAGGTTATGGGGTTAGAATAGAGAGCTCCAGTGGGAAAGCGAGAGCCAGCACTGACATTATGTATTGAACAATCTACTTCTGAGAAGTTGGTCCACACGCGATAATAAATAAGCGTTTAATTACCGACGGTATATCAGAGCTAGTTCGTAGTGAGGCAGTGGATCAGTGAACAAGCAGAGAAACCTTCTGGGGCATTTATGATCCCAAGCGCTCCCCCATCCTCCCCCCCCACACCCACCAACCCCCAACCTCCCCAGTCCAAATGAAGTTTAAATGTTTTCATTCCCCAATTCCTGCAATTCGATGGACAATTAAACCAGTCCTGCAACTGTAAGTGGAAACAGGAGTCAACATTCTCCAGCTTTTCACGTTTTCCCTTTATATTTTCGGATCCGAATCTGAGAAGCCCACAGGGAGCGCTTGCAAGCTGAAGTCATTCTAGCAACATCTGGCTAACATTGAACTAATATTGTTCAAATATTAAACAGTTGTATTGCAGTGGAGGGGGGAAGCACCAACACACACCCACACATTCACACACAGACTCCCACACACACATACATACATACATACCCCCACACACACATATACATACACACACACCCACCCATACATGCATACACATACACCAACACACTTACACACCCACACACATATACACACACCCCCACACACACATATATACACCCATCCAGACACACACATACATACACACCCAAAAACCCAGTCACACATACACATACCCACATACATACATACACAAAAACGCACATTCATACACACACAGAGGCTGACCGAGGAAAGATACCAGATTTGTTCTCTTGAGAAGCAGAACGAGAAAGTATGTCAGTGGCAATCAAATAATCCTAACCCTGATATAATCATTATATTTGGAGTCCTATAGCACAATGGTTAGAGCACTCGCCTCACAGGCGCACAACACCCATGTTTGATTCCCGGGCAGGGCAAAATCTTAGACATGTTTCCTTGCTGCAAACTGATTTGTTTACCTAGTGGTTGATAAGGACATGGTTGTTCATCGATTGCTGAATTGTTTTCTGGATGTAAAGTGTGTGGTTAGAGCACTCACCTTGCAATTGATAGACCTGGGTTCAATTCCAGCACGGCAAAACCTTGAGCAAGTTTCCTTACTCCACATGCCTGATACAACAACAACAACAACAAAATAAAATTATATTTATAGGGTGCCTTTCATGTCGGGAGGACTTTGCAAGGCGCTGGGAGACCGAGAATGTGATAATAATCCCTCCAGGAAAATATAACAATAATAAATTGATCATTTTGAAGCGCTCTGAGATGCCGTCTGCTGTGGAGGGAGCAATATAAATTGAAGTTGTTGTTGTTGTTGTTATTTCAATCCATGATTAGTTGTGGGACATTGTTGTATACAATTGGCTGCTGCGTTTCATCCACAAATATATAGTCAATTAACTTTACAGTATATTCTGTGAAGCGCTTTGAGACATCTAGAAGATGTGAATAAGGCGCTCTATCAAATGCAGGGGTATTAATATTATTATAATCCCTCAATACAAAATATAGTCACTCCATGAATGTGTGTGGGACACTGCTGTGCGCAATTGACTGGTGTGTTTCACCCACAAAATATACAGTAAATTCATTTTATAATATATTCTGTGAAGTGCTTTCGGTTGTTCGATTACATGATTACTGTATCATGTAAGGATTATTATTATTATTTTATAGTGCCTTTCACAATGAGAGGAAGTCGCAAAGCGCCTATGTAATAATGCAATGTCTGTCTTTTATGCACAAACTTTGCAGCCAACTTGCACACATCAATGTCCCACACACAGCCATAGAATCATAGAATTTTACGGCACAAAAGGAGGCCATTCGGCCCATCTAGTCTGTGCCGGCTCTTTGAAAAGAGCGATTCAATCCCACTGCCCTGCCCGCTCCCCATAGCCTAATAGACCCGTTCTCCCTAAATACAGATCTAATTCCCTTTTAAAAGTTGTTATCGAATCAGCCTCCACCACCTTTTCAGGCAATGCATTCCAGATTCGAACAACTCGCTGAGTGAAAAAAATTCTCCTCAGCTCCCCTCTACTTCGCCTTGAAACTATTTTAAATCTGTGACCACGAGTCACAGATTCACCCACGAGTGGAAATAGTTTTTCTCTATTTGCCCTGTCGAAACCCCTCATGATCTTATAAACCTCTATTAGGTCTCCCCTCAATCTTCTCTGCTCCAGAGAGAATAACCCTAGCCTATCTAGCCTCTCCTCATAGCTGAAGTCCCTCAATCCTGGCACCATCCTAGTAAATCTTCGTTGTACCCTTTCCAATGCCTTCATGAAATGAATGATCAATTTATTTTCAATTCAGACCAGTGTCAGCCAGAACACTGGGAAAAACTTTCTTCCCTTAACGAATTGGGAAACAATTTATGAATCTTGGTCAAGCATGGCATTTCCTTATCTCTTATTATTCATCATAATAATAATCCTTATTAATGCAATAATCCTTATTAAGGCAAAGTGGGGGGAAGGTCGGGGTAGGGAGAAGAGGAAGGAGAGTGGGAGAGGGGGAAGAGTTAGTGGGGCAACCAAAGGTGCGGTCAAAGAGGAAGGTCTTGAGACTGGCTTTGAAGGAGGAAAGGGAGGAGGCAAAGCAGAGGGGCTGCGGGATGGAGTTCCACAGTGTGGGAGCAGAGAGGCTGAAAGCCCAGCTGCCGGTTAGGCAGTTAGGGTGGTGGACGTGGAGCAGGCCTGAGTCTGCTGAACGGAGGGGACGGGCGGACTGATAGGGAGACAGTAGGTCAGAGAGATAGGAGGGGGCAAGGCCATGAATGGCCTTGAAAGTGAGAACAAGGATCTTGAATTCGATCCTCAGGGTGACGGGAAGCCAATGGAGATGGGCAAGGGTGGGAGTGATGTGGTTGCGAAGCCTGGTGTGGGAGAGTACATGAGCTGCAGAATTCTGAATGATCTGCAGCCTGTGAATGGAGGAACTGGGGAGATCGATGAGGAGTTTCCTCGTCGGTTCCCACACAACAACAACATAGCAGCCCTCATGTAAGGTAGAGTCCCAGAGCTCTTGGCACTGGTGGAGTACGACACCGAGCCGTTGGGTGGGGCGAATCTAAGATAACACTTCAATGCAGTGCTGCATTAATGACGCTGCATTAATGACGATGCATTAAGGAGATGTGTTCCTTTAGTTAATAATAATATATAATAATAATAATCCTTGCATTTTGATATAGCGCTTTTCACATCTTATTGACGCCTCAAAGCACTTCGCAGAATATACTGTAAAGTGAATTGACTGTATATTTGTGGGTGAAACGCAGCAGCCAATTGCGCACACCAGTGTCCCACAAATAGTTGATTATTGTGTTTTTTTTAGAGGGATTATTATTTGGCCTGTATATGGAGTAAGGAAACTTGTACAAGGTTTCACCCTGATCTGCCTGGATTCGAACACAGGTTTCATGGTTGTAAGGCGAGTGCTCTAACCACTGAGCTACAGGACCACAGTAAAGACATTAAACCTATCGCCCCATCTCTGTGCTTGGATGGATGCTAAAGATCCCATTGCACTATTTGAAAAAAGAAGGGAGTTTCTCTCTCCCAATGTCCTGGCTGTCAATCCTCAAAATAAAATTGGTAACTCAATGCGTGGCTGTTTGACAAGCCATGGAAACAGGCTGTTTGTCCCAACTAGTCGACATCAGTGTTTATACTTCATAAGAGATCCTCTCCCTCAGGAAAAAACTTTTGACACATAGAAATCCCCAAGATAGATTGTTGGGGTGGAATGTGTTTATCTCCCTGGAGGGACATATCCTGTTTAGCTAATTCTGGAGAGTATTAGGCACAGGTTGGCAAGAGCCAAGGCTCACGGAGCGTGCATTAGGGGTCACTGTTGGAGAGTAACCAGATAATACCGCATAGTTTGTCATTGGTATCACTGTCGGCAAGCTGTCCCGCCGCTTGTCCAGCTAGGACTACCCTACCTCGATAGGGCTTTGGTTGCAGTGTTAACAGGAGCCGAGTGGGAGGATTCTCTGTGCCCAGTGACTGGTATGCCCTTCCAAGTCCTGTCGATGAGCCAAACTGGGCCATGCCGTGATCAGCAGTGGTCTGGAAACGATTCAGTTTGCATCAAAACCTTAGTCGACTAGATTCTAATGCTTATATGGAAAAGTACAGGAAAATAGGAAGCATAAGCATTTTTGTGCCTATTTCTAACATTATACATAATTAAACAGACATGATCACTAAAAGCAAACCAGATTCCTGCAGGAAAATTGAATTGAAAACAGCAGGACGTCTTTCCAATAAGGAGAGGTTTATTCAAGTTGTGGGCAAAGTGCTGATTCATTCACTGAAGCAAAGTTAAAAGAAAGGCATGGGTAACCAGCTCTAATTAGGGATGTAACAAAATTGCGCCTTTGAAGATAAGACACAGGATATAACTTGTTCAGGATAGAGGAAGACAATTATAAGGAAGACTAGAGGATCCTACCAAATAAGTCTTGTGTTGTGTTCTATGGTGTGGTGGTTAGAGCACTCGCCTTGCAAGCAAGAGGACTTGGGTTCGATTACAATAATAATAATAATAATCCTTGCATTTGATATAGCGCTTTTCATGTCTTCTAGACATCTCAAAGCGCTTCACAGAATATACTGTCAAGTGAATTGACTGTATATTTGTGGGCAAAACGCAGCAGCCAATTGCGCACGGCAGTTTCCCACAAACAGTCGTGGATTGAAATGACCAATTGTATTTTTATTTATTTATTTATTTTTGGAGGGATTATTATTAGGCATGTGTGTGGAATAAGGAAACTTGCCCAAGGTTTCACCCTGACCTACCTGGATTCGAACGCAGGTCTCACGTTTGTAAGGCGATTGCTCTAACCACTGAGCGACAAGAGCGAGCTCCATGAAGTCATCAGGCTGGTGATGAAGTGTTTTGCCGTGGCCACGGGGTACCTCCTGATCATGTCTGCCCTCTCCCCCTCTCAATCTGTTTCGACCGCCTGTGACGCAGAACACTTGGTGGTGGTACGGGAGTTTGTGATGATTTTCTTCAGGAATTTCTCGACGTAGGACAGGTGTTTGGGCACGCTCCAACTGTTCTTCCAGACTCATCCTTCTTCACTAGCTCCCTAGGAGAGGATTAATTTCAAGATCCTCACTCTTGTTTTCAAATCCCTCCATTCCCCTGAACTCTCCTACCTTTCTGACCTCATCTCTCCTTACAACAGTACCCGTTGCCTTCACTCTACCAGGTTTGGCCTCCTCCTCGTCCCCCGATTCCTCCACTCCACCATTGGTGGCCGTGCCTTCAGGCGCTATGCCCCAAGAATCTGGAACTCCCTTCCTCACTCTCTTCGCTTTGCCCCTTCTCTTCCCGGTTTCAGGTCTCAGCTAAAGACCTTTCTTTTTGACTGCGCCTTTGGTCACCTTTCTCCCCCTGGCCCTGGCTCGCCCTCGGCATATGTTATTGTGAAGCGCTCTGAGACGCCATCCGGCATGGAGGGCACAACAAGTTGTTGTTGTTGTTGAAGGGGATGAAGAGGGGGAGTGATCGACAGAGCTTTCGAGCTGCATTTCAAAACTTGAATCGTTCCCTGCAGCATGTTCACACTCAACGTAACATTCACTGTGTCTGTTTATATAACCTTAACATATGAATTTTTCTCTCTCTGTTTGCTAGACATTTTTGAAATCTGCTCCCCCATTCCCCTCACCGTTGCATTCTTTCTTGATGTCTTTTGAAGTCCTGCTTTCACTAATGTACCTTTCAATCAAAGAAGGCTCGAGAGCTGATAGCTGACCAAAATAATCCCTTCCCTACACAAACTGCAGGCTATTCCAGAACTCTACAGCTTGTGTCCTCTCCCACACTAGGTTCTGTGAGCCTATCAACCCCACCTTTGTCCAGCTTCAACGAGCTCCCCATCTCCAGAGGATAGAGTTCAAAATCCTCGCCCTCGCTTTCAAATCCCTCTTCGGCCTCAACCTTACCCTAGCTCACTCCCAACCTACTGCCTCACCTGCTCCCTTCACTCTGTTTAGCCTGCTTTATACACTCCCACGTAATCTGGCCCACTATTAGCAGGCAAGCATTCAGACTGAGCTTGGCTCAGTGGTAGCACTCTCACCTATGAGTCAGAAGTTTTTGGGTTCAAGTCCCACGTCTGGATCTTTTAATGGGAGTCCTACTGCTTAGTAGTTAGAACACTCACCTTGCAAACAAGTGGACCCAGGTTTGATTCCCAGACAAGGCAAAACCCGAGGCAAGTATCCTTACTTGGAATGCCTCTATTTACCTAGCAGTAAGTAATCTATTGACGGATCGCATCATGATGGTAATAATCACTTCAACCAAAATTGTCATGCAATTCATAACTGTTTGTGCTGGGCACAATTGTGTGTTTTTGCCCACAAAATACAGTCAATTCACTTTACAGTATATTCTGGGAAACGCTTTTGGACATCTCAACAACAACAATAACTTGGACTTATATAGCGCTCTCCATGTTGGACAGCCTCTCAGAGCGCTTCACGGTAACGGATCCCGGGGCTGAGCCAGGGGGAGGAGGGAAAAGGCGACCAACAGCGCGGTTGAAAAGAAAGGTCTTTAGCCGTGACCTGAAAATGGGAAAAGGAGACGAAGTGAAGGGAGTGAGGAAGGGAGTTCCAGAGACTCAGGGCATAGTGGCTGAATGCACGGCCGTTGACGGTGGAACGAAGGATTTTGGGACAAGGAGGTGGCCAGTCCTGGTAGAGCGAAAGCAAAGTGTGCTGTTGTCTTAATGATGTGATAAGGTGCTATATCAAATGCAAGGATTATTATATTTGTTGCCTCTCAACAACAACAACAAAATTATATTTATAGAGTGCCTTTCATGTCGGGAGGACATGAAAGGCACTGAACAGTCCTGACTGTTCAGTGCCAGGTCCCAAGGCGCTAAACAGTCAGGACGGGACCTGAGCAAGGGAGAGGGGCAGGGCAAGTGGGAGTGACGGGAGAGAGTTAGGAAGGGAAGGAACCAGTTGTGAGGGCAGCAGAAGGCACGGTTGAAGAGGAGGGTCTTGAGGCCAGCCTTGAAGGAGGCGAGGGAGGGAGCGAGGCGAAGGGACTGTGATGGAGTTCCAGAGTATGGGAGCAGAGAGGTCACTGACCACTGATAGTAGGGTGGGTGGGGCAGGGGACATGGAGCAGACCAGAGCCTGCTGAACAGAGGGGGTGGGAAGGTTCATAGGGGGTCAGCTGTTTGGGGAGTTGGGAGGGAGGGCAAGGCCATGAATGGCCTTGAATGTGAGGACGAGGATCTTGAATTCGATCCTCTGGGGAATGGAGTGCTAATGGAGCCGGGCGAGGCTGGGAGTGATGTGATCGCGGAGCTTGGTGCAGATCTCAGCTATCATCCTGCTGTTGGAATCTCACCATTACTGTAACCGCAAAGAACATGAGAATGAGAGGCACAGAAGGCTGGGCAAAGAGAAGCCACATTATCTGGAAATACAATTTTTATCCACACAAGATCTCTTTGTAGAACTGCCAAGGGACTGAACTGTACTCCTTAACTGAATTTCTCTTGGCAGAAGATCAACAACTAATCCACAATACCATTCCTTTCAGACAAAATTACACTCTTTGATTAAACTGTATTTTAATGGAGAATAATTTGTGGGGGTTTTAATTGGATGCGTCAATTAGAATTTGCATTCCCACAAGTTCAAACCAAACTTGGGAGTACTGTGTGTCAGCATAAACCAGTGGGAGCACTCTTGCCACTGTGTCAGAAGGTTGTGGGTTTAAACCCCAAGTCGCCACTTACAATCACATAGTCTAAACAAATGCTTCAACGCTCTGTATTGCATTGTCGGAAGTGTCATCCTTTGAATTGAATATTATACCGAAGCCACGTCTGCCTGTTTTGGTGGACGTTATAAATCCCCTGCATTACTTCAAAAGTTTCCCTCTATGCCCAGCTAACAATCCCTATATAAAATTGCTCACTTTCCATAAATATAATATAATAATAATAATAATTCTTGCATTTGATATAGCGCTTTTCACACCTTATCGACGTCTCAAAGCGCTTCACAGAATATACTGCAAAGTGAATTGACTGTATATTTGTAGGTGAAACACAGCAGCCAATTGCGCACAGCAGTGTCCCACAAACAGTCATGGATTCAAATGACCAATTTTATTATTGTGGTTTTTTTGGGAGGGATTATTATTAGGTGTGTGCAGTAAGAAAGCTTGCCCAAGGTTTTGCCCTGATCTGCCTGGAATCGAACACAGTTCTCACACTTGTAAGGTGAGTGCTCTAAACACTGAGCTATAGGAGCTCCACTACATGCTAGTTTCTTGGACATTGCTAGGTACAAACTGACTGCTGTGTTTCACCCACAAAATATAGTAGAAGCCCGTTTATCAGGCACCCGCGGGACCTGGCCAATGCTGGTTAACGCGCCTGCCGGATATTCGGGCGGCCCGCGGCCGAAAACCCACTACAAAAAAGTTAAAGTTCTTTTAACACACACCATACACACCAGACTAGGTAATAGCAGATAGTGGCAGAGTATTGTGTTGGTGCTTGTTGTTGGGGCTGCTCTCTAGTGCTTCTCACCTTTTTGGGGGTTTGCAGTCCAGCGATTCTTTTTTGAATGGGGGACGCCAGCCGGGTGAAAGAAGCGGCTGCACGATTTTAAAGTCGCGCGACTTTACGAGCTGCAAGCCGAAGCCTTAGACTCTACTAGCAGCAAACCGAAATACTACACCTGCGTGACAAAGTGGGTTATCGGCTAGCGTTATCGGCTTGCCGCCAATATGACTTTAAAGTCATGCGCGCTCTGTTTTCTTTGCCCGCTAAGCGTGCTCCATTTTGGGAGGGGTCGCTAGATTGAAAACCTCAAATGCAGCATCATGGCTTTAAACGCAGCATCTACCAGCGGGGGTGGGGGGGGCGCAGGAGAGTAGTTTTGATGGTGAGTGCCAATGCAATATTCTGTTATTGTGTTATTATTTATGCATTTACAAATGCTCCACTGCTATTGTTCCGGATAAGTTCCGGTTTATCGAATAGGGACTTTTTTTTGGTGTACTGGTGATATGGAAGTGCCGGTGCATCGAGTCATGGATAAACGGACTTCTACTGTACCCAGTCAATCCACTTTACAGTATGTGGAGCCCAGTGGCTCCATGGTTAGAGCACTCACCTCGCATGAAAGACCTGGGTTCAATTCCCAGCAGGGCAAAATCTTGGGCAAGTTTCCTTGCTCTAAACAACTGATAATAATCCCTCAAGGAGAAAAGAATAAGAAAAAATCTTGACCCTTCAATCCACGACTGTTTGTGGGACACTGCTTTGCGCAATTGGCTGCCGCATTGCGCCCACAAATATGCAGTCAATTCACTTCATGGTATATTCTGTAAGGCATATCTAGAAAATATCACAAGCACTATATCAAATGCAGCAACGATTAATATTATTTTTATTTCTGTATCATGTGAACAGCTTTGAGACAATGTACTTTTTTTTTAAAAGAGATTATTACCCTCGGAAAGTCATCCACCAATCGACTCTTCCTACTTACCGTCAGGCGCACAGAAATGTGTGGAGTAACAAAACCTGGGTAAGGTTTGCCCTGTCCAGGAATCAAACCCAGGTCCTCTTGCTTGCGTGACGACTGCTCTAACTACTATCCCATGGGATGGAGAGTGAGAGGTTCATTGAGTCTCTGGAGGGGGAGAGAATAGTGAGGTAGCGGGGAGTAGCGATAGACTAGCAGATTTCTGAATGAGCAGCTACTGGAGGTGGAATGAGGGGAGGGAGCGAGGCAGCAAGGCAAGAAAGGAACTAAAGAAAGAAAGAGGAGCTGAAATCGAGCGCGAGGTGCGATATGACAGGTGGTGAACACATTACTCTACAGAAATCCCCTTACACTCTGATCTTTATTATGTTAAAGCAAAAAGGTTTTCCAGTCACACAGGAAAGTCAAATAGCAGACTTGTTTCAGCTAGTGGCATTGGGGGATTAAATTTTCTATATCTCAGCAATCTGTCTGCTTATTACTTAATGCACAGTGGGACAGACAGACGGATGGACAGATGGACGGACGGACAGACGACTGCAGCCACATGGACAGCCACTCAAGTCGATTTCCACAGAAGAAACTAAATGCACTGTCTCGGTTCCACTCCATTCTTTTTTCAATCTGTTAAATCCTACCGTTCCTGACCTCTCCTTCCCCTTCTCAGAAACCTTCCCCACTCCCAATCTGTCCTCTCACCACAAAACGAGCAGTGCATTAACCCCTCCCACCACCTTCCGCTACAGTCATAATCTTTACAGTTTCATGCACTGCCATAAAATTGACACATCTTTAATCTGAATCACTGTCAAACATGGTTGCTGTGCAATGTTAGGTGAATAGAGAAGCCAGTTTTCTCACAGCGAGGTCCTAAAACAGCTGTGAATGTGTCAGTCTGGCTCAGTCGGTGGTGCTCTCGCCTCTGAGTCAGAAGGTTGCGACTCGGAGGAGAGATCACTACCTGCGTTGGCTGATATAGACCAGGCTGACGCTCCAGTGGGGGGGTGGGGGGGTGGTGGAGTTAGGGGGACAGGGACTGATGCAATCCTTAGGGAAGAGAACTGGGAAAGAACAATTCATTCAAAAGAGCAATTTAGACTATTCCCACTTGTTGGAGTCTGTAATAATAATACTAATAATCCTTGCATTTGATATAACGCTTTTCACATCATATCGACATCTCAAAGCGCTTCACAGAATATACTGTAAAGTGAATTGATTGTATATTTGTAGGCAAAATTGACTGTATATTTGTAGGCCAATTCCACACAACAGTGCCCTATAAACAGTCGTTGATTGAAATGACCAATTTTTACTGTAGCTCAGTGCTCTCACCACTGAGCTACAGGAGCTCCACGTTGGAGCCAATTTAGCTCGAAACCAACCCACTCTCAAGTAAAGTAGTGCCCCCTGAGTGAGAGATATCACCACACCAATTGGGAAGAGGCTAACCCCGTGTGATAATGTGGACAGTGTCCAAAGAAAATCCCTTCAGGCCAATTCTGCCCTTTTCACAGCAACCCCATTATCAGCCTTGATAATTCACTCACCCTCTGATGTGCTGAAATAATCACCCAAAATAGCACCAAAATCAATGCCTCTATTGGGTGGCGCCAAGGCAGGACTGGGCGGAGGACAACAACAAACAGGTCAAGACGTGTATCCTGTATCATGCTTCGCTGGAGTTGTGTATTTTAAAGTACTTTATTCTGTCTCGCCCCCTCCCTGACAACATCAAAACCCACTTGGAGACCTATCTGCTGCTCTTAATCTCACGATAAGATCAATCCTTCTCAAGAAATACACAGTAACTTTCCAATGGATTCTGTGAAGTGCTTTGAGGTGTCTCAATAACGTGATAAAGCTCTGTATCAACTGCAAGGATTATTATTATCAGCAACAACTCTCGGAGCACTTAACAGTGGGAGATTGACTCCGAGGCGGGGAGGTGATTGTAGGCACGGTCGAAGAGGAAAGTCTTCAGGCATGATCTGAAAAAGGCGAAGGAGGGGGCAAGATGGAGAGACCTTGATCGTGTTTTCTGTCACACTCCCACCTCTCTCCCTCCCCTCCCACCTACCCTGCTGCTCCACCTTGCTCAGGTCCTGACCCCTGACTGTTCAGTATCTTGGGACATATTGACGTGAAAGACGCTATATAAATGTAATGTTGTTGTTATTGTAAGGTGCTGTATCATATGCAAGCATTATTGTTTCACCCACATATGTACAGAAGATGTGAAAAGTTCTTTATCAAATGCAAGGATTATTATTATATTATTCATTTCACAGCTGTTTTAGGGGAGGACACTATTGTGTGGAAATCGGTTACCAAATTTGCCAGCAAACACAGTCATCACACTTTGCAGTGTATCCTGTGAAGCGGTTTGAGACACATGTGAATGGCTCTGAATCAAGCGTAAGATTCTTATGATATAAATAGTTCTCCCCGTTTACCTTATTTACCTCTTCCTTTCAGTAACTCACATTTTTCTGTGTTGAACTTGGTGTGCCATTCACTGGCCTGGGTGAATACTGTCAAGCTCTCTGTATAAGATCTTGGCTGCTTCCTCAGATTCTCCAGACTCTCCCTTCCTCTCCGACTTCCTCCCAGTCTGGGGTCGTATACCTCCCTCCCACCCACCCACCCACCCACCCACCCACCCACCCACCCACCCACCCACCTACCTACCTACCTACCTACCTACCTACCTACCTACCTACCTACCCACCTACCTATCAGTCCACACTGTACGAAGGTTATGATGGTAATAGTAATAATCTTTGCAATGGATACAGTGCTTTCCACATCAAATCATCTTAAAGTGCTTCACTTTGTCAGGAGGACGTCCCAAGTTGCTGAATAGTCAGGAGTCGAGACTCGATCAAGGATGAGGATGGGTTTTGCGCTGTGTTCGGGATAGGGTTGGAATGAGATGATAAACACAGCTAAACAGTGAACAACAAATTTAATTGGAGGATTGTTAGTTAGGACACCGGGAGAGATAAACTCCCTCCACTTTCCTAATAGCACCGCGGTATCTTTAATGTCCACCTGAACAGGGACCGCAGTTTAACGTCTACACCAAAGGATGGTACCTCCGACAACGTAACACCCTCCAGCACCACAGAGGAATGTCAGCTTGGAGTATGTGGTTCCAAGTCCCACTGTGAAGCTCGAAATTACATACCTTCTGACTCAAGAGCACTACTGAGCCAAACTGACACACATTTACAGGAAAGTGCAGTGGCTATTATTTTGTAATCAAACCAAATCAAGCCAATTTATGCACAGCAATGCCTCACACATAGTCATAAAGTGAATGACCACTTTATCTGGTGGAATCCTAGGGCATGTTGGTTGGAGCACTTGTCTGACAAGCAAGAGTTAAATTCCTGAGCAGGGCAGAATGGGCAGGGCAAAATTTACCTAGCAGTAGGAACCCAGTTGTTAGTCGACTGGTAGATTGCTAACCAACGAGTAATAATCTCTCCAAACAAATAATGTGGTCACTCAATCCACAACTGTTGTGCACAATTGGCTATCACATTTCACCCACAAAATACACAGTCAATTCACTCTGCTGTGTATTTATGAAGCACTTTGAGATGTCCTGAAAACCTGTAAGGTGGAGTCCTGTAGCTTAGTGGTTAGAGGACTTGCCTTATGAGCGTGAGATCTGTGTTTTGAATCCAGGCAGGTCCGGGTGAAAACTTGGACAAGATTTGTTACTCCACACACCTAATAATAATCCGTCCCAAAAAACCTATAATAAATTGGTCATTTCAATCCACGACTGTTTGTGGGACACTGCTGTGCACAATTGGCTACCACATTTCGCCCACAAATATACAGTCAATTCACTTTACAGTATATTCTGTGAAGCGCTTTGAGACGTCTAGAAGATGTGAAAAGCGCTATATCAAAATGCAATGATTATTATTATTTTATTGATAAGGTGCTATATCAAATCCAAGCATTATTATTGTTTGCCAGGATTCCAGAACACATTCCCTTGTCTTTTGGGACAGTGTCACAGAATCTTTAACGCTCACTTGTACAGGCTTAGATGGACCTCAGTTTAACATGGCGCTGTCAGCGATGTTGTCCTTCAGATGAAATGTTAAACTGTGGTCCCATCTATACCTGTTTAGGTGAATGTTAGAGTCCCCGTTGCCCTATTAAAAAGAGAGGTATATCTCCTATTGACCTGGCCAATAAACCCACAGGTAAAATTGGTAACTCACTGCACGGCTGTTTGTGGGGACATTGCTGTGTGAAAATTAGCTGTCCTATTTGCCTACAAAATACACAGTAACTGCACTTTAGAGCCCCTCAAACCCCTCAAAGCACAACATGCAAGAATTGTTACCTAGTTATGTATCCTGTGATACGTTGTAAAAGAGGACAGTGTTCTCCGGGATCTTGGCCAACATTCCAAACTCACCAGATAAATCAATCATCTGTTGCACGGCTCTCTTTCTCTCTCTTTCTCTCTCTCTCTCTCTGTGTGTGTGTGTGTGTGTGTGTGTTTTCTCGAGGTTCTTTCCTAAAATACAGGACCACTTCAAAGCTGAAAAGTTAACAACTTGATAAATTTCACAGTCTGGAGTCTCCACGTGGGGGGAGAGGATAGATGGGCCAGGTTCCGTCCAACCATCAATTATAATAATAATCTTTGTTATAGTTCCTGATCACATCATTGAGATGTTTCAACGAGCCTCACAGAATATACTGTAAAGTGGATTGACTGTACATTTTGTGCGTTAAACAGGGCAGCCATGCTCACTGTTCACAGCAGTGTTCCACACACAGTTGTGGATTGAGTGACCACATATTCAGTGTGGGTGGAGGGTGGTGGTGGTGGTGGGGGACGGGGGAGGGCATGCAGCGGGTGGTTGATTATTACCTCAGGAAAGTGATCCGCCAATCGACCACAACCAGGTCATTACTTACTGACAGGTAAACACAGATGTGTGGAGTAAGGAAACCTGCCTAATGTTTTGCCCTGCCCAGCAATCGAACTCAGGTCCTCTCGCTTGCGAGGCGAGTACTCTAACTATTACTCCACATGGAGACGTGATGGAAATTACCTGCTGGGAGCTCGGATATTAAAGGCAGTGGAGCGAGTGCAAGCATCAGCAGTCGAGGCAGAGTTCTCTAAAATATGGGACAATTTCAAAGCTGTAACATTAACAGCTTGATGAATTTCAGATCTTGGATTATGCATAAGAGGGAATGAACACAGTCTCCTTAAAATCATCAATTACCAATATCAAAAGCAGGCAGGTCTAAAGAATCGCACATTCTCAGCTCTCAACAAACAGCTTCCAATGTATCGATTTCACTCTTATTGCATACTTTCCCTCACCTTAAGGGGGATGAGTGTGTGGGGGTGGGGGGCACAGTTGAGGATTGGGGGAGTTCTCTGCTGTGGGATTCACAGGAAATCTAGACAGGAAACCCCAGGAGGAGGGAGATTCTGGGAGAAGCGAAGGATGACAACAGACTGGGAACTCTGCCCGTCCGTGGGTGAGACTTGATCCATCTCTGGCCAAATTGTCTGCCTCCTTGAGTTCCTCTGAATGTGTTACTTTGGGAATAGCCCGGTGGATTAATCCTTTAATCTCTCCATCTGCTCTATGCATTACATCACTCCTATCTCTGACTCTTTTTTGCTCTCTCTCTCTCTCTCTCTCACACACATACCCTCCTTATTCCATTCTTTATTTAGCTTGCTTACACATCATATGCGTAGCATATTAGTTAGAGCACTTGACTTGGTGAGAGGACCCGGGTTTGATTCCCGGGCAGGGCAAAACCTTAGCCAAGTTTCCTTAGTCCACATGCCTCCGTTTAACTAGCAGTAAGCAGGAACCCAGATGTTAGCCTATTGGCAAATCGCTTTCTGGGGATAATAGTCCCTCCAAAAACATACGAACAAAATGTGATCACTCGTTCCACGACTGTCTGTGGGACACTGCTGCGCACACTTGGCTGCCGAGTTTTGCCCACAAAATACGCAGTCAGTTCACTTTACAGTTGATACTTTGAAGTGCTTTCAGCCATCTCAAAGACGTCACCCGACTACCCATCTATCTCTCATTCCCTCCCTTCCTCTCTCATTTTCTGTCTGCATTTCCCTCTGATGTGCTTCCAGTTACAGAAAGAAAAACATCTTCAAAATCAATCTTAATTGGGAAGACGGTTCATTTTTTTTGGAAAGCAACAACAGCATTATTAACAATTCTCCACTAACTCAAAAGTTGAAACAGAAATGGCTTTAAGATTTGGTGGGCATTTGTGACCTCAACTTTATCATAAACTGCCTCTCTCTCCCTCCCTCCTGCCCTCCCTGCCTCCCTCCCTCCCTCCTTTCGTTCTTTCTTTTTTTCTTGTTCTCTTTCTTTCTCGCTCTCTTTCCTTCCTTCCCTCCTTCTTTTCTTTCAGTGAATATCTTCACAGTGTTCAGCCCCAGAGACTGTGTATATTTCAGTACTTTACCTCTATGAATCTGGATTCCAAAGCAATCCTGACAAGAGAGCGATCTATCACTTGATTTCTAGGAAAGGACCGAGTACTCTGTGTCCCTTTAAATAACATTAGGACAATAAATCAGATGAAATTCACGGAATTGTGACCCCTGTTTCCTTTCGGCAATGGATGACATTCATGGAGATACAGCTGAACTGTCATTATTTATTCCTGAGAACCTGGAGACATCCTGCCCTCTCATTCCTCCAGAGACCACTGTTCCCCTGTAGATCCTGAGGATTATTAAAGAGCTTCCTGCTGCATCAATTTATCTTCCAGGAATTCCATGTGAAGGATCCAATATTACCATTAACATCTGACACGGTTTCAAAACAATGCAACGCAGCACATATTTAATAAAAATAATAACCCTTGCATTTTACCCACAAATATATGGTCAATTCACTTTACAGTACATTCTGTGAAGCACTTTGAGACATCGATAAAATGTGAAAAGTGCGATATCAAATGCAAGGATTATTATAATTATATGGCGACTTATCACACCTTTGAGATATCTCAAAGGGCTTCACAGCATATACTGTAAAGTGGATTCATTGTGTATTTCAGGACAAATGCGACACCCAATTGCACACAGCAGTGTCCCCAAAACAGTCATGAGTTTAGTTAGCCAATTTTCTTTTTGAAGGGACTATTATCCACAGAAATCAATTCATCAGTCAACTAATGGTTGTAGGTAAGTAGGTAAGTATTCCTACTTCCGCTAGGTAAACAGAGGTGGGTGGAGTAAGGAACATTGCCTGAGGTTTCTCCATGCCAGGAATTGAACCTGGGTCAAGTGCCTTTCACGTCGGGAGGAAATCTCAAGGCAGTTATCAATTTTGTCTGGGCTCTCGAGCTAGGGTTGGGAGCCTAGGGTGTTTGTGGAGAGGAAAGCTGAAAGGCTCTCCATAAATGTCAACAACAACAACTTGCTGGGCAGCGTCTCGGAGCACTTCACAATGGCAGAGCCAGAGGCTGAGCCAGAGGGAGGGAGAAGGTGACGTGAAAGTGGGAAAGGAGGGATGAGGTGAGGGGTTGAGGGAGGGATACAAATAAATATCATTTGTATTGGTCAGAAATGACTGACTTTGCGGTAATAAGGTCGCTACTGAGATCACTTCCTGTGTGTAGGGTGTGCATGTCTGTGACTAGGAAGTGATTCTGAGGATGGACAATGTTGGAAAAGATTTTTTAAAAGTAACCCAATATTTGGATGAGATGTTAAACCGAGGTCCCATATGCCTGTTCTGCTGGAAGTCAAAGATGTCATAGCACTATTGGAAAAGAGAAGAGAGCATCTCCTGGTGTCCAGGCCAACAAACATGCCAAATTAAATTGGTCATCCATTTCAGCTTCTGTGTTGGCCCACACATACACAGTCATGCTACTTTGCAGTAAAATTCTGTGAAGCACTTTGGGATATGTGTGCAATTGGCTGCCATGATTTGCCCACAAAATATTCAAATTCACTTAGCGGACTCCGGCCTGATTCACGTCCCCCATCTCATTCACCCTACCATTGGCAAGCGGGCTGTCAGCCACATGCCCCCATCACAGAGTCCCTCTGCTTCAAACCCCCTCTCCTTCCTCCTTGAAGACCCATCAAGAGCCTCCTCTTCGACCATGCATTCAATCACCCTCCTTCACCTCATTCCCCCCTTGTCCTCCATTCTCCCCAATCCTGATCCCCAGCTCGGGTTTGAGACACTGATTGTCCAGCACCTTGGGGGCAGAATCCCAATGTGAAAGGCGCTATCCAAATGTGATTTTGTTGTTGCTATCACATTGTTGAGATGTCTTAAAGCGCTCCACAGAATATTTTGTAAAGTGGATTGACTGTGTGCTTTATGTGCAAAAAGTGCCAGCCAATTGGGCACAGCAGTGTGTCACAAACAGTCAAGGATTGAAGGATTTGAGGGATTATTTCTCCCAGAATGTGATCCACGAACAACCGGGTTCCTATTTACTGCTAGGTAAAGAGAGACAAATGGAGGAATGCTCTGAGAAGCTACATGGTTGAAGGGTGCTTAATAAATACAAGCTGTTGTTGTTGAAATCACATCCTTAAGATTTTTTCGAAATACTTCGAAATACTAATAATCCTTGCATTTGATATAGCACTTTTCACGTCTTCTGAATGTCTCAAAGTGCTTCACATGAATATACTGAAATGTGAATTGACTGTATATTTGTGGGTGAAATACACCCAATTGCGCACAGCAGTGTCCCACAAACAGTTGTGGATTGAGTGACCATTTTATTATTGTTTTTTTTCTTGAGGGATTATAACAAGCATGTGGAGTAAAGAAACTTGCGCAAGGTTTCACTCTGCAAGGAATGAAACCCAGGTCTCATGTTTATGAAGCAAATGCTTTAACCACTCAGCCACAAGACTCCACAAATCTATTATAAAGTGAGATGACTGCTGTGGGCAAACCCTCTTAACAGATTTACATACAACAATGTCCAACAAACAACCTTCAAATAAGCAGCCAATTTTTATTGGGTTGGATTGTGAGAAACTCTCTTCTCTTTTCCAACAGATTTACAGGTTCTTTTAACCTGCAGCAGAGCAGGCCAGAGAGTATGGATTGGTTTGAAATGTGAATGCGTGGAAATCTTGAAATCAATCCGTTCTGCAAGGGCGCTGTATTGAATGGATTATTTTTCTTCTGAATCAGGGGCCCCAACAGATTTCCTGAAAAGCTGAGCAGTTGCTGGTGAGGAGGCAGAGCAAAGGAAATTAAGATTCAGCATATACCTCATTCATGGTTTGGCTCCTGTTTTGTTATCAGTGGATGCAGTCTGGGACTGAAAATGTAGACCGTGATTCAAGAGAAAAAAATTGATTTAAATGCATTAGAGCATCCAACAGTATAAACAGGAGGCACCCAGGGGAGGCTGGAGACTGGAGTTCCATGCAGTGGAAAGTGGAATATTACTGGAAATAATAATAATTATCCTTGATTTGATAGAGTGCCTTATCATGTCGTTCTGACATCTCGAAGAGTTTCACAGGGTGTATTGTAACGTGAATTGACTGTAGCTTGTGGGTGAAACACGCCAGCCAATTACACACAGCAGTGTCCCACAAATAGTCATGGATGGAGTGCCAAAATCATTAGTATTTATTCCTTACTCCACACATCTAATAATAATACTCCAAAAAAAAACAATAATAAAATTGGTCATTTCAATCCAATCCACGACTGCTTCTGGGACACTGCTGTGCACAATTGGCTGCCATATTTTGTCCACAAGTATAGTCAATTTCCTTTACATTTATTCTGTGAAGCACTTTGAGACATCTAGAAGACATGAAAAGCGCTATATCAAATGCAAGGATTATTATTAATATATTCTACTGTTTTTGGATCCTTTATTACTTCCAGAAAGGTAATCCACCGATCGACTAGCATTTAATACCACTTGTGCATAGTATGAACTATGTCAAACTAATGTAAACTCTTGAAATACACCTGGTAATCATGAGACAAATGACTGAAACAGTATAAAACTTCCTTGAATATTTGTCCTTTACAATAACAACAACAACAACTTCAATTTATATAGCGCCCTCTACGCTGGACGGCGTCTCAGAGTGCTTCACAGTAGCGGATCCCGGGACCGAGCCAGGGGCAGGGATGAAAAGGTGTCCAACGGCGCAGTCAAAGAGAAACGTCTTTAGCTGTGATTTCCTTTATCCAGATAATGATGATGTATAATGCAATCTTTGAGTTGGACACACTTTCACTAGATTAAAGATGCTGCATACAATATTGCATACAATATACTGTACTCCAATATACCGTACTCCACAATTTAGATCTGTGATACCACAATTTACTGATTGTGCTTCACATAACCCCCTCTAGGCTCCCAACAAAGCCAACAGGGGTCTGCCGGGAGATATACTAACATATACTAATTCTTGCATACACATATGGAAATTATTATCCTAAAGGAAGCCCACTGGAGCTCTCTTCTCTAATCCAATTCTCCTGCTCTCCCCATCATGTCTGTGCTTCCCTCCCTCACTCTGTTCGCCTTTCCCATTTTCAAGCGAAAGACCTTTCTTTTCGACAGTGTTTTTGATCACCTTGTTACCCCAGGCCCGACCCTGGGATCTGTTATTGGGAAGTGCTCTGAGATGCCGTTTGGCGTGGAGGGCACTATATAAATCCAAGTTGTTGCTGTTGGTGTGCTCACTCCCCCACTGGAGCTCTCTACTCTAAACCCATTTCCCTACATAATCTATTTGTACACATCAATGCTTGCAAACAGCTGGAATAATGCCTACAAATATCTGAGAGATTGTTGTGTAAGTTGCTGCGAGAAATATCCCCCCTCTTTTCAAAGATGGGATGTTATCACGTCTTCGAAACATCCCAAAGCGCTTCAGAGGGTATACTAAAGTCAAATGACTATGTTTTGTGGGTGCACACAATTTTACTCACTGGTGTCCCATAAACATTAATGGTTTGAGTGACCAAATTAGTCTATTTATCTTCAATTTAGTTTTTTTGAAGGGATTATTACTCTGGACAAACAATCCACTAATCAACTGACAACTGTGTTCTTAATTACTGCTGGATAATCAGAGGCATGTGGTGAAAGGAAACTTGCCTGATGTTTTACTCTGCCCGGGACTTGAACCCACATCCTCTCACTTGTGAGGTGGGTGCTCTAACCCTATGCTATAGGATTGCAAGATCAAATTACACGGTTACTCTACTTAGAGTTTAGTGAGGTTTTCACATAATGGGCGCTGCACCAATTCAGGGATTACTATGATTGTTCTCTTGTTGTGTGTGATTGCCCAGCCAATTAGTGACATAACCCTAGTCCATCTTTCACTCCCGTCGACATTGAAAAGGCAGTGGAAATACACTGTATTTCCTGTGAGAGCCTCCAAAAGTCAAGGAATGTTGATGTTGGCTAGATTCAGCATCAGAACAGTTTCCCTCCAATGCAGACATACCCATTTGTCAAAGAGAGCCTGGCTTTGCCAGCACTGGGCTCATCAGGTGGCATACTCTGAAAAAAAAAGGAGGTTCTCTCACAACAACAACAACAAAATTACATTTGCATAGTGCCTTCCATATTGGGAGGGCATCCCAATTCACTGGAGAGCCAGTATTTCAGACCTGAGATGGGGTTGGGATCATGGAGGGTGGAGGGAAGGGAAAAGGAAACCAAAGGCATGGTCAATGAGTGAGATCTTGAGGAGGGACTTGAAGGAGGCTAAAGGGAGAAGGCAGAAGGATTGTGGGATGGAATTCCAAAGGTTGGGGGTTAAAGTGGCTGAAGCCACGGGGTTAGAGTGGGTGAAGGCTCGCCCACCGATGGTGTGTCAAGGAATATGGAGCAGGCTAGAGCCCCTGAGCAGAAGGAGAGGTTGCTAGGAGGTCACAGAGGTAGGGTGGGGAAAGACCAGGAAGAGCTTTAAAGTTGAGGGTAAGCATCTTGAATTGAATCATCTGAATGATGGGGAGGCAATGGAGTCGGGAGAAAATGGGGGAGATGGAGTCATGGAGCTTGATGCTGGATAGATGTGGGAGAGAAAAGACAGTTGAGGATCGATTAAGACATTTAGGTTCCTGACTGGCTTGGTGTGGTGGAGTGTCTAACTATGGAGGTTGAGGCTGCCAGTGCCTGAGGTGCAGAGGTGCTAGCATGTTCCAGTCAGGGGGGCCACGATCTTGTTGAGTTCGCTCTCATCCGGGATTTGATGTCTGACAGGCAGTCATGAAGTGAAGTGACCAATTTAAAAAAAAAAAAAATATTGAGGGATTATTATCAGACATGTGGAGTAAAGAAACTTGCCCAGGGTTTCACCCTGCCTCGAATTGAACCCAGGTCTCTCACTTGCGAGGCGAGTGCTCTACTCACTGAGCTACAGTGACTCCACAACCAATTCACTCTGCATTGTTTTAAATACCTGAATGACATCTCCGTTCAACCTCTGCAACATTCTGCATATCTATCTAATCGGAAACTTTGAGGAGAGAAATCTGCAGTCAGATTTTCCATTCTTTACAAGAGACATTAAATTGATCATCCGTCTGCCTTCTCTTATAAAGCTGTCTAATAATAATCCTTGGTTTTGTTTGTGGTATCTTATCACATTGCCAAACATCTCAAAGCACTTCAGACAATATACTGTATAGTGTAGTGACTGTGTATTTGTAGGTGAATACAGCAACCAATTTGCACACAGCAATATCCTACAAACAGCTGTGAAGTGGGTGACCAATCATAACTGGGGGAATTTTTGACCAGGACATATGAGAGAGAAACCTCCTTTCTTTTCAAATGGTGTCGGGGATCAGTAAAATACAAATAATCCATCATGTCATTTAGGCATTTCAAAGTACATTACTTCACAGGATGTCCTGTAAAGTGAATTGGTTATATTTTGTGAGCAATTGCACATAGTAGTGTCCTACAAACAGTTGTGGATTGAGCAACCAAATTATTATTTATTTTTTGAAGGGATTATTATGCCAGAAAGTGATTGCCCAACTGACTTACAACCAGTTCTAATTTACTGTTAGGTAAACAGAGGTGGAGTAAGGAAATTTAACTAATGTTTCGCTCTGCCTCGGAACTGAACCCGGATCCTCTAGCTTACGAGGTGAGTGCTCTAACCACTAAGCTACAGGACTCTATCTGAGCAGGCAGATGGGGACTCGGTTTAATGACTCAACTGAGGATGCCACTTTAATGGAGCTTCAGGCTAGACTGTGTGAAGTCTAAAGTCCCAACATGGGACTTGAAACAGCAACCATCTGACTCAGAGGCAAATGTGTTACCAACCACTCCAGGCTGACACCTAGCTGATAAATCAATCTGCCCAGGCCTTTCTTCTTAGCAGGTACAATACTAAAGATGACAGGAACTTGTGCTAACTGACTACACTACCCATTCCTTTTAAGATGTGAAGTGAAACATAAATTTTGAATGCCCCATTCGTTTGATGTATGTTGAATGAGAATGATGCAGAAACCATAGATTAAGTGGGAGCATGTGTGGTCAGGCTGGGAATGTCTCTACTTACTTATTACAACATCACTTTAACACATCAATCAGATAATACAGGGCAAGGACATGTCTCAAGGCTCATTTGGAAGCAACACACCCAAGTTATCTACAATAATAATAATTCTTACATTTGTTACAGCACCTTATCACTTTGTTGAGACAAAGATACAATTTTGTGGATGAAACACATCAGTAGGTTATGCACAGTAATGGGCTACAAACAGTCATGGAACAAATAATAAATTTTATTTGGAAAATATTTGGCCAGAAGACTGGGAGAGAGAAATGCCAGACTCTTTTCAAATAGTGCCATGAATAGGCACATGAGACCTTGGTTTAAAGTCTCTTCTGAAAGACAGCATCTCAGACAATGTAACAAAAACAAAATTACACTTGTAGAGCACCTTTCACCCACCACCCCACCTGTTTTAGAGTATAAACATAGACTATGTGATTTCAATTCCTAATATGCAGCTTGTACCCATAACCTTCTGACTCAGACAAACAACCGGGTTCCTATTTACAGCTACATAATCTGAGGTGTGTGGAGTCAGGAAATTTGCCTAAGGTTTCACCCTGCCTGGGAATCGAACCCTGGTATCCTCACTTACATGGTGAGTGCTCTAACCACTAAGTACAGGACTGTTATAGGCGGCTTTTTCATCAGAGAGAATGAGAGGGGGAATGTAGGAACTGAGAAAGGAAATAATTTTTAAAAAATAAAAAATAAAAGTTAAAAATTTAAGAAAACTGATCATTAGCTCGGTTGTTTTGGGACATTGTTGTGTGCAAATTGGCTGCTGCATTCACCCATAAAACAGTCACTTCACTCATCTTTAACAGGCAGATGGAATGCATGGAACTTGCAGTCTGGTTTGGAATTTCTGTCAGCAAGGGGATGGGTTTCCACATGTGAAGCACCAGGTGAAGCAAAAAATCATTAGATATCTATCTTGTTTCCTCTTAAAAGCTAAGGATTGTGACTCAACCACTACTCTGGGCATAGACCACAGTGCCTTACGCCTCCAGATATAAAATCAAGCGTTCTGTGATGTGCTTTAGAACATGCTCCCAACTGTATCAAATGTAAGGATCACTGTTATTACACATCAACATTTCTGTATATTGAATTAGAAATCACATTCTCACTCTGAAAAAGGAGGAATCACTCAAAGTATGGAGGAAGGGAGACAAAGGTAAATGGTACTGTACTGAAAGAATTGCTCTTAAAAGAAGCAGCACAGACATAATGGACTGAATAGGCTTCATTTGTACTGTATATTTCTCTAATAATAATAATTTTTGTGGATGTTGTTGCAATAACTTTTGTATAGTATTTGGTATAGTGCCTTATTCTGTCGTCTAGATGTCTCAAAGTGCTTCACAATATTTACCGTAAAGTGGAGTGATTGTATATCTTGTGGGCAGTTTCAACAGCCAATTTTCACATAGCAATGTCCCGCAAACAATGTCCCCTCAAGACTCTCCTCTTCGATGGACCCATTGGCAATTCCCAATCTCCCCCTTCCCTCCCCCCGTCCTCAGCTCGGGTCTGAAGCAATAACTGTCCAGTGCCTTGAGATGTCCTCCTGACGTGAAAGATGCTATGCAAATGTAATTTTGTTGCTGTTGAATTTAATAAGTGATTTTTTAAAATCTGGGTGATTGTTGGTTAGGACACAAAGAGAGAGAGAAACTCCTTTTTCTTTTTGTGTAGCAACATAGGATCTTTGACATCCACCTGAATAGGAACAGACAGAAGCTAGTTTAATATCTCATCAAACATCAGCACCTCTGACAATTCAAATGCATTGCAACACCACTCAACACTGCACTGGAGAGTCAGCTCAGCTGCTACATTCAATATCCCCAACTTGGGCTTGAACCCACAGCCCTATGTTTCTCTGAGCCTCTATTTGACTGTCTCCGGGCACTTGCATGGACCTTGTGCCCTCCATTGCACCATTGGTGGCTTCACTTTCAGCCACTGTGCCCCCAAAGCTCCAGAACTCTCCCTCAATCATGTCGCCTTGCCCCTTTTTTCCCCACTTTCAGTTGGCACCTGACCATCCTCATTGACCATACCTACAGACACCTCCTCCTCCCCCCTGGCTCATCATCATGCTCTGCCAGCATCAAGCACTCTGGGATTCTATCCTGTATGAGAGGTGTTATATAAATACAAATTGTTGTTGTTGTTTGTTGCGGTAACAATGAACTGTACAAGACCTTGGTTGGATCACAGTTGGACTCTGCTTTGTACAAACTCTCCATTGTGTAAAAGATACAATGGTTCAGTCTTGAACAGCGACAGGAAAAATTGGCGCTTTATTATCCATTGGAGCTGAGAAGGTTTGAGGGATGACCTGATAGAGATCGTCCTGGGTTACAATCGGGTGAACAAAGAGAGATTATTTATCTCCACTGGTTGACCAGTCAGTCACGAGAGAGAGGCTCAAATTTACATCATCACAGAGAGTATTAAAGAGGAGGTTAGAAAACCCTAAATAATTACACAGAGGGCAGCAGGAATGTAGAATTTTCCACCACAATAGTTGAGTCACAGTCTATCAATTCATAGACTCGCACAGAGTTACACAATAATGATACTAATAATAATCCTTGTATTTGGTACAGAGTCATACAATGTCAAAATGTCAAATTATATACCATAAACTGGGTGAATTCGGCAGAAAATATGCACTCAAAAATGTCCCACAAACAGCTGTGGAGCGACTGACCAATTTTATTTGGTGGATTGTCTGCCATAGAATGGTACAATTTGGGAACAGGCAATCCAGCCAGATTAGTCCATGACAATGTTTATATTCCACACCAGCCGCAACCTTTCCTCTTCCCCACCACTATATCCATGGAGTCCCGTAGAATAGTGGCTCCTAAGCTCATCTTGAAGGATCTGTGTTCAATTTCTGGGCAGGGCAAAAGCTTAGCCAATTTTCCTTACTCCAAACACAGTTCTGTTTACTCAGCAATTGGTAGGAACTGGTTATTAATCAATTGGCAGAATATCTTCCAGGGCCATGCTGGGTAGTGTTCCAGAGCACTTAACAATGGTGGAGGCCATTGCAGAGTCAGTGGAAGGGGACCATAGACATGATTGAAAAGGAAGTCTTCAGGTGCAACCTGAAAATGGGGAAAGGTGAGGCTAGGCCAAGCAATTGAGCTTCATTGTTGTGGGTCATAGTGGCTCAAGCTATGGCTGACAATGGTGGAGGATTCATGGGACAAGGAGGAGGCCGGAGCCAGTAGAGCAGAGGTAGCAGGTAGTGCTGCGAGGAGAGAGGAGTTTGGAGGAATAGAGGGGTGCCAAGGCTTGGAGGTAATTAAGTGAGTATCTGTGAGAGGCAAACAATGGAGTTTGGCAAGGATTAGGTTAATCAAAGTGTGGAGTTTAGTGCCGGTGAGAATGCTGTTGGTGGAATTTTGGATGAGTTTAATTTTGTGAATAGGGTAGAAGGAAAGACTGGTGAGGAGGGAATTTGTGTAGACCAGCCAAGTGGTGGTGAGGGTGTGGACAAAGATTTCAGCAGCTTGTAGAGTGAGATATTGTTGGAGATGGGCAATGTTGAGGAGGTGGAGGAAAGCGGTCCTGATCAGGGACCAGGTATAGGGGAGAATGGATAATTGGACCTGACATCTAAGTTGCGCATGGGTTAGAGAATATTAAGGACTGATCAGATAGGTTGAGGAGGTTGGAACCGCAGGACAAAGACATTGATGAGAGCCAAAGAGAACAGCTTCTGGCCTGTTGATGTTTAACTGCAAGAAATGTCTGCTTATCGAGGTCTTGATATCTGACAGACAAGCTGACTGAACATTGGATGATTGGTGAGTTGCAGATGGAGGAGGGGATGTAGAGTTGAGTATGTGGAAGTTAACCCAGTTGCTGCAGGTGACATCATTGAGAGGGAGCATGTGGATAAGGAAGAGAAGGGAACCTAAAATGGAGCCCTAGGATATCCCTCGGGTGACTGAGCATGGACAAGAAGAAAAAACATTTGTGGAAATGTAGTGCTAGTAGTTTGTAAGGTAGGACTCGAACCAAGTGAGTGTGGTCTCATGAGGTGGATGAGGGAGGAGAGTAAGTGGAGCAGGATGGGGTGGTTGACTGTCGAACATGATAGAAAGGTCCAAGAGAACAAGGAGGCAGAGGGAGTCCTGGTCACAATAGAGAGGACATTGTTTGTGACTTTCACAAGTGCTGTCCCCTTTCTGTGGAAAGTGATCTGCCAATTAATTTGCAACCAGGTTCCTACTTACTGCTCGGTAAACAGAGGCATCTAGATTGAGGAAGCTTGCCTAAGGGTTTGCCTCAACCGGGAATCAAACCTGGATCCTCTCACTTGCAAGGCGAGCACTCTAAACAATAAGCTACAGATTCCCCCACAGGGTTGCATTTTATTTTACTGGCTGATATAAAAGGCATGTGTTGTTTTTGTTTATTCTATACATTGTTAGATGGCATGCAAGCTCCTGAATCCCACACAGTCAACAATTTTTTCCATCCGTGCAGCTGAATCATTGAACTAAAGAGGATGGAATTTCATGAACCTGGGAAATAGGCTGAGTCAGATGTCTGTAATCAGCTAGACCAGTGGAGCCCGAGGATAAACAAGGAATCAGTCTACTGCTCATGGAGACAGGCTAAACTGCGGTCACACACACTTTGTCAGCACAAATCAGGCACTCTCTGACTCTGAGCTTTCTCCCATAAAGCAGGTATGTCTGGTATCCAGTAGCGAGCTCACCAAGCAAACGAGAGGTCCCGGATTTGATTCACAGGTGGGGTTAAACCTTAGGAAAGTTTCCTTATTCCACATGCCTCTGTTTACCTCTATTTTATTCTGGAGGGATGTAATTGGTTGCCACATTTTCACCCACATATATACAGTCAATTCACTTTATAGTAGCGCTTTGAGATGTCTAGAAGACGTGAAAAGCGCTATATCAAATGCAAGGATTTTTATTATTATTATATCTTACTCAATTCCAGAAAGTATTAGGGTGTAGGTTGGCAAGGCTTGGGACCCCACACAGTGCTGCAGTCTAACCAGCAAACATCGTATAGCTTGCCATTGATATTGTTTTCTGACAAAGCTTTTCTGCTGCTTGTCCATTAACCCTATCCATTTTTGTAAATTGGCTGCCTCATTTTCAGACTAAATGCACCTCGTAAAATGCTGTGAAGCAATTTGTGATAATAATAATAAACCTTATATTGGATATAGTGCCTTATCACAGCTTCTAGGCATTTCAAAGTGCTTCACAGAATATACTATAAAGTGAATCGACATATGTGGATGAAACTCAGCCAATTGCGCTCAGCAGTGTCCCACAAACAGTCATGGATTTAAATTACCAATTAATTATTGTTTTTTGTTAGGGATTATTGTTAGGCATGTGGAGTAAGAAAATTTGCTCAAGGTTTTGACCTGCCTGGAATTGACTCCAGGTTTCTCACTTGTAAAGGGAATACTCTAACCACTGTGCTACAGGACTCCAAGATGGGGAAGGAGGGAATGAGGTGAAGTGGTTGAAGTAGGGAGTTTCAAAGTGAGTTTTGGTTCCTTGTGGCTGAAAGCACTGCTGCTGATGGTAGAGCAGAGGATTCGAGGGATAAGGAGGAGGCTAGACCCAATAGAGCGGAGGCAGCGGGTACTGCTGTGAGGAGAACGGAGTTAGGGAGTTAGTGAAGGGATTTAAACACAAGTGTGGGGATTTTTAAGTCAAAGTTTTCCATTTTAACTGCATTTAATTCTCCACATTCAATAGCAGTGACCACATTCTGGCAAAGATAGCTTATATGAATGGCTCCTTGATGTCATGACCTAACAATGAGGCTTTGCAGGCGATTTAGGCTTGGCAGGAGCTTTGCCATATTGGAGTGGTTGAGATGTCAAACCGAGGTGCTGTCTGATTCTCCCAAAGTGATCAGAGCAGAGGAAAGACAGCAGTCTCAGTGGGCTCCAGTCACCATTACCCCTCCTCCACTACATCCAGTTTCAGGGCCAAAGTAGATCATAATAATACTTGCATTTGATATACCGCCATATCATGTCTTTGAAACATCCCAAAATGCTTCTCAGAATATACTGTAGAGTGAATTGACCGTATATTTTGTGGGCGAGTTGCCGGCAATTGCATACAGCAGTGCCCTCCAAACAGTTATAGATTGAGCGACCAAATTATTAGTATTTTTTAAGGGATTATTACCTCTGGAAAGATGGAATACTCCTTAATTCTGTCACTAGGTTGGCTCCAAACTCACCTGTTAGGCTGGCTCGAGTTTTACCTTTAGTCTTGCTCTAACATCACCTAACAGATTGGTTCAATCAATATTGGTTTGAGTACTTGCATCGCAAGCGAGAGGACTTGGATTGGATTCCCAGACAAGGCAAAACCTTAGACAAGTTTCTTTCCTCCATATACCTGCATTTATCTAACAGTAAATTGTTAGTCGATTGATGGATTGCTTCCGAAAGGTAACAATCTCTTCAAAAATAATAGTAATGTTGTCACTCAGTCCCCGACTGTTTGTGAGACACTGCTGTGCACAATTGGCTGCTATATTTTGCACACAAACATTCATTCAATTCACTTTACAGTATATTTTGTGAAGGGCTGTGAAAAATCTCAATGACATGATAAAGAAGGATTATTATTATTATTAATAATAATCTCCCACCAGGTCTCACCAGAAATACTCATCAATAGTACAGGCAGATGGGAGCTTGGTTTAACACTCTACTGTGCACAATTGGCTGTCATGTTTCACCCACAAATATACAGTCAATTAACTTTACAGTACATTCTGTGAAGCACTTTGAGACATCTAAAGACATGAGAAGTGCAATATCAAATGCAAGGATTATTATTATTATTATAACATCTCATTTCAAGTGGAGCTACCAGGGTGGTCCTAATTAGACAATGAGTATATCCTGAGTGCTCCTTTTGCCAGTCAGTGCTCACAGTGGTGCTCTGAGCAACATTAACTGAGTCAACCCCAGATTGGAAGTAGGTAAGCAGTTTGAGTCACTCCAGAAAGAGAGTGTGCATTCCGTTGCATCTATCTCTGGGGTTTCCAGGATGTGTAGGTGGGCTGCAATTAACCTTAAGTGTAGGTTTGCTTTGACTACACTTAAGCACTGTGATGGGTTTCCGCATATGTCAGACACCCGTTTGACCAAAGAGAATTAAATAGGGCATTACTATATTTATATATTATTATTTGTTGTGCTTCTTTGGAGAGATGTTAGATATAGGGATTATTTTTTGCTGGAGAAAGAAACTCCTCGTCTATCTCATTGCAATAATAAAAATCATAATAATAATCCTTGCATTTGATCATCGTTGAGGCATCTTAAATTGCTTCACAGAATATAATGTAAAATGAATTGACCATGTATTTGATGAGTGAAACGTGGAAGTCAATTGTGTACCAGCTGTCATGGATTAAGTAACCAAATTTATATTTATTCAACAACAGAATTGCATCTGTATATTGAAGTGATTATTACCCACAGAAATGATCCGCCAATCGTCTAACAGCCAGGTTCCTACACATTTCCTTACTCCACATGCCTATAATGTGCTTATGATTTGGTCCTGCCCAGGAATCAAACCTGGATCCTCTTGCTTATGGAGCGAGCGCGCTAACCACTATGCTATCGGACTCCACTTTTGACCAGTCAAGTTAAATCCTCAACATCTCTCTTTCACTCTGTCTTTTTCTCTCTCACTCTTTCTCTCTCCCTCTCTCTCTCTGTTGCTCTTCTGTCAGTCGGCCTCCCCTGTAAACAAATGTTTCCGTAGCCATGACAACACCCTTTCCACAACCCGCGAAAAGGCCTTGTAAACAACTGGTAATGCAAACAATTAAGATTAATTTTCTTCTCTCAGGAGACCATTTATAATTCTGCAGGACGGAGCCAAACTATTCCTCATCGTAACACTCAGCCGAGAATGTTTGGTAGAGATGTCACTTCCTATTTGACTGTTGAGTTCCAATTACTTTCTAATGTCCCAATTCCTTCTCTGGGGTGTTGTGGAGGGTTCAAGCCTCTGCTGCCTCTAGAGGGTGATCCAAGAACATGGCTTCTCATGTTTCCATACTTTGGCTTAGAGCAAAATATACTACATCAACAAATGCAACCACACTTCCATTTATATAGCACCCCTCACGTAGGCTAGCATCTCAGAGTGTTTGACTGTGGTAGAGCACAATGCAGAGCCTAGGGGGAAAGGGGAAATGACCAGGGGAAGAGGGGAAATGACCATAGGCACAGTTGGAGAGGAAGATCTTTGGGCATGATCTGAAAATGGGGAAAGAAGAGGCAAGGTGGAGGGATAGAGGTGCCATGCTCCAGAGTTTTAGGATAGAGTCAATAACAACAACAACAACTTTGATTTATATAGCGCCCTCCACGCTGGACGGCGTCTCAGAGCGCTTGTCGCTAAAAATGCAGCCACTAGTCATAGAACAGAGGGTATGGGGACATGTAGGAAGCAGGAGCCAGTGTAAACTGTTGCCTAGTGTAGAGGCAACAGTTTATGGATTGGGGGTAAGCAGATCAGATAGGAAGGGAGGTGGTAGGGTGAGAAGCAATTTAAAGATAAATGTGAGTGTGATTTGATCCATTCAGCAATTGGGAGCTAATGAAGTCTGACTAGAACTGATGAGATGGGGTACAAAATATGGAGTTTAGTACGGGTGTATATGTGGACGGCAAACTTTTGGATCAACTGGATCTTATGGATGGGTTAATTGGGCAACCAGCAAGGAGGGTATTTGAATAGTAATTTTGAATTTTTATTTAATAGGGCATTTTACAATATCTTTTACTCCGAGAGGATGTGAAATTCACTATAGGATTTACAGTTAAATCCTGTGAAACACTTTGAGACCTCCTTCAGATGATCTGCACCCAGCCTTTGAAAATCTGATGCACAGTTCCCTTGCTTTGCTCCCACCTTCATCTCCTCCAAGGCGCATCTCAAGACTCTCCACTTCAACCGCACCTTCAGGCACTCTTCTTCCCCCACTCTCCTTGCCCTCCATACCTCCTGATCCTAACTCCCAGCTCGGGTCAAAATCTCTGACTGTCCAGTGCCTTGGGACATCTTCCTGATGTGAAAGGCTTGTGCAACTGTAATTTATTGTTGTTGTTTTCCCCCATGAAAGTCACTGTGTCAAATATATTGCTTCCTTTCCACTGTCCAATTCCTTCACTCATCTAACATAAGCCTTAAGCACATCCACCCATCCCCTCCACTCCACCATTGGTGGCTGTGCCTTCAGCCACCACATCACTCACTCCCCACCTCAACAACAACAATAAATTGTATTTAATTAGTGCCTTTAACATTGGGTGAATGCCCCAAGTCGCTGAACTGCAGGATTGGATTTGAGAGGGGTGGAGATGGGACGATGACTGAAGATACAGTCAAAGAGGAGGGTCTTGAGATGGGTCAGGAAGGAGGCAAAGGAGGGGGCCAGGCAGAAGGACTCTGGTATGATGTTCCAGAGGGTGGAGGCAGAGTGGCTGAAGGTGGAGCAGACAGGGCAGGGGACATGGAGCTGGCCAGTGCTCACTGAGCAGAGGGAGCACACAGGTTGGTAGCATTTTAATCCTTCAATCTCTCTGTATCACCTCTTCTTTACCTTTAAATTCAACCTTAAGACCTATTGCTTTGAACTTGCCGAGAATCACCTTCCACTTTCCCCCCCTACCTTGGTATCTGATCCAGTATCTATGCAGATTTGTAAGATGCTATCCTGCATGATTTAATTTTTTGGTCAGCCTAGTGGATATGTGGATAACCATCACCATGCTATCCAAACCAAATTGAAAACCAAATTGAAATCCCTTCTACACATTAGATGCAATTTGACAGGAGCCAAGGCTTGGCCCTAGAGTTTGCGTTGGAGTCTAGCCAGCTAAAACCGTATAGCTTGCCATTGAAAGTGCTGTCTGGCAAGCTATGACCACACTACCTGTCATGACTTTGGCTTGCAGGGTTAACGGGAGCTATGTGGGAAGATTCTCAGTCTCCAGTGACTGGTCAGGCTTTCCAAGACCTGCCGATGAGCTAGGCTGTGCTGTCATCAGTGGTTCCCCAGAATACTGTGGACCTGCCTGACGCAGGAACTGGACTAGAGACTGTCACAGACAGCTGGCTCCATTCTGACATTCCCTTGCCAAACATCTCACTTTGGAGCCATTTCAGCTCCAATGGGAGATCCCTTCATCAGGGAACATCCTGTATAGACAATATAGAAATACAAATATCTCCCTCAAAATTGTTCCAAGCCACCCCCCCACCACTCCACACCCCTCCCTCCCCCCTACCCCCTGCCTCCTGTAACCCACCCTGACCTCCATGAAATAGCCGCCCACAGAGACTGAGATCATACAACTTAGTATCTCTCTGGAGGACCTTGCAGAGAGGGTGATGTCAGCCCTGAGTCAAATGAAGCCAGCTGTGTGGACAACACAGTGCTCCCTGACTTCCAGGACCTCACACAGCTAAACCGGACTTGACTTGTAAGTTCCGCTCAGCAGTATCAGTGTTAATCACCCTCTCACTATTCACAGGCTACCAGCAAACCAGCAGAATGACAGAAATGCTTGACTCATTGCATATCTACTGGTGCTCACTCCCCCAATCACAGTACAGAAGGTCTCCCCATGTCTTCTGTAAACAAAGCCCAAATGATTCAATAACTTCCACAGCTCAAGTCCTCACCAAGCTCTGCACATCGATCAACCCAGTCTTTGCCAGGTTCCACTGATTCCCTGTTACAGAATGGATTGATATCAAGATTTTCACTTTCAAATCCCTTCATGCTCTGGCAACTCCCTAACTCTACGATATGCTCACACCCCACTCCACTTCCCAAATTCTTTGCTCAGCTAGCTCAACACCATGTTTTAGAGAGTCTCATTCCCTCTGCTCCACCATCAGTGGTTGTGTTTTCTGTCATTATGCCCAGAATCTCCAGAACTCTCTACCTTAATCCCTCCAATTTAGCCCATTATATACCCACCTTCAAATAAACAACAATAACTGATTGCTTTTTAACAGTGCCTTTCATGTCGGGCAGAAGTCCTAAGCTGTGGACAGTCAAGGGTTTGCACCTGAGCTCAGGATTGTAGTCAATGGTGATTGACACCCAACTCTACCTTTCTGCTTCCATCCTCTACACCAGGACCACTTCTATCTTGATGGATTGTCTGTCACACATCAAATCCTGTATGACAACTAACTTTCTCCAACTGAACGTTGAGGAGACTAAGGCCATCTTGATTGGTTCCCGTCATCGCTTCCACATCTCAGGCATACATAGATATATAGATGTGGGAGTAAAACAACAACAACATGCATTTATGTAGCACTCTACACAACAGGTGGCATCTCAGAACACCTCTCAATGGCAGAGCCTGAGGCTGAGTCAAGGGGAGGGGAAGGTGACTGTAAGTGCAGACAAAGAGAATTGTCTTCAGGCGCAACCTGAAGATGGGAAAGGGCGAGGCAAAGGGGTCGAGTGAGGGAGTTCCAAAATGTATCAGCTATAAAATGTCTCGAGCCTGTTCCACCATTTTATAAAATCATGACTGATTTGTACCCCGAGTCCAGTTACCCTCTCTTGCCCTGTATCCCTTAATCCTCTGACATAATATTTCTAAAATGTGAATGGATCCAGCATCCATAGCTTTATGGGGGAGAGAGTTTCAGATTTCCACTATCCGTTGGGTGAAAAACGGCTTCAAAACTTCACTTCTAAATGGCCTAACTCTAATTTTAAGATGATGCCCCTTTGCTCTGGACTCCCCCACCAGAGGAAATTGTTTATCTGTAGCTACCTGATCGAATAGCTTCATTATTTTAAAAAACTTCAACCAGATCACCTTTCAACTTGCTGAATTCAAGGAATAGAGACCAATTTTTATTCAATCTGCTGCCCTAATACAATCCTTTAAGGCCTAGTATCATTCTGGTGAATCTGCGCTTTACCCCTTCAGAGCCATTATATCTTTCCTGAGGTTCAGTGCACAAAACTGAATGCAGTCTCCAGATGTGGTGTGACTAGCGCTGTGTATAGTAGAAGCAGCATTTCCCCTTCTTTATATTCCACCCCCTTGAGATAGAGGCCAACATCCCATTAACCTTTTTGATAACCTTTTCACCTAGGAGGACAGGAATTATAAATTTAATGCCCTAGAGGATGGGAGACAGTGACTCTGAATGATAATGAGGGTGATAAGGTAACAGAGTATCACAATAAGAACAACAAAATTACATTTATAGAGTGCCTTTCATGTCGGGAGGACATACCAAAGCGCTGAATAGTCAGGGGTCGGGACCCGAGCAAGGGGTTAGGGCTGGGTGGGGGAAGGGGAGGGAAAAAGTTGGGAGGGCATTAGAAGTCAGGATTGAAGAATGGGGTCTTAAGACTGGCCTTAAAGGACGGAAGGGAGGGAGCAAGGTGAAGAGACTGTGGGATGGAGTTCCAGAGTGTGGGGGTGGGGAGGCTGAAAGCAGTGTGCAACACTCCATGGTTGCATACTCCACCTTATTGAGCCAGTCTGGAACCTTGGTGTCTGGTTCAACACTCTCCTATAATTTAAACCTCATACCCATGCCATGACCTTGGCTGCCTTCCCCCACCTCTGCAACACTGCCTGACTCCACCACTGCCCACACCTACTCACTCAACACATCAGGCTCAACTAACCTAACTTCCTGCTTGTCAACCTTCTCAACTCATCTCTCCACAGGCTGGAAGTTATCCAGAACTCTGCAACTTATGACCTCTCTCACACTGATCTCTACGACCTTATCACCATACCTTCGGCCACAGTCCCATACCCCATATCCTTCACCCTTCTTGATTCCAACCGCCAATTTGAGTGAAAACCCTTAACTGTCCAGTGCCTTGTGATGTCCTTCCGACTTGCAAGCCACTTTATAACTGTAATTTGTTATGGTTGTTTCTGTTGATATAAGAAACCGGAGGAGGCCATTCAGCTGACCGGGCCTGAGTTTACTAGGTCTTGCAGATCATTTAATTCCATTAAATGCAGATCATTTAATTCTATTGCCCTTCGGATATCATCCTGATGTGAAAAGTGTTGTATCAATATAATATTGTTATTGTTGGATATTTGTGGATTAGTACGGGGGCCAATTTGCAAACAGGCAAGGACTAGTTCCACCTGGGGATTTGTTGGGTGAAACTGCCTTCTCTTTGCGGGAGTCACAATTACGTTTGAGTACTGGAGTGTTGGCAGTATAACGTGCAGGATAATGCTTTGCAATTCCCAAATCGTATAAATCACTGCAAATTAGTCCTCTGTGTATTCATATCTTTTATAGTCACCATTCGTAGCAAAATCATTCTATGCCCAAATAATACTCAGAATCAAAGCATCTCTCCTATCCTCCCTCCCCTTTAGCTCTTTGCAAAATCTAAAGATCAGTTCAGATGCAACAAAAAACCTTTGGTCCATCTGATCTCATCCCTCCAAAACACCCACACTACCGTTCCCTCATCACAACATCAAGCTGCTTTTTAAATGAGTCCCAGGGGTCCTGCTCTCAACTTCTGTTGATTCTATATTTTGTGGGTGCAATGCAACAGTAATAAGAACATTATTACCCCTGGAAAAGGCATTCTACAATTGTCTAACAATTGGGTTCCTGTTACTGCCAGGTAAACAGGAGTGCGGAATAAGGAAATTTGCCCAACATTTTACCCTGTCCAGGAATTGAACCCAGGTCTTCTAGCTTGTGAGGTGGTGCTCTAACCACTGAGCTACAGGACTCCACTCCATGTTACTACTACTAATAATAATAAACCTTGCATTTGATGTAGCACATTTCACGTCTTCTAGATGTCCCAAAACACTTCACAGCATATATTGTAAATTGAATTGACTATATATTTGCGGGTGAAACGCGGCAGCCAATTGTGCACAACAGTGTCCCACAAACAGTCGTGGATTGGAATGACCAATTTATTTTTTGAGGAATTATTATTAGGCTTGTGGAGCAAGGAAACTTTCCCAGGTTGCGCCCTGATTCTAAACACAAGTCTCACGTTTGCAAGGCGAGTGCTTTAACCACTGAGCTACAGGACGCCACAGTGACCAGGCCTATTTAGAGAACTAATGTGACTTAGCCAAACATACTCATAGGTCACTGATGATAAAGGATCTGTGACATTCACATGAATTGCAATTTGTTTGGGAGCCACAGAGAAAAACATCCTGTGAGGTCTCTTATGGCACAGATCAAGGGGCGATAGAGGAGGCGAAGTGGTGGGGGGGTGGGGGGGAAGAGAGAGAGAGGACAGGTGGGGGGAAGGGTAGGAGTGGGGGAGTCGGAAGAGGCTATTGCCAATCTAGTAGCAGATAATTTCAGCTTTATTATTCTGAGGCTTGCAATGGCAGCCGGCTGCTGGATGGAAACCTAATTTGTACCCTGGGGAGCAAGTGAGGTTTTACCAAAACAATGATGGTATTTTGCTTCAGTATTGACACAGCTGAGGATGAACTTGCAGTTTTAGAGGGACGGCTATTGTGGAAATGTCTCAGGGTTTTTACTGTTGATTTTGTAGGCAAACTCGGCAGCCAATTTTTCTCACAGAGGGAGTGCTGCATTGTCAGAGGTACTGACCTTTTCAATACATTAGAATACATTGGAATATATAGCACAGACATAGGCCATTCAGCCCAACTAGTCTATGTCAACTTTTAAGCTCCACATGAGCCTCGTCCTGCCGTTCCTCAACTAAGCCTACAAGCATAACCTTTCTCCCTCATGTACCTATCTAGTCTCCCCTTAAATACATCTGTGCTATTTGCCTTAACAACTATTTGTGGTAGTGAGTTGCACATTCCCACTACAGTCTGCACAATTAAATTTCTTCTAACCCTTATTTGATCGATCTGTGATTATTTTGTATTGATAGCTGCCTGGTTTTGGTCTCCACCACAAGTGGAAACGTCTGATGAAATGTTAAACCGAGATCCCCTCTCCACCTGTTCAGATAGACATTAACAGATCAAAAAGGGAAGGGAGTTTCTCTGACCCAGTGTCAATAGCCCAAATAAAATTGGTCACTCACTTCATGGCTGTATGTGGAGTATTGTGGTATGCAAGTTAGCACCATCTACAAAATATAGTGCTTGCCAGTACATAAACAGTGGGGAAAGAGAAAGAGAATGGAATTTGATCAGAGAGCTCCATGGGGGAAGAAGACCCAGCATACACCCTGATCACTTTGTTCATACATTCGTCACATCAAGGATTGACTATGGAAACTCCCTCCTCGTCAGCCTTTCCGGCTCTTCTCTTTATAAGCTGCAGACCCTCCTTTTTGATCATGCTTTCTGCCGCCCTCCCAACTTTCTTCTTCCCCTCCTAACTCTCCCCTCCCTTCCCTTTACCCCGACCCTCTCCATTGCTTAGGTCCAAACCTGACTGTGAAAGGTGCTAAATAAATGTAATTTTGTTGTTTGTTATTGTAAAAGAGAGTGTTAGGCTCAGTTTGGCAAGAGTGAAGACTTGGGGGATACCAGAGTGTGCATTGGGGGTAAATCCTGTTTATCAGCTCAAACCTGATAGTTGCCATTGAGAAACTGTCTGGCTAGCTTCCCACTACTTGCACAGCTAGGACCACCTTACCTTTTAGAGCTTTCACTTTCAGGGTTAACATGAGTTGCGAAGAATTACAGGGCCAGGGCGACCAAGGAAAACGTAAATG
Organism: Hydrolagus colliei; assembly: GCA_035084275.1. Lineage (NCBI taxonomy): Eukaryota > Metazoa > Chordata > Chondrichthyes > Chimaeriformes > Chimaeridae > Hydrolagus > Hydrolagus colliei. Next base: position 40,486,943 of record CM068744.1, read on the forward strand.
TTCCAATAAAAGGAATACAATTTTTTTGTTGTTGTAAAAGGAATAGGGTAGGAAAGTGGTGGTGGAGGTGGTGGGGAACTGTAAATCACTTCCAAACAAGGCTAACACACCTACTGCTGGCTTGATTCAGGGCTTTGTTGGCTGTGAAGTAAGAATGTTAATTGACTCATCACTTACCATGCCCCAAGAGCACACGGCAGCAATAAACAAGGACACTGCTAAGGTCAACTACAGACTGGAGGCCACTTTCTCTTCTAGGATACAAAAAAAACACAAAAGAATAAGAAAATAAGAAAATAAGAATGTACCAGACAAATGAAGGTCATCAAGTTTGCCTTCCAACAACCAGGTAGTCGCTTGACATGGCATGTCCCAAACTATATGCTGCACTGAGATACCCTATGGGGTAGCGGTTAGAGCATTCACTCACAAATGAGAAGACCTGGGTTCGATTCCTGGCCAGGGCAAAACATTGGGCAAGTTTCCTTACTCCACACACCTATATTTACTTAACAGTATGTAGAAACCTGGTTATTAGACGATTGTTGGATAATATTTCCAGATGTAATAATCCCCTTAAAAATATATATGTAACAGTAATTTGGTCAACTGATTGCTGCATTCGCCCACAAATACATTATTTCCCCACAAAAATCTATCTAATTTCTTCTTGAATGAATTGACACTTTCATTCATGGCGTCCAACTTGAGCCTAATTCCAAAGTTTCCCACAATTCTGTGTTGCGTTGTCTCAAAACATTACACTGTAAAATGAATTGACTATATTTTGTGGGTGAAGTGGGGTAGCCAATTGCACACCACAATCATGGATTGAGTGACCAATTTATTATTGATTTTTTTCTTGAAGGATTATGATCAGGTGTATTGGGTAAAGAAACTTACCCAAGGTTTGCCCTGCCTGGAATCAAATCCAGCTCTCTCGCTGGCCAGGCGAGTGCTCTAACCACTAAACTGCAGGACCTACACTACATTATTGATGTATTTAATACACGGAGGCTTTCTTCTATGTGGGAACGTATTCTGTAATTTTAATGATAATAATCATTATTATGCATTTGATATAGTGCCGTATCACATTTTTTGGACAACAACAATAAAATTACACTTATATAGCCATCTGAAAGCGCTTCACAGAATATACTGTAAAGTGAATTACCGTATATTTGTGGGTGAAATGCGGCAGCCAATTGCTAACTGTAGTATCCCACAAACATTCATTGATTGAAATGACAATTTTGTTTTGAGGGATTATTATCAGGAGTGTGGAGTAAGGAAACTTGTCCAAGGTTTCTCCCTGCCTGGAATTGAACCCAGGTCTCTCGGTTGTAAGGCGAGTAGTCTAACCACTGAGACACAAGACTCCAGTTAAATCAGACATAGACATCTGCAGTATAATACAAAAGTGGTAAAGCGCTCTTGTTTATAATCTTTGCATTAAACAGTCAGCAAACATTCCAGTTAAATAGCAATACATGTATTTGTCACTGAATGTATTTGTAACCATGTGTAACCACGCTTCATGTCCCCGATCCTGTCCTGATCTGTGCGCCCAACTATTGGAGATGGGTTTTTAGGTATTGCGAGCCAACTCTCTGAACTCCATCCCAGAGTTCTCTCCAATGCGCTACTTCCCGGCCTCCCTCCCTGCCTCCCTCTCTCCCTCACCTTGTTCAAGGTTTGTCTCATAACCTACTTCTTTGACCCACCCAACCTCACTCAGTTAGCTCCCACCCCCAGTTTGGGAACTAAGCCAGGACTGGTAAGGACCTTGGGATGTCCACCCAATGTGAAAGACACTTTGTAAATATAAATTTCTATCGCATTGTATTTATTAAAGAATTTAACCCTTCCCTCAGGGCATCAATGAAATCTGTGTGTCAGACTGAGTGGATGATTGGTTAATGAATCATCTCCTCCAGACTGTCTCCACTGTCTGGCCTTTACTCCTTTGTGCTTATAATAATAATAATAATAATAATCCTTGAATTTGATATAGTGCTTTTCACATCTTCTAGATGTCTCAATGTGCTTCACAGAATATATTTGTATAGTTGTGAGTGAAGTGCGGCAACCAATTGCACACAGCAATGTCCCATAAACAGTGGTGGATTGAAAAGACAAATTTTATTGTTGTGATTTTTTTGCAGGGATTATTATTAGGCGTGTAGAGTAAGGAAACTTGCCAAAGGTTTCACCCTCACTTGCCTGGATTTGAACACAGGTCTCACCTTATAGACATTTATCCACAGAGGAGACCCACCCAGTCTGCAATAACATGTGCACTTATACAATAATAACAATTATTATTATGATTGCATTTGATATAACACTTTTTACATCTTCTAGACATCTCAAAGTGCTTCCTGCTATGTATGTTTTGTATGTTAGTGGGCAATATATGTTATGAAGTGCTTTGAACAAATCTATGGAAATACTAATTCAGTAAGTGAGTAGTAAATGTATGGAAAAGGCTCCCAAGAGAGATGGTGAAAACTGAAATCAATGATTCTTTCAAGTACAAATTAGATAGATTTCTGTTGGGAAATAAAATCACAGGATACCATAATAATAATCCTTAATTTGATAAAGCGCTTTTCACATCTTCTAGATGTCTCAAAGTGCTTCACAGAATATCAAAAGTGAATTGACTGTATATAGTGGGTGAAACATGGTAGGCAAATGCATACAGCAGTATCCCACAAATAACTGTGGATTGAAATGACCAAAGTATTATTGGTTTTTTTGAGGGATTATTAATTAGCTTGTGGAGTAAGCAAGAAACCAGTATGGTTTCACCCTGCCTGGAACTGAACTCAGCTCTCTCGCATGTAAGGCGTGTGATCTATCACTGAGCTATAGGACTCCACAATTTTCTAGATAGTTTGGGACATGACATGTGAAGGCAACTGCCCTGATGATGGAAGGCAAACTGAATGGACCGTGGTCATATTTCGTCTAGTAAATTCTTATGTTCTATGCATCTGCTCAGCAGGCTTGGGCCTGCTTTACGTCCCCTGATTCTCCCCCTCAACCATTGGCATGTGGCCTTCTGCTACTCTACTCCCACCCTCTTGAACTCCGTGCCACAGTCCCTCTGCCTCGCCCCCTCCCTTGCCTCCTTCAAGACCCATCTAAAGACCCTCCTCTTCGATTGTGCCTTCAGTCATCCTACTTCCCCTGCTTTGTCCGCCACCCTCGATGATCCCAACCCCCAGCTCGGGCCCAAAACATTGTTTGTCTAGTGCCTTGGGACATCCTCTGAACATGAAAGGCGCTACACACGTGTAAATTTTTTGTGGTTATATCTCTATTTGAACAGAGAAGAGTGTTTCTTCTGGTGTAACTGCTTCATTCAGTAGCACTCTCACCCCTGAGTCAGTAGACTATCGATTCAATCCCATATTGGGTCTTTGAACTTGCTTTGAGATAATATCATGAATTAAGGGTGCAAGGGTACATAATTGCAAGTTGTTGTTGTTAGTGACTTTGTACTCCCACACTCTGTGCTAACACTAAAGATGCTGGGAGAGCCCTGAGTTGTTAACGGTGCCATTGTTTGGAAGAGATGTTAAACTAAGCTCCCATCTGTGCCTGTATACAGCCAATCTTTACAGCATATTTATTGTGAAGAGCTTTAATTTGTCTCAATGTTGTGTTAAGTCGTTATATCAAATGCAAAAGTGTATTACTTTTATTACCTCGCAAAATGTAGGAAACTGGTTTTGATTCAATTGATGGATCACTTTCTGAGGGTAATAAACACCTCCTCCCCATCAAATAAAAATGTGGTCAGACAGTACATAACTCTTTGTGGAACACTGCTGTGAGCAATTGATTGCTCCCACAAACACTTTGCACTATTCTATGAAGTACTTTGAGATGTATTAATGACATGATAAGCGCTATATCAAATGCAAGGATTATTATTTTTATTATTAATGTTAATTTGTTGTTGAGGTTGTCACCATCCTCCCCACGTCTTGAACGAGCAACAACAACAACAAATTGCACTTATAGAGCGCCTTTCACGTCGGGAGGATGTCCCAAGGCGCTGCACAGGAGGTGTGTGACCCGAGCTGGGAGGGGAGTGTTCAGGAGGGGGTAAGAAACGTAAGGGAGGTCGAAGAATTAGGGGGGGAATAGAAGGCATGGTCGAAAAGGAAAGTCTTCAAACTGGCCTTGAAAGAGGAAAGGGAGGAAACAAGGATTGGGGGATGGAGTTCCAAAGGGTGGGAACGGAAAAACTGAAGGCCCGGCCTCCGATGGTGGGGCGGTTCGGGCGGGGGGCTTGGAGCAGGCTGAACTGAACTGCTGAACGGAGGGTCCAGGTGGGCTTGTAGGGGGAGAGTAGGTCGGAAAGATAGGGCGGGGCAAGGCCGTGTAAGGCCTTGAAGGTGAGGACGAGGATCTTGAACAGTCCTCTCGGGGATGGGGAGCCAATGGAGACGGGCGAGGGTGGGGTTTATGTGGACGCGGATGCGGGTGCGGGATAGTACATGGGCTGCAGAGTTTTGGATGATCTGCAGCCTGTGAATGGAGGAGCTGGGGAGGCCGACAAGGAGAGAGTTCCCATAGTCCAGCCTAGAGGTGATGTACGCGTGCACGAGTGTTTCGGCAGCGTGGGGAGTGAGATAGTTGCGGAGCTTGGCAATGTTGCGCGGGTGGAAATAGGCGGTGCCGGTCAAGGCGCGGATGTAGGGGAGGAAGGAGAGTTTGGGATCGAACGTGATGCTAAGATTTCTGACTGGCTTTGTGAGGTGGAGAGTACAGACTTGGATGTTGATGCTGGCAGCGCTGATGTGCGGAGTCGCTGGCTTAAGCCAATCAGGAGGGCCTCGGTCTTGCTCACATTCAGTTGGAGGAAATTGTCCCTTATCCAGGACTCGATGTCGGACAAACATGCTGTCAGAACATCGATGGTCTGGGGGTTGAGGGATGAGGCGGAGAGGTACAGCTGGGTGTCGTCCGCATACATGTGGAAGTTTACCCTATGTTTGCGGATGACATTGCCCAGAGGGAGCATGTATATGGTGAAAAGGAGGGGGCCAAGGACAGAGCCCTGGGGGACACCATGAGAGACTGTACGGGGGTTTGAGGAAATACTATTGGAGGATATGAAATGTAGGCGGTGCAGTGTTTTTTGAACAAAGAAACAAGCTTCTCTGGGTGTCATGCTGACATTCTTCCTGGTATAAAACTTCATTAACCTCATGGCTGTATGCAGGAACATTACTATGTGGAAATTTGCTGCCACATTCACCTACAAAATATCGTCACTGCACTTTACAATATATCCATTGAAGTGCCATTTCAGGTGCAAGTTGCTCTTATTGTTGATTATTATTATTGTAGGAAAAATCCACAGTGCTCCTGAGCATTAGCTCAGCTCTGAAGAGATTGTTCCACTCTGACTCTCTTTGCAAGGAATGGCACAGCGCTGTAGCTGTACAGGAATGTCAGTGATCTCATTAGAAAACATGTGCCTGCCTCCTGCATTATGACTTCACAAACTATCTGATCTCTGCCCTGCTGTTCTGGGAGTTTGGCAAAGGGCATACTTCTATTTAGCTCTGTGTTAAAAGTCTCTCTTCTAGCGCTGGTACAAGATCAGACTGGGTGGGGGCAGTTGAGGGGGTGGGGAGGTGGGGGGGTGGTAGGCGGAGAGCATGTCATGTTCCCATCTCTTCCTTTGATTGGGGTTTCTTTTTATGGGTCTCAGTGTGAGTCACGCTACAGTTAGACAAAGTTTCTCAGTTGAACACTGGCCAAACACTAAAAACTTCTTCATCTCCCAGATGGACAATAGCAGCAAATATATAGAAACCACCATCCTCTGGCCCCCGCCCTCCAACTCCAAGGGTTCATGTCCAAGTAAATTGAACAAACAAAGAAAATGAAGGGAATGTTGTGTGTCAGCCTGGCGCAGTGATAGTGCTCTTGCCTCTGAGTTAGAAGGTTGGGGGGTTCAAGTCTCACATCACGACATGGAATTACATATAAGTTTATGCTCCAATATAGTGCTGGGGGTTTAACACATTGTTGGATGTGATGTACCGCCAGTACTCGTTGCCTTTGCTGTACCGGGTCTGGCTTCCTCACATTCTCATCTGTATCAAACTCTGCTCCCCAATTACCCCAATCCTTGCCAAACTGCACTGGCTCCCTTTTCCGGAGAGGATCGATTTCAAGATTCTCACACTTGTATTTAAATCCCTCCACTCCTCTGTACCCACCTACCTCTCTGACCTCCTCTCTCCTCACAACAGCCTTTCGCTCCACCAGGTCTGGCCTCCTCCTTGTCCCCGGAATCCTCCGCTCCATCATCGGCAGCTGTGCCTTCAGCCACTGCGCCCCGAGACTCTGGAACTGCCTTCCTCACTTCCTCCGCCTCGCCCCCTCTCTTCCTACTTTCAGATCTCGGCTAAAGACCTTTCTTTTCAACCGCGCTTTCGGTCAACTTTTCCCCTCTTCCCTCTGTCTCGGCCCCGGGATCCGTTATTGTGAAGCGCTCTGAGATGCCGTCCAGCATGTTGTAGTTGTTGTTGTTATGTCCTTTGGAATGAGATGTTAAACTGAGATCCTGTCTGCCTGTTTATGTGGATGTTAAATAACCCATGGTGCTATTCAAAAAGAGATGTGAGTTTCTCGCTTTGTCAACAGCAAATGTATTGTATTTTTGTAACCCCCCAAAGTGCTTGTCCTGGCTAATAATCCCCCAAATTTAATTGGTCACACACTCCATGCTGTCTGTGGGACAATGCTGTGTACAAACTAGCTGCCGTGTTTCACCCACAAAATACCTAGCCATCTCAAAGATGTGATAAGGCGCTGTATCAAATACAAAATGATTACCGGTACTCTGATCATGATTAGACTGACCAATATCAATCTGTCTCAGTTGGTAGCCCTCTTGCCTCTGAAACAAACAACCAATTTTTTTTATTTGGCGGATTGTTAGCCAGGACACTGAGAGAGAGAAACCTCCTTGTTTTTTTTTCAAATTGTGACATCGTTAACATCCATCTGACCAGGTAGCCAGGAGTTCAGTTTAATGTCTCATCTGAAGGATGGCACCTCCGATAATGCAACACAGCAAGTGTCATTTTATTTGATGAGCCCCAATGTGAGGCTTGAACCCACAAACTTCTAACTGTAGCTCTTATAGCTCAGTGGTTAGAGAACTTGCCTTACAAGCAAGAGACTCACGGATTGATTCCAGGCAGGGTGAAACCTTGAGCAAGTTTCCTTACTCCACACGCCTGATAATAATCCCTAAAAAAAACAATAATAATTTGGTTACTCAATCCACGACTGTTTGTGGGACGCTGCTGTGCACAATTGGCTGCCGTGTTTCTCCCACATATATACGGTCAATTCCCTTTACAGTATATTCTGTGAAGCGTTTTGAGACATCAAGAAGACGTGGAAAGCGCTATATCAAATGCAAGGATTATTATTATTTTATTATTAACTCAGAGACCAAAGTGCTACCACTGAGCCAGGCTAACACACATTACATCATTTTCTTTTTCGACCAGTCCCACGGGCATCTTTAATGTCTGTCTGCACAGACACAGACGGAAACTCGGTTTAACATTTCACCCGAAGATTTTTGGGATAATCAGTGGAAAACTCTGACCTGTTTCCACTGTGGTTGACTGACTGGCTGGGAACATTCACCTCTCTGCTGGCTACTGTGAACGGGACCCCGGCTTCAAAGCACTAATGTCCCACAGCTGAACTGACCACTGACAATGCTGCTATTCTGTAAAATCAAATAACAATGGTTCAATTCTCACTGATCAAACACTTATCCAAATGGGTTAAAGGTGACAACAGTGGGTTTCAGCTACACAGAGTGCAACTGTCATTGGTTTGCAAATTCATCCACCCTCTCCCTTAACCCCTTCTCAACACCTTTAAGCCTAGCTCAGTTGGTAGAGCTCTCGCCTGAGTCACATCGGGGCCTGAACTTAGTCTAGGCTGATGTTCCAGTGAATTGCTGGGAGCTCTGTATTGTCGGAGGTGCCTTCCTTTGGATGAGGTTAAAGCGAAATTCCATCTGCCTGTTCAGGTGGATGTTAAAGATGCCGTGACATGACTTTCCAGTGCCTTAGGATGTCCTCCTGACAGGTGAGATGCTATACAAATGTAATTTTGTTGTTGAAGAGAGAATAATAATCCTTGCATTTGATATCACACCTAATCATGTCATTGAGATGTCCCAAAGCGCTTCACAGAATATACTGTAAAGTGGATTTACTGTGGATTTTGTAGATGAAACAGAGCAGCCAATTGCACACAGCAGTGTCCCACAAACAGTCATGGAGTTAGTGACCACACTGTTTTTCTTGGAGGGATTATTACCTAAGGAAAGCAGTCCATCAATCAACTAACAACCAGGTTCCTACTTACTGATTGGTAAACCAAAGTGTGTGGAGTAAGGAAACTTGCCTAATGTTTTGCCCTGCCGGAAATCAAACACATGTCTCTCACTCACAAGGCAAGTGCTATAACCCCTAAATTGAAGAAGGGAGTTTCTTTCTCTCTGCCCAACAATCCTTCCAGATAAAATCATACATTAACTTCATTTCTGTTTGTGAGACACCCCCAATCTCTCTGCTATTCCACTCTTTCCCTTTCTTTCCACCCTCTATCTCTTTTTCCCCATCTTTTCTCACTCTCCCCTCTTTTATTCCCCCTCTCTTCGAATCTCCCTCTCATTCACTCCCACTTACTCACACTCTCCAACCTCTTAAACCCTCACTCTTTACTCCTTTTAGTCCCTCACTCTCTCCCCCTCACAGTCCCTCACTCTCTCCCCTCACACTCTCCCCTCACAGACCCTCATTCTTCCCCTCTCAGTCCCTCACTCTCTCCCCCTCACAATCCCTTACACTATTCCCCTCATAGTCCCTCACACTCTCTCCCTCTCACTTTCCCTCTTCAATGTTAACCCTACAGCTCCCACTCACTACACTGAATTAGTGTCTCAAGAACAGAAAGTTCCCAAGAGTGGCTGAACTGCTGGCCAAGGCTGTTTGTGAGTTAATGTGCAGCTCATTACCAGCAAATCCCTCACCTGGTTTATATTACAACTTGTTTATACCCTTGTACATTGGGTCACACCCTATGCACGTCACAGCATGTCTGACATACAGAGAACAGCGACGCGTGCAAATATGTGCCAGCAGATCTATTGAACACGTGAAATGCTAAAAATTCTTCAATTTAATTTTTTTTGAAATAAAATTGCCCAAATTAGGAAATATATTTACTCCTCACTCCATCCCAGAGGAGAATATCCCCGAGGTCACTTTCGGGCAAGAATCTGATGGTTGAAATCACATGCTTTATGCTGTATATCATATAATATAACATCAATCTTTGTATTCAATGCAGCACCTTATCACATTGTCAAGACATCTAAAAGCACTTTGCAAGATTCTACTGTAAAGCATAGTGACTGTGTATTTTGCAGGTGAGCTCAGCCGCCAATGGGTGCATGGCAACATCTCGCAAACAGCCATGAAATGAATGATCAGTTTTATCCGACCAGGACACCGAGAGAGACCAACTCAATTCTCTTTTTGAATAATTTAAAAGGATATAATACTTGTATTTGATATACGTGCTACTGCTCTATGTGACACCACATGTGTCCTGTCAACCAGGCTCGAGGATGGGAGCTAAAAAACACAGGGAGGGAAAAGATATAATAATAATCCTTGCATTTTGATATAGCGCTTTTCACATCCTATCGACGTCTCAAAACACTGCACAGAATATACTGTTAAGTGAATTGACTATATTTATGGGCGAAACACGGCAGCCAATTGCACACAGCTGTGTCAAACAGTCATCGATTGAAATTACCATTTTTTATTAAGATGAGTAAAAGCATGGTCAACCTTGAAGTAGGCTTTGAATGTGGGAAGGAAGGGGATGTGTCTTTAGGACTGTGGACAGAGTTCAAGAGAGGAAGGGCATAATGCGAATGAAGTAAGTGTAAACTCAAATGCAATTGTGATGGGTGTGCAGTTCGTAGAATAATTAGACAATCTTGAGCTCTGTAGTCTTAGAAGGACATCTCAGAAGAGAACTTGCAGAAGTTTTGGAGTCAACCAGCTGTTTGACATTCAGAAATCCATAAACATAACCATGCTTAAGAGTATTCAAATCAGACTGAAAATTCCACTTATACACAGAAATTCCTACGTAAAGCACACTCTTTATGCTCATTTAATTCTGGAGAGTTTTAGGCACACGTTGACAAGAGGTTAGGTGACCTCAGAGTGTTAGTTGGTTTACTCATTAACTTTAACCAGTTAAACCCCATAACTTGCAATTGAGTGCAATGCCTGGCAAGCTTTGCTGTTTCTTGTCCAGCTAGGACCACCCTATGCATTAGGGCTTTGGCTTACAGAGTTAACAGGAGCTGAGTGGAATGAATCCCTGGCTATCGTGGCCAGTGTATGTTTCCAGCTCATGCCGATAAGCCAGGCTGGCTGTGCTGTCATCAGCAAAGCCCTGGAGAACTGCTGACCTGCCTGGCTCAGTATATACTCATGTACGTCATATGAGTTTAATAAAGTGGGGCAGGATGAATACTGTGCTGACATAAGCTGTATAAATCTGATAGGAAGCAGTGGTCACTCTGCGTGTACAGATGAATATTTCTGGTTAATGCTGAACATGGGCAATCAAAGCAAAATAGACATTGAAGCAGGTCTGAGACTCTGCCATTGACCACAAACTCATTTTCCCTAGATTCATAACAATGATAATCCTTGCATTTTCCTTAGCATCTTCACCCTGGAACTCCATCCCACAGTTCCTTCATCTTGCTCCTTCCCTCACCTCCTTCAAGGCTGGTTTCAAGACCCTCCTCTTCGACCGTGCCTTCTGCTGCCCTCCCAACTCTCTCCCTCCTCTCCTAAATCTCTCTTGCTCCCCCTTCCTACCCTGCCCCTCTCCCTTGCTCTGGTCCTGACCTGAGTGTTCAGCGCCTTAGGAAGTCCTCCCGATGGGAAAAGCACTCTATAAATGTAATTTTGCTCTTGTTTTATTTTTCCGAAATGTGCTTTGTGGGATAAATGTAAAGTGAAGTGACAGTCTATTTTGTTGGTGAAACTCAGCAGTCAATTGCATACAGCTGTTTGGATTTAGTGACTAAAACCAAGGAATTATTGCAATCCGCCATTCAACTGACAACTGGGTTCCTACTTGCAGCTAGATAAACAGGCATGTGGAATAAGGAAACTTGCCCAAGATTTCGCCCTTTCAAGGAATCAAACCCAAGGTCCTCTCACTTCGAGGTGAGTGCTCTAATGACTGCACATCAGTCCACCCCCAGTGCCCTGGGACCCGAGCTATGGGTTGGATCTGAAGAACATAGAGAGGGGAAAGATGAGTGAAAGCACGGATAAAGGGATTAAACTTCTAGCAGCATTTGAGTATGGGGAGGGAGGGGGTGAGTCAATACAACTGGGTACAGAGTTCAACAGAGCAGGAACAGAGTGCTTATGATGTCATTTTGGACTCAATGTGATTGTCCCTCAGGTAGAGTGATGGATGTGCGGTTACCAGAATAATTAGACAGACTTGGGTTCTTTAGTCTCAGAAAGACAGGGGGGAATTCATAGAACTTTGTAAGCAAACGTTTTTTTTTCATACGTTTTTTTCCCAGCACCTTGGGACACCCTCATGACGTGAAAGGCACTGTACAAATATAATTTTGTTGTTGTTGTTGTTTAGACTGACACATACAGAAACACATAACCATGCTTTAGAGTATGCAAATTGACAGAAACGTGAATTTATAAAGCCTTTCATGTGGGTAGTGTTTACGAGTGCTTAATTACAAGAACAATAACAGCATCAACAAAACAATTACGTTTGAAGTCCTGCTGATGAGCCGGGCTGGCTGCGCTGTCATCATCAATGCCCTGGCTCAGGATATACTCGTATAAGGCATATGACATGAAGAAAATGGTGCAGGGTGAACTCTGTGCTGGCACACTGCATATTTATCTGCTATGAAGATCAAGATCCTGGTCCTCACCTTGAAAGCCCTCCACGGCTTTGCTCTGCCCGACCTCTGCGACCTCTTAACCCACCATCAACCTGTCCACTCCCTCTGCTGAGTGGGCTCCAGCCTGCTCTATGTCCCCTGACCCACCTACTCCACCATTGGTGGGTGAGGCTTCAGCCATTCAGCTCCAACCTCTGGAAATCTGTCCTGCAATCCCTCCACCTCACCCCTTCACTAGCCTTCTTCAGTTCCTGTTCCAAGTTCTTCGACCATAACATCAGTCACCCACTTCCCTTCCCTCCACCCTCCCCAACCCCGACTCCAGCTCGGGACTGAAACACTGACTATCCAGCGCCCTGGGACCTTCTCCCAGTGTCAAAAGCACTATACAAATGTGATTTTGTTATTGATCAAGCGCTGGTCACTGTACCTGAACAGACAAATGTATCTCGCCAATGATGAGCATGGCCAATCAGCACAAATCATCTATTGAAAAGTCTACCATTGATCACAAATACTTTTCCCCAGATTTATAATAATTGAATTGGATATATCGCCTTAATATGTGGTTAAGACTTTTCAAAATGCTTCACTGGATTATACCAATTAAGTATAGTATATTTTGTGGGTGAAACATGGCATCTAGTTGTGCAAAAATATGACAATAATAAAAACAAGTTGGATTGATATAGCGCCCTCCATACCGGACGGCAACTCAGAATGCTTCCCAATAATGGATCCCAGGATGGAGTCAGGGGAAGGGAAAAAAAAGTGACCAAAAGCGCAGTCGAAAAAAAGGTCTTTAGCCGAGATCTGAAGATAGGAATAGAGGGGACAAGGTGAAGGGAATGAGGAAATGGGCTCCAGAATGACCTACGAAGAATGATTAAATGAGTGATATAGTGCCAAAGGATGTCCTCCCGACAGGATTGTTGGCCTGGACAGCTGGAGAGAAACTCCCTTCTCTTTTTGAATAGCGCTGTGAGATCTTTAACATCCAGCTGAACAGACAGATGGGACCCCGGCTTAAAATCTTATCTGAAGGATGGCACCTCTGACCATGCAGAGCTTCACACTGGAGTGTGATCCCTAGAATATATGGGTTCCCCCACCCACCCTCTCTCAGCACTACATTGTAGAGCTCCTATAGCTCAGTGGTTAGAGCACTTGCCTTACAAGCGTGAGAACTGTGTTCGAATCCAGGCAGATCAGGATAAAACCTCCTTATTCCATACGCTTAATAATAATCCATCCCAAAAAAATGCAATAATAAAATAGGTCATTTTTAGTCCACAACTGTTTGTGGGACTCTGCTGTGTGCAATTGGCTGTTACATATCGCCCACAAATATATAGTCAATTCACTTTATAGTATATTCTGTAAAACGCTTTGAGACATCGATAAGATGTAAAAAGCACTATGTCAAATATAAGGAATTATTATTATTACATTGGAGAGTCAGCTTAAACTATGTGATTCTAAGTCCTGGCCTGGGATTTGAACCCACAACCATCTGATTAAGAGGCAATACTACTGCTGACTGCGCCAGGCTGACGCACTTCATGCACCGTTTAGTCAACCTACCTCTTAACTACCATACTCCACACAAATGCCAGCCAGTCAGCCTAGTAGTACTCGAGATAGACAAGATTGTAGGTTCAAGCCCCACATTGGGACTTGGAACTACATAGCCTGAGCTGATGGTCAAATGCAGTGCTGGGGGCATGTTTCATTGTTGTTCAACAACAACACCAACAACAATATTACTCTTGTATAGCGCCTTTCACGTCCAGAGTAATTCCCAAGATAATGGACAGTCACTGAGTCAGACCTGAGCTGGGGACTGGGGTGGGAAGAGGGGGATTTGGAGTTGCCGATGGGACCATTGAAGAGGAGAGTTTTGAGGTGAGACTTGAAGGAGGCCAGGGAGGGGGCGGGGCGGGGGGACTGCGGGATGGAGTTGCAGAGGTTGGGGGCAGAGTGGCTAAAGGCTCACCCGCCAATGGTCGGGCAGATGCGTCAGGGGACATAGAGCAGGGCAGAGCCTGCCGAGCGGAGGGGCAGGCAGATTGTTAAGGGGGTAGATGTTTGGTGGGGCGAGGCCATGGAGGGCTTTGAATGTGAGGCCAAGGATCTTGAACTGGATCATCTGGGTGATGGGGAGCCAATGGAGTCAGGTGAACATGTGGGAGATGGGGTCATGGAGTTTGGAACGGTAGAGGAATGGGCCGTAGAGTTCTGGATCATCTGCAACCTGTGGAGGGAGGAAGTTCAGTTGAGACATTTTGTGTGAAGATTTGGGAAGCCCTGTTGTGAAAGGTGTTGTGTGAAACACAATAACTATTATTCGGTAATTTGGAAGCCGTTTTTCTGAGGTTTTTTAACAAAGAATATATTCCAAATGCGGAACTGATCCAACAATTTGCCACAGTTGCATGGCATCTATGATGTTAAGACATGATTAGCACACAAGCTAAGTGTATAGACGTGAATTTCTCTCTCCAAATCTTTTCAATGGTGACCTCGGTTTAACATCACATCTGAATGACGGCACCTCTAACAATGGAGGTTGGATTGGTCCCTCCCTTTCCACCCACCTCCCCCGACCTACACTCATTCCCTGCAGCTATGGAATTCTTTTCAGGTACCTATCCGATTCCCTTTAGAGAGCTATTATTGAATCTGCTTCCACTATCCTTTCAGGATATGCATTCCGGATCATAACAATTCTCTGGGTAAAAAAGTTCTCCTTGTCTCCCCTCTGGTTCTTTTGCCAACTATCTTAAATCTGTGTGCTTTGTATAAAGCCCTATACACGTCGTCCGATTCCCCCTCCCCCACATCTGGAACTCCATCCCGCAATCCCTCCGCCTCACCCCTTCCTTCAATGACAACAAAATTACACTTGTATAGCTCCTTTCATGTCAGGAGAATATCCCAAGTCCTGCCTCAAGACCCTCCTCTTCAATGATCCCATGGTTCACTCCAAATCTCCCCCTTTCCCTTCACTCTCCCTGACCCAGCTTGGGGCTGAAACAATGATTGTTCAGCGCTTTGGGATGTCGTCCTGACATGAAAGGCCATACAAGTTGTGTTTCACTGGTTGGCAAAGACTTTCCATAGTCACTTCATACAAGTGAAAGGCTATACAAGTGTAATTTTGTTGTTGTTGTATACATATGTCATTTTGTTATTGCTATTGTTGATACTGGACCACCCAAACAGTTTCTCCCTCATTACTCCCAATTTAACAAAAACCCTCACAATTTTGAACTCATCTATTAAATTTTCCCTCTAACCTCTGCTCTAAGGAGAACAATCCAAGTTTCTCTAATCTCTCCATGTGATTGAAGTCCCTGGTAAGTCTTCTTTGTACCTTCTCCAACCTACGTAAATTCAGCTTGAACCCACCAACTTCTGACTCAGAGAAGAGAGTGCTACCAATGGAGCCAGGCTGAAGGGTGTTGAGAAGGGAATAAGGGAATGGGTGGATGAATTTGACAGTTGCACTTTGTGTAGCTAAAACCCACAGGGGTCACCTTTAATGCATTTGGACAAGTGTTTGATTTTAACATTGAGTAAGAATTTAACATTGCAGAACAGCAGCATTGCCAGTCATCAGTTCAATTGTGGGACACTAGCCCCTTTGAAGCCAGTGTCCTCTGCATAGTAATCAGCAGAGAGCTGCATGTTCCCAGTCAGTCAGTCAGTCAACAACAGGGGAAACAGATCAGAGATTTCGAATAGCATCATGGAATCTTTGAGCAGGCAGACATGAGCTTTCATCCTAAGCACAACAATAAGTTTGGACAATTTAGCACACCCCTATTACTCACAAGGTGATAAGAAAAGTTTGGGCGAAGTTGTGTAGAGAGACCCTTTGGCTCATTTCTGATGTTTAATTCACTTAGCATTCGATCCAGCACCTAACAGAGTATTTCACAGGAATTATTGTAGTGTGGTGTGATTGTGTATTGGCAAGCTATGTGGTTTTAGTTGGTTAGACTCCAGCAGTTATCCCAATGCACACTCTGTGGTCACCAAACCTTGGCTCTTGCCAATCTGTGCCTAATACTTTCCAGAATTAGGGAGCAGAATGTGTCTCTCCAGGGAAAGAGAGCGCATTCCATTCCAACAATTTATCTCTAGGATTTCCATGTGTAGGTGGGATGAATGGAATTCTCAGCTTGGTTTGGATACTCTAAAGTATGGTGATGGGTTTCTGTATGTGTCAGACACCCGGCTGACCAACAAAATGTTTACTATCTTATGCACTTCCCAAAGGTCCCCTTTGAGTCATCAAGACTAAAGAGCTTTAGCTTGTCTAATAATCTAATCACTCACAGTCCAGTCTTCTAACACAGAGATTATCCTAGTTGATCTCCTCTGTGCTATAGTCCTGCACTTATGTCACTGTGACCAGAACTGTATGCAGTATCAAGATGCAATCTGACTAGAGCACTGCACAGCTTGAATATGACATGTGGAGATCTGAACTCAACAGAATTGGCAAAAATAATCCCAGCATTCTCTTTGTCTTGTTTATTGCTGCTTTACATTGTTGTGACATGGTGAGCGATGAGTCAACTAACACCTCTGGATCTCTTTCAATTTCCCCCTTGGCAAATTCTATTCTTAATCCCTTCTTAGATTAGGGAGCGCGGAGAAAGGAGTTTCTTGTAGGTCCTGTCTGACGTTCGCTCTGGATAAAATTGATCATTCATTTCACGGCTGCTTGGCTATGATCAAAAATACACAGTCGCTACACTTCACAGTTTAGCATGTAAAGCTCTCCCCTTGTAAGGTGCTGTATCGAATGTAATTATTATTATTGTGCTATTATTATTACATTTGCTTCCCATTGTTGCTTCCTTTATGCACCTAGGATTTAATTATACTCAGTTTTGTCTAAGATTGTTTAGTCCTTTCCGTAGTGGATGATTCATCCTCTTAATTCTTTTTCCACCCGTTCAGAGTTTCCCTGGGGCTCCATTCTCTCTCCAGAAAAATGACTTCATCTATTCATCCCCCGCCCCCCCACCCCACAACCCCACCTCCCTGCCCGGAACTCTCCTCACTATTTCCGACCCTTACTCCTTGTGAACTGTAGGTGGCACCCTATACCAGGATATGGGCCATGGCCTCCAACAAAACTACATTGGATGTCAGCCTGCCTTGATTGGTAACACTCTGGCCTTGGGAGTGAGAAGGTTGTGAGTTCAAGCCCTGTGTTCCATCGTTCTTATTTCCTCATCTAGACTGACTCTCTGCCACTCTTTGTAACTTCATCCCACCATCCCTCTTCCTCAGCCCCCACTCTTTCTACCTTCAAAGCAAATCTCTAGAACCTCTTCTTGACCAACTTTGGTCACACTCCTTTCCCTACCCTCCCTAACCTCCGCCACTCCTGACCCCAACCGCAGCTATGATGGAAATCTCTAACTGACCAGTGCCTTGGGACATCCTCCCAACATTGTACAAATGTAAATTGTCATTGCTGTGCCATTCTTTGGATGAGATATTTTAAACCGTGGTACCATCTTATGGTTGTTCAGGTGGATGTTCACAATCCTATGGGGCTTTTAGGAGAAGGGAGTTTCTCTCTCCTGGTTACCTGCCCATCAATCCCCCAATTAAAATTAGGCACTAATGGCTGATGGTGGCACATTACTGGAGTTTGTAGCATAGTGTTAACAGCACCTGCCTTGCAAGCGAGAGACCTGGGTTCAATTCCTGGCTGGGTGAAATATTTCCTTACTCCACACAGATCTGTTAACCTAGCAGTAAGTAGGAACCTGTTGTTAGTCGATTGGCAGAATATTTTCTGTGGATAATAATTCCTTAAAATAAAACAGAATTTAAAATAAATAATAATTTGGTTACTCAAACTGCAAATGTTTATAGGACAACAATGTCCTATAATTGATGCACCCACAAAATGTACAGTCAATTCGCTTTACTAATGTAAATGTACTAATGTATACTCTATGAAGCTCTTTGGGATGTTTCGAAGATGTGATAAATTGGTCACTCAATCTACGACTGTGTGTGGGTAACTGATATTGCTGTCTAGCGAGCTTTCCTGCTGCTTGTCCAGCCAGGCACTTCCAACGCATTAGGGTTTTGGCTTGCAGGGTCAACAGGAGCCAAGTGGGATTATTCCCTGCACCCAGTGACTGATCTGCCATTCCAAATTGAGCAGATACATGGTAACATAGCACTTCACAGTTATATAGGGACATAGCAACAGAAGTAGGTGATTCATTATTCAAGCTTATCCTGCTATTCTTATAATATGACTGATCTGTACCTCAAATCCAATTTCCCGAGTTTGCCCCATATCCACTGATACCTTGACTAAACAAAATTCTATTTCCCTGAGTAGCTTTTTTTTATCTCGCCTCAAGACTCTCTTCTTCGATGGACCTATCGGTAACTCCTAATCCCCCCCATCTCTCCCTACGTCGGTCCTCAGCTTGGGTCTGAAGCAGTAACTGTCCAGCACCTTGGGACCTCCTACTGATATGAAAGATGCTATACAAGTGTAATTTTGTTGTTGTTGAAGATGTGAAGAGATCTAGCATCCATAGAATTTTGGAGGAGAGTTCCAGATTTCCTCTACCCTTTTGTGTAAAAATCTACCTCCTGATTTCACTCTTAAATCACTGAGCTCTAATTTTAAGATTATGTCCCATTGTACTGGATTTTCCAATGGAAGAAATAGTTTCTCTGTATCTAAGATATCAAATCCCTTTCTCGTTTTAAATACCTCAATCAGAATATTCCTTCTAAACTCAAGGGAGAGTTACATATATAATAATAATATTATTATAAGTTTAAAGAGAGGTGGATGGTTATTTGGGGAGGACACGTTTTCAGGGTTATGGGGAGAGAGCCAGGGAGTGGAGTTGACTTCATTCGTTATTTTCAAAGAGCTGGCATAGACATAATGGGCAGAATGGCCTCCTTTTGTGCTGTAAAACGTTATGATTCTATAATAGTAACCCTTTCATTTGATATAATGCCTTATCACATCTTTGAGACGTCTCAGGGTGCTTCACAGAATATACTGTGAAGTAAATTGACTGAATATTTTGTGGGTGAAATATGGTAGCCAATTGCACACAGTAGTGTCTCACACAGTCATGGAGTGAGTGACCACATTATTTTCCTTGGAGGGATTATTACCCCCAGAAAGCAATCTGCCAATCAACTAACCACTGGGTTCCTACTTACTGCTTAAGTAAACAGAGGCATGTGGAGTAAAAAAACTTGCCTAAGGGTTTGTCCTGCCAGGAATCAAATCCAGGTCCTCTCTCTTGCATGATGAGTGTTTTAACAAATATGCTAAAGGATTAATACATAGAGATTTACATAGAGATATAGGGAGTTACAGAGAGTTAGGCAGCAAGCCTGATTCAGTCAGGCAGGGAACACAGGCGGAAGAAAAGCTTGAGGTGACAACAACAACATGCATTTATATAGCACCCTTCACGTAGTGTAGTGTCTCGGAGTGCTTAACAGCAGCAGAGCTGGATGCCAAGCTGGAGGTGAGGTGGGGATAGGGGTTGACTATAGTTACTGTCATAGAGGGGTGCCAAGGATTGAATGGATTTGCACATCAGGGTTAACCACATTCTCTGTGTTGAGCAAGAAACCGAGAACAACAAATAACTAATCTGCTCAGTGGGTGTGAAGCCCTGTCAGTTTGACCCAAAACCTGTTCAGCTGATCCTTGCCCGCAGCTCGTGTTCGGGAACGCATGGAAACTTGGGAAAACTTCTCTTATTGTGAGACCGAGAAAAACAATGGATTAAGCAGATAGTCTCTGGCATTGATTACAGTGCGTTGAGAAACAAACAGCAGCACAGTTTGTGTTGAGGCTTTGGCTGCAATTCCGCGAACATTAATTATTCTCTTGTCTGTGACAGCAAGACAAGAAATATTTATTCTTCTTGGCTCAGTCCATTAGTGCCTTTTGCCTCCAGAAGTCAAAATGTTGTGGCTGGAAAGCCTTCCTTGTTTCTCTCTCCCTTTAGCACTCTCCCACCACCCCACTCTGTGCGTCTTCCCATTCCCCCCATCCACCCCATGTCAGCAATTCTTTGATTCAGAACTTTGTCACAGATATACTCACCCGCACTGACTTGTGTTCACCCATCACACCAAACCTTGCCAGGTTCCACTCCCTCCCTATCATAGAATGGATCGATTTCAAAATTCTCTATTTTCTCGCTCGTGTACAAATCCCTTCACGCCCTAGCACCTCCCTACCTTTCTGACTTCCTATCCAGCCACTCCACAACCCACTGCCTCTGTTCTGGCCTCTTGCTTGTCCCTTGTCCCCTCATCAGGCTCTGCCATAGTTAACTGCTCCAAGATTGTATTGTATAAATTCAAGTTGTTGTTGATGACATGGTCCAGACTGATAGCTAATGCTGCAGCAACAACAACAACAAATTGCATTTACATAGAGTCTTTCATGTTGGGAGCACATCCCAGGTGCTGGACAGATGAGGGTTTCTACGCAAGCTGAGGGTTGAATTCGAGCAGGATGGGGGCCAGGGTAGGGAAGGGGTGTTGGGATAAAGATGACTGAAGATGCAGCCAAACAGGAAGATCTTGAAATGTACCTTCAAGGAGGTGCAAGAAGGAATGAGGTGAGGGTATTGTGGGATGGAGTTCCAGAGGGTTCGGGCTGAAAAGCTGAAGGTCTGACTGCCGATTGTGGGATGGACAGAACAGGGGTCATGAAATAGGCTCAAGCCTGCTGAGCAGAGGGACCAGGTGGGTTGATAGGGATTTTGAAGTTTGCCGGGATAAAGTGAGAGCAAGACTATGGAAGGATTGAAATGTGGAAACCTGGATCTTGAATTCAATCCTTTGGGGGATGGGAAAGCCGGGGAAAAATGGGTGGGATCAGAATAGAGGCAGCCCTGTGTGGTGGCTCAGTCATTTACGCAATGAAGCCTGGATGACAGCCTCGTGCTTAATATGGGAATGTCAAACCCAATCACTTTGCACCCCCATCTCTGTATTTGCCCATGTCTCTCTTTCAATCGTTTTACCCCCACCCCCTTCAGGTCCCACCCCTGGCTTCCACCCCCACAGGCTCGGGTGCCCAGCAAGAGTTCTCAAGCATCTTGGGACGTCCTCCTGACATGTAACTCTCCGAATGAATGTAAATTGGGTTGTTTTGGTATGGTGTAAAGATCCTGTGACATTACTGGCAAGGAGGATTTGTTTTAACCCCAGTGTCCTTGCCAACAATCCATTGGATAAATCAGTCCTTTACTTTGTGGTTGCCACAATACAACAAACACAATCACTGCACATTACATCAGTTTTCACTGTGAAACGCTTCTGAGACATTGCAGCATTATGTCAACTGTGCGAGGGGTACTGTTATCCTGATTTTACACTTTCTCTGTTTATTTCAGCTTGTCCCATTTGTTGGCGAAATGTGGCAGCCGATTGTGGACAGCAGTGCCCTACAAACAGTCGTAAGTTGAGCAGCCACAATATTTTTAAAGATTCAGATTCAATGTTCTGGCTCTTTTAAAGAGCCATCCTTCCAGTCCCATTTACCTGCCCTCCTCCCCTCATTTTATCCCTGCAGTTTACTTTTATTTTGAAATATCTATCTAGCTCTCTTTTGAAAACTTAATCTCGATTCTGCCTGGACCAAAGCTTCCAGCAGGACATGCCATATCCTAACCACTCTGTGGATGACAACATTCTCCTAACTTCCCCACTTACTCCTTGACTAACTATCTTTAATTGAAGGCTTCTAATCGCTGACTCACTGACCAAGGATGAACAAAAGGGTTTGAGAGGAGAAATAGTGGGGATACATGTGGAGTCCTGTAGCTCAGTGATTAGAGCACTCGCCTTACAAGCGTGAGACCTGTGTTCGAATCCAGGCAGGGCGAAACCTTCAGCAAGTTTCCTTACTCCACACACCTAATAATAATCCCTCAAAAAAAGCTACAATAAACTAGTCATTTTAATGCACGACTGTTTGTGGGACACTGCTGTGCACAATTGGCTGCCTCGTTTCTCCCATAAATATAGTTAATTCACTTTATAGTATATTCTGTGAAGCGCTTTGAGACATTTATAAGACATGATAAGTGCAATATCAAATGCAAGGATTATTATTATTATTATTATACCTCGGCCTTCCTCCGATGGATGATTTGAGAATGATAAGGCGTGAGTTTAAGATTGTAACTAGGAGCATGACAGGGGAAATTAGGAAGATATTTTTTATCTCGCAGGATTGCCAAGGTATGGAATAATTTGCCGGGTGGATAGTGTGGTTCTCAGTGACTGATAGATAAAAGAAGCGTGTCGAGGAAGGAAAGTTGCCTACGGTTTCACCCGGCCAGCGAACTGAACCCGGAACCTCTCGCAAGCGAGGCGAGCATGCTAAACACTAAGCTATAGTACTCCTCTATGTTGAAAGTTAGTCCTTGTTGATACAGTTCAAAACCTTTTTATGTAAGACAGCAATGCTGCAACAGACTCAAAACAGAGGATGGAGATCAAGAGAGCCGTGGGTTCAAACCAGGCTTTCTCTGCCTTTGGCGAAGCTATCACATGTTTTGCATTTAGTTAGTTGGAACACAGGAATGTGCAAGACCGGAACATAGTCCCTTGCTGTCCATCTGGCCAGCCAAACACTACAATGTATAACATGATCATGCAGCGCCTTTATATAGAGATGTATCAGCCAGGCTCAGTCAGTAGTGCTCTTGCCTCTGAGTCAGAAGGTTGTGGGTTCAAGCACAACATTGGGACTTGAAACCTATATAGTGTAAGACAATATATGTCAGTGCCTTGGGACATCCTCCTGATGTCCAATCAAAAGGCATTCTACAAATTTAATTTTGTTGTTGTTGATTACCTTCCAATGTACAGGTAGACCCCTCTTAATATTGCTCCACTTCAAGTTTTTTCTTTATTATGTTGCTGATACCTTGTGAAGCTACTATAACTCAGTGGTTAGAGCATTCACCTAAAAAGCATGAGACCTGTGTTCAAATCCAAGCAGATCAGGGTAAAACCTTGGGCAAGTTTGCTTACTCCATATTCCTAATAATAATCCCTCCCCAAAAAAGTACAATAATAAAATTGGTCATTTCAATCCCCGACTGTTTGCGGGACAGCTGCCACATTTCGGCCACAAATATACAGTTAATTCACTTTACAGTATATTCTGTGAAGTGTTTTGAGACGTCAATCAGATGTGAAAAGCGCTACATCAAATGCAAGGATTATTATTATTATGTTATATATTCATTTAACGTTGCGATGTTCACAATTACGTCATCTGCATAGGTGGAATGGGGGCACAATGGTGCTAGGACCTGAGATTGAGCCAGGCCGGCAGTGGAGGAGAGAGAGCCAGCCGACAGTGAGTGAGCTTGGCAGCTAAGTGAGACCAGCCAGGCCGACAGGGAGTGAGCCGGACAGGCAGTCAGGCAGTGGTATTATGTTTTTTTTAAGAAAATGTTGACGAAACATGTCCAAAAGAACCTAACTCCAGTTTGTAGATTCATTCTTAAGAGAAAAACATATTCGCTTAACGTCGTTTCGCCTAAATGACACTTTTCAAGAACCAAACTGCGACGTTAAGCGGGTTCTACCTGTATTATGGAAAAAAGAGATGTGCCTCATTCATGTAGGTGCCTTCCTTTATTTGAGATGTGAAACAAAGGTCCCACCTTTGCCTGACAAGTCTTATCGTGTAGTGGTTAGAGCACTCGCTTTGCAGTGAGAGGACTGGGCAGGGCGAAACGTTAGGCAAGCTTCCATCCTGCACATACATACTGTTTACCTAGCAGTATGGCATACTGCTGCCATCGCACCCCTCCTCAAAAAACCTTCCCTAGATCCCTCAAACCCTAGCTACTACCACCCTATTTCAAACCTGCCCTTCCTTGCGAAAGCACTCAAACGCGTTGTTGCCAACCCACCTTGTGCCCACTTCTCCTCCCACTGCCTTTTTGAACCCCACCTGTCCAGTTTCCGCCCTGCCCACAGTACATAGATAGCGCTTGTGAAAGTCACAAACATATTCTCTCTGTCTATTACCCTCTGCCTCCTTATCCTCCTGGACCTATCAGCTGCATTCGACAGTCGACCACATCCTCCTCCTCCACCGCCTATCCTCCGTCATCCACCTCAGTGGGAATGCATTTTCCTGGTTCGAGTCCTACCTCACAAACTGCCAGCAGTACATCTCAATAAACAGCTTTTCAGTCAGTTACCTGCGGGGTACCCCAAGGATCCATTCTTGGCCCCCTCTTCTTCCTCATCTATATGCTCCCTCTTGCGAACATCATCCCCAGACATGGGGCACACTTCCACATGTTTGTGGATGTCACCCAGCTCTATTTCTCCACCTCACTTTGCAACCCCCCAGTCCCCTGATGTTCTGTCAACCTGCCTGTCAGTCAACAGGAGCTGGATGAGAGCGAACATCCTGCAGCTGAAGGTTGACAAGACAGAAGCCATACTCTTTGGCTCTCGTCAATGTCTTCAATCGCATGCCTGTCACCTCCTCCACCTTCCCAGTCTGCCCCTAAAACTCACCAAACCCATTCAGGTTCGAGCCCCAACTATACTTCCTCCCCCACATCCAGTCCCTCACCAGCACCACTTTTTTCCACCTCCCATCTCCAGCAGTATCTCATCCCAAAAGCCGCTGAAACCCTGGTCCATGCCTTTGTCACCTCTCAGCTGGACTATTCCAATGCCCTCCTCACCGGTCTACCCTCCACCACAATCCATAAAATTCACTCATTCAAAACTCTGCCACCCACATTCTCACACACACCAAACTTCATTCCCGCATTACTCCAGTCCTTGCCAGACTTCACTGGCTTCCTGTCCCGGAGAGGATCGATTTCAAGATCCTCACCCTTGTTTTCAAATCCCTCCACTCCTCTGCACCTCTCTGGCCTCCTCTCTCCTAACAACAGCACCCATTGCCTTTGCTCTACCAGGTCTGGACTCCTCGTTGTCGCCCGAATCCTCTGCTCCACCATTGGCAGCCATGCCTTCAGCCACTACGCGCTGATGCTCTGGAACTCTCTTTCTCCTTCCCATCTCCTGGCCCCCTCTCTTCCTATTTTCAGGTCCTGGCTAAAGACCTTTCTTTTTGACCAGCAAAAACAACAACAACAACAAATTAGACTTATAGAGCGCCTTTCACGTCGGGAGGACGTCCCAAGGCGCTGCACGGGAGGCGTGTGACCCGAGCTGGGAGGGGAGTGTTCGGGAGGGAGTAAGAATCGTAGGGGAGGTCGAAGAATTAGGGGGGGAACAGAAGGCACGGTCGAAAAGGAAAGTCTTCAAACTGGCCTTGAAAGAGGAAAGGGAGGAAACAAGGATTGGGGGATGGAGTTCCTAAGGGTGGGAACGGAAAAACTGAAGGCCCAGCCACCAATGGTGGGGCAGTTCGGGCGGGGGGCTTGGAGCAAGCCAAGTCCTGCTGAACGGAGGGTCCGGGTGGGCTTGTAGGGGGAAAGTAGGTCGGAAAGATAGGGTGGGGCAAGGCCGTGTGAGGCCTTGAAGGTGAGGACGAGGATCTTGAACTCGATCCTCTGGAGGATGGGGAGCCAATGGAGATGGGCGAGGGTGGGTGTTATGTGGCCGCAGAGGGTGAGGGATAGTACACGGGCTGCAGAATTTTGGATGATCTGCAGCCTGTGAATGGAGGAGTTGGGGAGGCCAACAAGGAGAGAGTTCCCATAGTCCAGCCTAGAGGTGATGTACGCGTGCAGGAGTGTTTTGGCAACGTGGGGAGTGAGATGATTGCGGAGCCTGGCAATGTTGCACAGGTGGAAATAGGCGGTACCGGTGAAGGCGCGGATGTGGGGGAGGAAGGAGAGTTTGGGGTCGAACGTGATGCCGAGCTTCCTGACTGGCTTTGTGAGGTGGAGAGTACAGCCTTGGATGTTGAGGCTGGCAGCGCCCGATGTGCGGAGTCGCTGGCTTGAGCCAATCAGAAGGGCCTTAGTTTTGCTCACGTTCAATTGCAGGATATTGTCCCTCGTCCAGGACTCGATGTCGGACAAACATGCTGTCAGAACATCGATGGTCTGGGGGTTGAGGGATGAGGTGGAGAGGTACAGCTGGGTGTCGTCCGCATACATGTGGAAGTTTACCCCATGTTTGCGGATGACATTGCCCAGAGGGAGCATGTATATGGTGAAAAGGAGGGGGCGAAGGACAGAGCCCTGGGGGACACCATGAGAGACTGTACGTGGGTTTGAGGAAAAATTATTGGAGGATACAAAATGTAGGCGGTGGGTCAGGTAGGAGTGGAACCATTCAAGGACTGTGCCTTGAATGTTGAGGTGGGAAGAAAGGCTTTGGAGGAGGATAGTGTGATCGAGCGTGTCGAATGCAGCAGACAAGTCAAGGAGGACGAGGAGGCAGAGGGAGCCCTGCTCGCAGGTGGTTAGGATGTCATTAGTGACCTTGACCCAGGGCAGTTTCCGTGCTGTGAGCAGGGCGGAAACCTGATTGGAGGGGTTCAAGGAGTGAGTGAGTTGAGAGGAAAGAGCGGAGCTGGGAGGCAACCACTCTTTCAAGAACCTTAGAAAGGAATGGGAGGTTGGAGATGGGTCGGTAGCTTGAAGGCTGCGACGCATCAAGGGAGGGCTTTTTCAGGATAGGGGTGATGGTGGCTGTTTTAAGAGAGGTAGGGACGGTGCCAGAGGAAAGGGAGAGGTTGATGGTGTCAGAGATGAACAGGGCCAGTAGGTGGAGTTTGGTGCGGAGTAGGTGGGTGGGGTTGGGGTCCAGTGAACATGTGGTGGGTTTCTTGGAAGTGATTGTTCTTGTGACTGAGGACGGGGAGGTGGGGGTGAAAGTGTTAAAAGGAGGGTGGGTGGGGGGTGGAGTAACGGATGGAAGGGCGGAGGTGGAGGAAAGATGGGGGGAGGAAACCGCAGAACGGATTCTCTCGATTTTGGACTCGAGGAAGTCCAGCATTTCCTCACAACGTGTGTTAGAGGAGAGGATCTGCGAAGCGAGGCGGGGGGGGGGTGCGGAGGAGCTGGTTGGTGGTGGCGAAGAGGAGGCGGTGGTTGTCCTTCGCTTCCAGGATTATCCTGGAGTAGAAGGCTGATTTGGCGGTGGCTAGGGCAGAGCGGTAAAATTTGATGCGGTCCAGCCAGATTTGCTGGTGGACCGCGAGGCCAGATTTGAGACAGGTGCATTCAATTGCTCGCACTTTGCTCTTGAGGGAGCGGAGGTGAGTTATATACCATGGTGATGATTGGGAGACAATTCGAGAGGTGAGGGGGCCAGTGTGTCGAGGGTAGTGGAGAGGGTGTTATGGAGGGTGGTGGAGGCAGAGAATGGGTCGGTACAGGAAGAATGCCACAGTGGGAGGAGGTCGGACGTTTCGAGGGCAGCGGTGAAAGTTTGTGGGGGAATCTTCTTCCAGGGCTGGTAGAAGATGGTGGTAGGTTTGGAGGTGGAGGGGGAAGGGATAGAGGTGTTGAGAGAAATGAAAAAATTGTGTGAAATGGCTTTGTCGGTGATGGGGACGCCAGGGACATTGAGGC
The DNA here is from genome assembly GCA_035084275.1 of Hydrolagus colliei. Lineage (NCBI taxonomy): Eukaryota > Metazoa > Chordata > Chondrichthyes > Chimaeriformes > Chimaeridae > Hydrolagus > Hydrolagus colliei. The sequence goes on from CM068744.1 coordinate 40,514,585, forward strand.
CTCGGGTGATCACCAGATCGAGTGGATGGCCGTGGATGTGGGTGGCAGTGTGAATGTGAAGGGAAAAGTTAAACGACGAGAGCAAAGAGGAATATTCAATGGAGGTGGAGCAGGAAGGGGTGAAATGGAGGTTGAAGTCGCCAAGAATGATGAAGCGATCAGAGGAGGCACAAAGGTAGGTTAAAAGTGAGGAGAAATCTGAAATGAAAGTAGGGGAGGGTTTAGGGGGGCCACACACTAAAACGATTTTGAGGAAGCTGTGGGAAGAGTGAGAGAGGGTGAGCTGTTCAAAAGAGGGGAAGGAACCGGAGGAGTAGGGGGATAGGGCGAGCGATGCCTTGGAGATGAGGGCTATGCCACTGCCACGACAGTTGGTCACCTTTTTCTCCCTCTCCCTAGCTCGGCCCCCGGGAGCTGTTATTGGGAACTCTCTGAGATGCCGTCCAGCATGGAGGGCGCTATATAAATCCAAGTTATTGTTATTGTTAGTTGATTGGTGAATTACTTTTTTGGGCTACCAATCCTTCCAAGCAAAAAATGTGGTTACTCAATCCACGACTGTTTGTGGGATACTGGCTAGTGCAGTTGGCTGCTATGTTTCATTCACAGTCAATCCACTTTACAAAACATTCATTCCGTGAAGCACTTTAAGACATTTCAAGATTGTGTGAAGGCAGGCACTATATCAAATGCAAGGATGATTAACAGTGTGTAGGTGGGAAGAGATGGAAAAATGGGTCTCAAATAACAGTGCTCTGCTAAGCCTAGTGAAGTGCATAGTACAAACGCACATTGTTCTCTTCCCTTCAGCCCAATGCCTTTAATGATCCAAAACCACACAAGACAACACAAACCGACATAACATAACGCATGGGCCGGTGAGGTGATCTGGTGTCTGGATCTTGCTGCATAAATGGAAAGTGTGAAACCGAAGTCTTAGAAGGACTTGGATCAAAGCCTTTAAGCAGCTGGAACAAGGCAGGAATGATCTGAAGGCCAAATTTCTGCCGTGCCAGTGTTACTCTCTCTCACTCGCTCTCTGTTCCAAATTGCCTGAAGAGGCAGTGAGCTTCTGTTTCTGTTTGTTGCATTCACACCGCGTCCCTGCCCTGCGGTTTCACAGCCAAATTGGGTAGAACAGAGCAGAGAGGCTGAGGCGATACAGCTCAATCCTTGCTGGGGCATTGCTGATGATGTACTGTTGGTTCTCCACGCTGGAGCTGCTAATGGCATGTAACCTAAGCTTTATTGCGAAGCGGGTGAACAGCCTCTGGTATGCTGCAGACCTCATAGAATCATGGAAATAATAATAATCCTTGCACTTGATGTTGACCCTGGAGGGGGGGTCTCAAAGTGTTTGACAGAATATATTGTAAAGTGTAGTGACTGTGGATTTTGTGGGCCAAAGTATCTTATGAGCGAAGCAGTATATTGACAATTGTATTTTGGGGGCAAAACAATAGATGCGCACATAGTATTTTATGGGGGAAACACACAGCAGTGTCCCACAAACGGTTGTGGAATGTGATCAAATTATACAATTATTTTTGTTGAAGGATTATTATCCCTGGAAAGTGATTCGACAATTAACTAACAACCAGATTCCTACTTATTGAAAGCAGAGACGTATAGAGTAAGACAATTTGCCTAAGATTTTGCCCTGCTGGGGAATTGAACCCGAGTCCTCTCATTTGTTAGGCCAGTTTGCTAACCAATACACTACAGGACTCCACAAAACACTTGGCCCAATGAGCCTGCTCTTGGAGCTAGCTATTCATTCAATCATATTGCCTTACTCTATATCCCTTAACCTTTCAAACCTTAATCGTTCATTTGTATTAGCTTGGCTAGGTTGGTAGCACTCACTGTTGGATAAGATGTTAACCTGAGGTCCTATGTGACTGTTAAACTGGATGTTAATGATTCGCATGGCTCTATTTGAAAAGAGAAGAAAGTTACCACACAAATCCATGAAGTGAGCAACCAATTTTATTTGGGAATTATTGGCAAAAATAACTGGAAATGCCCTTCCCTTTTTGAAATGTGCAACAGGATCTTTTAACATCCACCTGAACAGGCAGACAGGACCTCAGTTTAACATCTCATTTCATGGATGGGTCCTCAGATAATGTTAACTCCTGCACTGAACTGGAGTATCAGCCGCATGAGAATACATGAGTTTAAGTCCTGATGTGGGGCTTGAACCCACAACTTTCTGTCTCTGACTTGAGAGTGTCACCAATTAAGTCGAACATAGCACAGTGCTTGACCAGATGGAACCGCTGTACTCACCAGGGCTTTGGATCGTGGATTCCAGGGCATGTCTGGGTGCCAATACTCCCAGAGAAGCCAGACAAATGCTTTGTCCATCAATAGTGGCTTGTTACTGTTACTGTGTGACTTTGCTAAGATATACCCTCAGATTCATAGATGAGTCAGGCAACCATTTAGCTTTGCTAAGACATGTTGCCTGTCAGTTCAGGGAGACACAGCTAGCCTCTCTCCACCAAGGGAGATCATCTTGGCAAACTCAGACAGTGGAGTCCTGTGGCGTAGCGGTTAGAGTGCTCACCTTACAAGTGGGAGGACCTGGGTTTGGTTCCTGGGGTGGGGGTACAATGTTAGGCAAGTTTTTTTACTCCACACATCTCTGTTTACCTGGCAGATGGTAGAAACCTGGTTGTTACTCCATTGGGGGATTGCTTTACCAAGCATAATAATTTCTTCAAGAAAATTGTTTCAAAATAATAATTTGGTCACTCAATCCATGAATGTTTGTGGGACACTGCTGTACACAATTGGCTGTCGCCATTTACTCAGAATATATATACTCAATTCACTTTACAGGATATTCTGGGAAGTGCTTTGAGGAATCTAGAAGACTTGATGGGGTGCTATATATGAAATAATAACAATAATAATCCTTGTATTTGATATGGTGCTTTCCACATCTTCTAAATATCTACAAGCGCTTCACAGAATATACTGTAAGGTGAATTGACTATATGTGTGGGTGAAACGCAGCAACCAATTGCGCACAGCAGTATCGCACAAACAATCGTGGATTGAAATGACCGTTTTTTTTTTTTTTTGAGGTATTCTTATTAAGCATGTGGAGTCGGAAACTTGCCCAAGGTTTTGTCCTGACCTGCCTGGATTCTAACACAGGTCTCACGTTTGTAAGGCAAGTGCTTTAACCACTGAGCTACAGGACTCCACGATGAGGAGTTATGAGGAGAAGCTAGAGTGGCTAGGATTATTCTCCTTGGAGCAGAGAAGGTTAAGAGGAGACTTTATAGAAGTTTCAAAAATTATGAGGGGATTCGATAGGGCAAAGGGAAACAAGGGGAAACTATTTCCACCTGTGAGGGGTTTGGTAATCTAAGGAAACCAATTTAAAATAGTTGTTAAAAGAAACAGAAGAGCAGGTGAGGAGAAATGTTTTCACACAGCAAGTTGCTAAGATCTGAAATGCATTGATTGAAATGTCGATAGAAACCAAATCAAAACCAACTCTTAAGAGAAAAGCAGATAGTTATTTGGGGAGGACAAGTTTGTTCAGCAATGGAGAGAGAGAGGGACAATGGGATTGATTTGGACAGCTCTTTTCAAAGAGCTGGCACAGACACCAGGGGTCGAATGACCGCCTATGCTGTGTAATTCTATGTTCTATGACCTTTTAAAAGTGATTATAGTGACCCCTAAATTCTCTGTGAATCATAAGGTAATGGATCTGTTTCTGGCTTATTTTCCTCACTCACACCAGGTTCCTGTGGCTGATCATCGAATGCTTGGCTACTGTCATCGCTGGACAGACGGCTGTACCAGTGACTCCTAGGTCCATTTATTGCTCTTTTCCTTTTCCAGACCAGAATCCCAACAACAGGTAACAATCCCAGGACGGCTTAGGTGATCAGGCCCAGGTTTCAGGAAGCAGAAACAGTCGGAATTCTCTCTGGATAGTATCCAGTAACAAGATAGAAGAGAAGGGCTCTCCTGTTTTGCAGGGATTATTATTCTCTGAAGCCCTTTGATACATCTGAACAACATCATAACAACATGATAACTTGACATCTGAACAAGGTGCTATATCAGATGCAAGGATTAATATAATAACAATACAATAATAATCCTAGAATGTGATACAGTACCAGTGGATGTCTCAAAGTGATTCACAGAGTTAACTGCAAAGTTCAGGAACTGTGCATTTTGTGGGTGAATGTGGCAGCCAAAATTTGCACACTGCAACTTCTTACAAACAGTCATAATTCACCCACAAAATATATGGTCAATTAACTTTACAATATATTCTGTGAAGCACTTTGAGATGTCTAGAAGATGTGATAGGGCGCTATATAAAATGTAAAGATTATTATTTTAGATAATAACAAACCTTGCATTTGATATTTAAATTGAGAACTCTCAAAGCACTTCACAGAATATATTACAAAGCGGATTGACTGCGTATTTTGTGGGCAAATGGTAGCAGGCAATTGTACACAGTGTCCCACAAACAAACAATCGTGAATGGAGTGACCACATTATTGATTTATTGGAAAGGATTATTATCCCTGCAACAACAACAAAATTACGGAGCACCTTTCATATCGGGTGGACATCGTAAGGCACTGTCCCAAGGAAGTCCCAAGGCGTACATCCCAAGGAGCAGTGAAAAGCAATCCACTGATTAACTAATAACCAAGTTCCTACATGGTGTGATGTGATTGGTGCTCTGAGATGCTACCCTGAGTGGAGGGTGCTATATAAGTGAAAGTTGCTGTTATTGGTGGTGAAGAGTGAAGAGCAAATTGAGATTTGAAGCCAGATACCTTCTTCATCTAAGTCACGATAAATAATAATGAACCTTGTATTTGATATAGCTCCTTATCATGTCTTCAAGATGTGTCAAAGTACTTCACACAATATACAGTAAAGCAAATGGATTATCTGTTTAGTGGGCAAAATATGGCAGCCTATTGCCCACAAGAATCTCACAAATATAGATTAGATTTATTCTTTTTGGCAGAAATTATTACCCCCGTAAAAGCAATCCACTAATCGATTAACAACCAGGTTCCGATTTACTGCTACGTAAGCAGAAGCATGTGGCATAAGGAAACTTGTCTAAAGTTTCGTCCTACTGGGAATTGAATCCAGGTCTCTTGCTTGCAAGCCAAATTCTTTAAACACTGAGCTACAAGACTCCACAGTTACTATATTTTTACAGTATATTGTGTGCAGTACTTTGGGACATCTCGACAACATAATAAGGCATTGTATCAAATGCAAGTATTATTATTAAGTCTTGTATTTCACCATTTTGATTGTACAGGAGGAAGAGATTTTGCTACTCTATTGGATCCTTTCCAAGACGATTGGCAGAAGTTATTGAACAGATTCACAACAGTGCATGGACCCAGACAGAGGGATTGTGAGAGTTTGGAACACTCTACCCTGGAAGATGTTAGAGCTAAGAATCAATTGGAATCACCAGATCAGTTTTGATGACAGAAGCCCTTCAGCCCATCTGATCTCAACCCTCCAGAAGAATTACTTGTACCACCTCAAAACATAGCAATGAGCTGCTTGTTAAATGTGATCCCAACCCCCAGCTCAGATCTAAATCCCTAACTTTCCAGCACTTTGGGATGTTCTCCCCAACGTGAAAGGAACTTTACACATGTAATTTGTTTTTGTTGTTATCTGGAGGCTGTCTACACTGAGGTTACAATGCCTGGGGGAGTGATGTGGAGTCCTGTAGCTCAGTAGTTAAAGCACTCGCCTTACAGGCTTGAGACCTGTGTTCGAATCCAGGCAGATCAGAGCAAAACTTTGGGCAAATTTCCTTACTCCACACGCCTAATAATAATCTATTTTGAAAAAACACAATAATAAAAATTGGTCATTTCAATCCACAACTGTTTGTGCCACACTGCTGTGTGCATTAGCCTGTTGTGTTTCACACACACATATACAGTCAATTTACAGTATATTCTGTGAAGCGCTTTGAGACGTCAATAAGATGTGAAAAGGCGCTATATCAAATGCAAGGATTATTATTATACGGTCATCTGGATAATGGACACTGACCTGTCTCATCACAAACATGAAAACAATACGATGTTACTGGAACACAAGCCTGCTGCAAGTTACTGCTCTCTGTGCAGTGCCCACACATACTATTCTGCATGCAGTGTGCTACATAATCAGTCCTGTAGCAAAGTGATTAACACACTCACCTCACTAGCGAGAGGACCCAGGTTCGATTCCTGAATGGGGCGAAAACCTAGGCGAGTTTCCTTCCTCCTCCTAAAGTAAGTAGATACCCATTTGTTAATTGATTGGCAGATCCCGATCTGGGCGTAATAATCCCTTACAAAAAAAAATTGTCCTATCTATGACTGTTGGTGGGACAATGCTCTGTGCAATTGGCTGCTTCCTATCACCCAGAGAATACACAAGCACTCCATTTTCTATTATATCCTGTGAAGCACTTTAAAATGTCTCAATAACAATGTGATAAAGCGCGGTACCAAATGCAAGGATTGTTATTATTATAAGTGCAAGTTGTTGGATTGAAGAGGTTTGTGGAATTCCAACAAATTTTTTATGTTAAGACAAAATGGTTTTACAGGCTAGGTCCAGGTGGAATTTAAGGCCTGCAATTCCATCTTGAATTTGCTGACACAATCTGCCTCTCCCCAATATCGTAAGCAAGACTTTTACAGTTGACTTTTATGTCTGTTGGGACCCTCCCCACAGTGCCTTCAAGTCTGTTGGCTATTTATGAAGCTCTGCTTTCATTAACTGTTGCTTGAAGGTTGAATATGGAAACTCTAGGCTTCAGCACTCCATGACTAAGGAACAAAGTATTGCAATTCAGATGTTAATAGCCCTATACTAATTACAGCCCAGATGTTGGTGTCAGCCTGGCTCAGTTGATAGCACTCTTGTCTTTGTAGCCTAAGATTGTGGGTTCAAGTCCCATTGAGCTCACAGTCTAGGCTGACACCCCAGTGCAGTGCTGGGGGTATATTTTGCAATGTCGGAGGTGCCATCCTTAGGATGAGACGTTAAACCAAGGTCCCGTCTGCCTGTTCAAATGTCATTAAAGATCCCGCAGTGCTAATCCGAAAGAGAAGGGCAGTTTCTCCCAGTTTCCTTCCTAGACAAAATTTTCCTCTAAATAAATGGATGATTTACTGTTTAATGCTGTCTGTGGAACATTTCTGTGTGCCAATTGACTGGCATAGCGGCCTACAAAATGAGTCTTTACAGTAAAATTGTACAGATTTACAGTAAATTCCTGCAGATTGACAGTAAATTCCTTTAGATTTATAGTAAAATCCTGCAGATTTACAGTAAATTCCTGCAGATTTACAGTAAATTCCTGCAGATTTACAGTAAAATCCTGTAGATTTATAATAAAATCCTGTAGAAAACCTTGAGATGTTCTTCTGGTAAGTAAGGCATTGTATCTAATTAAATGATTATTATTATTATTATTTGTGACTCTAAGTGGTGTTGGTTAGCTTGGCTCCGTGAACCAGTGAGCGGCCAAACTGGCTCATCACAATCTGGAAGGATGAGATCAGATGGGCTGAAAGGACTTCCTCATCTAAAATGATCTTGTGTTGACACAAGGTCATAGGGAACTAGCTTGGGTTCACCATTATGAGAATAGTTATTATGGTAAAAGGGTTGCAGCACTATTCAGAGAATTTAGAACCATGGAAATTTATAACAATAAATCTTACATTTGATATAGCACCTTATCCTGTCATTGAGGCATCTGGAGTCCTGTGTGGAGTTCTATAGCTCAGTGCTTAGAGCACTCATCTTACAAGTGAGAGACCTGGGTTCAATTTGAGTCAGGGTGAAACCTTGGAAAGTTTCCTTACTCCACACACCCAATAATAATCCCCCACCAAAAATGATACATTGGTCAATTCAATCTAGGACTGTTTGTGGGACACTGCTGTATGCAATTGGCTGCTGCATTTCTCCCATATATATACAGTCAAATCACTTTACAGTATACTTGTGAAGTGCTTTGAGACGTCTAGAAGACGCGAAAAGTGCTATTTCAAATGCAAGAGTTAATATTATTATTATCTCAAAGGACTTAACAGAATATACTGTATATTGTGTGGGAGAAACAGAGCGGGCAGTATACACACATTAATAACCCACAAACATCCATGGAGTGAGTGACCAATTTTAATTGGGGGATTGTTGGCTAGGTCACAGGGCAAAAGAAATTCCCTTCTTTTCAAATAATGCTAATGCTAAGTTAATGTCTGCCTGAACAAACATACAGGACCTTGTTTTAATCTCACCTCTGATAATGCAACACACACACAGGACTACATTAGAGCGCCAGCGCAAACTATGTGATTCCAAGTGTTGATGTGAGACATAGTCAACGTTTTGGGTCCACAACCCTTTGTCAGAATTCAAATGAAGGGGCATGAACCAGAAATATTTACATGCTTTCCTTTCTCCATAGATGCTCCCTGACCTGCTGAGTGTTCCTAGCCATTTCTGTTTTGGTTAAATACAAGTTGCTGTTGTTTCTGAAGGGGTACAAATATAATACAGTGATAATCTTTGCAGTCGATATAGTGCCTTATAACTTCTCTAGACATCTCAAAGCACTTCACAGGATATACTGTAAAGTGGATTGACTGTACAGTATATAACAATTTTGCTATTTTGCACTGAGCAAGGTCCCACAGGCAATATTATAAGATTGATTGCTAGCGCTGGGAGAAACATACTCCTTTCTCTTTTTCAGTAATATTCATTTATTGTTACAACATCACTACGATCAGCCATGGAGTGATGAACAATTTGCCTGTAGGGTTGTTGGCAAGGACTCTGAAGTATTCAACTGGTGTCATGGGATCTTTGACATACACATGGTAGCGGGAAGATTAATTTGCTAGGGGTGTGGGGGGAGAAGGCTGCTCAGGGGAACACTTACAAAACATTATGATACACATTTACATTTATAAGTCACTTTCATGTCAGGAAGATGTTTCAAGGTGCTCAAGGATCCTGGTTTGGCACTGGATGGGATTCGAGTAAAGAGCTCCAGTGGGAGAGTGAGCACTGGCCCAGACATGAAGGGGAGAGAGCAGTGGAATGTGATTAGAGTACGGAGCTCCAGTGGGGATTATTCTATATAGTTTCTTCAATCCTGTAATGTTTGTTAATCCAGAACAGAGTTTCAATTCATGAGTTCCTGTATTTCAAATTTACACTCTCTTCCACAATCTGCCCAGTATCGTTTTATCTTTGCTTGCCTCTCATTGTCAATGTTCAAATGCTAATTCAGCCATTAAATCCACTTGCAACAAATTCCTCCACCACTTCACTCCCGATCGGATCAGTCATTCACTTTGTGGCTGTTTGTGAGGCATTGTTTTATGCAAATTGAATATTAGAACATGCTCGGTGAAAGAAGACCAAGGTCCTTCCAGTCCTCCTGCCACCATTCTGGCAATCACGCTCTCCTGTCACGTCCCAAACTACGTATTTTACTCCAAGATATTAATTTCTAACAGATGTTTAAAATAATGGGCAAAGTAAAAGAACCAGAGGGGAGATCAGATTTTTTTCTTATGCAGTGAGCTATTATGATCTGCAATGCTATGCCTGAAAGGGTAGTGGAAGCAAATTCAATAATAGCTTTCAAAAGGGAATTGGAATTCCACATAAAAAGGAGGAATTTGCAGGGCTATGCGGTAAGAGTGGTGGAATTGGACTAGTTTGAAGTTCTTTCAAAGAGCCGCAACAGGCATAATGGGCCAAATGGTCTCCCTCTGAGCTGTTTCTATGATTCTATGAAATCTATGTAATTTGTTCTTGAAAGAATCAACACTTTCTGCATCTACTGTCCCCCTAAGGCGACTGTTCCATATGTTCACTATTCACTCGATGAAATTGGTTCCCGCATTCACCTACAAAAGATCTCCCCTCTGGTTCTTTTACATTTGGCAGCAATTGCCTGTGAAGTCGTTTGAGATATTTTGTCGTTCCAGTTGAAATGTCAAACACAACCAAGGGTTTGCCTGCCAGACACTAGGTTCAAACGGAGGAATCGCTATGCATAAAAAGCACAGAGGAATGTTCCAGAACGTTACGGAATACCAAACTGTGTGTTTTATGAGGTGTTTGAGCTCCAATGCAGAAGAAAAATGTTGTTAAAATGTACCAACCGCAGGCCTCTCTTCTGGGACATAGTGGCCAAAGCTGTGGAGTGCTTTAACCGCACATAATCATCCTATTTTATCTGTTTGTAAACAATTTATTATTATGATTAATAATACGAGTAATGGAGTTCTGTAGCCCAGTGGTTAGAGTGCTTACCTCACAAACCAAATAATTGGGTTTGATTCCCGGCAGGATGAAATATTGGGCAAGCTTTCTTACTCCACTCACCTCTATTTAACTCCCAGTAATTTGTTGTCAATCGGAGCTTTCTAGTGCAATAAACCCTTCAAAAAAGTAAAATAATAACTTTGTCAATCAATTCACGACTTTATGGGACACTGCTGTGCACAATTAGCTGCCACATTTCTGCTGCACAATTATCAGGTCGTCAAACTGCCTCACAGTGCTTCACAAAGTATGTTGTAAAGTGGATCAACTGTGTATTTTGTGGGTGAAACATAGCAGCCAATTGTGCACAGTAGTGATCCACAAACAATCATGGATTGGGTGACCAAATTATTATTAATAATAATTGGTCACATAACTAATGTCCACAAACAGTCATTCTAATGGCAGATCTTTTAATCCCATTTTGTCAGCGTTTCTCCTTGCATTTCTTACCTCAACATTCATCCCAACTTTAAACATCCTGGTGGCTCACACTCTAGTCTAGTGAGGCAGGCAGATGGAACAACAATACCAAAATTACATTTGTAGCACGTCTTTCACATCAGGAGGATGTCCCAAGGCACTGATCAGTTGGGGGTCAGGACTTGGGATGAGGGAGGGGAGAGAGATAGGAGGACAGTTGAAGGCATGGTCAAAAAGGATGGTCTTGAATCAGGTCTTGAAGAAGGCAAGGGAGAGAGCAAGGCAAAAGGGTTATGCGGTGGAGTTCCAGGGTTGGGGCAGAGAGGCTGAAAGCCCATGCACTGATGGAAGGGAAGGTCAGATAGGAGACCAGAAGCAGGCTAGGGCCTGCTGCATGGAGGGGATGAACAGGTTTATAGTTGTGAGATTTAGTCGAATCATTAGTTTTATTTCATGTTTAATAATTAAATCAATGTATATAATAAGTACCGGTAGTATAACATTAGAAATTTAGGTATAAACTAAGAAGGCTGCAGAACTGCAGAAACCAGACCTGTCTGTAAAACACAACTGAATGTAGCCCGGTTGGCACCAGTTGTAGTAGATATGATAAGTGTGAAGGACAGAGAACAGAACACATGTTCAGTTAAAGATGTCAATATAGCTTCTCTTTGTCTTCCCAAAGGTGGGAAATCACGGGTTAAGAAAGGAGGTAGACAAAACAGGCCTGGGTAGATGGGGAGGTGTTTTACCATAAGATATTTTGAGAAAACAGGAATGTTTGAGAACCGCTCTGATAGTCAAGGTAAGTGAGGCTGGTGGAGAAGTATAATAAAGACAGGAGGGAAAGAATGGCTCATCACAACAGTTGGGGAATATCTCAGGGTGGAAACTGAGATCTCCAGCTTGCTGTTTGTCCAGAATTACTGGAACGGATAGTATGGTTCCAGTTGTTCTGTTTTACAGGCAGGAGGACCAGTTACAGAAGCAAGTGCCTGGAAATGTTGTTCTATTCATGTTTGTAATGTTTGGTAGTGTGAGTTTAAAATAAAAATAAAAACAGCTTCAGCCAATATGGTATCATCAGTTATTTTGGAAGCTAAAGAGTTAAGATCAGTGCACGGGTCTTTCTCTAACATAGTCAGTCAGCAGGTAGGACAAAGCCACAGAGGGCGTTGAAAGTGAAGATGAATATTTTGGAGCTGATTGAGGATGGGGATGATGGGGTCACAGGGTCTGGTGCAGGAGAGAACATAAGTTGCACATTTTTGGATGATCTGCTGCTTGTGGGGGGAAGAGTTAGGAGGCTGACAAGGAGGGAGTGTCTGTAGTCAAACCTTGAGGTGTCAAATAATAATAATAATTCTTACATTTGGCATAGTGCTTTTCACATCTTCTAGACATTCAAAGCACTTCACTGAATATACTGTGAAGTGAATTGCCTGTATATATGTGGGCAAAACACAGCAGCCAATTTTTCACAGTAGTGTCCCACAAATGCGGATTGAAATAACCAAGGCAGAGTTAGTCATGGCACAGATATTAGGGAGAAAGAACAGTTGAGGCTTGAACAAGATGTCCAGGTTCTTGACTGGCTTGATGAGGTGAAATGTGCATCCATGGATGCTGATGCTGCCAGTGCCTGAAGTGCATTGACACAAGCCAGTAAGGAGGGTCCTGGACTTGCTGACATTCAGCCGTTGTCTCTCATCATGGACTTTCTGTCAGACAGGCAGTCTGTCAGGACACCAGTTTGCCCTAGAATTGAGGGTAGAGCCAGAGAGACAGAGTTGGGTGTTATCCGCATACATGTGGAAATTGACTCCATGTCTGCGGATGATGTCACTAAGGAGCACTTAGAGGTTGAAGAGGATGGGACCAAGGATAAAGCCTTGAGGAACACCACAAGATGCTGGAGATGGGCTGGTATTTGGAAAGCAGGGATGTGTCAGGATCGGGGTTATGTAGCTGTTTTGAGGGGGATGGGAGCAATTATGAGAGGAAGTCAATTTGCACATAGCCATATCCCACAATCAGCAGTGAAGTGGATGACCAATTATAAGAAAGTGTGTGTCACTCCTGAAGCACCTGAAAAACAAAACTTGTACAACAATAAATACATATTTTGACATGGAAACCCTCCCTTATTACCTCTATTTGCTACAGGGTTCCCTCACTTTGTACTGCTGCTCCATTATCACTTAGGACCGGTGTCACAAAAACTTGCTAGTTCCCTTTATCCATACATTGAATGACAATAACCATAAGAGGCCAACAGAGGGTTTATCACCCTATTAACAGCAACAACTACAATAACAACAACATTATATTTGTTCGGGTCATGGCATGGATTTGGGGGAGGGAAGACACAAGACACAAGAGGATCGAACAAGACATCCAGCTTCCTGACTAGCTTGATGAGGTGGAGTGTGCAACCATGGAGGTTGATGCTGTCAGTGCCTGAGATGTGGAGGTGCTAGCATGAGCCAATCAGCAGGGCCTTGGACTTGTTGACATTCAACTGTAGAAAGTTAGCTCTCATCGAGAACTTGATGTTCGAAAGGCATACATTGAAGGCAACAGAGGGGTTGAGGAGGCCAATGAGTCAGAGAGAACCCTGGTCGCAAAATTTCAGAATGTGGAGAAAAGGAGCCTGAGGTTATCCATGGCCTACAAACTTATCCTGGAGTAGACAGAAGATTTGGTGGACAGTGGAGTTGAAGGCGGACATAGTTCTTGATGTGATCAAGCCAAATCTGCCAATGGACCTTTAATTTGGGTTTGTTGCAGGTTTGTTTGGAAGCTTGCACTTGTGCCTTGATGGATCAGAGTTGACTTGTGTACCAACAACAACAGTAAAATTACACTTGTATAGTGCCTTTCACATCAGGAGCATGTCCCAAGGCACTGGACAGTCAATGTTTCAAACCTAAACTGGGGTCAAGTACAGGGAGGGTGGAGGCAAAGGAGGGGATTTGTGATGACAGATAAGACCGTTGAAGGGTAGGGTCTTGAGGCCGGACTTGAAGGAGGCCAGGTAAGGAACAAGGTGGATGGGCTGTGGGATAGAATTCCAGAGATTAAGGGCAGAGTGGCTGAAGTTTGCCCGACGATGGTGGGGCGAGTGAGTCAGGGGACATAGTGCAGGACGGAGCCTGCTGAGCAGAGAAGCCGGGCAGGTTGGTAGAGGGTTAGGAGGTTGCAGAGGTAGGGTGGGGCGAGGCCATGGACGGCTTTAAGGTGAGCACCAGGATCTTGAATTGAATACTCTGGGTGATGTGGAGCTAATGGAGTTGGGCGAGAATGGGGGAGATGGGGTCACGGAGCTTGGAGTGGAAGAAGACATGGCCTGCAATGTGATTGGTTATCTGCAACCTGTGGATCGAGGAATTGAGAAGGCTGATAAGCAGGGCATTGGCGCAGCTCAGCCTCAATTTGATGAAGGCAAGAATGAGGGTTTCAGAGGTCTGAGAGTAAGATAATGGTGGAGCCAGGCAATATTGCAGAGGTGAGGGAAGGTAGAGCAGGTCATGGCTTGGATGTGGGGGAGGAAAGACAGTTGAGGATCGATCAACATACCTAAGATCGATCAACATACCTAAGCCCCAGTTCTGACGAAGGGTTGTAGACCCGAAACGATGACTCTGTTTCCTTTCTCCATGGATGCTGCCTGAACTGCTGAGTTTCCCCAGCAACTTTTGTGTTTGTTTCAGATTCTCAGCATCTGCAGTATTTTGTGTTTTGTTTTATACCTAGGTTCCTGACTGGCTTAGTGAGGTTGAGTATGCAACCATGGAGGTTGTTGCTGCCAGTGTCTGATGTGTGAAGAGCAATTTCTGGGAGTATGAAGTGGTTTGGGGCAAGGATGGAGGAAATTCCATGTTTTCTGTCAGACTCTGAGTGGTGGGGTCAGACTCTGAGCAAGTTGGTGGGGGGCAAACAACAACAACAAAATTACATTTATAGAGCACCTTTCACATTGGGGTGATGTCTCAGGTGCTGGAAACAGGTAGGTCTTAAAGTGTAACTTGAAAGCTAGATAAAGTGGGGGAGAGGCGAAGGGATTGAGGCAGAAGTTTCAGATGTTATGGGCGTAGTGGCATAGCTCATGTTGACAGGGATAAAAGTTCCGAAATGAGATCTTGAACAACAGCCTTGCTGACTCAGAGGTGTGAGGGTTTTTATAGTTGAGTCGGGCTGGGTAGCCAGGTTATTTAATCCAATAAAAAACTTCTGCTCAGTGGGCACTAACCTGCTTAATGTCTCTCACCCTGCCTGTCCCACCATCTGTCAGGCCTTCCGGGTTTCTGCCACCACCTTGGACAATCCATCCTGAAGCCTCTCTGCCTAAGTCCCCTGCCTTGCTTTCTTGAACAACTGTCTCAAAACCTTCCCTTTTCACTGTCCCTTTGCCCACCTTCCTCTTCATCCCCACACTCTTCACCCTCCTTTTCCAATCCAATGACCCGCTCAGATGGAAACCCTTAACTATCCAGCACTTTTGGTCACTCTCCTAATCCCACCTTCCCTTCTGATCCAACCTCCAGCTCAGTTCCAAATCGCTGACTGTCCAAAGCCTTAGGATGTCCTCCTGACATGAAAGGTGCTGTGTAAATGTAATTTTTGCCCACAAAATGGACAGTAAATTTGATTTACAGTCTATTCTGTGAAGCACTGTGAAACATCTCCAACATGCAATATCAAATAAAAGGATTATTATTTGTTGTTATTGTTATAAGGCGCTATATAAAGGTAATTTTGTGATGTTAGTGAGAAACAGACAGGCGATGGGTTTCATTGGGTTGGGCTAGGCTGGGTTGGGCTGAGTTGGGTTGTGCTGGGTTGGGTTGGGCTGGGTTGGGTTGGACTGGGCTGTGCTGGGGTGGACTGGGCTGGGTTGGGTGGGGCAATACCTGTTCCTCTGTGTAGTTGAATCTCACCCATCAGCACTGGGTGCCAAGTGCTGTAACCCTTGGCAGCTGGCTTTGGCTTTGGCAGAACAGAAGTCTCCCAGAGATTGTACATAGAATCATAGAATCATAGAATCATAGAATTTTACGGCACAAAAGGAGGCCATTCGGCCCATCCAGTCTGTGCCGGCTCTTTGAAAAGAGCGATTCAATCCCATTGCCCTGCCCGCTCCCCATAGCCTAAAAGACCCGTTCTTCCTAAATAAAGATCTAATTCCCTTTTAAAAGTTGTTATCGAATCAGCCTCCACCACCTTTTCAGGCAATGCATTCCAGATTCGAACAACTCGCTGAGTGAAAAAATTTCTCCTCAGCTCCCCTCTACTGCGCCTTGAAACTATATTAAATCTGTGACCACGAGTCACAGATTCACCCACGAGTGGAAATAGTTTTTCTCTATTTGCCCTGTCGAAACCCCTCATGATCTTATAAACCTCTATTAGGTCTCCCCTCAATCTTCTCTGCTCCAGAGAGAATAACCCTAGCCTATCTAGCCTCTCCTCATAGCTGAAGTCCCTCAATCCTGGCACCATCCTAGTAAATCTTCGTTGTACCCTTTCCAATGCCTTCACATCCTTTCTGTAGTGTGGTGACCAGAATTGAACACAGTATTCCAGCTGAGGCCTCACCAAAGTCCTATAGAGGTTAGTCAGCACTTCCTGACTTTTGTACTCTATACCCCTATTTATAAAGCCTAGTATCCCATATGCCTTCTTAATTAATGCTCCCTTCCAATAACATTTCCAGGAAGGTCCTGGCCTGAAATAATTCCTGATTCCTGATTTGACATCCGGCCAAGTTAGACTTTGCATCAAGTCTCACACCAATCTGATGTGTTGAAACCCATAAATCTCAACATGGCCAGCTCCAGAAAGGCTCAGGATTAATTATTAATAATCCATGCATTTGATATAGCACCTCACCATGTCATTGAGATATCTTGCGAGGCAAATACTCTAGCCAATATGCCACAGGACACTTTTACGATGAGTTCTCTTTTTGTTCGCAGACACTGCACAGGGGAATGCAGTAGCCTGTTAGAAATGGTAGCATTTTTGCCAGAACGTTAAGTGTTCCAGCCCCATGTCGGGATTTAGAGCCTGTGTAGTCTACATACACTCCAGTTGCGTCGTTCGGAGATGCTGTCTTTTGGTGGGATGTTAAACTTAGGTCGGTCTGTCTGATCAGGTGAATGTTGAAGCTCTCTCAGCACTATTCGAAAAGAGAAGTGAATCTCTCTCTCCCAATGTCCTGGCAAAAAATTCCATCAATAGAATTGCTTGATCACTTCACAGCTGTTTAAGGAACATTGCTGCTTGCAAATTGACTGCTGTGGTTGCCTACAAATACACAGTCACCACACCCCACAATAACAATCTGTGCAGCTCTTTAAGATATTTTAACTACGTATGTGATTAGGTGCTATATGAAATGCAAGGAATTTTTATTATTAATTATGCCAAAGGCATGTTTTTGGACATCTCCCTGACTTGAAGAATGCTGTGTGAATGCGAGCTGTTCTTGTTGTTTGTTGAAGGATCTTCCTCATTTTCCCACTCTTCTCTCTGCCTCCTAATCTTGTGAGTTGACAACAACAACTTACATTTATATATCACCCTTAGGCAGAGTAACATCCCGGAGCACTTTACAATGGCGGAATCTGACAGTGAGCCATGGGGAGAGGGAGAGGGGAGGTGACCGTAATCATGATTGAAAAGGAAGGTAGCATTTGATGCAGAGTGGGCCTGGCTTGGCTGGCTATGTTCTTGCCTGCGGGTCAGAAGGTTTAGGGTTCACATGTCCGACATCAGGGGACCTTGGAGATCAAACACTCTGTTATTTGTCCGCATTGTCAAACATGTTGCTCGTTAATTGGGAGGTATTACATCGAGGGTCCTTTGCTCCTGTCTGTTCTCTGGATTGACTTGAAAGGAGGGTCTTTCAGAAAGTAATTAGATAGATTTCTGCAAGGAAGTAATATCTCTGGATACAGTATATAGTTTGGGACATGATATGTGCAAGCGACTGCCGGGATGGTGAAAGACAAACTCAGCTGACTCTGGTCTTTTGTCTAGCCAATTCTTATGTTGTTATGAGTGAGGTCCTGCCAGGTCCCTGACCAACAATGCTCCACATTAAATCTATCAGCTCTTTGATGCTCAAAGCATCTGCCCACAAAGGAACAGTGAGTATGTGTGACAGGACATGGTGTGGTGTGCTCTTCAATGTGATGAACCGCTTTAAAAATACAATCTCTGTTATTTCTGTCTCTCTTCCTCATCCCGTGCATGAAGTGTATTATGTACTTGCTATATATGCTTATGAGTGCACATTTGTGTGATCGAATATGTTTCTATGGGCATGTATGTAGTGTTTCTGTACATCGTTTGAGTGTATGTAGAACTCCTGTAGTTCATTGGTTAGACCACTTGCCTTAAAAGCGTGAGACCTGTGTTCGAATCCAGGCAGATCAGGGCGAAACCTTGGGCAAGTTTCCTTCCTTACTCAACACACTTAATACTGTAATAATCTGTCGAAAAAAACCACAAAAATAAATTGGTCATTTTCACTCCGCAACTGTTTATGGGACACTGCTGTGCGCAATTGGCTGCATTTCACCCACAAATATACAGTCAATTTACTTTACAGTATATTCTGTGAAGCACTTTTAAGACGTCGATAAGATGTGAAAAGCGCTATCTCAAATGCAAGGATTATTATTATTACACACTTACACGCACTCATGTGTATACACACTTACACACACTCGCATGTATTTCTCACTGCTTGTCCAACTAGGACCGCCCTACCTGTTAATGCTTTAGCTTGCAAGGTTAACAGGAGCTAAGTGGGAAGATTCCCCGCCCTCACTGACTGGTCCTGCCGATGAGCCAGGCTGACATATACATACGCGCACACACACTCACTAAAAAAATACCAACAACAACAATGACCTGCATTTATCTAATGCACCCTCCATGTGGGACAACATCTCTGAACTCGGAAATGGGGTCCAATTGGAGCTGAAATAGCTCCTAAGTAACATTTTTGGAAAGTTGGAATTGAGCCATTCTTTTGTGGCGGTCTCAAGTCTGGTTTTTGAATCCGACGGGACATATCCATGTGCCTGTGGGATGCATGGAATTCTCAGTTTGGGTTTGGATCTGGTGATAGGTTTCCGTTCGTGGTTGCCTGACTGACCAAAAACAAATCAGGATCATAAAAACATGTGCATTAATTTGCAGATACAAACTTACATTCACATATGTGTATGTACACATGGTTTTTGTTCCGCTGACCAATAGATTTTGTGGGCCACTAATACAATCAATTCACTTTTACAGTATATTCTTTGAAGTGCTTTGAGACGTCAATAAGATGTGAAAAGCGCTATATCAAATGTAAGGATTATTATTATTATTACACATGCAAACATGCACAGGGAGATAATAATAATAATAAACCTTGCATTTGATAAAGCGCTTTTCACATCTTATCGACGTCCCAAAGCTTGCCCGAGGTTTCCCCCTGATCTGCCTGGATTCAAACACAGGTCTCACGCTTGTAAGGCGTGCTCTACCCACTGGGCTACAGGAGCTCCACGAACACATGTGTACATGGGAGTGTGTATGAGTGTCTGTGCTTTCATGCACATGTTTCATGCTAGACTGAGGCAGTGTTGTGAAACCATGCCATGTCTACGTATGAGTCTCTTTCTCATCTCTCTTTTTCTCTGATATCTCTCTCTCCTTCTCTCTTCTTCCTCTTTCATGTCTCTTTTGCTTCTCTTTCTCTCCCCCACCATCTTTTCTTTCTCTCTCATCTCTTTCTCTCTCTCATGTTTTCTCATCTTCTTCCTCATTCCCGTTTCTCTCCTTCTCTCCCTGATCTCTATTCCCTCTCCCTCTCTCTCGCAACTACTCCATTCTCTCTGTCTATTTCAGTCAAGAAATGCCTACCAGATGACGCCTGTGAGAATGTTACGTTCTTGAACTTTGAGCAATTGATTTGTTTCAGCACCCAAGATATTTAGCGTGAGTTTTGTTCCTTATTAAGAAAACTGAAAATAAAACTATGAATCAATCCGCGTAGTGTGGCTCCTGTCAGTTTTTGCCCCTGAACACACAGATGGTTTCTAACAAACATTACATAACATTTCACTACCAGTCACTAGCTAGACCGCATGTATGTCTGACACATCCATCCGGTGGATAATAATCCCTTCAAAAGTAAATGGGGTTCTGACAATAAGGGAGGGTGAATGAGAAGACCTAGGTTCAATTCCTGGACAGGGCAAAACATTGGGCAAATTTCCTTACTCCACACGCCTCTGATTACCTAGTAGTAAGTGGGAACCCGGTTGTTAGGTGATTGGTGGATCACTTTCCGGAGTAATAATCTCTTTAACAAAAAATGACAACTGCAGTAATGGGCTACCCTGTGTGGAGGGTGCTATATAAGTGCAATTTGTTGTTGTTGTTGTGCACAATTCACTACCACTTTTCACCCACAAAAGGCACAGTCAATCTACTTTACAGTATATTTTGCAAAGTGCCCACACCTAATAAAGTCGGTCAGCACTTCAAGACTGTATCTCTACAAGGAATCAATCACCAGCACAGAACTTCTCATTCCCACTTTTCCGCTCAGCCTTGAAATATTTCACTTTGAGATGCCTCGAAGACATGAAAAAGGCGCTCTATCAAATGCAAAGATTATTACTGTTATTATTTCCAATTTGTCTGATGACTATTTCCTGGGGAATGGGTGGAAGAGAGTGGGGGAGATTTATCCTCCTTGCAGAGGGAGGTAAGTAGAGTCTGCTTTGAACTGAATTGGCTCCAAGGTGACATGTTTGACAATGGGATGTTTGAGTCGAGCTAGTCATCTGTGACGGACTCTAGTCCTGATCCTGAACCAAGTCCTGAACCCCCGCACTATTCCAGGGCACCACTGATGACAGCACAGCCCAGCCTGGCTCATTAGCAGAACTTGCAATGGCAGACTAGTTACTGGGGGTAGGGAATCCTTCAACTCAGCTTCTGTTAACTCTGCAAGCCATTGCCATGATGGATAGAGTGATCCTAGCTGGACAAGCAGAATGAAAGCTTGCCACAGTGATATCAGTGGCAAGTCATGAGAATTTAGCTGGTTAGACTCCAGCAGTTACCCTAACTGTGCACCCCAAGCGGTGACACTCACCAATCTGTGCCCAATACTCTCCAGAAGAAAGTAAATCATCCCTCCAGGGAGTGGAGTTAGTCTTCCATTCCAGACATGGCGATTCACAAGCGTAGATAAAATTCTCAGTTTGGTAAGGACACTCTTAAGCACAATGAGGGGTTTCCATGGGTGTCAGACACCCGGTTGACTAAGAAAAAATTATAATATAACAGGTAGCACAACAGTCTCCCACAAATAGCTGTGAACCGAATGATCAACTTTATTTAGGAACGTTTTTCTCTTGACATCGGGAGAACAAAACAACACCAAATTGCATTTATACAGTGCCTTTCGCATTGGAAAGATGTCCCAAGGTCCTGGACAATGATACTTTCAAACCTGAGCTGGATGGGGTGGGTCAAGATCAGAGCAAGGTGGATGGCAAGTGAGATGGTGGGGGATAGGAGGAGGAAAGATAATAATAAAAGTAATAAAATCCTTGCATTCGATATAGCGCTTTTCACATCTTCTAGATGTCTCAAAGCACTTCACAGAATATAGTGTAAAGTGAATTGATTGTATATTTGCATGAGAATTGTGGCAGCCAATTGCACACAGCAGTGTCACACAAACGGTCGTGCATTGAATCGCAAAATTATTTTTTGGGGGACGTGTAGAGTAAGGAAACTTGCCCATGGTTTTGCCCTGCCTGGAATCAAGCCCAGGTCTCTCACTTGCAAGGGAAGTGCTCTAACCACTGAGCTACAGGGAACTGGGAAACGTAATGCCCTTACCTCACCCCCACTCCACTAGCATTTCACAGTTAAGCACTGTGAGATGTCCTCCCGACATAAAAGGCATTATATCAAATCCAAGGATGTGTTTGTTTTCATCAGAAAGTTGACTCGATTCCGACATTCCATTTCCAAGCACGTCACCTTGGAACTGGCTCAGCTCCTAAAGAGATCTGTACTCTTTCCTCTATTGAGGCCACCCACCCACCCACCCACCCACTCACCCACTCCGGCAGAAGGGACAATGGGCTGAGAAGTGGCAGAACCCGCTGTATGCCAGAAATAGATGGGAAGACAGGGATAGTTTTGCAATCTTACTCTCCCAGCTGTTATTTTACTTCCAGCTTCAGACAAGGCGCTGTAAGAAACTGCTCTGGAGCTGAAAGGCGACAGATTTATGATCTGTGGGGGTTTCCAGGAGCCAACTGGGAAGCAGATGGCAACACAAGCTTAGTCCAGACATCAGATACTGTTGCTTACCAGCAATCACAGCTGGTCCGTGTTCACTGTCTGTTCCCGTCGAACTACCATGAAACATGGATTTGCCTTAACCCACTGACCGGGGAAGAGCGTTGGCTAACAAAAATGGACCAGGCTAGTGTGTCTGCCAATCTCAGTCACTGGCTTAATTCTGAGTCAGAAAGTTGTGGGTTCCAAATAGAATTATGGAGGCCATTTGGCCCATCCTACTTGTGCTGAAAGAAGAGCTTTGAAAGCTCTTCAAATTAATCCGCTTTGGGAAGTCCTCCTGACGTGAAAGGCACTATAAAAGTGCAATTTTGTTGTTGTAATCCCACTCCTCCCATAGCCCTGCAAAACTGTCCTCTTGAAATATCTATCCTCTTCTCTCTTGAAAGTTCTTATCAAATTGGCTTCCATCACCCTTTCAGGCAGTGCATTCCAGATCCCAACAACTTGCTGTGTGAAAATATTTCTTCTCATCTCTCCTCTGGTTCTTTCGACAACTATCTTACATCTGTGTCCTCTGGTTACCAACCCACCCGCCTGTGGAAACAGTTTCTCCCTGTTTCCCTAGATGTTGAACTCACCACAGTCTAGGCTGATGTTCCAATGCAGTGGTGGGGGAGGTATGCTTTGTTGGAGATGCCATTCTTTGGTTGAGGCATTAAACCAAGGTCTGTTTGATAGTTTGTGGGCAAATATTCCCATGTATACACAGTCAATTCACTTAATAATATATTCTGTAAAGCACTTTGAGATGTTCTGGCAATGTGAAAGGTGCTACATCAAAAGCACTGATTATTATTATGATGAGATTTAGATATCTATCTAGTTATCCTTCTGAAAGTTAATCTGGATTCTGCTTCAACCACAGCTCCTGGCAAAACATTTCACATCCCCAACATTCTGTGAGTAAAACCATTTCCCCTGACCTCTGAAACTGATGCCCTCTAGTCACCGACTCACCAAACTAATTGGTGCAAATCATTTCTCCCCATTGACTCTGATCAATCAAACCTCTCATCAATTTAAGGACCTCAATTAGGTCACCCTCAATCTTCTTTGTCCCAAAGGAAAACTTCCCAGTTTCTCCAGTCTCCACTCATACTCCATTCATTCCCAACCTCCTATCCGCAGCCTCCGCACAACTGGCTCTTCCCTTCTGCTTGTCCCTCCATCGGTAGTAGTGCTTTCCCTCCATAGGTGCACTCTCCACCTTCCTTTCTCCCTCTGCCTTGCCCATTCGTTCTCCATCTTCCGTTCCTGGAAGTCCTTCCTTTCCACCATGCCTACCATCACCTCCACCTACCCCTGGCTTGGCATCATGCTCTGTGACTGTCAGTCGCTCCGTGATCGTACCCTCATGAGCAAATGCAAATTGTTGCTGTTGATGTGGAGCGAACCTTGATTGTTATTAAGGGGAAATGTTATCCTCCGTGCAATGTCTTGCTTATTCTTGTCCTGTGTTGACACAGGGTAGAGTTTAAGTTGATTCCTTCTCCAACATTCCATGATGGGATCTGAGTTGTATTTTCAGTGTGGAAAATCACTAGGTGTCAACCTGCCTCATTTGGCAGCTCTCTTGCCTCTAAGTCATAAATTTTGTGGTTACTTTGATTTAAAGTAATAATAATCCTTGGATTTGATATAGTGCTTTTCACATCTCATCGACGTCTCAAAGTGCTTCACAGAATATACTGTAAAGTGAATTGACTGTAAATGTGTGGGCGAAATGTGGCAGCCAATTGTGCACAGCAAATTCCCACAAACAATCGTGGATTTAAATGACCAATTTTTATTAATGTTTTTTTTTAGCGATTATTATTAGGCGTGTGGAGTAAGGAAACTTGCCCAAGGTTTCACCCTGATCTGCCTGGATTCAAACACAGGTCTCACACTTGTAAGGCAAGTGCTCTAACCACTGTGCTACAAGAGCTCCACAGTTTTTGCTGATTCCATATAGAGCTGAGAGGGGAGTGTGTGTGTGTACATGGAGAGAGGAGGAGTAGGTGGAGAGGGGGCCTGGGAGGGAATGCTGTCAGAGGTGCCATACATCGGATGAGACATTAATTGAGGTCCAGTCTGCCTGTTCAGGTGCACGTTAAGGATCCCATGGTACTATTCAAAAACGGAAAGGAGTTTCTCTCTCCTGATGTCCTGGCCAACAATCCCCAATTAAAATTGGTCTCTCACTTCACAGCTTTTGTGTGACATTTGCTGTGTGTAGATTGGCTCAAGTTTGGACAGTGTAAATAGGGTGAAGCTATTTCTATTGGCAGAAGAGCAAGAGACAGAGATGTAAGATAGTCACTTGAGGAATGAAAGGAGAGTTCAGGAGAATGTTTCTCATTCAGAGTTGTTGGGATGCGGAACGTGCTGCCTAGTAAGGTAGTAGAAGCAGAATCCATTGTTGGTTTCAAGAAGCAAGTACAACATAAAAAATTACATTGATAGAGTGCCCTTCACAAAGAGAGGTATATGAAGGATGGAGGCTCGAAGTGGTGTGATGACAAGTTAGGTCTATTGCAATATTCAAAAAGAGAAGGCAGTTTCCCTTTCCTAGTCAACAATTCCCCAAATCGCTCACTCCATTGGCATGGCCGAAACACTGACTGCCCAGTGCCTTGAGATGTACTGCCGATGTGAAAAGTTATACAAATATAATTTTGTTGTTGCTTGTTGTGGAACACTGTTGTGGGTGACTGGCTGCCAACATTTCATCACCACAACAACAAAATTACATTTATAGAGCGCCCTTCATGTCGGGACAAAATACACAGTCAATCCAATTTGCATTACACTTTCATATGCAGTTTGTAATATATATATAATAATAATCCTTGCATTTGATAGTGCTTTTCACATCTTATCGACTTCTCAATGTGCTTCAAGGATATACTGTAAAGTGAATTGATTATATTTGTAGGCAAAACGCGGCAGCCAATTGCGCACAGCAGTGTCCCACAAAGGATTGAAATGAACAATTTGAACCACTGAGCTACAGGAGCTCCAATAAATATTTACGATTGATAAAGACCCTAAGTTTTGGAACTCTCTCCCTCAATCCCTATGTCTTTCCCCTCCTTGCCCTCTTTCAGACGACAACTGAAAAATTTCCTCTTTGACTGTCAATCCAATCACCTCCTCCTCCCACTGGATCAGTGTCAAGTGCTCCGAGACTCTCCCAAGTGAAGGGCGCTCTATAAATGCAAGCTGTTGTTATATCCCGTGTGGCATTTAGAGACAGCTTGATGACATGACAATATCAACTGCATGTATCGCTTATGTTATAATATGGATTGACTGGCCTCCTTCTCTGCTGTAATTTTTTGCGCACTTTGTTTTTTCTGCTGACCGACATGACAGGGGCTGAAACCAATGGAAAGATTGGGATTTTTGGGGCTCCTTTGGGAGCAGGGTTTTTTAAGCTACTTCGGATGAGAGGAACTGAGAAGTTCTTGAGAAAAAGAAGTTTTTTTTAAAAAACACAAGCTGCTTGATTTATGTGAGAGGAGAACTCTCTGAGCTTTGAAGCCCTGGTCTGTATAAACACGAGCATGTGGCAGGCACGAAAGAAAATATAAGGAAGGTTCGTCATCCCAGAATGATTTTTTTAAAATTTCCATTATTTCAGCTCCAAAAAAACAAGTGGAGGGAATGAGAAAAATAAAACACTGGAAAAACGTACGGGGGAGAGAGAGAGAAAGGCAGAGAGAATGTAAAATGTGTTATGTAGAGAGCAGGACACGAGAGAGAGAGAGAGAGAGAGAGAGAGGGAAAGGCAGAGAGAATGCTAGTTATGTAATAATAATAATCCTTGTGTTTATTATCACATCATTGAGATGTCCCAAAGCACTTCTCACAATTAATTGTAAAGTGGATTTTGTGAGCCAAATGAGACAGCCAATTGGACATAGCAGTGTCCCACAAACAGTCTTGGCTTCAGTGACCAAATTATAAATCTTTTTGGGGGGGCAAATGTTTTTGGAGGGATTATTTCCCCAGAAAAGAATCTGCCAACCAGCTAACAACTGTGTGCCTACTTACTTCTAGGTAAATAGACAAAGACAAAGACTGGAACTCGATTTAATGTCTGCTCCAAAAGATCGTCACCTATAAGAGTATAATCCTTGCATTTTGATATGTCTTCTAGATGTCTCCAAGCATTTTACAGAATGTACTGTAAAGTGAATTGACTGTATATTTGTGGGTGAAACGCAGCAGTCAATTGTACACAGCAGTGTCCTACAATAATACAGAGCTCCCCCCAGCACTGCACTGAAGTGTCAGCCTTCAATATACAACCAGAGAGAGCAGGGCGAGAGAGAGAGAGAGAGAGAGAGAGAGAGATAAAGTCAGAGAGAGTGCTGGTTGTGTAATAATAATAATAATCCTTGTGTTTATTATCACATCGTTGAGATGTCCCAAAGCACTTCTCAGAATTAATTGTAAAGTAGATTGACAGCATTTTGTGAGCCAAATGAGACAGCCAATTGCACACAGCAGTGTCCCACAAACAGTCTTGGCTTCACTGACCAAATTATAAATTTGGGGATGAATATTTTTGGAGGGATTATTACCCCCAGAAAACAATCTACCAATTAATTGTCAGCAGTGAGAGTGCGACCGACTGAGCCAGGCTGACACTGCAGATGATGACTTTACAGTACAGGAGGCCAGATACGGGTTAGATAAGGCAGATAACAATAATAATAAAGATAATCCTTCCTTTCATCGAGTTCTGCAGCTCAGTAGTTAGAGCACTCACCTTACATGTGAGAGACTCGGGTTCAATTCCAGGCAGGGTGAAACCTTTGGCAAGTTTCCTTACTACACACACCTGATAATAATCCCTCAAAAAAATAATAAATTGCTCATTTCAAACCATTACTGTTTGTGAGACAATTGCTGTGCGCAATTGGCTGCCCCGTTTTGCCCACATACCGTATATACAGTCAGTTCACTTTACAGTATATTCATTGAAGCGTTTTGAGATGCTTAGAAGATGTGAAAAACACTGCCTTAAATGAAAGGATTATTATTATTGCTTTTAATAATATCATGGTCTTCGAAATATCCCAAAGTGCTTCACAGAATAATATAGTGTAAAGTGAATCGATTGTGTATGTCAAATAGCGGTGAGGAGAAATAATTTTTTAAATAACTGACATGTTAAAACACTTTTTATATTAATTTAAAAAATTATTTCTTCATTATCAATGTCCTGTCATGTTCTAAGACTTGTTCTGTAACAGTTTTTATTATCTTCCATGCAGGGAATCGGAATCATCCCTCATTATATGCCTCCCTTTGTCTTTCTCAACCTCGCTGTCTCACTCACTCAGCACCTTGGGACGAACTCTCAATGTGAAAGGAGTTATATAAATGAATTTTATTGTCTCTTTCTCTCTCTCTTTCATTTCCTCTCTTTTTCTTGCTGTTTGTCTCGCTGTCTGTCTCTCTCTGTTTGTTTCTCTTTGTTGCTTTTTTCCGTTTCTCTCTCTGTCTCTCTCTCTCTCTGTCTCTTTATTTCTCTCTCTATCTGCCTCTCTCTATCCTCTTTCTGTATCTCTCTTTCTGTTACTCTCTGACTCTATTTCTCGTTGGCTCTCTTTCTCTCTGTCTGCCTCTCTTTTTCTGATACTGTCTGTTTACCCTCTCTCACCCCTTTCTCTGTTTCTCTCTCTCCAGGTTTCTCAATATCTCTGTTTCACTTTCTCCCTAGATTTCTCTCCGTCTCTCTAGATTTTGTGTTCTCCCTCTGTGTCTCTCTTGGTCTCTCTCTCTCTTTCTGTCTCATTCTCTACGTCGCTCTCTCTCTTTATCTCTCTCACTCCCATTTTTCTCCCTGTTTTTGTCTCGTGCTCAGTTTCTCTCCCTGTTTCTCTCTCTATATGACCCGGTGCTATCTAATACAACACAGTAAATACAGTAACTATGAAAGTGAGGCAAGGAGGTAATAATAATCCTTGCATTTGATATAGTGCCTTATCACGTCTTTGAGATGGCTCAAAGCAAAATATTTAAAGGCTAAGCGTAAAAGTGGGAATGAGAAGTTCTGCACTGGTGATTGATTCCTTGTCCACCTCCAGCTTCACAACCCATCACCTCAGCAGCTCTTGGGTGAGATTTCCTTCCCACTTTCCATTGAGTTATTATTGGCTGTGGAAAATCCTTTCAAGGTTTCGAGTTGAGCCCAGCACTGCTCAACCTGAACCTGGAGATGACATCCGAGATAACAGAATGATAATCAACCCCCTAGACTGTGACTCCCCAAATGGCCGAACTCACCCCAACCGAACCCATCTCACCTCATCATGTCCCACCTTCACACCTTGTCAAGGATAATGACCGCAAATCTCACACTCGCTGTTAAATGTGTGTCACTGTGTGTTTTGCACTTGTTGTCAAGTGTCACGAACCATATTTCACAATCTCTGCCAAATGTAGTAACTGTATATTTCATGCTCATTGTCAAGTCCAGTGCCTCCTTCGACATTTTTTAATCTGTGTCCCTCTCCTCTCCCATCACCGCCATATCGACCATGAAACACACCACCTGCTCCCTTGAACCCCATCCCCACCCTTCTCCTTACCTCCCAGCTCTACCTCCTTGCTTTTCTACTCTCTGACATGATCAATCTCTCCCTATCATCTGGCACCATTCTCATTCCCCTTAAACAGCTAGAATCAGCCACATCCTGAGGAAATCTTGCCTGGATGCATTCCTGCTTTTCATTTACTGGCCTATCTCCAACCTTTCTTTTCTCTCCAAGGTCCTTGAAAGAGTCATTGCTTCGCTCTTTCTTCTCAACCCTATCCCACCCATCGCACCCCCATACTCAGGTCCTGATCTCCAACCCCACCTGTTCAGCGCCAGGTCAGGGCGAAACCTTGGGCAAGTTTCCTTATTCCACATGGCTAATAATAATCTCTCCATAAAAAACCTACAATAATTTAAAAAATTGGTCAAATAAAAGGATTATTATTAGTATTGTGACGTCCTCCCAATGTAAAAGGCGCTCTACAAATGTAATTTTGTTGTTGTAACCTATGCAATACAATCTCCTCAGGTTGGCGAGAGATGAATGACAGAATTTTCTGGAGAAACACAAGATCGGTTTAGATGAATCACAGAATCACACAACACAGAAGGAGGCCATTCAACCCATCGTGTCTGCGCTCCCTCTTTGAAAAGAGCTGTCCAAATCAATCCCATTCACTGCGCTCTTCCCATAACCCTACAAACCTGTCCTTCCCAAATAATTATCTACTTCTCCCTCAAACACTGTTAACGAATTGGCATCCTTCCTCTTTCAGGCAATGCATTCTAGATCTGAACAACTCTCTGCTTGAAAACATTTCTCCTCACCTCCCCTCTGTTTCTTTTAACAACTATTTTAAAATGGTGTCCTCGGGTTACCGACCCACCCGCCAGTGGAAATAGTTTCTCCTGGTTCACCCTGTTGAATCGCCTCATCATTTTTAAAGTTAAGTTTCCTCTTAACCTTATCTGCTCCAAGGGGAGTAATCCTAGCTTCTCAAGCCTCTCCTGATAACTGAAGTCTGTCATTCCTGGTACCATTCTGGTAAATCTCTTTAGTACCCTCTCCAATGCCTTGACATCCTTCCTAAAGCGCAGAGCCGAGAACTGAACACAGTTCTCCAGCTGAGACCTAACCAGTGTTTTAAAAGAATATGAAGACCTTTTGAAGAAAATATGAAGAAGACCCTTTAGCCCATCTGATCTCAGAACACCCACCCTACTAACCCCACCCCACCCACCCTCTCCCCCCAACCCCACTGTATTACAGCATCAAGCTACTTGTTAAATCAATCCCAGGTCCTGGCCTTAACCAATCTCACCACAGACTTAACTCAATATTTTTTTTTGCTGATAAAACATCAGATGGAATGCATTGTTGACCTTCTGACACTCCTCCCTATTGTTTTATCTTTCAATTCCCCAAGGAATCTGGGATAAATCCCATCTGCTCCAGATGCCTGGCATCTATTTCATTCTTAAAGACTCCACATCAAGTCAGCTTCACTGACTTGCACAATGTTGCAGTTTCTGTCAGTGTTGACTGCATCTAATAATAGTTGTAATCCTTGAATTTGATGTAGCGCCTAATCCCATCATTGATGCATCCTAAAGTGCTTCACGAATATATTGTCAAGTGAATTCACATGGATGTTGACCATGCTTTCAGCCGCCGTCCTACATCTCTGCTGTCTTTCATTTCAGCACCTTGGGATGTTCTCCCAATGTGAAAGGCGTTCAATAATTGTATTTTGTTGTGTTTTTTTGTGGTTGAGATGTGCTCTCAACATGAAAGACACTTTACAAAAATATAGTGTTGATTTTGTTGAGTCAGAGACTGACTTCAAACCCAAAGTCAGAAATTAGAACTCACAGTCTAGGGGACATGCCAGATCCAAGCAAGATCCCATCAACAACAAGAAAAAAAACAACAAAAGTACATTTGTATAGCACTGTTCACGTCAGGAGGATCCCAAGGCGCTGGATATTAATAATTCTAATCCTTATATTTGACATAGCTCGTTTCACATCTACAGAATACACTGTAAAGTGAATTGCCTGAATATTTGTGGGCGAAACACGGCAACCAATTGTGTGCAGCAGCATCCCCACAAACAGTCATGGATTGACCAAACTATTATTGTTTTCTTTTCTTGATGTTTTAGTCTCATATGTGTGGAGTAAGGAAACTTACACTAAATTTCGCCCTGCTGGGAGTCAAACCCAGATCTCTTGCAGGCAAGACAAATACTCTTACCACTGAGCTACAGGATCCACAAGCTCCTTCAGTGTGTCCAAACTGAACTGAACACAAATGCACTAAATCCCTTGGGATAATCAAAGAAATCCCCTCAACTTGAAAGACAGTGTCAAGACTAACTATCTTGTGCAGTGCTGGGGGTATGCTGTATTGTCAGGTGTTTTGCCCTTTGGATGACACGTTAAACCAAGATCCTGTTTGCCTGATCCTGATCCCACCACCATCTTCTACCGGCCCTCGAAGAAGATACCCCACAAACCTTCACCTCTGCCCTCGAAACCTCCGACCTCCTCCCCCTGTGGCACTCTTCCTGTACCGACCCATCCTCCGCCTCCACCACCCTCCATAACACCCTCTCCACTACCCTCGACACCATGGCACCCCTCACTTCCAGAACTGTCTCCCACCCCCGATCATCAACATGGTACACAACTCACCTCTGTTCCCTCAAGAGCCAAGTGCGAGCAGCTGAACGTACCTGGCTCAAATCTGGCCTCTCAGTCCACTGGCAAATCTGGCTGGACCGCATAAAATTTTACCGCTCCGCCCGAGCCACAGCCAAATCAGTCTTCTACTCCAGGATAATCCTGGAAGCGAAGGACAACCACGCCTCCTCTTCACCGCCACCACCAACCAGTTCCTCCACCCCCCACCGTCTCACTTCGCGGATCCTCTCCTCAAACGCATGCTGCGTGGAGATGTTGGACTTCCTCGAGTCCAAAATCGAGAGAATCCACTCTGCGATTTCCTCCCCCCACCTCTCCTCCACCTCCACCCCTCCATCCGCTATTCCAACCCCCACCCACCCCCCCTTTCATACTTTCATCCCCACCTCCCCGTATTCAGTCACAAAAATAATCACTTCCATGAAACCCACCACGTGTTCACTGGACCTCATCCCCACCCCCCTTCTCCGCACTCAACTCCACCTCCTGGCCCCACTCATCTCTGACACCATCAACCTTTCACTCTCCTCAGGCACCGTCCCTACCTCCCTTAAAACAGCCACCATCACCCCTATCCTGAAAAAACCCTTCCTTGATGCGTCGCAGCCATCAAGTTACCGACCCATTTCCAACCTCCCATTTCTTTCTAAGGTCCTTGAAAGAGTGATTGCCTCCCAGCTCCGCTCCTTCCTTTCAACTCACTCACTCCTTGAACCCCTCCAATTCAGGATTCTGCCCTGCTCACAGCACGGAAACTGCCCTGGTTAAGGTTACAAATGACATCCTAACCGCCTGCGACCAGGGCTCCCTCTGCATCCTCGTCCTCCTCCGACACAGTTGATCACATCATCCTCCTCCAACGTCTTTCCTCCCACCTCAACCTTCAAGGCACAGGCCTTGACTGGTTCCATTCCTACCTGACCCACCGTCTACATTTTGTATCTTCTAACGGTTTCTCCTCAAACCCCCGCGCTTTCCATGGCGTCCCCCAGGGCTCTGTCCTTGGCCCCGTCCTTTTCACCATTTACACGCTCCCTCTGGGTGATGTCATCCGCAAACATGAGGTAAATTTCCACTTGTACGCAGATGACACCCAACTGTACCTCTCAGTCTCATCCTTCAACCCCCAGAGCATCGATGTTCTGACAGCATGTCTGTCCGACATCGAGTCCTGGACGAGGGACAACTTCCTCCAATTGAACGTGAGCAAGACCGAGGCCCTCCTGATTGGCTCAAACCAGCGCCTCCGCACATCGGGCGCTGCCAGCCTCAACATCCAAGGTTGTACTCTCCACCTCACAAAGCCAGTCAGGAACCTTGGCATCACGTTCGATCTTAAACTCTCCTTCCTCCCCCACATCCGTGCCTTGACCGGCACCGCTTATTTCCACCTGCGCAACATTGCCAGGCTCCGCAACTATCTCACCCCCCACACTGCCGAAACACTCGTGCACGCATACATCACCTCACGGCTGGACTACGGAAACTCTCTCCTCATCGACCTCCCCAGTTCCTCCATTAATAGGCTGCTGTTCATCCAAAACTCTGCAGCCCCTGTACTATCCCGCACCAACCTCCGTGACCACATAACCCCCACCCTCGCCCATCTCCAATGGCTCCCCATCCCCCAGAGGATCGAGTTCAAGATCCTTGTCCTCATTTTCAAAGCCTTACACGGCCTTGCCCGGCCCTACCTATCCGATCTACTCTCCCCCTATAAGCCCACACGGACCCTCCATTCAGCAGGACTTTGTTTGCTCCAAGCCACCCGCCTGAACAGCCACACCATCGGAGGCCGGGCCTTCAGCTTCTCCGCTCCCACCCTATGGCATTTCATCCCCCAATCCCTCCGCCTCGTTTCTTCCCTTTCCTCTTTCAAGGCCGGTTTGAAGAATTTCCTTTTCGACCGTGCCTTCTGTTCCCCCCTAATTTTTCGACCTCCCCCACGTTTTTTACCCCCTCCCAAACACTCCCCTCCCAGCTCAGGTCACACGCCTCCTGTGCAGCACCTTGGGACATCCTCCCGACATGAAAGGCGCTCTATAAGTCTAATTTGTTGTTGTTGTTGCCTATTCAGGTGGGTGTTAGTGACCCCACAGCACTATTGGAAGAGAGCAGGAAGTTTCTCTCTCTCTCAGTGTTCTGGCTAACAATTCTTCCAAACATAATTGATCACTCACTTTATAGACGTTGGTGGGACATTGCTCTATGAAAATTGGCTTCCATATTCACCTACAAAGAACAGTAAAATTGTAAATATGGTAATTAGACTTTACAGTGTATCCTGTGAAAAGCTTTGAGACATCCAGGACACTTGATAAAGTGTTGTATCAAATTAAAAGATAATAATTATTGGTAATTTAATCCTTGTATTTGATATAGCGTCTTATTATGTTGTTGAGATTCACAGAATATACTTATTTGTATCTCTGAGGATTCTTCTCTAGCATATGGGGAGAAATTCCCTTCTCTTTTCCAATGGTGGTTTGGGATTCAAGCATAGAGGCATTTGAAAGGATTTGACGGTACATAAAGGAACAAAGAAGCTACCTGGTTTGGCTCCCAGTGGTTCCATTCCATCAACTCACAGGAACAAGAGAAATACGTGCATTCCTCAGCAGGGGGCATTTTTGTGACAAAGGACATGGATCTGAGCTAATACTCAATACTAAGATGATTGATCTTTGTAATCACTTAACACACCATAAGATATCTCAGAAAGCTTCACAATGCTGTAAAGCTTCACAACTGCCTGTGTTCTGTGGGTGAATGTGACAGACATTTTGCACATTGAAGTGTCCCACAAACAGCGATTTGTGGGTCAGTCTGGGTCAATGGCCCCTTCCTCACCTCTGAATCAGTGGGTTCTGTGTTCAAGTCCCATATCAGGACATGGAATCACATAGCATAAGCTGACACTTCAATACGTGCTGAAGTATATTTGATTGTTAGAGGGGCTGTCCTTTGGATGAGCTGTTAAGCCAAAGTCCCGTCTGTCTATTATGGTGGATGTTAAAGATCCCATGGCACTATTTGAAAAGAGGAGGGAGTTTCTCTCTCCCGGTGTCCTGGCCAACAATCCCACAAATAAAATTAACAATTCACTCCATAGATGTTTGTAAGACATTGCCATGCTCAAATTGGCTACTGTGTTTTAGCCCGTAAAATATACAGTCAATCCACTTTACAGTGTATCCTGTGAAGCATTTTGAGACTTCTTGACAATGTGATAAGGCGCTTCATCTAACACAAGGATTATTATTATTACGTAGGTTCTTTAACATCCATCTGTACATGCAGACAGGAGATCAGTTTAATGGCTCCTGTGGAGAATGGAAAATCTGACTATGCAGGCTTCTCTCCTCAAAGTTTCCAATGAGATAAATGAGCAGAACATTCCTGATCTCGGCTTCTCTCATGTCTGATCCAAAGGACAGCACCTCTGGCTGAGAGATGAGCAAAGCTGGGATTGCTCTCCTTTGAACACCAAAGGTTAAAGGGACATTTAATAGAGGTGTTCAAAGTGATAAGGGGTTTTGATTGAGCAGATAGGGAGAAACTGTTTCCTTTGGCAAGTGGGTCGGTAACCAGAGGACACAGATTTAAGATAATTGGCAAAAGAACCAGAAGGGAGACAAGGAAATTTTTTATTTTTGCACAGAGAGTTGTTAACGTCTGCATTGCGTGGTCTGGAAACACGATTCACTAACTACTTTCAAGAGGGAATTGGATAGGTACTTGAAAGATTTCCTCTTTCCTATTCAAGTATTATGAGAAATTGAGGAAAGATTTCCTCTTCAAGTACCTGTCTTGGTGTGCGTTTGTGTTTAGCGGCTGAATAAATGAGAGAGAGAGAGAGAGAGAGAGAGAGAGAGAAGGAGAAACTTTCAAATGGAGTCCTGCAATGTGCTGGTGTATAATTCCTTTCCCAAAAATAATAATTTGGTCACTCAATCTACGACTGTTTGTGGGACACTGCTGTGCAATCGGCTTACAGTGTTTGGCCCTCAAAAATATGCAGTCACTACACTTTACAGTATATTCTGTGAAGCACTTTGAGATATAATAATAATCCTTGCATTTGATATAGCGTTTTTCATATCTTATCATCTCAAAGCATTTCACAGGATATACTGTAAAGTGAATTGATTGTATATTTGTGGGCGAAATATGGCAGCCAATTGAAAAAAAAGTACAATCTTAGCAACTAGCTTAACTGAACCACAACTAGCTCCTGTAGCTCCGTGGTTAGATCACTAGCCTTACAAGCATGAGAACTGTTCAAATCCAGGCAGATCAGGGCAAAACGTTGGGCAAGTTTCCTTAGTCCTCAAGCCTAATAATAATCCATCCAAAGAAAAAACACAATAATAAAAATTGGTCATTTTCAATCCACAACTGTTTGTGAGACACTGCTGTGCGCAATTGGCTGCTTCATTTCGCCCAAAATATACAGTCAATTCACTTCACAGTATATTGTGTGAAGCGTTTTGAGATGTCGATAAGAAGTTAAAAGCGCTATATCAAATACAAGGATTATTATTATTAATTATTGTGAGTAAAACAGCTCTATGTGGAGCAGACCAGGTGTTGCCTTTAGCTACCCATCACATTGGCTTGTTAAATGTTTAGCTTAATGATATCAGATCACTACCATCTGCTGCACCTCTGACAAAGGGAGCTTTACATTGCAGAAATCAAGGCCAGTTCTGCCACAGCCCTGGCTCCAAGCCAGTCCCTCTTGGTGGGGAGGAGAAGCACAACCAATGTTAATTCAAAACACAGGTGTATTTTCATCTTCTAAGAATAGATGAATGAACTTTCAGAAGTTTCCAGGCATTCGGGAGAGTTTCAGTCGTTAAACAAGACCTGAGAAATTGAAGTACTCTCACTGTAGATCAAATGGTTTAAGGGATGTTCTGATGGAAGTCTTTAAGTTAGAAGTCTGACACATGTTGAAACCTAGCACCATGATTAACACTATCCAAACCTGACTGAGAGTTCCGTGCATCCCACTTGCACAGGAAAATTCCCATGTGTTGGAATGGAATGCGTACTCTCTCCCAGGATGGGTGCGTAGAACTCCTGTAGAGCAGTGGTTACAGCATGTGCCCTACAAGTGTGAGACCTGTGTTCGAAACCTGGCAGGTCAGGGAAAAACCTTGGGCAAGTTTCCTTACTCCACATGCTCAATAATAATCCATAAAAAACATAATAAAAATTGGTCATTTTCAATCCATGACTGTTTGTGGGACAATTCTGTGAGCAACTGACTGCCGCGTTTTGCCCACAAATATTCCGTCAATTCACTTTACAGTACATTCTGTGAAGCGCTTTGAGACATCGATAAGATGTGAAAAGCGCGATATCAAATGCAAGGATTATTATTATTATTTTTCTCCTGCTCACCTGGAATTATCAGTGAGAGCCAAGGCTTGAAGACCCCATTGGTGTGCATTGGAGTCTAATAAGCATTGAATTATAGAATCGTAACAGAGGAAACAAGGAGGTAATTTGTCCCATTGTATCTGTGCTGGTTCTTTGCAAAGAATAAGATTGAGACCACAGTTTGGCAAGCTTTCCCGCTGCTTGTTTAGCTATGACCACCCTACCCATTAAGGCTTTAGTTTGCAAAGTGAACAGGAGCTGAGTAGTAAGATTCCCTCCCCCCAGTGACTGATCTGCCTCTCAAAGTCCTACTGATAAGCCAGGCAGAACAGGGCAAAACATTGGGCAAGTTTCCTTACTCCACATGCCTAATAATAATCCCTCTGATAATAACCATAATAATAAAAATTGGTCATTTTCAATCCACGACTGTTTGTGGGACACTGCTGTGCGCAATTGACTGTTTGTTTCACCCACAAACATGCAGTCAATTCACTCTACAGTATATTCTGTGAAGCGCTTTGAGATGTCAATAAGATGTGAAAAGCGCTATATCAAATGCAAGGATTATTATTATTCTTACCTCTGCTTGTCGGCGAGTCAGGCAAGAGGAGAACACATAATAATAATAATGATAATATCAATAATCATTATCATAATAATAATGCTTGCATTTGATATGTGCCTTATCACGTCTTCGAGATGTGCGTTACATTAAATACTGTGATGTGAATTGACTTTATCCTTTGTGGGGAGCCAATTTGACACAGCAGTGTCCGAAAACTTATATTTAAGATTATCACAGAGGGAATTAAAGGGAAGATTAGAAAATAATTGTCTGCACACAGAGGACGGATGAGGAATTCTCTGGTTAAAAAAAAGAGTTGAGTAGAGGCAGTGTCATTCAATTGGTTCTACCCAAGATTGGGTTTGAATGAATAAGGCCCTTTGGGCTATTGGTGTCCTGGCCAACAATCTCCCAGATAAAATTGTTCATTCATTGATGTTAGCAGGGCATTACATTGCGCAAATTCCTATTTACTTTGACTCCACTTGTGAAGCACTTTGCAGCATCTCAGTTACTGGATAAGGATTTATACTGAATGCCAGGATGATTATTAATATTACTATATTGGCAGCAGCCAGCTTGTCCCACTAACAGTCATGGCTGATTTATCTGTTAGTTTAAGTAACTTACTCATTACTACTCTAAGTGAATACCTGATTGTCAGCCAGGACACCAGGAGAGAGAAACTCCCTTCTCTATTCAAATCGAGGCATGTGATCTTTCGCTTCAATTTCTTTGAATAGACAGATGGAGACCTCAGATTAAAGTCTCATCTGAAAGATGGCGACTTCTCTAATGCAATGCTCCCCCCTGCGTCTGCCTAGAGTGAGTTCAAAACCCTCTGAAGTGGAAGCTTGAACCAGAAAAATGTAAGGAGGATGTAGCAGGAGGCTGTTTGGACGTTTGTTTGCTTGCTGGCCTTGGTCCGCTCCTCCAAGAAACCGTCAGTCCTAATCCCAATTCCCTGCTTTCTCCTCCTGTCCCCATTAATACCCGTCCTCTACACGTGCTCCAGTCCTTGACAGCAATCCCCCAAGCAAAAACCAAAACAACTCCGAGAGGAGGATGAGTTCAGGCTCGGAACTCGCTCGGCTGACCTTGGGAAGGTTTTGGGAGCTGATGCTTCCCACCTGCTTCCAATGCTGCTTTGTAAAGTGAAGCCAGGGTTTGGCAGGACAACCAACCTTCCACAGCTGGTGCGCCTTTCTCTCCGTGTCCCTTTTGACATTGTTTTTCTTTCTGTTTAACCACAAGGTTTCCAAGCTCAAATACCTCCCAGCATCAGTTCTCAACACCATTTTGTCTCCACATTTATGTCTCAGAGTTCTGAAAAATTCCTTAATTTTTTCCTACTAATAATAACAATAAATAATAAAATGATCCTTGCATTTGATATAGCACCTTTTCACATCTTCGAGATGTCTAATCCCTCTTCACGGTATATACTGTAGTATGGATTGATTGTGTATTTTGTGGACAAAATGTGGCAATATAACAAATGTAGTCATGAAGTCAGTGACCAGTTTTATATGAGGGATTCTCGGCCAAGACACCAGGAGTGTCTCAAAACACAGCCGCCGATTTGCGCACAACAACGTCCCACAAACAGCCATAGAATGAGTAACTAATTTTATTTGGCCAGGACACTGGAAGAGAGAAACTCCATCCTCTTTTCCCACAGTGAAATGGGATCCTGAACAGATACACAAGACCTCAGATGCATATCTCATCCAAACATAAACATGGCACTCCCCAACAGTAATGCATTGGAGTGTCAGTAGAGTATATGTGAATCTAAGTCATGTCCTGAGGTCTGAACCAATTTCAACCTCTGATTTAGAGGCAAGAGTAATTTGGAAGCTGGAATCTTTTTGACCAACCAGACTGAGGCTCTCCTGATTGCCTCCAAGCAGCGACTCCACACCTCTGTTGCTGACAACATCACCATACTAAATCAGTCCAGAACCTTGGCATCTTGCATCTCATTGAGCTCCTGTAGCTCTTTGAAGTGCTTTGAGACATCAATAAGATGTGAAAAGCACTATATCAAATGCAAGGATTATTGCTGTTATAATTATTATTGTTTCAACTATCCTTTCTATCTCACATGTGTGCGATGACTCGCTCAGCCTTCCCCACCTCCACAAAATTGCCCAACACCATCTCTGACCGTTACAATAAGCCACCAAAACCCTTACACATGCATCCAACAACAACAACAACAACTTTGATTTATATAGTGCCCTCCACGCTGGACGGCGTCTCAGAGCGCTTTAAGTTTAAGTTTATCCAAGTTTGACTTGGCAACCTCCCTAATTGTCAGCCTCCCCAACTCCTCCCTTCATAGATCATTCAGAACTATGCAGTCCATGTTGTTTCCTGCACCAAGCTCTGTGACCCTAGTACCGCTCCCTTACCCACGGAGCTCCTGTAGCTCAGTGGTTAGAGCACTCGCCTTACAAGCGTGAGACCTGTATTCAAATCCAGGCAGATCAGGGCAAAACCTTGGGCAAGTTTCCCAACTCCACATGCCTAATAATAATCCGTCCAAAAAAAGCAATAATAAGAATTGGTCAATTCAATCCACGACTGTTTGTGGCACACTGCTGTGCGCAATTGGCTGCTGCATTTCGTCCACAAATATACAGTCAATTCACTTTACAGTATATTCTGTAAAGAGCTTTGAGACATCAACAAGATGTGAAAAGCGCTATATCAAATGCAAGGATTATTATTATTATTACCCAATTCCATTGGCTTCCCATCACACAGAGGATGCAATTCAAGATTCTTGTTCTCAACAACAGCACCAACAACAACAACTTGGATTGGTATAGCACCTTTCACGCCACATGGTATCTCAGAACACTTCCCAATAACGGATCCTCACCTTCAAAGCCCTCCATGGCCTTGCTCCCCACTACCTCTGTGCCCTCCTTACACCCTAACAATCTGCCTACTCCCTCCACTTAGCAGGCTCTGGCCTGCTTCATGTCCTGTGCCTCACCCTCCCCCTCCCTCTGAAACTCTCCGTTACCCTCTGGAACTCCACACTGCCATCCCTCTACCTCACCCCCTGCTTTGCCTCCTTCAAGACCCATCTCAAGACCCCCCTCTTCAATTACGCCTTCGATCACGCTCCTTCCCCACAGTCCTTTTGCTGCTCCATGTTTCACCTTTCATTCCCAACTCAACCTGCCTGTCCTGACCCACCATTAAACTCTCAGACAATTTCCTATCCGCCCCAAATCTCTGTAACTCTATCGACCACATCATCTCGTTTCCATCCTTTTTGCTTCCAAACCCTGTCCTTTTTTAAAAAAAAAAGTACATCGATTGCATCTTTGGCCATCTCCCATTCTCAGAACTGGCTTGAGTTCCCACTCCATCCCTATTAAAGTGCTTTGAGATGTTTAGCCTTCAAAACATCTAGCACGGTATATAAAATGCAAGGTCTAATAATAATAATTAATCCTTGCATTTCATATAGCACTTTTCAGATCTTCTAGACATCGCAAAGTGCTTCAAAGAATATTGTACAGTCAATTGACTGCATATTTGGTGGGTGAAATGTGGCAGTCAATTGTGCACAGCAGTGTCACACAAACTGTCATAGATTGAAGTGATCGATTTGTTACTGCTTTGTTGAGGGATTAGTGTCAGGCGTCTGGAGAAAGGAAACTTGCCTAATGTCTCACCCTGCCTGGAATGTCGTGGGAAAGCTGCATATGTATTCCTGGTGGAGTCCTGTAGCTCAGTGGTTAAAGCACTTGCCTTGCAAGCAAGAGATCTGGATTTGATTCCAGGAAAGGTGAAAACTTTGGCAAATTTCCTTACTCCACACGCCTGATACTAATCCCTTGAAAAAAAAACAATAACTGGTCATTTCAATGCACGACTGTTTGTGGGACAGTGCTGTATACAATTGGCTGCCGTGTTTCACATACGAATATTCACTTTACAGTATATTTTGTGAAGTGCTTTGAGACATCTAGAAGATGTGAAAAGCCTTAAATCAAATGCAAGGATTATTATACTCGTTATTATTATTAGTATTGATTAGAATGGATTGTACACTCTCTCCCTGGACGGACGCATCCTGTTTACCTAAGTCTGGAAACTATTAGGTGTAGGTTGGCAGGAGCCAAGGATTGGGGACCCCAGTGTATGAGTTAGGGTGACTGCTGGAATCTAACCAGCTAAACCCACATAGCTTGCTATTGAAAGCACTATCTGGCAAGTTTTCCCACTGCATATACAGCTAGGATCACCCTTCCAAGTCCTGCTGATAAGTCACTCTTACCTCATCAACAGTGCCCTGAAATATTATGGATCCATCAGGCTAAAAAATTGAACTAGAGACCATTGTCAAACATGTCACATTGGAGCCAGTTCAGCAAAAAGGCGACCCTACTTACCTCTCCACACCTAATCACAAGTTGGTTGTTTCATCTGAAAAGCATGGATTTGAGCCAGGTGAATGGTAGCCAGTCAGGAGGTAGGAATGAGTGATTATGTGGAGCACAAAGACAAATATTAATAATAATTATATAATAATAATCCTTGCATTTGATATAGCACTTTTCACATCTTTTAGACGTCTCAAAGCACTTCATAGAATATATCGTAAAGTGAATTGACTGTATACTTGTGGGTGAAACGCGGCAGCCAATTGCCCACAGCAGTGTCCCACAAACAATCGTGGATTGAAAAGAGCAAGTTATTCTTTTTTTTAGCCATGATTATTATTAGGTGTGTGGAGTAAGGAAACATGCCCAAGGTTTCTCCCTGACCTGCCTGGATTCAAAACACAGGTCTCACACTTGTAAGGCGATTACTCTAACCACTGAGCTACAGGACTCATTGACAACATTGACTTGTTGGGATAAATGGCCTGTTTCTGTGCTGCACAGTCTATTTAAATTTATGTAAATAATA
The DNA here is from genome assembly GCA_035084275.1 of Hydrolagus colliei. Taxonomy (NCBI): domain Eukaryota; kingdom Metazoa; phylum Chordata; class Chondrichthyes; order Chimaeriformes; family Chimaeridae; genus Hydrolagus; species Hydrolagus colliei. Next base: position 40,556,926 of record CM068744.1, read on the forward strand.
ATCCCTGCAATCAATATGGTGTCAAAAACATCAAAACTTTTTACAGTTGTTAGTGATTGTTGGGGGTTTGTTGTGGTGTCTGGCAAACTCATCACCTCACTTCATGTGCTCCAAACTCGTGTGGTTTTCACATGTGTACAGAAACCTGTCTGGAATGAAATCTCTCCATCTCTCTAACTTCCCAGAGAGATGCATTCTGTTAAGTATTAGGCACGGATGCTAAGAGCCAATGCCTGGGGACCACAGAGTGTGTGTTTGGGGTAATTGCCAAAGTCTAACTAGTGTAATCTGCATAGCTTGCATTGTCTGGAAACCTTTGTGCTGTTATGTCGAGTTTGTGCCACTCTACCCATTGGGGCTATGGCTTTCAGAGAGCAGAAGACAATTGGAAAAAAAATCTGTGGACCTCACAGTAATTGCTGGGAAGTGCAGTGATTACGTAAAGGCAAACGCTACAGCCAATTTGCCCACAGCAATGTCCCACAAACACCCACGAAGTGAATGACCAATTTTAATCTGGGGAATCGTTGGCAGGGACAGTGGAAGAGAGAGAGGAATTGCCATTTTTTTTGATGTGTGCCTCAGGATCTTTATCAGAATGTTAGCCTGGACTCAGTTGGTAGTATTCTTGCCTCTATGTCAGAAAGTTGTGGGATCGAGCCACATATCGGAACTTGGAATCACACAGTGTAAGTTGGCACCTCGATGGAGTGTTGGGAGTGCGTTGCTTTGACAGAGGTGCCATCCTTAAGATGAGACGTTAAACCCATTGTTGTGGTGTTACTCGAAAAAGAGAAGCTTCTTTCTCCCGGTGTCCTAGGTTGAAACCAGAGGAGAAAGTGCTGTTGAACGAGACAGACCAATCATAGGTCCTGGTCATGATCCAAGTAATGGGGTGGGGGTGTGGGAGAGGGAAGTGAGGAAAGAAGGAAAGTGACGAAGAGACGGAGGGAGGGAAGAGATAAATGTAAACAAAGGGCCCAAAAAACTACCGACACTTAGTAGTTTAATTTCAGTAGTTTTATTGAAAAATGTCTCATTTGTTTCAGAAATAAATAAGAAAATGAGGCTGTGAAATTCACCATCTGCAGTTACAAATACAAAGCAGCGATTCCTATTTCCATAGTCTTGCAAACAGATTCCAACTGCGATTTTTTTTTTAGTTTCTGAAAACACTATGTCCTGGCAAAACCTCCATAATAAATGTACATCACAGAGAAGCAAATTTCACCCTTTTTCTCGTGATAAAAATCAAGTTGAACAGCCCGTACAACGTTAAGCTTCGGAAAGATATTTGAAGTCTCGGTCCCGAATTATTTTTTTCCCCTGAAAAAAAATGTCAAAGGAAAGGAAACCCAGAGAAAGATTGAAGCAAATTTTTAACGTGTGCATTCTGTTCAGCACAAAGGCGTCAGGATGAATCCTAAATTGAATGTGTGACACCTAATGCTTGATTTAACCAGCTGATACATTTTGTAAATTAATGTAATATACCCTTATAAAGTTATAAACTGCAAAAAAAATACAAGTTCAAAGCTATAATAATAATCACAATGATGAAGTCAGAAAACTTTTTTTGTCTCTATCTCTTTTTATATATAATTACGGTATTAAATAATACAAGTATTAAGGGGGTGAAGTGAAGCTAGGTTGAGATTGGTGTGAAGGGAGTGATTGTGTGGGGAGGGGAGGATTGCCCTGCATTGAGAGGAAGGGAGGATGTTGTGTGTGTATGTTGGGGGAAGGATAAGAGAGAGAGAGAGGCGGGGGAGGTTAACTTTGAGGTGGCAACAAGCATGTGGCTGTACCCATTTTCCATGGCGTGTTTATGTCAGTTTTGCTCAGAGATTCTGATTGTAGGAGTGGTAAAAATTGAGCCTGAACCTTGTGGGTTCATTTCTTCCCTTCTCCATCTTTGTTCATCTATGTCTTTGGAGATGGTCAGAGTGTATCAGAGGCTTGAGAAGGATATAAGAAAACAGGGTGACGAAAATGGACAGGGTGTGAGAGGAGGCTGAGTACGACTGCCAGATTCTGAAGAGATTTGGGAGGGATTTATTAATATTGTTTTACATTCCTACATTATCAAGAGCTCAAACCCCCATCCTGTTTGGGTTTTAAAAGGAAACATAAGCTTTGAGCTGAAGTGATGAGTGGGTTTGAGGAGGTGAAGTGGGGAGAGAAAAGGGGAACGAGTAGAAAAGCGTGAGGTGACATAGGATATGAAAGGCAAGATGAACAGACACCACAGGAATTTCTTTACACAGAAGAGGAAGGGATTGGAAGCAAGAAGGGCATGGTGGAGGTTAGGATGCAGCTCATTTTGAACAGCTCAATGCTTTCATGGGAGGATGTAAAGATTGGAGGTTTAGGAAGGAAGAGATCAAATGGACCAAAGGATCTCTTTCAACCAAACCCACTCAAACTCTCATTTTGTAATGAAGGTGCTTGACAAAATGAATAAGGCGTAACTATTTCCTTCCACTGGTTGGTGAGTTGATAATTTGAGGGCTTCAATTTAGGGTGTTTACTTGTACACACACACAAGTGCACGCACGCACATGAACGCATGCTTGTACAAGTATGCAGAACTCCCAACCTCATTCCTCCCCATCATCCATAATGATTATTTTTTATTAAAGGGCATTGAACAAATATTGGAAAAGAGAGAGAAAAAAATATCGAAAGTGTTTGGGAAGAGGAGAGAGATATGGAGAAGTGGGGAGAACGACAAAAGGGATGACTATAGCAGGTTATAACTGAGCTCCCATTTTATAGCTTCCCCCTGTCGGTCTCATGGTTATCATTGCTGATGTGAGTGAGTAAGTGAGTGAGTGAGTGCTGCTGTGTGGAATTGGTGCCCCATCTTCTCAGGGTTGGCCGTGGACAATCCCGGGTGACTGTATCTCAGTTTCTGAACCTCCGTGATCCTCACTCGCTATGGGCACAACGTACGTGTCGGGCTCGGGCTGGTAGGGTCCGCTTTCGAACGGTCCTGGTTTAAAAATATGGGTCCAGATCATAGATAGAGCATCAGAATGAAAGCGGGCGTTAATCTCTGTGGCCAACACATGTGCCCCCATGAGGCACATATCCAGTCCATGTTTACATACAACACATTTACAATTTTTTGCACACTCGTGTCTTATAAATGAACATAAATGCAAACCTTCGCACGTAAGACAGTACATACACATGCATCTTTGAAAGAACATTACTGTCCAACAGAATAATACTTGCATTTTGATATAGCGCTTTTCATGTCTTCTAGACTCATGTCTAGAGGAGAGGCAGAGGAGATTCACCAGGATGGTACCAGGAATGAGGGACTTCAGCTATGAGGAAAGGCTAGAGAGGCTTATTCTCATTGGAACAGAGAAGGTTGCGAGGAGACCTAATAGAGGTTTTTAAGATCATGAGGGGATTTGACAGAGTAAACAAGGAAAAACTGTTTCCACTGGTGGGTGTATCAATGACTCGTGGTCACAGATTTAAAATAGTTTCAAAAGAAGCACAGGGAAGGTGAGGAGAATTTTTTTAATTCAGTGAGTTGTTCAAATCTGGAATGCATTGCCTGGAAAGGTGGTGTAGGCCAATTCAATAACAGGTTTTAAAAGAGAGGTGGACATTTATTTGGGGAGGATAGGTTTGCGCAGTTATGGGGAGAGAGCTGGGGAGTGGGATTAAATTGCTCTTTTTAAAGAGCTAGCACAGACTCGATGAGCCGAATGGCCTCCTTTTGTGCCGTAAGATTCTATGATTCTATGTCTCAAAGCTCTTCACAGGATATATTGTAAAGTGAATCGACTATATTTTTCAGGGGCGAAAATATACGAGAATAACAAGGGGTGGTGGAGGGGGAGGGGCAGGGGAGGGGCAGGGGAGGCGAGCGAAATGCGTGGGGAGGGGTTGATTAAAATTGTCAGGTTTCTACTTTTTGGGCGGGGGGGGGGGAAGAGGTGGGGGGCCGCTGATGTGATAAGTTTTGGGGAGGAGCTAATCAAGAAGTTAGAATGATTGTTAAACGCACAGTATAGGCTGAAATTCTCAACAGTTAATCGAGGGTCAATAGAAAGTGGATTTGCCCTGAGTGGTGTTGAGGATGAGATTAAAACAACATTTAAAAGAGAGGATGTTGGAGTGTAAAATGTGCCGGAGTGGGGCGAATGAGCGGGGCGGAATTAGATTAGATAGCACTAGCACAGACAGGATGGGGGAAAAGAGCAGGGGAATAGGAGTTGATGAGGTGGCTACAATAAAGGCAGTGAACGTTGATTGCAATTTCCCATTGCTACACTCTGTTACACTCCGTTACAAACATCACGATAGGAACACGGAAACACAACACCTGGGGCTTGTCACCACCCACCCTCACACCGACAGAACAAATTTAAGAATCATTTTCTGTATATATAAACACAAAAAACAAGCAATGAGTTAAAAAGAAAGGGGCTTGGGTACAACACAACAACAGCAACCTCCGTTTGTTTATATAGAGCCCTCCACGCTGGGTAGGTGGCTTCTTCTAAATGAATCATCGCAAGCCTTTGTTTTTTAATCCCCCTTCCCTCTCGCTTTCACTCTCCTCCCCACCCCAGCATGACAAGTCGTAAAATGAAAAGCTTTGGTGGAATGCATTTGGGTGAAAGATTCTGAAAAGGTTACTTACAGTCACAGAGCAAGCACGTCAAGCAGAAGCGGTTGTATTTTTGTCAGGTTTAATGGCTTGTTATAGCGTGTGGCTTGTGTCTCCCAACAAAGTGATCAATTGGCACGGTTAGGTATTTACAACAAAATAATAATAATATGCCCAAATATTAATTCTTGCATCACCAGGTTTACAAATACTTATTTTGGTGGGGTGGTGCTTGTGGCAGTGGGGAGAGAGGGGGGAAGGAGAGAGGGAATTAAGCTGTTATGATCTCTCTAAGTAGCACATTTTTTATGCCTCATCTGTCTGGTGTTGAGCGTTGGATGAGATGGGTGGGGGGAGTTGTTTTGTTGGGGGAGGGGAAGTTTGTTGTGGGGTTGGGGAGAGGTTTGTTTTGTGCTTCAAGACACAAGAAAGACTTAAATAAGATTGATATCCATTTGCTATAAGTCAAACGTCAAGCTCAATTCTCAGTTGGTGTTTGTGTGTGTCTCTCTCTCTCCTTATGAAGGTCTCGTGGGTCAAGATTGCTTCCTTAAATCATGATCCCGGCTGGGTTTTTTTTGGTTCCATAATAGGCTCAATTCCTATTAAGCTTCTGAATAAATATTTGAGGGTCACAGGTATTTTCAGGTATTTTCTAACCACCTCGAGCACCCTAGTAAAAATTTATCCGGAACCTGAAACAGTTTAAGAACCATGTTAGTTTTTGTGTACGTTCTATCATCTTTTTTTTCTATCCTGGCATTTTCTCTTTCTTTCTCTCTCTCGCACTTACCAACGATGGGGAAATTTGCAACCTGGGTTGTGCTAAGCACTCTTCAGTCTTCAGTCAGAGAAGACAACTCAAGAGGGGATTTCATAATAAAGTTGTATAAAATGCTAAATGGGATGGAATAAGTAAACTTAGATCAATACTTTACAATGGGACAAGGTGTCACAGGTTTACAGGTGGAAATGGTTATTTCAGGACAGAGACCAGAAGTATTCCTTTACTCAGTGAGTAATTAATGAGTGGGACAGGCTTATTAGGAAGGATGGTTGACACCAGGATACTGGGACTTGTTTAAAAAATAGCTTGATGCTGTGATGGGAGGATGGTAGAATGGGTGTTCTGGAGGGATAAGTGGATTTAGGCCAAAGGGCTCATTTATCCGAACTGATCAGCGGATTGACATAACCACCATCTTCCCTCTCCCGTTCTTTTTCTCTCCTTCCAATTAAGCCCAAATCTTGGTAACCAGCAAATCCAAGGTTGGTTAACTACACAAGCTCAATCATTGTTACTGAGCCGAGGGTGGAGGAGAGTAAGTGGACAAGGTGGGGGAACTCGTGTCTATGGAGTGAGGCCAATGCATTTCGTTATTAGTTGGATGGAATTTTTGACTGTTAGCACAATTCAGGTCACAATATTTACCCCCTCGACCCGTCCGCAGGTTATCATTCAGAACGGAGACGAAACATTTATTTTATAAATAGAATAATAACGATATGTTATCACAATACAATATTTGGAATTTTATGGATAATAAAAAAGTGGTGGGGGAGTAAAATTTGCGGCATTGCTTACTTAACACTGGTGTAAACCCACCCAGGGGCAGGGAGTTCCCCCCCTCAAATCTCACCCTCCTCCCTCAGTGAGTGGTTGCTTCCATTTCATGTCCCACTTGGTGCGTCATTTTTTTTTCACAAACTAGCGAGAGAGTATGTTTAACAAAATTTATTCAGCCTTCAACTGGACTCTTTGCTGTAAAGTAAATAACCCAGTTCAGGTCAAATACAATGGTGTCCATTGGGACCTGGAATGGAAGCAGAGACTATCCTACTCTGGACGGGAAGATGGGGTATGTAGTATACTAGTACTCAGTGGGTTAATACCAGTGTTAAGCAAGGAATGCCACAAATTCAATCCCAATTATTATATTTGTTAAGCCTAAATGGTTTTTATTGGGCTGTCCCAAAGTTACTCTGACTGACTAGGTTGAACTAGTCCATCACCTTGTCAAATACTGCAATTAAATATCACAGAAACACTTTGTATCTTTCTGGTTTTAGTATTTACTTGTGTTTAAAAAAGAGAAAGTATTATTAAGACTCTGATAGCAGCTGTTTATGTCGTCAGAAGCCTTATGATCTGTCCGTCGCCTGGAGCTTTCCAAAAAGTTCTTTTTAATCTTATATTTTTTTTAATTTCCTTCTTCCGAGCTCTCGAACAGAACATTTATTTTTTGTTTTAAACAAGGCGTTTATCGGGGAGGGAGCCTGGAGATGGACTTTAATGTTTAGGGATTTATAGACTTGTTTTATTTTGCTGCTCTGCCCCATCTCGGTCAGGTCAGAGATTGGTTGTGTGTGTGGGGGAAGGGGGAAAAACAGGAGGAAAGAATGGAGGAGGAGTGGGGGAAGGGAAGGCGAAATGAGGGGAAGGGGAGGGAGAGGGAGGGAGGGAGGGAGGGAAGAGGGGTTGTGAGTCAGTCAGAGGTGGGTTCAAAACTGGAGATTATGTGTGTATACACCTGTAGGCTCAGGATGGTCATGCGGTGCTGGCTGCTTTTATAGGATTAATTTTATTGCTGTTTAAATGGGGCTTTACAAGATTTATCAGTGTTATTATTCCACCTAAATCCCTCCTGCTCCCACCCCACCTCAAAGCTTCGCAACCCCTTCGTCATGTGGGTAACACAGCATTGAGCCCAGACATGCCATAGGTTGAAAGGTCACAAATTCCCATTCTGTGCTGAGTTAGTGGATCTCAGTCAAGATAATAATAAAATAATAATCCTTGCATTTGATAGAGTGCCTTATCATGTTTTCAAGATGCCTCAAAGCTTTTCACCAGAAGGGTCACAGGAATTGACTGTGTGTTTTGTGGACAAAACGTGGCAGCCAATTGCACACAGCAGTGTCCCACAAACAGTCATGGATTGAGTGACCAAATTATTATTATTAATTTAAAGGGATTATTACTCTCAGAAAGTGATCTGCCAATCGACTAAATGAGGTGCTACTTACTGCTCGGTGAACAGAGGCGTGTGGAGTGTGGCAACTTTTTGCCCTACCTGGGAATCAAACCCAGGACCTCTTGCTTACGAGACATGTGTGTTGACTAATACATTACATGGCTCCACCTAAGCCCTAAAACCCTAATGCTGCCCTGAAACTCAGCACAGGTGGGAGATTGGAACATATGGCTTTGTTGTCCGTTGCTGCCCAGACTTCCACCCACCAGTGGCCTCTCTGACTGAACCCATTGGAATTGTCCATCGGGACAAAGGGAAAAGAGGTCAGGGAGGGAGCATGCGAGAATAAAATCCCACTTCCCCAGGAATATGCATAGCTCCATTGGCAGGGGCTGACCCAGTAGGAACTGTGCCAGTCTCTTGCAGGCCAATGCGGCTGGTTTTCATGCAAGTGCAGATGATGTAAACAAAGGGGGCAGAATGGACAATTGACCATTCTCCAGTTTACACTCTGGTGTAAACTCTCTACTCCACTACTGAGTGGTTAGTCTACAATATGAAACCAGAAGCTCATTAGTTTTTAGTAGTTTTTAGGTTAATTATTGGGTTAAGAACTTAAAAGTACATACTACCTGTGGCATTAATGATAAAAACATGTTTTTTTAAAGTCGACGTTGAGGCGGGGGTGAAAACACCTGTCGCCATTTATATTCACGAGTAGAAAAAAGCTTCTAGGAGAATACTGAGAGCACCACCCAAGGGAGCCCAGGCAGTAAAGGATGAAGAACTCAATGGTTCGATGTCAGAACTGTCGCCAGCGATTGGTCATTGATGAGTCCGCTTAAGATCGTCTTCACTTATCAACAGGTTTGGCACTTAAAAAAAAACACTCTCTCCACTTCCCTCATCTCCCCACATGACCTCTCCTAGCTTTGGAGCAATGGCTCCCAACGTTAACAGATTGGCATATAAGGAGGAAGGGGATTGGAGAAAAGAACAAGGAATTGGGATATGGATACACAACTTGATTGGAGGCACAAAGGGATGCACTGATACAATAGATTCCAGGCCTACAACTGGGTGGAAAGTTGTTACCGTGTTTGAACCCAGATGATGGGGTTGGGATTAGATTGCGGGGAACAGAAATGGGAAACTGGGGGAGGAGAGAGACCATATGGAGGGCTTTCTGAATGAGTGGGCGCACATGTGATGGAGGCATTAGCTAGTTAGACTCTAGCAGTTATACCCAACACACAATATGGGGTGCCCCAAGCCTTGGCTCTTCCCAATCTGCACTTAATACTTTCCAGAATTAGATAAGCAGGATGTCTCCATCCAGGGAGGGAAAGCACATTCCATTCCAACAATCTATCTCTGGGATTGCCATATGTAGGGGGGCATGCAGGAATTCTCAGTTTGGCTTTGATACTCGTAAGCAATGGTGATGAGTTTCCACATGTGTCAGACATCCGGCTGGCTAAGAAATCAGGGCCGAATACAAAATGGTGTTGGCAGCGTTTGCAAGTTTGGGTTGGATGAGGAGGGGAGAGGAGCGTTTGCATGAGGAGTGGGGGAGTCACTACAACCAAACCTGCCAATCATTGAAGATGGACTTTGGGAACCACAACATTTCCCGATGTGCCATCACTGCGGGTGATGACAGGGCAACACTGAATAAGGCCTTGTTCGGGCCTCTTTTACCCCGTCTCCTTAACCACCTTCAACCCCTACCTGCTCCAAAGCTTATTGTATACCACAGCATGAAACAAAATAACTTAAAACATATGGGAGTTGGCATTGTGCCTACCTGGGTAGCCGGGTCCATTGTAAGGGATGCCGGCGCACTGTGAGGAGTCACAGTAACCTGGGGGCCCAGCAGGGCCTCGCGCTCCATAGCGTCCCTGTCGGCCCCCAGAACCAGGGGGCCCTCGTGGACCAGGGGGACCTGGGGGTCCAGTTTGCGATTGTCCTTGGGAACCTGAGGGGGGGATTCACAAGAAAGGGCTCAGAGATTAGAGTCACTCTTAGTGGGACAGCAGCACTTCACTGAAAGTCAGGTCCTCTACTCCCAATTGCATCCAACAGGCATCTAACCTCCACCACTCTCCCCCTGTGCCATCGTGACCCATTCACCTCCCCTTTGCCCCTTGTTCCTCCATTCGCTTCCCCCTCACATCCCTCTCCCCTGCCCTGCTCCCATCTGATTCACTTTCCACTCTCTTGTCTTCTCTGCCCTCACTCCCCTCTGCCCTCTCTCCTCTCATCCCTCTCCTCCTGATGCCCTCTCCCCTCCTCCTCTCTCCCTTGCTCCCCACTCCACTCCCACTGCTCCCCTACCCCCAGCGCTCCTCCCCACACACCCTCTCTCCTCTCTCCCTCCCTCGCTCCCCTCTCTCCCTCATTCCCCTTTCCTCCCCCACTCCCCTCTCTCCATCACTCCCTTCTCCCCCTCACTCCCCTCTCCTCTCTCTCCCTATTCCCCTCTCCATCTGCTGCCCTCTCTCTCACTCCCAGCTGCACTGTTAACCTCTGCCCACTCTCCTCCACCGAGCCGGGGTATGGCGGTTAGCTAATGCTTTGAGTGTATACCTGTAGGTCCAGGCGGCCCCGGGCTGCCTGACTTTCCGATGCCTGTGCTGCCTCTCTCACCCGGCTCACCAGGGGGTCCTGCCATGGGAACACAGAGAGAAAGAAAATCATTCAATCTCAGGCCACAAACAACCACCTGCATATCAATCACGGCACTACATCTCAACATACTCCACAAGTGTAGAATTTACATAATAATAATAATAATAATCCTTGCATTTGATGTAGTGCTTATCGACATCTCAAAGGCTTCACAGAATATACAGTAATAATTTTATTATTGTGGGATTTTTTGGACAGATTATTATTAGGCGTGGGGAGTAAGGAAACTTGCCCAAGGTTTCGCCCTGACCTGCCTAGATTCGAACACAGGTCTCACGCATGTAATGTGAGTGCTCTAACCACTGAGCTACAGGAGCTCCACATGTTCTGTGTAAGGCTGAAGTAACAATCTACCAACCTCGTTCTCCAGCTCTGCCATCCGTGCCAGGTGGTCCTGGGAATCCTGGTCGCCCCTGAGTTCCGCTCTCCCCTTGAGGGCCGGCATTACCTGGTGGTCCCCCAGGTCCAGGTGGTCCAGCCACCACACGGTGGTAGCCGTTGGGGATTTGGTTGATCAAGGAGTTAACTCTGCTCATCTGGTCTGCAGTGGGGACAAAAAGGGGCAAGCGTTTAAAAGAGTGACAAGTCAAACATTTAAAAAGCACGCACCTGAAGTAAACCAATGATAACATTAACCCTTGCATTTGATTTAGCGCCTTATCACATCTTCGAGACGTCTCAAAGCATTTCAAAGGTATAATATGATAATCGTAATAATAATCCTTGCATTTGATATAGCGCTTTTCACATCTTATCGACGTCTCAAAGCACATCACAGAATATACGGTAAAGTGAATTGACTGTATATTTGTGGGCGAAACGTGGCAGCCAATTGCGCACAGCAGTGTCCCACAAACAGTCATAGATAGAAATGACCAATTTTTATTATTGCGTTTTTTTTGGAGGGATAATTATTAGGCGTGTGGAGCAAGGAAACTTGCCCAAGGTTTCGCCCGGATCTGCCTGGATTCGAACATAGATCTCCCACTTGTAAGTCTAGTGCTCTAACCACTGAGTTACAGGAGCTCCACAGGAGCTACAGGAGCTCCACAGCAGCTACAGGAGCTCCAGTTTATATACTGTAAACTATAAACTGTAGAGTCAGTGCATTTTGTGAGTCAACATGGCAGCCAATTTGCACACAGCAGTGTCCCCAAAACAACTGTGGTTTGCTTGTTCGAGGGAGAACGCTTGCTGAAATCTGACCCACTGTCATTGACAGATTAACAAATTCCATTTTGTCCTTTGATGTTGGGAGGATGTCCCAAAGCAAAATCAGGGGTCATGATCTGAGCATGGGGGAGGGGGAGTGGGGCAGGATCGGGATGAGGGAGGGCAGAGAGCTAGGAAAGCGACTGAAGGCACGGTCAAACAGGAGGGTATTGAGACCGGTCTTGTAGAAGGCAAGGGAAGGAGCAAGACCAAGGGATTGTGGGATGGAGTTCTAGAGTGTGGGGGCAGAGAGGCTGAAAGTCCGGCCACCGATGGTAAGGCAGGTCGGGCAGGAGACATGGAGCCTGCTGAATAGAGGAAGCGGACAGGTTGATAAGGGGTCAGTAGGTCAGAGAGGTAGGAGGGGACAAGGCCGTGCAGGGCCTTTAAAGTGAGGATGAGGATCTTGAATTTGATTCTCTGAGGGAGCCAGTGGAGCTGGGTGAGGGTGATGGGGTCGTAGAGCCTGGTGCGGGAGAGACAACAAGTTGTAGACTTTTGGATGCTCTGGAGCTTATGGAGGGAAGGCCGACAAAGAGGGAGTTGCCGTAGTTGAGTCTTGAGGTGAGAATAATATGATATATAATGCACAGAATATACTGTAAAGTGAATTGACTGTATATTTGTGGGCGAAATGTGGCAGCCAATTGTGCACAGCAGCGTCCCGTAAACAGTCATGAATTGAAATGACCAATTTTATTATTGTGTTTTTTTTGGATGGATTATTATGAGGCATACGGAGTAAGGAAACTTGTGCAAGGTTTCAACCTGACCTGCCTGGATTTGAACACAGGCCTCATGCTTGTAAGGCGAGTGCTCTAACCACTGAGCTCCAGGAGCTCTAGAGGAGAAGCCTGGCTCAGCAATCGGACAAGAGACAGAGGGTTATAATTCCCACATACTGTTTCCAAACAAGTCACCTTGGACTTAGTTCAATTTCAAGGATCCCCGTTTACTTCCCCCAAATCCTACAACCACTCCAAAACAGGAAAGAAGAATGGCGTTGGTTTTACTATCTCACCTAAGGACAACACGTCCGACAATGCAAGGCTTCAATAGCATTGCTTTAGAGCAACAGCCTAGACTCGGAGCTCAAGGGTTGTGTGAGACACTTTTTCCTCATTCCCATATCTCTGTGATTAGATGCCAGCATCCATACAAATCATTCCAGCAGGCAGAGAGCACATGAGATTGAGATCAAAAGATGGGGAGGGAGAGAGAGTGAGTGAAAGCGAAAGAGAGAAATAGATATAGTGAGAAAAACCGAGAGAGAGAGAGCGAAAGACTGCAAGAAGGAAGCAGAGAGAGAGATCACGCACGAGAGAAAACGAGGAGATACAAAGAGAATTGGACGGTAGGGAAACAAAGCCATCCACAAAAGTGTTTCTCTCATGCTGTCCTCATTAGCACTGAAACAGATGTTTCATTAAAAATAAACCCCACAAAAGATGGTGAAACCCTTTGATCCATCTGAAGAGGAGATGTACAGAAGGTAATGATTGAGATATGATGCGATTCAGCTGCTAACCTTTGACCTGTACTACATATCAACTTGAATGCAGGACTTTCTGAAGACTGATGTGCGTGTGTGTGTGTGCGCATGTGTTTGGTGTGAGCTGGGATATGTTATGACAAAAACATTTGGTACAGCAGAAACCACTGTGACCATTGCTCAATAAATGTTGCTCAATAAGTATCTCTAACAGTGGTGGAGAAACCCTGGCTCATGGGCTGGAAGTGACACATTTACACATTTATGGCATAAACCAAGAAATATTCAATCAAGACCATTTTTTATGCTGGCCAACCGTAAAAATTGGTCTATGACTCTATTAGATTGGCGGCCATGCCTTCAACCACTAAGCCCTGAAGCTCTGGAACTCCCTCTCTCCCCTGTCTTCACAGTTTCAGATCTCAGCTAAAGACCTTTCTGTTCGACTGTGACTTGAGTCACCTTCTTCCCCTCCCACCGGCTCAGGCCTAGGATCTGTTATTATGAAGAGCTCTGAGACGCCGTCCGGCATGGAGGGCGCTATATAAATCAAAGGTATTGTTGTTGCAACTACTGTCCATAACACTAGTCTTTGGAGTCGTGTAACTTAAGAGGTTAGAGCACTCGCCTCGCAAGCGAGATGAACTAGGACTGATTTCTGGACAGGCAAAACATTGGGCAAGTTTCCTTAAACACATGCCTCTGTTTACTTAGCAGAAAGTAGGAATCCAGTTGTTAATTGATTGGCAGATCACTTTTCCTGGGGTAATAATCATTTGAAAAAGAAAAAAAATTGAAGTATTGGGATTAGGGTAGAGAGCTCCAGTGGGGGAGCGAGCACCAATACATACATGATGGGGAATGGGATTACAGTAGATTAATCTAATGGGGGGGGAAGCGAGTAGTTTAATAGACTGAAATGCTTCCTTTCTATCCTGTGTCCAGGGCTCCAGCCTGCTGCATGTCCCCCGACCGACCCCCCCTACCATTGGCGAATGAGCTTTCAGCCTTTCTGCCCCCCACAGGCTAGAACTCCATCCCACAGTCCCTTTGCCTCGCTCCCTCGCTCGCCTTCTTCAAGGCCGGTCTCAAGACCCTCCTCTTAGACCATGCCTTCTGCTGCCCTCCCAACTCTCTCCCTCCCCTCCTGACTCTACCCCACCCCTCCCCCCTACCCTGCCCGTCTCCCTTGCTCGGGTCCCGACCAGACTGCTCAGTGCCTTGGGATGTCCTCCCAACGTGAAAGGCGCTCTATAAATTTAATTTTGTTGTTGTTGTTGTAAAATTTCAAGGCTAGATTTAGGGAACTTGAACCCTACAATCTTCTGACAGCTGAGATGGAAGAACAACTGAGGCAAGCAGGCAGCAGCCTCAACATCCAGGTTTTGTTGTCTAAACAGTGAGTGAAGAGTTACATTAATTGTCACTTTTCACCTGTCACAAGCCACTCAATCTATGACCCAGTGGTGTTCGATGTCTGGATCAGGTGCTGAAAGGCTGGCACAGGCAGCTGGCTGCTATGAGTCTAATCATTCTCTTTCTTTCAGTCATTGATGGCGTTGGTGGATCGGATGCCTGAGCAGGCAATGAATACAAGCTAGGGCAAGGCTTTCATCAAGTATTAGCCCTATCACCTGATCCAACCATTCCCAGACTCGCTGAGAATAATCCACACATTCACAGTAACATAGGAACCCATGAGGTTATTAAGTTCACAGTTTAAGGCTGTGGCCCCAGGCTCAGTGCTGTGTGAGGAGGTATAGTGCGGAGAGCACTGCAATGTCATGAGATGCTCATCCGAGTTTCTCGTCCGTGCCCATTGAGGTGGACGTTAAAGAGGGCACGTATTGAAAGGAAAAGGGGGGATTGTCCCAGAGTCTTGGTTTACGATAAATCCGGAAAATTCATTCCCCTCGTGATGGAATTTGCATGGTAATTGTACCCGTGAGGTGCTTGAAGAGGTTTTGACACTATCGGAGGTATAACAAGTGCAGGGATTTATTTGGTTAGTGAGTTGTTGGAAATGCCAATGTGTCAGCCCGGCTCAGTTGGTAGCTTTCACACTTCTGAGCCATTAGACACAATTCAATTCCCCATTTTGGGACTTCGAACTCATATAGTCTAAGCTGATGCTTCAGTGTGGTGCTGGGTAGGGAGTCCTGCAGCTTAAAAGTGACAGCAATGCACATTTGCTCTTTCTGTTTCACTCACTGTTCATCAGCTGTTCACAGACTTGTCTGGCAATCGACCTCATCATGTTTTGAGAGGCCAGTCCTCCCTAGAAGAATGCAAAAAAAAACACATGTCAAGACCCACCTCATTCCTGGTAACATGTCGGAGATGCTTGAGTTACGTTCTGATGGGTAATGAGATTTTCTGTCAGTTGAGTGTCTGCTAATTTGGAAACCCATCACCGTGAGTAAGAGTATTAAACAGACAGAGAGTCTCACCTACACACGGGAATCTCCATGTGCCTAGAATGGAATGTGCTCTTTCAGGAGGGATATGTGTTTAATACCCAACTGCATGGAGTATTAGGAGTAGTTTGTTGAGCGCCAATTTATGGGACCCCCCAAATTGTGTGTTGGGGCAACTGCTAGAGTTTAACCAGCTAAAACCACTATTGCAGAATGTCACTCATAGTTCCTATCTGTCTCTGTTCTGTTTTTGGTTTTGTTTTAACTTCTCTTCACTCCCTCATTAACCAAATGAGTGACATCTTACCTTCAGTAAACTTTCTTCCTGAAATTTATACCTTGTTCCCTCCTCTCCCCTCCCCACACCACCCTCCATAAGAACTCAATCTCAATCCCCTCACCACCACGCTCTTACTCATATTGGGAGAGTGGGCAAATTTATAGTATAGTAAAAGCCCGTTTACTCATGGGGGTCGACTAATTGACTGCCGGATAATCGGGTAGCAAGTTGCCGAAAATCCAACACTAAATTTTTTCTTATTTTAAAACATATTATATTAATAATATATCAATAGCAGCAGAATATTGTATAGCTACTTACCAACATTCGATAAAAAATCGGTAAAAAAGCATGCGCACGCATTGCACAAATTGAGCATTTTTGCGATTGCTGGAAAGGGGAATTGCCCCGGGAGTGGGGGTCGAGCAATCTAGTTAATCGGGTCAAGGATAGACGGGCCTTCACTGTACTACTCTCCTTGTGGCAAGAAGCCAGCGTTGATAGATTGTTTGGTGAGATTGTTGCCTGATCAGATCCAATTCAGGAAACAACAATCATGTTTAATCTGCTTTTAAGGACTGTGTTCAGCTCTCTTACCTTTGAAAAATTGGCTTTATAGCCTATTGTATCTGTGCTGGTCACTCCTCCACTGAGCTTTCTATGCTAATGCTATTACTATCAGGATGCCTATGAAGATAGTGACTAGGCAAATCTAAAACAAAATTTAGGAGACATTGTTTCACACGGCGAGATTGTGAAACTTGTTGCCTGAAGTGGTGGTTCAATCAGATAGTGTCAAGAAGAAGCGAGACCTTCACACGAGGGAGAGGGGAGCAGAAGAGTGTGGGATGGAGTCGGAAATAGGTGTGGGAATAGGTGTTACGAGTTTCACCCTGAACTGACTGGATTCGAAACACAGGTCTCACGTTTGTAACGTGAGTGCTCTAACCACTGAGCTACAGGACTCCATATGTTCTGTGTACAACACCTCAAAGTTTTACATGTAATGGATTATTTCAGAGTCATACACTCACCCGATCTCCTCTCTCTCCCTTCAAACCTTGTGGTCCCTGAAATGAAGCAAAATAACGAGAGTGAAAATTGGGTTAATTATGGAAATGGATTCCCTTCCATCTCTGAGAGGCTCCTGCATTGAGTTGAATCAAATCCCATCAATACCTGTGAGTGCAGGCAAGTACAATGCATAGGGAGTTTGACTGTGTATCTCACCCTGTGCTGTGGGTGATATGCTGCGCGAGTAGCGAGTCTTACACCTGACCCTAGACTACTTGTTTGGGCACAAGCGCTTGGCTGAGGTACTGATTTTGCAGTGAGCTGTCATGTTGCGTATGATGCCATGGCACAATTGGTGCATGCCCTGAGCCACGGCACAGACTTTTCTTTATGTCCTGGCTCAGCTGCCAGCATACTGGATAGTGTTGCGGTGACATGCCCCAGCCTGTACAGTATCGAGTTCGCATGTATTTCTCTCTGAACGAAAGCCTTCTCCCCAGAGAGAGACAGAGAGAGAGAGGAATAAGTGGAAACAACGGCTGAGTAAAATTGATTCATAATAATCCTTGCATTTGATATAACACTTTTCACATCTTATCGATGTCTCAAAGCGCTTCACAGAATATACTGTAAAGTGAATTGACTGTATATTTGTGGGTGAAACACGGCAGCCAATTGCTCACAGCAGTGTCCCACAAACAGTCATGGATTGAAATGACCAATTTTATTATTGTGTTTTTTTTGCATGGATTTTTATTAGGAGTGTGTGTGGAGTAAGGAAACTTGTCCAAGGTTTCGCGCTGATCTGCCTGTATTCGAACACAGGTCTCACGCTTGGAAGGCAAGTGCTCTAACCACTGAGCTACAGGAGCTCCACTCTGTGATTAACTCTTCGTAGGAACAGGAGTAGGCCATTCAGCCCCTTGAGCCTGTTCCACCATTCTATTCCATTATGTCTGATCTGTATCTGAAATCCATTTACCAACATTTTCTCCTTATCCCTTGATACACCAAACCACCACATATCGATTGATGTCAGGTGGCTGTTAGTTTGACAAACCCCAGACATTTGGAAAGAGTTGTAGGAACAAAAGAAGACCAAGGACAATCCAGTTCACGTTCCACCGCCCTGACAGTGGCTCGACCTGTTGTATCCTAAACTATATACTGTATCCTGACATATTATTTTCTAACAGAAATCTATTTGAATTATTATTATTATTATTAATTTGTTCTTGAAATAAACAAGAATTTCTGCTTTCGCCATCTCCCTGTTCCATTGGTCTACTACTCTCGCTCACTCAAGCAGTGTTTCCGCAGATTTGTTCTGAATTTATCCCTCTTCTAACACAAGCCATGTCCTCTGGTTTGACTGTGTAGTATGATATTAAACATCACTTACCGCTGGTCCTGTGTTTCCGGATTTTCCTTGCATTCCAGTTGGACCAGGAGCCCCTGGAGCTCCAGGTGTTCCCTAGAGAAGAAAGAGAAGAAGGAAAAAGATGCAGTCAGTCTTTATCCCTGATTATCCCAGTCCTTGTCAGACTTCACTGGCTCCCTGTCCCAGAGAGGATCGAGTTCAAAATCTTCACTCTTGTTTTCAAATCCTTCCACTCCTCTCCAACCCCTACCTCTCTGACCTCCTCTCTCCTCACAACAGCATCCATTGCCTTCACTCCACCAGGTCTGGCCTACTCTGTGACCCCCGAATCCTCCACTCTGGCGGCCATGCCTTCAGCCACTATGCCCTGAGGCTCTGAACTCCCTTCCTCATTCCCTTCACCTCGCTCCCTCTCTTCCTACTTTCATGTCTCAGCTAAAGACCTTTCTTTTCGACTGTGCTTTGAGTCACTTTCTTGCACCTCCCACTGGCTCAGCCCCAGGATCCGTTATTGGGAAGCGCTTTGAGATGCCATCCAGCGTGGAGTGTGCTATATAAATACAAGTTGTTACTGTTGTTATCTGTAACTCTCGATCCCTGAAACCCCCTGTCGTGGCCCCGCATTCCCCTTTTTCAGATTGAGCCTCCGTACAGTCATATCCTCCCTCCAGCTCAGCGTCAGGCTCCGCCACCGTTAAGTGCTCTGAGACTTTACCCAGTGTGAAGGGCACTATACAAATGCAAGTTGTTATTGCATTTATATTGCACTTATTTCTTATGGTGCAATCATTTGGGATAGCCACATAAATAATGACATGTACAATCTAGTTTTTATTATTATTATTGTTACTATTATCATATTATTATTCTTATTGCTCCTCTATTTCTGACTCTTTTTATTAAGACCACATTCCAACTCTAATCCTAGCTCCTTAATGTATTTACCATTCCATTTTCCAATTAAAGTTTCTATTCGGCTCAAGTCAACTCCAGCTAGATACAACAAACACAAGTGACAATCATCACGCTAACCCAAAGGTGGAAAGCTACAACCGCACTCACTAGCAGGTGATCACTTTGTTGCTTTTTGGCTAAGATTAAGTCTAATATCTATTCTTATCTATTGTGGAGTCCTGCAGCTCAGTGATTAGAGCACTCGCCTTTCAAGCGAGAGAGTTGGGTTCGATTCCAGGCAGGGCAAAACTTTGGACAAGTTTCCTTATTCCATACACCTAATAATAATCCCTAAAAAAAGAATACTCAATCCACGACTGTTGATGGGATACTGCTGTGTGCCACGTTTCGCCCACAAAATATACAATACGCTTCACAGTATATTCTGCAAAGTGCTTTGAGATGTTTAGAAGCTGTGAAAAGCGCTATGTCAAATGCAAGGATTATTATCAGTTACTCCATGGGCCTGACATCTGGCTTCCCTTTGAGGTTTGGATCAATGGAGCCAATGTGAAATTCGCCATGACTTATTTGTGGTGGTGGGGCGGTGGGGTGGGAGGGAGGTCCACTGAACTCAAGAACTCAGGATGCCTTGACCTTAGCGCACTGCAGGTTGGGAACCAAGGGTCCTGATCCTGAGCAGACTCATCCATACCAAAAGGGAGAATGGAGAAACTAGAATATGGATAAACTCAAGCCTTGATTACTACTCTGCCCATGTCACAGAAGCAATCAGGCCCATTGACTTGCTCACAAAGCTTTAATGTAAGGTATTGAGTCTGAACTATCCATTGGGACAGTTTGGGATGACGATTTGTATTTGGGAGTTTGAGCCTGGAGGGTAACTCAAGTTTTGGAATGAGATTTGGTTAAATTTGGCTGGGGGTGGTGACAAAGGTGAGTGAAGGAATACTGCGCTCACTAAAATATACAAATGGAAAATTACAGTCATACTAACCAACAAATGGAAAGCTACAAAAAAGTGTAATGGTACAATCTCAGTAATCAGACTAACTAGCAGGTAATAATAATAATCCTTGCATTTGATATAGCGCTTTTCACATCTTATCGATGTCTCAAAGCGCTTCACAGAATATACTGTAAAGTGAATTGACTGTATATTTGTGAGCAAAACCCGGTAGACAATTCCGCACAGCAGTGTCCCACAAACAGTCGTCAATTGAAATGACCATTTTATTATTGTGGTTTCTTTGGGGGAGGGATTATTATTAGGCATGTGGAGTAAGGAAACTTGCCCAAGGTATCGCCCTGATCTGCCTGGATTAGATCACAGGTATCACACTTGTAAGGCTCTAACCACTGAGCTACAGGAGCTCCACGGGTGTAGCGAAAGAAAGTGGGAATCTACTATCTTAATAACCAGGAGGAAAGGTACACCTAACCAGCAAATGTAATGGTTCAATCATGCAAACTACTAAGTAGAAACATCTGATCACATAAACCAACAGGTAAGCTGCAGAGTAATCGGGAGTGGGAATGTTACAATCATATTAACCGGTAAATGGAAATGTTACTATCATACTAACCAGCAGCTGAACAGTAAAGTTCCAATCAAACTAACCAGCAGGTGGAAAACAACAACAAATTACATTGATACAATCACACTAACCAGTGACAAGTATATTTACCAAAAGATGGGTGATCTGTTGTTAATCCACTAATACACTAACCAGATGGTACAATAATATTATATAGTTGGTGGCAAGTTAAAATCAATCTAACCGGTAAGTTACACTCACATTGTCTGACTAGTGGCTGGCAACAATCACACAAATCAATACGTTGAAGCATACAAGGAAACTAACCATCAGTTAGAAAGTTAGAATTGTGCTAACTAACAAGTGGAAAGCAAAGTGAAATTAACCAGCAAAAAACAATGTAACTAACCAGTAAAATACAATCATTAATCAACAGATGGAAAAACTCATTGTGGAAACTAATGTGCAGGAAACAACAACCTCACTAACTATCAGGTGGAAATCTTCAACCACATTAACCAGCCTACCATATCTACAACAACAACTTGCATTTATATAGTGGAAGTGGAAGTGGAAATCTACAATCAGGCTAACCAGAAGTAGAAGTTTATTATCACACTGAGCGTCAGGTAGAAAGTTACTAAAAGAGTAACTAGCAGGTGAAATTGTAGAATCCTATTAACCAACAGGCGGAAGAGTATTGACACACCAACTAACACATGGAAATCCTTATTTACCCTATTCAACAGGTGGAAAGTAATTGTTACCTTAACCAACACGTGGACATTTACAAACACAGTAGCCAACAAGTGGGAAATTACAGTGGGAGGTGGGAGGGAAAAGGGAGGTGTGTGGGGGGTGGTTGGGGGAGAGGAAGGTGGGTGGGCGGGGGTGGGGGAATGAAGTAGGAGGAAAAGTGAGAAGCTACGGGGGAAAGTTCTATCGATGAATACGTTGAGATACTTTTCTTTTAAATTTGCATAACTGACAGTGTATAGAAGGACACACATCTCCGTGCACAAAAAAATCCTTTGGACATTGTGATGACTTAAGGTCCTCCTGTTATTAACTGAGTAGTCAAATGCAATAGACTCTCTTTGTTTCCAGTACCTAAACTGTTTTCAATTTTGAAAAAGTCTTATCAGATTGTGCGATCCTGTCCTCCCCCTGAACAACACTTCCTGCTCCATCCAGCGAAAAGAGTTTTTCAAGTCTCTCCACATACAATAATAATAATCCTTGCATTTGATATAACGCTTTTCACATCTTCTAGATGTCTCAAAGCGCTTCACAGAATATACTGTAAAGTGAATTGGCTGTATATTTTTGGGCAAAACGCGGCAGCCAATTGCGCAGTGTTCAACAGTCATGGATTGAAATGACCAATTTTATTATTGCGATTTTTTTTGGACAGATTATTATTAGGCGTGTGGACTAAGGAAACTTGCCCAAGTTTTTGCTCTGTCCGCCTGGATTTGAAACACAGATCTCACACTTGTAAGGCAAGTGCTCTAACCACTGAGCTACAGGACTCCACACATATGACAACCTCTTACTCCTCTGGTTCTACTATATCTTTGCCATGGCTTTTCTATCTTCAAATCCCTTCACACTCTGGCACCTCTCTACCTCTTGGACCTGCTTACTCCCCTGCCCCGTCCCTATTGACTGGCTCTGGCCTCCTCCTTGTCCATCCTGCCATCTTGCTCCACCATTGGAGGCTGTGGTTTCAACCACCACGCTCGAAAACTCTAGAACACGCTCTCTCAATCACTCCGACTTGCCTGTACCTTCCCCATCTTCAGGTCACACTTGAAGACCTTCCCCCTCCCATTAGCAGCAGTTAAACCTCGAAGACGCTGCGTAAAGGGTGTTATAGATGTGCAAGTTTTTGCTGTTCTATAGTGCTCCAAAATAAGCGCTCTGAGTGCCGTCCGGCATGGAGGGTGCTATATAAATCAAAGTTGTTGTTGAAATGGAATGTGATCAGTAACTAACTACCATTTAGTTAGTTAGCCCATTGAGCTTGTTCCAACTATTGTATAAAACCACTGAAAATCTTCTACTCCCATTATCCCATCTATTTCTCGTAGCTTTTATTTCCAAGTAACTAACCATCACCCTTGCAAACATTCCCGATCGATTCATGCCTCTACAACCTTTCTGAGGCAGATTACTGTACCTTCTTACTACCGTCTCTCATGAAGAAACACTTTGTGATCCCAAGACTAACATTTGCGGACCCTCATTTTTTGTGGGGAGGAGAGGCATCCAGCATTCAGCTTGTCATTCCACTTTGTTATTTTATCTTCCAATTTCCGCCCAATGTAAAAATCACAACATTCCAAGGAGACATTTCACAACCGGACACGCTTCTGAATCGATGACTTACAATTGGCCCTGCTGGTCCTCGAGGTCCCGTTGGTCCTTCTTTGCCTGCAAAGCCCTTCAATGAGAACAAAAATAAGATGGTTAATTTCCATCTATTGTCACCTGGTGCTGCACAATGAAGATAGTGGAGGGGACAGGCTGGGAGTTTTTTTCCACTCTTCTCCTGTTATTCCTGTGATTTTATTCCCTAATGTGTATTGTAGTCCAAGCTGGGCAAGCAGGAGGAATCCTCTATGTTCCCATGATGGCAAGTTGCACAGTTTTAGTTGGCCAGACTCCAGGAGTTACCTTTCTCCTCCAACACACAGTCTGGAGATCTCCCAAGTCTTGGCTCTCGCCAACCTGTGACTAATTCTATCAGGCGTTAAGTAAGCAAGGTGTTTCTCTCCAGGCGTTCAATTCCAGAATCACGGGAAGCAAAGGAAATATAGAACTCATTATAGTTCAGAGACTCATTAAGTATTAGAATAGGTTTCAGCATGTGTCAGACTTACCAAAGAGATTGAAAAATTAACACAAGGCAGTGGTTTATGCTTGTGATGTCATCCTGACGTGAAAGGCACTATACAAGTGTAATTGTTGTTGCTGTTTGTATGTTTAACAAACAGTTGGAAAATAATAATCATCTTTTCATTTGATATAGCGCCTTATCACATCATCGAGACGTCTCTAAGCTTTTCCCAGAATATACTGTAAAGTAAATTGACTGTATTTGCAGTCAAACACGCAGCCAATTTCCTCACAGTAATGTCCAACAAACAACCTTAATGTGAATGATAGAGTTATCTGGGGGATTGTTGGCCAGAATCCCCAGAGAAATTCTTCTCTTTATGAGTAATGCTCTGAGATCTTTAACATCCACCTGAAGAGGCAGACAAGACCTTGGCTTAGCTGCTTGTCTGAAGGATTTTACCACCAACATTGCCCCATGCCCTTCAGCATTGCAATTGTTCATCAGCTGTGCTCTCAAAGTCCTGATGTGGGTGTTTGAATCCACAAGCATCTGAGCCATAGGTGGATCCTGCTGACTGAGCCAGGCTGACATTTGATCATTATTATTCATTCCCAGATCTTTGTCCCAAAATCTTCCTCGGATTATTAATCTGAAGTCACTGCTGTCTTGTGATTTCAGGAAGACATCAACAGTTGTAGAGAAGTCCAGTTTCTCTTGGTTGCTCATTCCCTCCCTCCTCTTCTTAGAAACAGCCTCAAATTCAAATAAATCACTCGATTGTTTAATCCTGGGATGTTGCTGACTCAGCTGCAAGATTTGCCGCCAAAACAATATTCTCCTTCGTATCTAATCTAATTTTCGTTCATAAAGCGCTTTGAGATGTTTATTTCATGTGAAAGGCATGGATTGGGGTGGGGAGGGTCTGCCACATGCAGAAACCCATCACCGTGTTTGAGTATAATAATAGATAATAATAATCTTTGCATTTTGATATAGCGCTTTTCACAGCTTATCGACATTTCAAAGAGCTTCATAGAATATATACCGTTAAGTGAATTGACTGTACATTTGTGGGCAAACAAAACCATACTGTGAGTTTGATACATCCTACCTAGATGTGGAAATTTGTGTGGATTGGAATGGATTCTCTTTTCCTGCAGGATGCACAGCACTTACTTACTTACACACAATTACGAGAACCATTAGATGCATGTTGGCAAGAGTCAAGATTTAGGGGGATCCCAGAGAGCGTGTTGGGTGTAACGCCTGGAGTATAAGCCACTGAAACCACATAGTTTGTGGTTGAGAGCACTGTCTGGCAATTTTCCCACTGCTTGTCCAGCTACCTCTTAGGGCTTTGGCTTTCAGGGTTAACAGGAGCTGACTGGCAAGACTACAAGCGACTGGTCTGCCCCTCCAGGTCTGAAAGCTGGGCTGTGCTATTGTCAGCAGTGCCCTGAAATATTGTGGATCCACCTGGCTCAGGAACCGGACTAGAGTCTGCCACAGAAGGCTGGTTGGCTCGATTCTGACATTCTGTTGCCAAGCATGTCACCTTGGAGCCAAGGAGACCTTGCGTATCACCCTCCCAAAGAGGATAATATTATTTACAATGTCTTAACATGTACGGATGAAGTATTTGCAATGTTGATTGTTGCATCTAACCCATTGCAAAACCTCACATTTTTCACTCCAATACTTTTGGACGATTTTCAACAGCCTCTGCCTTGCTCTGATTACTGCTGGCTTATTGTACAGTCGTTAGGGAGGTGTAAATTGCCACATAGCATGCTAGTTCTGTGTATGCTCTGCTGAAACCATGGGGAAAGCAGGTAATCTTTAAACAGATACAGCAAGATGATCTAACAAGTTGCCATGTGGGACACTGCTGAGCGGAAATAACTGTCGCATTTGGCCCACAATTCACTTTATAATATATTCTGTGAAGCGCTTTGAGACGTCTAGAAGATGTGAAAAGTGCTACATCAAATGCAAGGGTTATTATGATATTATTCAAAGTTGTACTGTGATACAACCCAGCTAATCTACTATTTACATAGCAACCGTGAAAGGTGCTATAGAAATGTGGGTTGTTGTCGTTGAATCTTGAGGGTAGCTAGTTGGGGGTAAGGAGGGAAATATTCCCTTCTCATTTCTAAACGTGCTGCAAGATCTCAGCTTAACTTCTCATCATAAGGACTGCGCCTCTGATAATGTAGCCATCACTGGAGTTGGGATTTTAGACTGCGTGAGCTCTAAGGTGGGCTGGGTTCCAACATCTGTAAGTTTGCATGTGCTGAGCAAACGCAAGCCAGTGGGGAGTAGAGCTAAAGGGACGTTATTATTCAGAACTCTGTAGCTCATATCCTCTCCGTACCAATTCAACCTCAATTCTAACCATGTTGATTCTCCGTGGATCTATCACCCCCATCCTCACCCTACTCTGATGGCTTCCCACCCACCAGAGCAGTAGGTCCGAAACAGTTTTTTGCTGCAACATAAATTAGCCATCAACAGGTCCTCCCGACCCTTAGTGGGTGACATCGTGACTGAAGCAAAGCTTATCCAAGACGATATCTGTCTCTTTTGAGGACTCAGCGCAACTCGTAAGTATGGTCTTTCATACAAATTGGTCGGCGCTGTCCCCTCCGGCAATTTTCAGTATTAAAAAAGCATTTTCAGCATTAAAAAAAGCAACCCAATTTTTTTTTCTGATGACCCTTCGCAACCCTACCTAGGACCCGCGTGACCCCAATTTGGGTCAGGGCCAAGGTTGGGAACCACTGCCCCAGAGGATAGAATTTAAAAGCCTCATCCTCACTTTTAAAGCCCTCCACAGTCTTGCTCCTCCCGCTCCCTCTGCTCAGTGGACTGTGGCCTGCTTCATGTCCTCCACTCCTGCTTGCTCTACCATCAATGTTTGGGCCTTAAGTGTTTCTAACCCAAAACTCTGGAAGTCAACCCTGGAATCCCTCCATCTCACCCCTCCCTTGCCTCCTTCAACACCCACCTCAAGACATTTCTCTTTGACTGTTGACAACACTCCCACTCTCACCCCCTATTCTACACTCTTCTGTTTCTCTCTGTCTATCTCTTCTTTTAAATAACCCCTGGGTGGAAATTCCACATCTGACCATTGCTCTGTGTGAAGCAATGCGTCAATTCTAAACAGGTTGACTCTGATATTGAGACTCTGAACCCTGGCTCCTTGTGTTACACCAACTCCCTCGCTGGTCTCCCCAGCTCCATCATTCACAACTGATTTAAAACTTTATCTCCCATATCCTTACCTGTACCAAACTCTCCCCCCAACAACAACCACCCCCACCCTCCTCATCACCTCAGTCCCTGCCAAGCTCCAAAGCCATTTAATAGGATCATGGCTGATCCTCTATCTTAATTCCTTTAACTCACCCTATCCCCATATTCCTTAAACCCTTTAGCTTTTAAAATACTGTCGATTCAGTCGTGAATATGTTCACTGACTGAGCATCTACAGATCTTCTGGGGTAGAGAATTCCATAGATTCACTACCCTCTGAGTGAAGAAATGTTTCCTCAACTCAGTTTTAAAAGGTCGAAATTGAGCCAGTCCTTTGTGATGGTCTATAGTTCGGTTCCAGAGCCAGGCAGGTCCGCAGTATGTGATGACAGCACATCCCAGCGCAGCTTGGCTCATCAGCAGGCCTTAGAAGGGCAGAATAGTTATTGGGGACACTCAGTTCTTAATAACCCTGAAAGGCAAAGCTCTAACAGGTAGAGTGGTCCTAGCTGGAGAATAAACAGTAAAACTTACCAGATAGCGTTTTCAATAACATGTTATGCGGGTTTATAGCTGATTAAACACCATGAGTTACCCCAACGCACACTCTGGAGTCTCCAAGCCAGCCTGTGTTTGATTCACTTTTGAATTAGATAAACATGGTGCGTTCCTCTGGGGAGAAGGTGCACATTCTATTTAAATACCTGGAATTTCCATATGTAGGTGGGATGCATGGAATTCTCAGTCTGGTTGGGATACTCTTAAACACAGTGATGGGTTTCCACATGTGTGAGGCATCTGGCTAGCCAGCAAAAAACAACACTTTATAGTAAAATCCCGTCAAGAGATTTGAGATGTCGTGATATCATGATATATCAAATGCAAGCACTATAATAATAATTCTTGCATTTGATATATTGCTTTTCACATCTTCTAGATATCTCAAAGCTCTTTCACAGAATAATATGAATAATAATATAATAATCCTTGCATTTTTCACATCTTCTAGACATCTCAAAGTACTTTTACAGAATATACTGTAAAATGAATTGACTGTACATTTGTGGGTAAAATGAGACAGCCAATTGCACACAGCAGTGTCTCACAAGGTTGTGGATTCAAATGACCAATTTATTAGTTGTTTTTTTTGACGGATTATTATTAGCCGTGAGGAGTAAGGCAACCTGCCTGATTTGAACACAGGTCTCACGCTTGTAAAGGTGAGTGCTCTAACCAATGAGCTACAGAACTCCACAGGACCAATATGGGACTATTATTAAGTGCTTCACAGTATTGCGGCATTGATGGGCGCTATGATAAAAATACGATTATTATTATTATTGTTCCGTATAAACATTTAACTTGCGCTGGAGATTTCAAGCCTGTGTTCAGATTACTTACATTGGAAAAGGCACAGGAAATTGCAATAGGAATGCTCCCAGGTGTACAATATTCATAAAAGATGAAAGGAATTTAATCTTTGTAGTTGGGAACAAAGTTAGTATTTGCGTGAGGAGCGGTGTTGATGCGAGTGAAGAAAGAGAGAAAGACAACCACCCTCATTGATGTGTATAAAATAGTTTACGGCACAGGGAGGTCGAAACTCAGTCACTCACTTCAAAGAAAGCTAAACTGAGCAGGGCCCAGAGGGCATGGATGGAAACTGGAAAAAATTGTTAATTCAAAGCAGATGTTTAGAAACAGAATCCCTTTGCTCAAAATAATGCTTGGAAAGGGTAAAAAGAAAGGAGCTCACATTGTTTTGAAGTGCCCTGAAAAGACCTCACCAGTAACTGCAGGGCAGATGTAATGACTGACGCTTTTTTGGTGGAGGTTGTAGATGGGAAATCGACCTCGCCAAGCGCTTCCCTCAAACACACCCAAGAGGTCCACAACAGTTGCCAATTGCACCTATGCAGATCACAAGAACAGGCTCTGACCTCCCTTTCTGTCACTCTAGAGTTCCCCCACTTTGTTCTACTGACTTGATGCATGGGTAGATAGTGACTGATAGTTCAGCGATTGATGGTTGGATGGAAAATTGAGCAATGCGCTGTAGATGAGGAGGAGGAAGAATCTATCTGGAGATTTGTGGGTCAGACATCAACATCTACCTGAACAGGCACGAACTGGGTGTAGTTTTAACATTTCAATAGCTGGCCAGAGAGACATTTGGTGCTCTTATCTCATTCTCAATGTTTTTTGTGCTCTTGTGAGTCCCCAGTGGTAGATTTGTGACCACCGGTCAACTGGTCCAAATGACAAACATCCTTATGTGCTAGCCTGGCTCAGTCAGTAGCACTTTCACCCCATATCAGCCCCACATCTGCACCATAACCTTACACTCTATGACAGGGAGCTCTAACTAGCCACCCAGCCTGAGGGATGATTTCATCTGCCGCGCAAACCACTTCCAACTTCATTATCTAATGAGCAAATATAGGGAGCATGCAGGCCCTGAGCCAATCAGGAGGCAGTCACCAAGGGCTCAGGGTATGCCCGGCATGGGACTGGCCAATCAAGATACAATATTGCTTGTACTGCCCACAAATGTTTCTCAAAATGGCATCTGGCTCTCAGCAGCCAAAAGGTTGGACCTTCCTGGTCTAGGCAATGCCAGGTGCCGGGAGAGTGAGGAGTGCTTCATTGCAGTGAGTGGAAGAAGTGGAGGATGGTGCATCAGGCGAGACATTAAACCAAGGATTCCTACCTGTTCTGCCTGTTCCCGACCCACCCGCCCTACCATCGGTGGGCGATCCTTCAGCCACTCTGCCCCCAACCTCTGAAATTCCATCCCGCAGTCTCTCGCCCCCTCCTTGGCTTCCTTCAATTCCTGCCTCAAGACCCTCTTCTTCGATGGTCCCATTAATCACCCCAAATTCCCTCCTTTCCCTCCACTTTCCCCAAGCCTGACCCCAACTCGGGTCTGAAACAGTGACTGTCCAGTGCCACGGGATGTCCTCTTGGGCGTGAAAGGCGCTATACAAATGGAATTTTGCTGTTGCTGTTGTTGTTGTTCAGGTAGATATATTAAGGGATCCTATGGTGCTAATGGATAAAAGAACACTTTTTCCCCAGCATCCTCCTCAACAATTTTTCAAATAAACATATCGCTCGCCTTGTGGCTGTTGTGAGGCCCAGATGTGAACAAATTGGCCGCTGTATTTTTCCAGGAAAGCAACAATTACCATGAAGTGCATTGAAGTATTTTGATATAATATCAAATTGCTGTAAAATTGCAAGCTGTTTCTTGTATGCAAAACAAACTCACAAGACCACAAGCTTGGTTGGGATGAAGAAGGCCCTGTGGCCCATTTGATCTCATTCTCTCACGAGTACCAGTAAACAGTGCCATTTATTGGAAGAAAATGTTTCAAAGTGCTGAACTGAAGATGAAATAGGAGCCTGAGATGGGTGGGATAAGTGTGTGTGTGCCGGGTGGGTGGAGGGTTGGAAGGGTGGGGTACGGGGGGGTGTTGAGGGTTAGCAGACCTGAACGTGAGGCAGGTCTGATCTGAGTTGGTGGTGTGGAATGGGCAGGAGATCACTCAAAGCAAGGCTATTGGAGATATGGCGAATGGGAAATATCTAGAGAAGCCAGGCAAGAATGATCTTCTGTATGTACGTGTGTCCATGGGAAGGGTGATGGTGGACATCATTGGCCTACAAACACACAGACGTTACATTTTGAGGAGACCACCGTGAAGCTCTTTGAGATGTTTCAACACAATAAAGCTGGATCGAATACAAGGATTATTACTCAGTATTACGCCAATCAATGGAGCCAACACAGGAGCTAAAGACTTGTCAGTGAAGTGTGGAAGCCATGCTTACCCTTGGGCCCTGTGGTCCAGTGGCACCCTGAGCTCCATTTCGACCAGGCTGCCCCTGTAAACATAAACACACAGAAGCAGTTGAGGTTAGGTCCTCTGTAGAAATGATTCTTCCATTTTTTCCAACAAAAAAAATCTTATGAAACAAAATTCCACCTCTCCCTCCAGCAGAAATCAGAAACTCATCACATTGTGGTTCCCAAAGGCAGAACATCTGAACTGAATCAATCGAAACAGCATCCCGTGCCCAACAACAAAGACAAGGAAACAGATGAAGACTTCAATCACAGAATCAATGGTTTAAACTATAATTGTCCAGCCCGACCTTGTGAGAATTAACATTGTAATTGTTGTCCTACTTTATCCAAATAAACCATTAAAAATTACCCAGCCCATTTCTCTGCCTCCCCTTGTTGATCTCTCCTTTCTCTTTCTACCTCCCACCCCTACGCCTCCACTCTCCCCGTCTCTCCATTCTCTTTCATTCTCTCTCCCTGTCGTTGCCTCTCGCTCTCCCCCCTCAGTCTCTCATCCCCTTCTCTCGTGGACTCTCACCACCCTCTCGCCTCTCTTTGGCCCTCTATGCTTCTCTCTCCCTCTCTCGCTCTCTTTCTCTGCGAATGAAGCCTTCACACAATGCAATTATTCACAAATGTAATTGTTTAAAATTATCCTGTGTTGTTTCTGTATGCTTTGAAGTTAAACAGAGATTTACCACATGTTTAACGAAATCCAGAAATTATTTTCAGAGAGAGAGAGAGTGAGAAAGAGAGAGAAAGATGTTCCAGGATTCGTCTGGCCTTAAGGTGGGCAGAAGTTTATTCAATTAGAGCTTACTTCCCAAAAGGCACTGGTTTAGTTCTCCACCCTCCACTACCTCCACTAATTTTTTCTTTCCTGTCACCATCGCCACCTTCTATCCCTCCTGGACCATTTCATAGCTTCCCAACGTCCGACGCTAGATGTACCTCTCTTTGACCGATCATCTTTTCCTTTGCCAACCACCTTGGCTCCCACCCCAGCCTTGGTGCCCAGCCAGCAATGTCTATCTAACACACACCATATAAGTCAAGAGGACACCCCAATGTGCTGGGTACATGTTAATCTATATTTTATTATATTGTATCATGCATCAGCATCTGACACAGTCTCTATAAAGTGTCCCGAGATGTTATTCTATGTGAGGGATGCTACATAAACTCAAATTGTTAATGTTTAAAGTGCCCCTGGTCACCATTAATGCCTACACTCTTACACAGGACTTACTAACCCCATTTGAAACTGTAAGAACCACTAAGTAGGTCCAAGCCAGCTCTGGTACAGACATGTAAAGCTTTCCTTTCTCTTCTCCATTCAGCATGTTCAGGTTGGCTATAGAACAGGAGATATAAAGATCTCTGTGCTCAGCCCCATGGATCATTTCCATGTCAGGTAGGTCTGGGAGATCTGGACCTCTCTGACCACAGCAACATTAAGCATGTCCAGATTAGCTCAAGTACAAGGCATCCAAAATTGTCTGGATTGTGTAAAATTGCACATTCCGGCCAGCTAGAGAAGGAAAGCTAAAAATATCAAATAGGCTGCCATATTTGCCTGCAAATGCAATTATATCCTGTATAAACATAGAAGTTGCTGGGTACACACAGCAGGTCAGGCAGCATCCATGGAGAGAGGGAAAATAAGTTAATTTTCACATCAATGACCTTTCATGAATATAATTTATCCTATTAAGTGCTTTGAGCTGAGATAATGCCAAAGGTGCAATATCAAATGTTAAGGTTATAATTATTATTTTCTAAAATTGAGTTATTATTTTACCTCTACCAACCTGCCCACCCCCTCTGCTCAGCAGACTCCAGCCTGCTCCATGTCCTCCGATCCACCCGCCCCACCATCAGCTGGAGAAACATCAGCCACTCTGCCTCTAACCTCTGGAATTCCATCCCGCACTCCCTCCGCCTCTCCCACTCCATAGCCTCCTTCAAGTCCCACCTCAAGACCCTTCTCTTCGACGGTCCCATCGGTCACCCCAAATCCCTCCCTTTCCCTCCACCTTTCCCGTCCACAACCCCAGCTCGGGTCTGAAACAAGAACTGTCAAGTGCCTTGGGACATCTTCCCGACATGGAAGGTGCTATCCGAACATAATTTTTTTATCGTTGCATTAGTATTTTTTATGCTTGACTGTCACTGCATTAAACACATCTAGGTCAGCATTAGTGTAGGAGATCTACAGCTCGCTGTATTCAACAACATTAAGCAGGTACAAGTCACTGGTGAGAAAGGACATCTAAAGTTCCTTGTGCTTAGTTCAATTAAGTTCATTTGGATCAACTCTAGTACAGCGGAACCTAGACTTCCGTACACACAGGCCTAGTCAGCTCTAGTATAGGAATCATAGAATTATACAGCATAGAAGGAGGCCATTTGGACCATCTTATCTGTGCCGGCTCTTTGAAAAGAGTTGTGCTAATCAATCCGACTCCCCCGTGCTCTCCCCATAATGCTGCAAATCTGTCCTCCCAAACAAATATCTACTGCTCTCTTAAAGTTGTGATGAAATTCGCCTACACCATCTTATGATGGCAATGCATTCCAGATCTAATCAACCTCCCACTATTTTAAATCGATGTCCTTGGGTTACCGACCCACTTGCCAGTGAAAATAGTTTCTCCTTGTTCAGCCTATCGAATCCCCTCATAATCTTGAAAAACATAGTATATTATGTTTCCTCTTAACCATCTCTGCTCCAAGGAGAATGATCCTAACTTCTCTTGCCTCTTTTGATAACTGAAGTCCCTCATTCCTGCTACCATCCTGGTAAACCTCCTTGCACCCTCTCCAATGCCTTGACATCCTTCCTAAAGTGGGCTGTCCAGAACTGAACACAGTACTCTAGCTGAGGCATAACCAGTGTTTTATCAAGATAAAGATCTAGAGCTTCTTGTATTTAACTTCATTAACATGGTTAGGTCAACTAAAGTTGTTGCCAACTGAAGTCAAGTGAGTACATCTATATTTACGATCCTGGTCCTCACATTTAAAGCCCTTCACAATCTGCCCCACCCTACATCCATGACCTCCTATACCCTGAATAACTTGCCCACCTCCTCCACTCAGCAGGCTCTGCCCTGTTCCACATCCCCCAACCCACCCGCCCCACCATTGGCAGGTGAAGTTTTAGCCACTCTGCCCCTAACCTCTGGAACTCCATCCCACAGTCCCTCCGCCTCGCACCCTCCCCAGCCTCCTTCAAGACTCACCTCAAGACTCTCCTCTTCGATGGACCTATCGGCAACTCCCAATCTCCCACTTCCATCCACCCACTGTCCTCAGCTCGGGTCTGAAACAGTGACTGTCTAGCTCCTTGGGATATCCTCCTGACTTGAAGGCACTATCTATACAAGTGTACTTTTGTTGTTTTTGTTTAGGGTAGACATACATCTTGGTGAACACTGACTCCTGTCCCTAGGTCAAAGTCCCTATAATATATGAATCTTGAATAATGTTTGCTGAACTCAGCTCTATGAAGTATGTCGCTCACAATACTCATGAAGCATATTAACACTAACAAAGGATTATTGTGTTCTCAGCAATGCCAAACCCACACTGATAGGATGTCAAATGACCAAATAGCAATTATCCTCCTGTGGGGGGAACTGAGCCCCTTGAGGTAGTTTTGTGTAACACTCTGCCCCCCCACACTCTGGAACTCCATCCCACAGTCCATTCTCCGTCCCTTTACCTCGCTCCCTCCCTCTTTCAAGGCCGGTCTCAAGACCCTCCTTTTTGACCATGCCTTCTGCTACCCTCCCAACTCTTTCCCTCCGATCCCAACTCTCTCCTGCTCCTCCCCTCTACCCTGCCCCTAGGAGGGACTTAGAAGAGCAAACCTCACACTGGTCGGTGTGCAATGGGGTAACTTATAAAATCTAACCATTTAAAAATATGCCACTATCTGGCATATTTTTACTTGTCCAGCAAGGGCGTTGGTTTCCAATGTTAACAGGAGCTGAGAGGGAGTGAGCTGACCCCAGTGACTGATCTGCTCTTCCAAGTTCTACTGATGAGCTAAGCTGGCCATTCTGTCACCACCAGTTCCCTGGAATACTATGGACTTGCTGGCTCAGGAACAGGTTAAGAGCCCTTTACAGAGGACTGGCTCGATTCAGACATTCTGCTGCCAAACATGGCACCTTGGAGCCTCCATTTACCTCCCCTCCCTCAATGTACACATACCCACCCTTTTGAATGCTGTTTTGGTCTTAACTTCTTAACAGCTGCTTGCGGTAAACCATTCTACATTGCAACAACAACATACATTTATATAACCCGCTCTGAGGAACACATCCCTGTTAATTCTTTTGGCCATGAGTCTGAGTTTGTGTCCACTGGCTACTAATTCTCCCCTTCTCCACCCTCCAACACAACCCTGTGTAAAAAAAATACACGCTTACCGATCGACCAGGTAATCCTGGTTCACCCGCATCACCTTTCATCCCAATTCGGCCCTGCGAGAAGCAAAGAGTGAAGAGTTAGTCAGATGGAGAACATGTGTCCCAGCACTTACTGCTCATGGATAAAGTTTAAAGAATACAGATGGAGGAATTTCATGGAACCACTTATTTTTGATTTGACAGAGTCAGGTTCAGGCACATTAGTTTGAAGCACAGTTGCACTGTTTAAATACTTCCAAGAGTCGCAGTCTTGTCCTTGTTCCATGTGGAGGAAAACAAAAGCCTTGTTTGAAAACACCTATCGTTAACAGGGATCTGAGGTTTGGCACAAAGGAAGGCAGTCATTCCATATTCACTTCAAGTTCTATTCATTCTCCTGGGATACATTTGTTTTTCTCCAAACGGTCAGGGTTTTGGCTCACAGTGTTGCAAAGATATTTCCAAGTTGCATCGAGGAAGCAGGCATGAAGGTCAACCAACATGGCTTGGGATCTCCCAGGCATTTCATCTTGGAGCCATGGCAGCAGGGATTTGCTTCATAACCGTGTTCTCAAGGAGAATAGATTTAGTGTCAGGCTGGCTTAACTGGAATTGCTCAAGTCTCTTGAGTTAGAAGTTTGTGGGTTCATGCACTATGTTGGGATTTTGAACTCACATGATCTACACTGATGCTCCATTGGAGTACTGTGTGTGTATGGGGGTGGGGGGAGTGGGGGGGCGTGGGTCGGGGTGAAAGAGCATTGTTCATTATCAGGGGAGCCACACTTTTCCTCATCCTGTCTGTGCTGGTGTTCGCTCACCCACTGGAGCTCTCTACTATGATCCCACTCATCTGCGCTTTCCCCGATTCTCTATGAACTGGTATGAACTTTCCCACTGGAGCTCTCTGCTCTAATCCCATTCCCCTGCTCTTTCCTCCACTGAATAAACTAGTGAAAAGCAAGTTCAGAAAAAAATGATTGACACGAAAATTTGTGAGGATTTTTAAGGGCACAAGGTGCAGAATTGACGGAGCCATTGGAGGGAGAGGGACTTGGTAAAGTTTG
Organism: Hydrolagus colliei; assembly: GCA_035084275.1. Classification (NCBI taxonomy): domain Eukaryota; kingdom Metazoa; phylum Chordata; class Chondrichthyes; order Chimaeriformes; family Chimaeridae; genus Hydrolagus; species Hydrolagus colliei. Next base: position 40,592,918 of record CM068744.1, read on the forward strand.
GTATTCAGGAAAGAGGTGAGAAGTGGAAATGACTCAATTGCTGTACACTCGAGGGCAGAGCTCTCTGCTGAAATTACCTGCTCCTGTTTTATGTCTCCAATTTCTCTTTCAAATGGAATTAATGCCAATTCTGGAACAGTGTTCCACATTCTGGCAGTGATCACTGTGGAAATTGCTTCTGACCTCACCACTTTTTCCCCTCCAGTCCCAAGTGTTCCTTTTTCCCCTGAATTTATAAATTTAAATTGCTCCCTCCACATCCTATTGTAGCCGTGCAGACAACAGGAGACTAAGTCCTGACTTTTGTAAAGTAGAATCCCAACTGTGTTGAACTTTCTTTGTAGTTGTTATGCGAGAGCTACTTTATAGCCTCCACCCTGTATCTGCCTTGTAGCTCCTATATTACAACCTTTTTATAACTCTGAAGCCACAAATGATGCAGGTAAGAAGGAAGAAAGTCCAGGAAAAGCCATTAAAGGATCTTGTATTCTCACTCAATGCAAATTAGTCTTGCTGCATGATCCTCCATTGTCATTGTCAAGTGTCTTGAGGTGCTCACCTAATCTAAAAGACTCTGAAGCCTTAGGTTCAGACACATTAGTTCCCACACCTTTGCACTGATTACATATCCCCATATAGGGCTGACATGTTCCAATTTGAGGGCATGAACGTACACATTCATCCCAACAAGGAGAACATCTATCAGTGGTCAAGCCAACTGTACCTGAATAATAATGCAAGTGTTTGAAATGGCCTTATCACAACAAAATTTCAGCATTCTCTGTGAAGTGTAGTGACTGTTTTGCGGGTGAACATGGCAGCCAACTTCGGACTATCAAACCTTCAGCTTGGGCTGTTCACCCAATACAGCTCACCAGGGCACAGGTGTTAGGTCCACTGTCCATCTATCTATCCATCTAACCTGAAGCCACAACCAATGATCTCAAACTCCAGCACACCATCACATATGGTTTGTAATCCTGGAATCTTCTAGCAGGAACTTTCCCCGTTCTTTACACGACAGAGAAGTTTTGTGATATAACACCAAATTACATTTGTATAGCGCCCTAAATGTCAGAAGGATATCCCAAGGCACTGAACAGACAGTATTCTGACCCGAGCTGGGGGAAGTGTGGAAGGCAGGGGAGGGAAGGAGTTTGATTAAAAGCACGGTCAAAGAAGAGGTTCTTGAGGTGGGTCTGGAAGGAAGCAAGAGACGGGGTGAGGCAGAGGGACTGCGAGATGTAGTTCCAGAATGTGGGGGCAGAATGGCTGAAGGGCACCGGCCAATGGTGGGGCTGGCAAGGCAGGGTTAACCCACTGTATCAGGGTGTCCATAAGTGGCCAAATCATTCAGTTTGGTATTAACTCTGAAGCTCATTTTGTTTGTTTTCCTTTCCCCCTCCATCCTAAGGTTTCTTCAAAGAACTTTATAGAGAAATGGCTTCAAAATGAATAACAAAATAAGAACAATAATTCACATCAGTAGAACGTGCCCAAAACTGTAAAATACAGGATATTCTGTAAAGTAAAGTGACTGTGTGTTTTGTGGGTGAATGCTGCAGACAATTTACATCTAGCACTGTCCCATAAACAGCCATGAAATGAATGCTAGATTTTTCTTGGCAGGGGGTGCAGTAGAAGTGTTAGAACACTGGAAGAAACTCTTTTCAAATAGTACCCTAGGATCTTCATCGTCAACTAGAATGGGCACAGATGGCACCTTAGTTTAACGTCTCATTCAAAGGATGAATGAAGGCTGTATTCAAGCCTATGTATGAAAACAGTGGAATTTCTCTCCCAGGTCCCCACATACAAACAAAAAATTGGGCCCATTGAAGATTAAAACGATTAACTTTCAGGTTTTTAAAGCTATGTGGGGTCCAGCTGGATGCGCGGAAATAGGGGTTGGGGGAAGGCTGGGTGGGTGAAGGAAGGGGAGCAAAGAGATAAGATAAAAGCTAACACAAACTTACAGGCTCTCCTGGAATGGACAATCCAATGGGGCCTTGAGGACCCGGGAGTCCTTGTGAACCTGGGCTGCCAGGCTCTCCACGAACACCTGGAGGACCCTGCAGATATAATGCAAATAATAATCAGTAATAACAATATTCCTTGCATTTGATATGGAGCCTTATCACATCATTGAAATGACCCTAAAGGAGTTCTCTGGATTTTTACTGTGTACAGTAGTTTGCTCACTGCAATGTCCCACAAACAGCCATGAAGTGAATAATAATAATGCTTGTATTGATAGGATGTAGCAACTTATCACGTCTTCAAAATGCCTCAAAGCGCTTCACCGAATATACTGTATGTGAATTGACTGTATATTTTGTGGGTGAAATGCGGAAGCCAATTGTGCACAACAGCCATGGATTGGGTGACAGCATCATTATTTAAAAATTTTATTTAGTGTGTGTTTTTAAGGAATTATTACCCCAGATCAATTAACTTGCCAATCAACTAACAACAGGGTTACTAGTAATTGCGAGGTAAATAGTGGCATATGGAGTAAGGATACTTGACTAGCGTTTTGCACAGCTCAGGATTCAAACCCAGATCCTCTCGCTTGTGAGGTGAGTGCTCTAAATACTGCGCTGCAGGACTGCACAGTGATATAACGGCTTATCATGTTATCGAGACATCTCAGAGCACTTTACAGGATATACTATACAGTGGTTTTGACTATATTTATTGTTTAGTGAAACTAAATTAACATTGATGTCAATAATCTCAACAACAACAACAACTTGGATTTATATAGTCCCCTCCATGCCGGATAGCGTCTCAGAGCATCTCTGATCAGCACCATCTTAAGGTTGAAGGCAAATAATGTTCACAACAACAAAATTACATTTCTAGAGTGCCTTTCAGATCGGGAGGACGTCCCAAGGCGCTGAACAGTCAGGTCGGGACCCAAGGAAGTGGGAGGGGTAGGGTAGGGCGGAGAAGAGGGATGGACTTAGGAGGGGAGGGAGAGAGTTGGGAGGGCAGCAGAAGGCACGATTGAAGAGGAGGGTTTTGAGACCAACCTTGAAGGAGGCAAGGGAGGAACCGAGGTGACGGGATTGTGGAATGGTGTTCCAGAGTGCCGGAGCAGAAAAGTTGAAAACCCATCCACCAATAGTAGGGTGGGTCAGGAGGGTGACATGGAGCAGACTGGAACCCGCTGAATGAAGTGGGTGGGCAGGTTCATAGGGAGACAGTAGGGTCCGTCGATACGGAAATTTTCCGATTAAATATATCGATGGGCTCATATCGAGATATACCGAAATATCGATATTTTCGGGTTTTTCGTTCGGCGCGCGCATTCGGAGTGCGCACGCATTCAGGGCCTATCTTCTCAGGAGGTAAATATCTTTCTCTCTCTGTGTCTCTCACTCTCTCCATCTCTGTGTTTTTCTGTCTGTGTGTCTCTGTGTCTCTCTCCCTCTCTCCTCTCTCACATCCCCCCCATCTCTATCTATCTGTATATTATCACATCCACCCCGTCTCTCCACCCGCTGTCCCTCTCTCGCACCCCGCACCCCCGTCGTCTCTCTCCCACGCCACCCCGCCAGCCGTCTCTTTCTCCCCACCCCCCCCCCGCCGTCTCTCTCTCCCTTCCCCCCCAGCCGTCTCTCTCCACCCCCAGCCGTCTTTCTCCCTCCCCCCAGCCGTCTCTCTCTCCCTCACCCCAGCCATCTCTCTCCCCCTCCCCCCAGCCGTCTCTCTAACCCCCCAGCTGTCTCTCTCCCCCTCTCCTCCGCCCAGCCGTCTCTCTCCCCCTCCCCCCAGCCGTTTATCTCCCCCTCCCCCCAGCCGTCTCTCTCCCCCTCTCCCCCCCCCCAGCCGTCTCTCTCTCTCTCCCCCCCCCAGCCGTCTCTCTCCCCCTCCCCCCAGCCGTTTCTCTCCCCCTCCCCCCAGCCGTTTCTCTCCCCCTCCCCCCAGCCGCCTCTCTCCCCCTCCCCCCAGCCGTCTCTCTCCCCCTCTCCTCCCCCCCCAACCGTCTCTCTGCCCCCCCCCCCAGCCGTCTCTCTCCCTCTCCCCACAGCCGTCTCTCTCCCCCTCCTCCCAGCCGTCTCTCTCCCCCTCTCCCCCCCCAGCCGTCTCTCTCCCCCTCCCCCCAGCCGTTTCTCTCCCCAGCCGTTTCTCTCCCCCTCTCCCCCCAGCCGTCTCTTTCCCCCTCCCCCCAGCCATCTCTCTCCCCCTCACGCCACCCCCAGCAGTCTCTCTCCCCAGCACCCCCCTCCCCCAGCCGTCTCTCTCACCCCCCACCCCTTGCATACCTGTATATTGTATTCGAGGACTGTGAATACAATATGGCGGCTTTGCACCTCGGTCTGTGCATTGTGTATAGAGATGAGCATTCTAGGTCTTGTAGTTCAGTATGCGCGCATCCCGACTTTTTTACCTCGATATATAGTTTTTTTGATATATCGATATTTTAAAAATGTCTATTTCGGCATATCGATATGAAAATTATATCGGGTTTTAGCGATATATCGATATATCGCCAGACCCTAGGAGACAGTAGGTCGGAGAGATGGAAGGGGACAAGGCCATGAATGGCCTTGAAAGTGAGGACGAGGATCTTGAATTCAATCCCCTGGGAGATGGGAAGCCAATGGAGCTGGGCGAGGGTGAGAGTGATGTGATTGCAAAGCTTGGTGCGGGAGAGGTACGAGCTGTAGAGTTCTAGATGATCTGCAGCTTGTGAAGGGAAGAGCCGGGAATGCCGAGGAGGAGGACGTTTCCATTGTCGAGCCTTTATGTAACGAATGTGTGGACAAGGGCTAAAGCTCAGTGAGGAGAGTGACTTGGATACTTGGAGTCCTCTAGATACTTGGATTGAGATCCACACCAAAAGGGTCAAGTTTCTGCTGTTTCCACATTAGCTGCTTACCTGTGCTCCATTGCCTCCTCTTTCTCCTCTTGGACCTTTGCTTCCTAAGGATCCCTATCAATTAGAAACAGGTATGGTCAGTGCAGAAGGAGCTCATCCAGTTCATTGTGCTTTGATCTCTGTGTCTTTTTATCAGATGCCGTTCTTACTAATCCCATTTTCCATCACCTTCCCCAAATTCCTTGAGTTTTTTCTCGTCTAGGTGCTTTTTAAATTCACAAGATCGGTTTGGATGAAGAAGACCCTTTGGTCCATATAGAACTCATCCCTCCAGAACACCCACCCTACCATCTCCCCATTGCTGCATTAAGCTGAATTTTAAAGTGGCAGTAGGTTCGCCCCCTGACATAGTCGCACAAAACAGCCATGAAGTGAATGATCAATTTTAGCTGTGGGATTGTCGACCTTCTCTTTTTGAATACTGACACTGAAGGATGGCACCTCCGACAATGCAGTGCTTTCCACCCAGCACCGTGTTGGAATGTCAAAGTGTGAGTTCGAAGGCCCAGCATGCAGATAGGGGGTTTGAACCCATCTGTTCAAAGAGGCAAAAATGCTACCGACAGAGTCAGGCTGACAACAAAGGGTAGGTAAGAGCCACGTTGGCCCCATCTGGACAAGGTTGAGAGAAGCCCACCAAACGTCTGCTAGGGGCATCTACTCAGTGTTATGATCTGACATAACCCTTTAATTTGTTAATTGCCTTGCCAACCTGGACTCCATTCAAAGTCCTGCTGTAAGCCTGAACCCATGGCTTTCTGTTACAGCTGGAAACAAGAGTCGGAAGGACAGGGGTGAGGTTAGAGGAATTCCTTCCATCGGAGAGCTGTTGTTGTCAGGGTGTGGAACGAGAAGCCACTGAAGCAGTGAAGCTGCAGGGCGTTGATCTGCCCAAATCCACACCTGCTGTTATCATCATGATTTAAGTGCAGTAATTACACTGTGGCAGTGATGGATGAGCATTTTTGCCCGCCAGCCTGAAGCTTCACTGTCACCTATATATTTGATGTGCACGAAGGCAGAGAAGCATAATAATCTTTACATTTGATATAGTGCCCTATCATGTCATTGAGCCCTTTCAAAGCACATCACGGAAAATATATGAATAATAATAACAATCCTTGCATTTGATATAGCACTTTTCACATCTTACCGACATCTCAAAGCGCTTCAAAGAGTATACTGAAAAGTGAATTGACTGTATATTTGTGGGCAAAACACGGTATCTAACAGTCGTGGATTGAGTGATATTTTTATTTCCAGAGATTATGTACCCTGGGAAGCGATCTGCCTATCAAGTTTCTACTAACTGCAGGGTAAACAGAAGTGTGTGGAGTAAAGAACCTTGCCTAAAGTTTTGCCCCAAACGGGACTGGTTTGTGAAGAGAGCTCACTAACCTCTCTGCTACCAAACTCTAAGGTGTATCTTACTCACCGGAGGACCTGGAGGCCCTGGGGGTCCAATGCTGTCTTGGGTGCAGGTGCAGGCGTGTGGGAGAGCAGGACACTTTGCCTCGATCCTCTGTAAACGTGAACACATCTATCAGTGTGGTTGCCAGGTTTAGCATTGAAATAAATCATGCTGACATTCAATGTGCCACTATTCACAAGGTCAACTCATACAAAACTCGCCAGTACAAAACTCTGCACACCCATAACTCTGACTCTCACCAGTCTTCACTGACTCCCACCTCCAAAAGGATCAATTTCCAGATCCATACCGTCAATCACTAATCCCCTCACAGCCGTAATCTAATAGAATGGCGGAACAGGCTCAAGGGGCTGAATGACATACTACAGTTCCTATGTTTACACCCTGTCAACCTCTGCCTATCTAACCTGCTCATACCCCATTCCTTTGCTCCTCTATGTTATATCCGTGCCACCATTAAGGTTCCAATCTGCTCAAATTCCTCTCTCACTCCCCACTCTTCATCTATTTTTAATTCCCACCTACCTCTTCAACCACACTTATGGTCACCTCCCACCTCCCCATCGCTTGGTAGATTGTTGCCACCTTGCTGAACTCTTGAGGCACTATCCTGCATGAAGGATGTGTAAATGCAAGTCTTTGTTGATTTGTTGGGAGGACATCAACAAATCAATAGCTTGCATTTGCCTTTCATGTGGGTAGCATCTGGGAGAATTAAACCTTTTGGATGCCTCAAAAGGCTTTCCAGGATATAAGTTGATATGTAGTGACCGCATGTTTTCTTAGCAACAAATAGTTTGTGCATTTGGGTGGATGTCATTGTGATTGGTTGCTCAACTCTCTGACATTGTTCTTCATAAAGATTCCCTCCTTCTGCAATGTATTTCTCTTCCATCCTGTCCGTAAATTAAATGTTCCTTCACTGCCTCCTGCCTTAACTTGTTCCTTCTCTCCTCAGTGTGTGCCTTCCGGATAATTGCTGGAATTTAACCAACTAACACTCAATAGTTTGCCTTTCAGAGTATTGCCTGGCAAGTTTTCTGTTGCTTGTCCAGTGAGGAACAGCCTGCCCATAATGGATTTGGCTTGCAAGGTCAACAGGAGCTGAGTGGGAAGAATCCCTGACCTTCCCCCATTAACTGGTCTGCCTCTCCAAGTGCTACCAGATGTGACAGGTTGTCTGTGCTGTCATCAGGTGTGCCCTGGAATACTGCTTGAATCCAAGCTGAATTTGGAGTTGATCTACAGTTCTTCTCCAAGGAGACCACTTATCTCCCCCTCTCACCACCCCTCCCCCCACCCCCCCACACACACACAAGATTGGATCTTGCTTGGACACAGCATCCTCATTCCATTGCAATTCAACCTCACCCTTGATGGGTTGAGAGGTCAAAACAATGACCACCTCTTCCCCTCCATACATCCATTTTCCTCTACCCCATCCATTGTCCAGGGAAGGAAGAAACTCACCATGGATGGAAGATCGCAGCACTTGTCTCGGATGGCCCAGCCCATACTGCAGATGATGTCAAAGCTCTGGAGCTGGAACTGAGGACAAAATATAAGGTTAATGTCAGTAACAAGAATTAGTCCTAGAGCATTGCCCAGCATGAGCACATGGACTGTACATGCCTCAATAGAGCACAATACACATCATACATTGTCTTTCCCATTCCATGCAACTTACAATGCTGGCCGGGCACACAAGCTGGGAATGAGAACCAAAGTGAGGTTTGGGAGGTGAAGCGTGCCCATAGAGATAGGTCTTGAAACTGACATTGAGCGAGATGAGGGAGGGAGAAAGAGAGTTGGAGGGAATCTGAGATAGATTTGCAGAAATTAGGAGACTCAACATCATGTCTCCATTCCATAATTTTTTTTGTGTGTGTGAGTTTGTAAGAGCAATGGTGTGGGGTGGGTGGGGGGGCGTTGGTGGCAGTAGATACTGTGTGATGCTCCATATAGCACAGTATAGTAATCGAGACCAGTCAGTAACTAAAGGTTGCCCTAGATCATCAACCAGCTCCATCGACTTCATTTCTGAAATTGTGATAGATGGCACAGCACACACACAATTTCCAAATTTTTGGCTCCGTTACTTACAGAAGCTGATTTGCCCTTGGGTCCGCGAGATTTGACCAGTTTTCCAAAGATCTCAAAGCCATCAGTACTGATGTTTCCTTGCGGGTTTGCCGGCTTCTCTTCAACTTCCAGGCAGTCGACAATCAGCTTCACACTGTCTTGGTTCACCAGGACATAGACCTAAGGTAGAGGTTGAAGGTGAAGGGTTCATAACAGCCAGCAATTAGAGACACAAGTGAGACTGTCTCACAACCAGTGAGGTTCCCATTCTGACTCCTGACTCTAATAAGCCTTGCATATCTCCTACATGACCACAGAAATTTATAGCACTGAAGAAGACCATTCAACCCATCATATCTGATGGGTTGAAATACTGTGTCCAGTGAGATGTCCTCCGACGTGAAAGGCACTATACAAATTTAATTTGTTGTTACTGTTGTCATTTTGGCTCTGAAAAGGAATTATTTCAATCCCATTTACCTGCCTTTTCCCCCCATTACCTTGAGAGATTCCTATTTTTTTTAGATTTCTACCCAGTTCGCTTTTGAAAGCTAATCTCAATTCTGTCTCAACCATAGCTCCCAGCAAGACATTCCATATCCTAACTCACTCTGTGCATGAAAACAAATTGCCTAACCTTCTCAGTGCAGGTGCTATCCTGCGCTCTCTCCACCTCGCCTGGCGATAGATGATATTTTATATAATTTATATCATTTTATATCATTTTATATCATCTATTTAATCTAGTGTTTTGTCTGGTGGTGATATATTGGATGCATGGTGATGTTTTTCACGCGGACCACCCGCTCCCGAGACTAGAGATCTTCGGGCTGGAACGATCGCAGGGACAGAGCTTTCACGCTATGCACCGCTCAGCCAACCAGCTGGAGCGGCTTCCATCGCTGCCGGTTCTTCCTCTATGGGCAGTCGGCCAACGAATACCATCTTTTTGGACGACGGGGAGGATCACGGAGGGAATGGCGGCAACTTGCTGTCGGCGCTTCCTCCGGCTGTGCGAAGAGTGGCCCCTCGACAGGACCTTGAAAGGCCGAGACCTCGGCACTTTCCTCAGGCAGCGGGTGGCGCACGTCTTCTGCGAGGGGGAGAGCGCCCAGGTGCTGCAAGCGACGGATCATCTCGTCGCGGGAGATCCGGACGGCGATCGGGCTGCTGCTGCTGCTGTGCGAGCTGGCCAGACACACCATGTCCGAGGTGCCAGGGCCATCACAGAGTCCCCGGGTTCATCGACTGAGGAGCCGGTCGGATTTGGGGCCTGACACCACACTGGGCCCTTTTTTTTCCGCGCCCTTTTTTTCCTGCCATCTCAGGGATCGTCCGGGCGTGCGGCGAGGACAGGGAGTGGTTGCTGGACGATTGTTGGACGATTGTTGGTTATTGTTTGTTGCTGTTTTTGTTGTTAATATTATTGCTTTTGTTGTTTATTATTGTTGTTTGATTCCCCCCACCCCTGCCCCCATCTTCTTCTTCCCTCACTCCCTTTCCCCACTTTCTCTCCTCCCTTTTCCCCTTCCCTCCCTCTTCCCTCTTCCTGATCTTGCCCCCTCCCATCTTTCCCTCTCTTCCTTGCCCCCCTTTCTCCCCCCTCTTCCTCCCTAACCCTAACCCATCCCACCTTTCCCTCCCTCTCCCCCCTTACCCTCTTTTCCCCCTTTCTCCCCTGGCCCCATTTTCGCGATTGTTTGTGGGGACACTGCTGTGCGCAATTTGGCTGCCGCGTTTCGCCCACAAATATACAGTCGACTTTCCTGCCTTTTTGCCCCCTGCCTCGACCCCTCCCCTTTTGCTTCTTTACCCTCTTTTGCCCCTAGTCCCACTTCCGTGACTGATTGTGGGACACTGCTGTGCGCAATTTGGCTGCCATGTTTCGCCCACTAATACAGTTACTTTTCCTACTATGCTTTATCCTGCCCTGATCCTTCCCACCCTGCTCTTGTCCTACCTGATTGTACAGCGCCTTGGGATGTCCTCTCGACGTGAAAGGCGCTATATAAATGTAAGTTTTGTTTGTTTGTTGTTTGTTCTCTGCCTATTTACCGCAGAGTAGTATTGCCTATTGTAAATTTATACCCTCTAGTCACTGACTCACCAATTTCCATCAACAGTAAAAATAATTTCTCCCGATTTACTCAATGAAAGACTCTCATCATTTCAACAAATATCAGCGCTTGTTACATTGGGCATCACTTCACAATACTGTGAAGTATGTTTTGTAGGCAAACATAATTTACCCATAGCAAGCTCCGCTTAACATAAAGTAAGCAAGCCAATTTATTTGGATGACTGCTATTCAGGATACTGAGAGGAGGAAGCTACGCCCACCCGGACCCACCGTTCAACAGGACTTGGCCTGCTCCAAGCCCCCCGCCCGAACCGCCCCACCATCGGAGGCCGGGCCTTCAGTTTCTCCGCTCCCACCTTATGGAATGCCATCCCTCAATCCCTCCGTTTCATCTCTTCCCTTTCCTCTTTCAAGGCCGGTTTGAAGACTTTCCTCTTCGATCGTGCCTTTTGTTCCACCCTGAACTCTTTTACCTCCCCTTCGTGTTTCACCCCTTCCCAAACACTCCCTTCCCAGCTCGGGTCACACGCCTCCTGTTCAGCACCTTGGGACGTCCTCCCGACGTGAAAGGCGCTCTATAAATGTAAATTGTTGTTGTTTTTGTTGTTCTCCTTTCCAATGAGATATTGAGAAAGTAAAACGCAGAACAGTATCAGTTTTTTTTTAAAATTATATAGTTCCTTTCACATTGGGAAGACATCCCAAGGTCCTGCACTGAATTGACCATTCTTGTTCCTGTGATCCTAAATTAGCTGTCCAGAGTGTCAGCAAATATACAGTTGCCACACTTGACATCACTTACCTGCGTAGTGCTTCAAGGAGCTTCCACCCAATAAGCACTGTGTCAAATGATGCCCCTAGTTGGATAAGTTGCAGCAAGCTTACCAGGTAGTGCATCTGACATCCACAGAAATCCATTGCAATGCTTACGAGCCCCCAAACCAATCTCCTGAGAATTCCAAATATGGATGGAAATTTCCCCGTGTCTGTAATGGAATGTGCACTTTCACCCCAGAAGAATGCACCCTGTTTACCTAATCCCAGAGAGTGTTAGGTTCAAGTTGGCAGGAGCCATGACTTGCCACCCCCAGAGTGAAGCTGTTGGGAGTCGAACCAGTTAAAACTGCTTAACTGGATATTGAGAGAAATGTCTGGCAAGCTTTCCCACTCTTTGGCAAGCTGGGACAACCCTACCCATTAGGGTTGAAGGATTCCCTGCTCCCATTGACATGTCTGCCTTTCCGAGTCGGGCTGATGAGCCAGGTTGACCGGAGTGCAATCAGCAGTGACCTTAAATAGTGTGGACCCACCTGGATCAGGATTCAAAACGTACATCATGATAAATGGAGACATAACTTTAATAGAGTGTTAGATGTAAGGGACTGGCCTACATTATCTCGAGCACATAATGGAGTAATGGCTACAGTATGGACAAAGGGAACTCGCTCTTCATCTTCACAATTGCTCTGGAATTGTTTACAGCCACGGCCCTGGATGAGTTCTTTGAGATGCTTTCCAACATTATTGCACAATGTTTCCCAGCAGCTCGTTGAACACTCACACTTATCTCCCCTGCGCTCAACCCTCACCCAATTGGGTGCACACAATCAAGCGCCGACAGAGATGGAGAATTCTAACCAACGTAAGGAATCCCTCATGATATGTTGCAAAATTATGCCCCCATCTCCTTTCCTATGCCTAACATCTTCAAAATACATCCCAGTTGCCTCACATTGGAATGTAAAGACAGTCCAGTTCTTGGTACTTCCTTCTGAGGTGAAAGGCATTATCCAAATATAATTTGATGTTGTTGTTGATTTCCTTATGGTATCTTACCACTCTGCACCATCTCAAAGCGCCTTGGATTATTGCCAAAATATTTTTTACGTTTTTGTAGGTGTGTGCAGCATGGAAATGAGGGTGGGTGGTGGGGGTGGGCAGGGGGGGGAGTGGACGGAGGTTGGGGTATGAGGGTTAGGAAGTCTGAAGCTGTTTCTGTACTGGGTAAATAGCTATGGTGAGGATGGTGGGGTGTGTGGAGTGGGGGGTTTGAGAGGGGCAGAGGAATGACTGACCAATCTGCTGGACTGTCAACCTGGGGGAGAGAATTCCATACAATTGGATGTTGGCCGGCTATTTCTTTTCAAGAGTCTGCGGGCACAACGAGCTTCCAAAGGGAGACTGAATCTGAGAGCTTTCCACAGTTCTACACGTTCTAACCTTTTTTTTAAGGTGAACCAATCTCATGGGTTATGTCTAATTTTGGAGCCCCATCTGACATTGACAAAGTGCCACAGCACTTCAACACATTGACTTATTGGTTTCCAGAGCGCATCTGTTAGCACTCGGTGGCTGTTATGAAACTTAGAAGCTGTGATTAGGGATCCAGAGGCTTGTGCGTCTGCTCAAAAGCACAATAACTAACTTTACATTCAGAAGGCAGTGCAGCTCCCAAGAAAAGAGCAACCAGGCTGCTCCGCAGTGAGAGATGAAATATAGATAATGTATCAGGGTGATGGTACTTGGTACAGTCGTGAAGGGGGACTTGCCCATGAAAACACAGTCCCTACAGTTTACAGTATATCCTGTGAAGTGCTCTAAGACAGCCTCCTGAAGTGAAAAACACTATATCCCAAATGTAAAGGATTGTTATTTGAGAAGGTCTGAGGGGAGACCTGGTAGAGGTCATCACGATTGTGAAAGATTGAGATCAGGTAAACACTGAGAGATTATCTCCCCTTCCTCGGAAAATCAGCCATGAGAGGGCCACAGATTAAAGATCAGCACAGAGAGAATTAAGGGTTTGGAGGGGCCACAAAAAACCTCCATACACAGCGCAGTAGGAATGTGAAATTCACTGCCGCAAACTGGAGTTGAGTCGATCAATTAGTTTAAATGGAATTGGATACCTTAGGCTGGATGTAGTGCTCTCACCACGAAATCTGGAGGTTTCATATTTATGACCCACATTGTGATTTTGATCACCTAGTCTAGGCTGACACTCCAATGTGGTGCAGGGTGAACGCTAAATTATCAGAGGTGCCGGTTTTTGGATGAGACATTAAAACCAAGGTCCCTTCCACCTGCTCGGGTGGACGTGAAAGGATCCCATGGCATTACTCAAAAAGAGTAGAGAGTTTCTCTCAATTCTCTGACTAACGATCATCCTGATAACATTTTTTGTTGACTTTGTTGGACATTGCTGTGTTCACCCACAAAATACACAGAGGGTTACTAACATGATAAGGCGCTGTGTTAATTGCAAGAATTTTTACTAGAATATTAAAGGTGTTTCTATGGTTGAATATTTGGCCGGTGATATTCTATTGTCCACAGTCTCCAAGTCCTTATTCACTTCTTATACATCAGGTCTGGCTCAGTTGGTAGCACCATCATTAATTATGGATGTGTGGAGGGAGTGGGGACAAGACCCTTATGGGGACTTTGGCCTCAGAGCATACGTAGGCTTACTCCAGTGTAGTTAAGGGAAGGGGAAAAGGGAGCAATTAATTATCGTTACATAGAGACGTGAAATTGAGACACCCTGTTAAAGATTCCGTGGAACTATTAGAGAAGAAAAGGGAAGTAAGTCCCAGTGGCATTTGGCCGACAATTCCCGTTCATTCACCTCACAACTGTTTGTGTGGAGCTTGCTTGCCCCAGCAATTTGGCTGCCAAGATGACCTACAAAAATAATCCCTGCAGCAATTGCGCATGAAATATCTCGAAAAGTTTCGACATGCTATGGTTCTGCAGAGATCCATTTTCTACAGAGGTCCCTGAAGCCTCCTCCCTGCCAAACTGAACTCTGCACTACCGCTTATTAACACGTCTACAGGAGTCAATGCTCAAGGCCCAAGCTTCAAAGTGCCTGTCGTCAAGGGATTAAATTGTGCTTGGCTCACTCTGCCTGACTCTGCTCTGACACATGTTCTAATGGCCGATTCAGACAGGCTTGCCCTTGCGGCTCTGTGGTTACTGCCTCTGACTCGTTGTCAGTGAGTAACTAGAGCCCGACAGGCCCATGTGCCAAATGAAAGAGCTGCCTCCAAAAGCAACATTTGGTTTGCCAGCGTTACCGCTTGTTAATACAGACCTGATGGTGGAGCCCATTGCTACCACATTGGATTACCAGGCAACAGCTCTGTGCCTTAAATATGCCCTTAAACCCCCTCCTCCCCACGCACCACACCACCCACACTACTACCACCACCATCCAAAATCTAACCAATTTTATATGTCCAAAACAAAAGTACCGTTAGCCTAAATACCCCATTTAACCCCATTTAACCCCGGATTTTTGCTTGGTAAACTTTTTTGGGGGCCTGCACTTTTCTGGATCCCAGCTCCTGTTGATCTCCAGTTTTGTTGTATCTGATTAATTAACATTTTCCAACGGCTCCTCGTAATTTGATCCTAACAAATCCGGTTAAACAAATGTTGCATTTTAAATTGTGCAGAATTTTAGAGCAACAAAGGAGACCATTCGGCACAATGAGTCTACCCTGGTGAGGGCTGGTATCTCTGTGGAATCTTAAAACACCTCTGTCGTAGAACTGCGGACAGTCGTGCTGTCTCTCGTTCTCTGGAAAAGCGATATTTTCCTCCCATTCCTGATAATCATCATCATAATAATAAAATTAATAATCCTTACATTTGGTATAGAGCCTTTTACATCAGGGCGATATTAAAAAATGCAGAATATGCTGCAAAATGCAGTGAATTCGTTTTTCGTGAGAACGTTTTGTATTTTGCCTTTTCGGATATTTATCTTTTTGAAAGCTAACACGAATTCTGCCTCAACCCATAGTCACGGGGCAGACTTTCCAAGTTTGAAATATCACATTATGTAAAAATATTCTCCTAACCTCTCCCTTCTCTCTTTGGGGAGTGAGTAGAAATCTCTTCACTCTGGTTAAAAACTCACTGTTCCAATTATTTTGTTGGAAATAATTTCTCCTCGTTGAAGAGATCAAATCACCTCAAGATTTTTAAATCCTCCGTCAGGTCTCTCTGATCTATTGAAAATGATCCCAATTCCCCTAACTAGCCTCTGCCCAGAAGTAAAACTCCTGAACTCTTAACATCCAGAATCAATTGTCATTCTGGCTCAGTCAGCAGCAACTATTGCATCAGTCAGAAGGTTGTGGTTTCAAGCCCCACATCAGGGACTTTGAGCTCACAGTCTCAGATGACAATGGTATACAGTGCCAGGAGAGAGCGACATTGTCTGAGGTTCTTTCACCCACAAATATAGAGTCAATTCACTTTACAGTATATTTTGTGAAGCGCTTTGAGACATCTAGAAGATGTGAAAAGCACTATATGAAATGGAAGGATTATTATTGTAATTTGGTTGAGATGTTGACCTGAGTTCCATTGTCCCTGTTCAGGTTGATGTTAAAGATCCCATGGCACTATTTGATAAGAGAAGGGAGTTTCCCCTGATGCCAAATGCAAGGATTATTATTACAATCTCACTTGCAAACTTCAGGCTTCAATTAATGCAAGCAATCTATCTGGCCGATATCCCAATTGAGATACCACCCACTGAAAAATTACAAAGGTGGTGGAGGTGGAGAGAGTTGGTGGAAGGAGTTGGGGGAAGGGATGTGGAAGGGGTGTGTGTGGTACTGGGAGGAGTAGATGAGCGGTGAGGAGGGGGCTTAGGATGATTGAATGTGGAGTCACGGCTTAATGGTTAGAGCACTCGCCTTACAAGCGAGAGACCTGGCTTCAATTCCAGGCAAGGTGAAACTTTGGGCAAAATTTCCTTACTCCACATGCCTGATAATAATCCTTCAAAACAAACAATAATTTCAATCCACGACTGTTTGTGGGAGACTGCTGTATGCAATTGTCTGCCTCGTTTCACCCACAAACATATATATACAACAACAACAAAATTGCACTTATATAGTGCCTTTCACATTGGGAGGACGTCCCAAAGCGCTGAACAGTCTGGTCGGGACCCAAACAGAGGAGGGTGGGGGGGAGAGGGTCGAAGTAGGGGGAAGGGGAAGGAGAGTGGGAGAGGGGGAAGAGTTAGTGGGGCAGCCGAAGGCACGATCGAAGAGGAAGATCTTGAGACCGGCCTTGAAGGCGGAAAGGGAGGAAACAAGGCAGAGTGGCTGCAGGATGGAGTTCCAAAGTGTGGGAGCAGAGAGGCTGAAAGCCCAGCTGCTGATGGTTGGGCGGTTAGGGCAGTGGACGCGGAGCAGGCCTGAGTCTGCTGAACGGAGGGTGCGGCCTGGCTGATAGGGAGGCAGTATATCAGAGAGATAGGTGGGGGCAAGGCCATGAATGACCCTGAAAGTGAGGACAAGGATCTTGAATTCAATCCTCTGGGTGACGAGGAGCCAGTGGAGACAGGCGAAGGTGGGAGTGATGTGGTCACGAAGCCTGGTCGGGAGAATACACAAGCTGCAGAGTGCTGAATGATCTATGGCCTGTGAAGAGAGGAGCTGGGGAGGCCGACAAGGACAGAGTTCCTGTAGTCGAGGCTGGAAGTGATACAGGCGTGGATGAGGGTTTCGGCGGTGTAGGGGGTCAGGTAGTGGCGGAGTCGACCTGATATTGCAGAGGTGATGGAAGGCTATGCCGATCATGCAGGTGTGTGGAGGAAGGATAGCTCCAGGTCGAACAAGACGCCCAGATTCCTGATTGGCTTTGAGAGGTGGAGAGAGCAGCCTTGAATGCTCATGTGTCAGCGCTTGAGGTGCGGAGGCACTAACATGAGCCAATCAGGAGGGCTTCTGTCTTGTTGACGTTGAGTTGTAGGAAATTGGCCCTCATCCAGGACTCAATTTGAACAAACATGCAGTCAGAAAGCCAGTGGTCCTGGAATCAAGGGTTGACGCAAATCGGTAGAGTTGGGTGTCATCCGCGTACATGTGGAAATTTACCCCAGGTCTACGGATGATGTCGCTCAGGGGGAGCATGTAGAGGGAGAAGAGCAGGGGGCCAAGGACAGAGCCCTTGGGAACGCCACATGTGACTGTGCGGGGCCTGAAGGAGAAGCCATTGGAAGAGATGAAGTGAAGACAGTGGGAGAGATAGGATCGGAACCATTCGAGGACAGATCCTTGAAGGTTGAGGAGGGAAGAGAGGTGGTGGAGGAGGATACATGGTCCATGGTATCGAAGGTAGCGGATAGGTTAAGGAGGACGAGGAAGCAGAGGAAGCCCTGGTCACAGATGGTCAGGATGTCATTTGTGACCTTGACCAGGGCAGTTTCCGTGCTGTGGGAGGCACGGAAACCCGATTGGAGGGGTTCGAGGAGTGAGTGTTGTATGAGGAAAGAGGGGAGCTGGGAGGCAACTACTCTTTCAAGGACCTTGGAAAGGAAGGGGAGGTTGGAGATGGGCTGGTAGCTAGATAGCTGCGACGCATCGAGGGAAGGCTTTTTTAGGATGGGGTGATGATGGCAGTTTTGAAGGCAGTGGGAACAGTCCCGGATCAGAGGGATAGGTTGATAGTGTCAATGATTAGAGGCGCTAGAAGGTGGAGCTGGGTGGTAAGGAGAGGGGTGGCTAAGGGTGTAGGGAGCAGGTGGTGAGCTTCATTGAGAGATGGTTTCAATGATGGAGGATGGGGAGACAGGGTTGAAGCTGTGGAAGGAGGAGTGGGTAGGAGACGGGGTGTGGTGGGGAGGTGGGGAGAGGGTGGAAGTTGGGGGGACAATGACAGCAGAGCGGATTCCCTCGATTTTGGTCATGAGGAAATCCAGCATCTCCTCGCAGTGGGATTTGGAGGAGAGGATCTGCGAGGCGAGGTGGACGGAAGAGGTGGTTGGTGGTGGAGAAGAGAAGACGGAGGTTATCCTTCGCCTCCAGGATTATCTTGGAGTAGAAGGACAATTTGGCGGAGGATAGGGTGGAGGGATAGGAGGATGTGAGGTCCAGCCAGATATGCCGGTGGACCGTGAGACCGAATTTGAGCCAGGTGCGTTTAGCGGCCCGCACCTAGCCCTTGAGGGAACTGATGTGGGTGGTGAACCAGGGTGAGGTTCGGGAGTAGGAGGCAGTTCGGGAAGTGAGGGGTCAAGAATATTGAATGTGGTGGAGAGGGAGTTGTAGAGCAGGGTGAGTGGGGAGGATGGGTTAGTGCAGGAGGTGGGCCAGAAGGAGAGGAGTTCAGAGGACTCCAAGGCAGCGGAGAGAGTTTGTGGAAGGATCTTCTTCCATGGGTGGTAGAAGATGGTGGTAGGTTTGGTGTTAGAGGGGAGAGGGTTAGAGGAGTTAAAAGAAATGAAGTAGTGGCCGGAGATGGCCTTGTCAGAGATGGTGACATCCGAGATGCTGATGCCCTGGATGATCACCAGGTGGTCATGAACATGGGTGGTGGAGTGGATGTGGAGGGAGAGGTTGAGAGAGGAGAGGAGGGAGGAGAATTCCTAGGAGGTGGAGCAGATTGCGTGCACAACAAGAACAACAACAAAATTACACTTGTATAAGGCGTTTGATGTCAGTAGGACATCCCAAGGCGCTGGGCAGTCACTGCTTCAGACCCGAGCTGATGATGGGGTGGGGGAGTGTGGGAGGGCGAGTGGGGGTATAGGAGCTGCCGATGAGTCTGTCGAAGAGGAGAGACTTGAGGAGAGACTTGAAGGAGGCCAGGGAGGGGGCAAGGCGGAGAGTCTGCGGGATAGAGTTTCAGAGGTTGGGGGCAGAGTGGCTGAAGGCTTACCCGCCAATGGTGGTGCAGATGGGTCGGTGGAAGTGGAGCAGGCCAGAGCCGGCTGAGCGGAGTGGGCGGCATGGAAAGTGCTTTATCAAATGCAAGCACTTTTGTTATTATTATTATAAAGAGAGAAAAAAAAATTATCCTCTTGATCCAAGTTTGGAGAAAATGAGGCAGCGAGTGAGGAGGCCGTCGTGTGACACTGGGCTGGGAATACGAGGAGCGCAATGATTCCAAGAATTAAGAATTCTTGTTTACTAGGAAAGGTCAAAGACGTTGGATTTTGTTTTTCAGCCAACGAGAAACAAAGACTTTGATGTCGCCTAATTGAACCTTGTAAAATTATGATGAGTGAAGAATTTTGTGTTTTGGTCAGCCGAGTGTGTCTGACACATGCAAAATCGATCACAGTGTTTAACATTACGCACACCAGAAATGAGAAGTTCCACATATGTGTGGCACTTACATATGGAAATTCCCTGTGTCTGCAATGGAATCCACACTCTCTCCAGGAGGGACGCACCCTGCTTATGTAATCCCAGAGAGCAACTGGGCAAGAGAGCGCAGAGCTAAGATTGGGAACCCCAGAGTATGTGTAGGGGTACCTCCTGGAGTTTATCCAGCTAAAACCACATAGCTTATTATTGAGAGTAAGCTTTTCCATTGATTGTCCAGCTAGGACCTGATGGAGCTTTGGCTTGCAGGATTATGGGAGCTGTGCAGGAGGGTCCCTGGCAGTCTGATCCTCTATGTCCTGCTGGTGAGCTAGGCTGGTGATTCTGACATCAGAAATGCCGTGGCATCCCCCATAGAGCTCTCTACTCTAATTCCATTCCCCTACTCTCTCCCCTCATCGTGTCTATGCTGGTGCTCACTCACCCCACTGGAGCTCTCTGCTCTAACCCTATCACACGGCTTTTTCGCCCATTGTGTCTGTGCTTGGTGTTGCTCCCCACACTGGAGCTCTCTCCTCTAATTCCACCTCCTTGGTGTTTCCCTATTGTGCCTGTGCTGGTGCACCACCCCGCCCGCCCCCCCGGCCCCACTCCACCCCACCTCCCCCACTGAAGCTCTCTACTCTAATTCTTCTTCCAGATTATCAAAAAGAAAGTAGAGAAAGCTACCAAAAAATTTGCCCCATTTTAATTTAAGGCATTGATCATCACCAGAATCTGGAGAGAAACCCTGGGGTCAATGGATATGGGGAAATCTTCCCACTCAGCTCCTGTTAACCCTGCAAGCCAAAGCCCTAATAGATAGGGTTGTCCTATCTGGATAAGCAGCCGGAAAGCTTGTCAGACAGGGCTATCAAGGCCAGCTTCACAGTTTTAGTTGGACAGACTCCAGCTATTACCACAACATGCATTTTGGGGGTCTCCAAACACTTGACCATCTGTGCCTGTTACTTTCTAATAATAATATAATATTATAATAATTCTTGCATTTGATGTAGTGCTTTTCACATATTATCGACATTTCAAATTGTTTCACAAAATTTACTGTAAAGTGAATTGACTGTTTATTTATGGGCAAAATGCGGCACAGCAGTGTCCCAAAACAGTCGTGGATTGAAAATGACCAATTTTATTACAGTATTGTGATTTTTTTGGGGAGAGATTATTATTAGGAGTGCGGAGTAAAGAAACTTGCCCAAGATTTCACCCCGACCTGCCTGGATTCAAAAACAGGTCTCATGCTTGTAAGGTGAGTGCTCTAACTGCTGAACTGCTGAGCTCCACAAGGAATTAGGGAATTAGATAAGATGGGTGCACATATGTAGGGAGAGAAATTTACATTCCATTCCAGAAACAGAACATTCCAGTGTGTAGTTGCTGAACACATGTGGAATTCTCAGTCTGGTTTAGATATTCTTGTAGCATTGAATTTTCACATGTGTTGAACACCGGGCTGACCCCAAATCAAACACGATGACCCTGGAGCTAAAACTGAGAAATATCACGATTGAGACACTTTTTTAAAATGTGCACAGTGTGAAGGAGGTTTGGAGATGCAGTTTGGAGTTTGGAGATGCTCTCCGGAGCTTAAGCCCTGCCAGTTCCTTTCCCCATTTATTAATAACACTATAAAATATTATAATAATCCTTGGTAGTTGATACTGCACCTTTCACAGTGGGAGAAAGGTCTCAAAGTGCGTCACAGAATTTACTGTAAACTGTAGTGACTGATTGCATTTTTGTTGGCCAAAGGAATGGCCAATTTATGCACCACAATATTCCAAATACAGCCGTAAAGTCAATAGCCAATTTTATCTGGGGAGAGCGGAGGAGGAGGGATGGTTGGCACGAACAAATAATAACAACCGCATCAACTTGCGTCTATATAGTATCCATCACACAGAGTAGTATCTCAGAGTGCTTAACAGTGGTGGAGACTGATGCCAATAATAACAGTAATAATAATATGTGCATTTGATAAGGCATCTTATCACATCTTGAAGACGTCTCAAAGTGCTTCCCAGAATATACAGTAAAGGACAAAAGGGAAGAAGAACAGTAGGCACAGTCAAAGAGGAAAATCTTCAGGCGAGATCTGAGAGATTCCCTTCTCTTTCTTGAATAGTAATATGGATCTTGAATGGTCATCTGACGTGGCACAGAAGGGGAGCTCTATTTGACGTATTATCCGAATCATGGCACTTAACCTTTGCGTAGCGCGTCGGTTGTTTCCTCTCAGGTTTTCTCCCGTGAGAAAAGTCAAGGAGAACACACATGCGAAAAATTTGAGAGCACTGCCAAAGTTCTCGGTCCAAAGATTGATAATCTTTGTTTCTAGAAGTGGAGTTTTTAATCACTTTGAACAAATATGTGCAGGAAAGAATTTCCTCTGATCTGATTCCGGCGCTGTAATTATAAGCAGCCTCAGCAGCATCACAGATCGACCTCCTTACTGGAAAAGTCTCTCTCATGTTTCTCTCACCCTTCGTTCAGAATCCAAATCTCTTGTTTCCATCCCTTCGAATTACGTCAGAACTTCACCACCCACCACACCCCTCTGCCTCTTCTTACACCCCTCTCCTCCACCCACCCCAAAAGAGAATGAAAACTCAATAAGAGTGGCATAAGTTCATCATCTTATGAAATAATATAAATCTGAATTATAATAATAAAAATCCTTGCATTTGATTTGCCTCCAAACTGATCCTTAAAATGCATCTTAGGCTTTTTTAGTCATCAAGTTCCTGACCGGCTTAGAGAGGTGAAGAGTGCAGCCAATCAGCAGGGCCTCAGTCTTGCGGACATTCAGCTGGAGAAAGTTGTTTTTCATCCAGGACTCAATGTCAGACAGGCAGTCAGAATGCTGGTGGTTGTGAAGTTGAGGGTGGAAGCAGAAAGGTAGAGTTGTGTGTCATCCGCACACATGTGGAAATTTACCCCATGTCTGCAGATTATGTCACCGAGGGGGAGCATATAGAGGGTGAAGAGGAGGGGACCAAGGACAGAGATCTGAGGAATGCTGCACGAGATGATGCGGGAGCTGGCGGAAAAGCCGTTGGCGGACACAAAGTGCAGGCAGTGTAAAAGGTATGACCAGAAGAAGTCGAGGACGGAACCTTGAAGGTTGAGATGGGAGGAGAGGTGGTGGAAGAGGATTGTGTGGTCCACGGTTTCGAAAGCGGAGGATAGGTCGAAGTGTTCAAGGAGGCAGAGGGACCTCAGATGGTCAAGATATCATTAGTGATCTTGACCAGTGCTGTGGTCAGCGTGGAAACCTGATTGGAGGCCTCGTGGAGGGAGTGCGATGAGAGAAAAATGCGAAGCTGGTAGGCAACGATTCTTTCAAGCACCTTTAACAAATAAACTTGTTGACTATCTAGGAGGATTGTCAACAACCAACAAAATTACATTTGTTTTTGCAATTAGATTTGTATAGCGTCTTTCACACCTGGAGACTGTCCCAAGGCACTGTAAGGCACTGTCAGTTACGACAACGGGAACGACTTTCTTTTCTTTTCCAACACTGCCATAGGATCTTTAGTGTCCAACCTAAACCTGAAGAACGGTACCTCAAACAACACAGAGCTGCACCCCCAGAACTACATTTGAGTATCAGCCTGGACAATGTGAGCTCACATATAATAATCCTTGCATTTAATATTGTACCTTATCAAGTCATTGAGTCATATTAAAGCGCATCATGGAATTTACTGTACCATGGATTGACTGTAATTTGTGGGCGATACGAATATGTGCAGAATTACTTATGAAGCCAAATTTCAGATCTTTTATAAGGAGGAACTCAAGATGACAAAATTGAGCCCAAACACCATCTTGGACCCGGATTGATTCTGATAAAGGGCCAGAATTTAGAAAATCACTGAACACTGCCTTAACTTTGAAGATATCTCTCAGTAATTTCTTCAAAGAAAGTCAAGAGAATTTTGGATTGGTATCACCGTAGAATAGCCAGGATCACGAGAAACTTTCTCTTTGCACAACGCTTTGAGTCCGTCTTAAGTTTGTTAAGGTGGCCAAAAGGAGTGTAAAAAAATGGACCATACGATCGGTTAAATACCAAGGTCGATTTTTTCCAGATTTCTGCATGATCTCTATCATTGTGAGAAAACGACCCAAAGGAGCCTTCAGGCCCAGAGGAGGTATAATTGGTTCCTGAATAAGGAACCAGACACGTTCTTGGAAACAAAAAGGATTCAGTCTTGTTTGTGTGATGAGGTATACACAGACGAGTGGAATTCTTCCACTTGCATTGATTAACCACGCACACATTGGGTGTCTGCCTGACTCTGTCAGTCACACTCTGGCCTCCAAGTCAGAGGGTCGCATGTTTAAGCCCCCATTACAACAACAACTTGGATTTAGAATGCACCCTATTACCCTTCTAACTTCTGCCTTGCTACCACTCACCTCCATAATATTAATAATTATCCTTGCATCTGATGCAGCGCCTTGTTACATTGTCAAGACACCACCAAGTACTTCTCAGGATTATATTGTGGAGCTCCTCTAGCTCAGTGGTTAGAGCACTCGACTTACAAGCATGAGACCAGTGTTCAAATCCAGCCAGATCAGGACAGATCATGGCGAAACCCTGGGCATGTTTCCTTACTCCACACGCCTAATAATAATCCATCCAAAATTCCCACAATAATAAAATTGATCATTTCAATCCACGACTGTTTGAGGGACACTGCTGAGATCAATTGGCTGTTGCATTTCACCCACAAATATACAGTCAATTCACTTTATAGTATATTCTGTGAAGCACTTTGAGACATCAATAAGATGTGATAAGCGCTATATAAAAATGCAAGGATTATTATTATTATGATATTGTGAAGTGTGAAGACTGTACATTTACAAGCAAATATGGTAGCCAATGTGTACAACACAGCATTGTCTTGCAACCAGCCATGGAGTGCGTGAACAATTTTATTTGATGGATTGTGGTTACGATTGCTCTGGAGTGATAGGCGAGACTCTGTGTGTGTGTGTGTTCAAAGTCCTAATGTAGGAATAGTGGTGTGGAATCTTTAACTTCCCACTGAAAAAGCAGATGGGGCCTTGGTTTAGCATCTCATCCGAAGAACCGCACTTCAGTCAATGCAGCCCTACCGCAGCACTGCATTGGAGTGTCAGTCTAAGTTATATGAGTTTGGAAAACTTACTTGAACGTACAACCTTCTGGGGTGAGAGTACTACCAACTGAGACAGGATGACACCAGTTGGGCCAAACAGTCTGATATAGTCTCTGTTGGTCCATGTTTACAATAATCCGAAGCACATTAATGAGCTTGTACTTGACAATATAGGAAGAGAAAGCCTCATGTTTGTCAACCACAGATGGAAACTGAGACTGACCTTGTGGAAATTCCCATAGAAGAGTTTCTTCACTTCATCATTGTCAAAGGTGATGGTCTGTAACTCGCCTCTCTCATCTTTGTTAAAGAACGACAGGGTCTGGCTGTTGCCTGTGGTTCAGAAGGAAAAGAAGACGAGAATTACTACCTGACTTTGTAACTTCATAATAATGATAACGCCTGCATTTTGATGCGAAGGGTGGCAGGATGGACAATGCAGCCATTCTCAGCACTATACTAAGGAATCAACATGTTCAGAGTCCTCAACATGGGTCTAGAACCCACAACATAAGAACATAAGAATTAAGGGCAGGAGTAGGCATTCAGCCCCTCGAACCTGCTCCGCCATTCAATAAGATCATGGCTGATGTTCTAATCTAACCTACTCACTAGGGTCTGGCGATAGATCGATATAATCTTCATATCGGTATGCTGATATAGGCATTTCAGAAAAATCGATACATCGAGGGAAAAAATCGGAATTCGCGCACACTGAACTACAAGACCCAGAATGCTCATCTCTATACACAATGCACAGACCGAGGTGCAAAGCCACCATATTGTATTCCTAGTCCTCGAATACAATATACAGGTATGCAAGGGGCGGTGGGGGGAGAGACGGCTGGGGGGGGTGAGGGGGAGAGAGACGGTGGAGTGGGGGGGTGAGGGGGAGAGAGACGGCTGGGGGGGGGGGGGTGGAAGGGGAGAGAGACGGCTGGAGGTGGGAGGGGGAGACAGACGGCTGAGGGGGGGAGGGGGAGAGAGATGGCTGGGGGGTGGGGGGAGAGAGACGCCTGGGTGGGGGAGGGGGAGAGAGATGGCTGGGGGGGGAGGGGGAGAGAGACGGCTGGGGGGAGAGGTGGAGAGAAACGGCTTGGGGGAGAGAGAGACGGCTGGGGGGGGGAGAGGGAGAGAGAGATGGCTGGGGGGGGAGGGAAAGAGAGACGGCTGGGGGGGTAGGGAGAGAGAGACAGCGGGGGGGTGGAGGGGGGGAGAAGGACGGCGGTGGGGGGGAAGGAGAGAGGGACGGCGGCGGGTGGGGGAGGAGAGAGGGACGGCGGCAGAGGGGGGGTGGGGGGAGAGATGGGGTGGATGTGATAATATACAGATAGATGGAGATGGGGGGATGTGAGAGAGGAGAGAGACACAGAGACACAGACAGAAAAACACAGAGATGGAGACAGTGAGTGTGAGAGACACAGAGAGAGAAAGATATTTACCTCCTGAGGAGATAGGCCCCAAATGTGCGCGCACCCGGAGCGCGCGCACATTCTGAATGCGCGCGCATTTGGAGTGCGCAGTACGAAAAACCAGAAAATATCGATATTTCGGTATATCTCGATATGAGCCCATCGATATATCCAAATTGGAAAATTTCCATATCGACGGACCCTACTACTCACCTTATCTTCATATCCCTTAATTCCTTTGTCTATAAGAAATCTGTCAATTTCAGTCTTGAGGACTGAGCATCTACAGCCTTTTGGGGGTAGAGAATTCCATAAATTCACTAACCTCTGAGTGAAGAAGTTTTTCCTTAACTGTGTGTGAAAAGGCTGACCCCTATTCTTAAGACTATGACCCCTAGTTATAGTTTCCCCATGCAGGGGAAACAGTCTCCCACTGTCTACTCTATCATGAGGTGAGAGAGCTAGCGACAGAGCCAGGCTGACTCATTTGGTTACTTACCGTCGACAAGCACTCCGACTTCAGGTTTGTAGTCCTGGTTTGTGATCTGCCAGATAGCGAAGGGTTCAGAAGTGGTTTCAGGCAGGATGCGGAACATCAGCATGATGGTGTAGGTGATTGCCAGGCCATCCGGGTGAATATCTCTGTGTCCCCAACAAAACAAAAAGATATTGATAATAATAATAATAATCCTTGCATTTGATATTGCGCTTTTCACATCTTATCAACGTCTCAAAGCGCTTTACAGAATATACTGTAAAATGAATTGACTGTATATTTGTGGGCGAAACGCAGCAGCCAATTGTGCACAGTAGTCTCCCACAAACAGTCGTGGATTGAAATGACCAATTTGTTTTTATGGATTATTATTAGGCTTGTGGAAAAAGGAAACTTGCCCAGCGTTTTGCCCTGATCTGTCTGGATTCGAACACAGGTCTCATGCTCATAAGGCGAGTGCTCTAACCACTGAGTTACAGGAAGTCTACATGAGCTTGAGGCGAGGAAGCTTTTTTTCTGGTCAGCCGGACTAGAACAACAACACCAACAGCAAAATTACATTTATAGAGCGCTTTTCACGTCAGGAGGATATCCCAAGGCGCTGAACAGTCAGGTCAGGACCCTAGCAGGGGTTGGGGGGCAGGATAAGGGGGAGGGGAGTGAGAGAGTTAGGAGGGGAGGGCAGCAGAAGGCACAATCAAAGAGAAGGGTCTTGAGACTGGCCTTGAAGGTGGCAAGGGATGAAGTGAGGCGAAAGGAACTGTGGGATGGAGTTCCAGACTAATAAGGAAAGTGCTTAAGAGTCAAACAACAAACTAGACTGAGTTCCACTTATAATAATAATCCTTGCATTTAAAAAAGCACCTTATCACGCCATGAGACATCTCAGAGTTCTGTGATGAATGTATTTTGTAGGCAAACATGACAGCCAATTTTGTGCAAGGCATTGCCACACAAACAGCCGTGGATTAAGTAAATGATTTTACTTGGGGGGATTGTTGGCCAGATCTTTGGGAGAGAGAAACCCTTCTCGTTTCGACTAGTGATGTGGAAATGTTTAACATCTGCCTGAAAGAACAGGTGGGGCCTCGTTTTAAGATCTCATCTGAAGGACAGCACCTCCAACAATGCATCCCTCCCACAGCACTGCACTGGAGTGTCAGTCTAAATTATGTGAGTTTGGAAAACTTACACTGTGGGCTGATTGAGGTAGGCATCCTTGTGAAGTCTGTAAGCCACGTAGCTATTGAAGGACCCGGGTTCCATGGAGACGCCTGGCAGGGAGGAAGCTTCTGTCTCCGTCAGATTGAATGCCTCCATCATTTTGTAGCCTTGAGAGCAAAGAAATCCAACAGCAACTTCAGTTAAGGATTTTCCTTCTCTTTCCATTTAAAGGGAGGGGATAAGGAAAGGGCTGGGAATTGCTAATGGGGGACAGATAGCTACACTAACACTAGCAGAGGTATTAGGGGCTGAATGGCCTCCTTCTGTGTTGCCATCTCTGTTGGACAGGGTCAAAATTATCATCATAATAATCCATACATTTGCTACAGCACCTTTCATGTCGGGAGGATGCCTCAAAGTGATTCACAGGATTTACTGCCAAGTGCAGTGACTGTGTGCTTTGCAGATGAATGGGTAGATTTTTCTATAAAGCACAGCTGAAAGGCCACAAGCCAGGTCCAAATCTTTCCTAGGGGGCACTAATAAATTTCAGATCATAAAACATCAGCAAAATTACATTCAGTGTGTGAAACGTATAGTACCTTTCACATTGGAAGGGGTGTTGCAAGGCGCTGATAGGAGAGATGAGGTGAGGATGAAGAAGCCCCTTCAGACCTTTTAATCTCATCCTTTTAGGACACACTTCCTACCATCCCCCCATTAAAGCAATGAGCAGTTTCTCAATTGAATAATTGGATCCTATTACTACTTGAATTTATTTGGCGCCCTATACACAGAGTAGCAACTCAGAGTGCTTAACAGTAGTGGAGCCTGACCCCGATCACACCATCGGTGAGGTGACTGTAAGCACAGTTGAAGACAAAGGTCTTCAGGTGGATCTGAAAATAGGGAAGCAGGGGGTGAGGCGGAGACATTGCGGGAGAGAATTTCAGAGTTTTGGAGGTTATGATTGAAAGCATGGCTGCTCGATGCAGAGCAAAGGGTATTAGGGACAAGTAGGAGGCTGGAGCCAGCTAAGCGAAGGTGATGGGTGGTGGAGTGGGGAGTAAACACGATAGAGCGGAGACATAAGGAGGAGACTGGCAAGGACTGGTGTGATGGAGAGTTCATCACAGATGAGTATACAGGAGGCAGAACGTTTAATTAGTTGAATTTTGTGCATGGTGGACTTGGGAAGAACCACAAAACAACAACAAAATTACATTTATGGAGCGCCTTTCACGTCAGGAGGATGTGGTGCTGGGACCACAAAGGCACAGAAATTCACAGCAAAGGCCATTCAGCCCATCCTTCATAGCAAACTCCCTCTTCCAGTCGTTAATTGCTGATTTGTGTAAAGAAACACACTGTCCTGAAATTGGTGTCTGTCCTGAAATTGCCCCTCACACCACTGAACCGGGTGACCACTTTTTTGACTGACGTAGCACATCTGAACATATTGTTCTGGGTTTAAATTTCTCAATCTGATTTAGATAATAAAGTCCTCTCTGAGGCTAAGGTTGACGTAACCCAGCCAGGTTTGTTTCTAGGCACCGGTTTTCTAGGCCAAATTCTCCTGAGATGGTGCTTTGTTTCAGGCTCATCTGTAAACAGACAAATGTAATACTTTATGGGCTTGTTCAGTCTCAAGCCTGTATTCAATCTCAAGGGAAGACCTGTATTCCGTCAAGACATTCTTTTCACCCTTTTCTTTCCCTCACCCTCCCCGCTTCAAGGGTTTTGCTTTCTGAAGAGAGGTGTGTGATGGCTCATCAGACCTCCTCTACTTTGGCCCTCCATCCGTTCTCTCCATCCACAATTTCTCTGTGTCTCACCCCTACCCAGCCCCTTACCTGCACTCCATGCGCACACACACAAATTCCACCTGATCTCAGCCAGCCTGAAATTGAAGGCAGCTCACGATTGCAGTGAACTCTAAATTCCATGTCGATTGTTTAAGTCACCCCCAGTACTTCTTAAAAGAAGACAGATCAAAAGTCTGAGCGAATGAATTTTTCCACAGTCTCACATCGCCGTAAATTTTAACTTACGGAAACAGCCTCCCAGCCTACGAGTGGGTGGAATTTCGAGGCCTCTGAGGCCACTGTAGGCCGACGAAGGCCAACTCACTCCATCGGAAGTCTCCAAAGGATCAATTAATAACCATATTGTTTTCAAAGGAATATATATCAGGACGACAATAGGAGTATAACTCTGCACATTCTAGCTCCCGAGCCACAGTGGAAATTCCATTACGGAGCCGGGCAGCTTTCCACCTGCTTTTATTGAAATCATGTGTTTGAGGTGAGAGGAAAGCCAAGTTCTCTGGGAATAAATAGGGGCCGAGATAGGCTCTCTTACCTGGCGTGGTGAACCCGTTGATGTAAATCAGGGGGCAAGCTGTAGACAGACCAAGAACAGACATCAATATTAACACAGTGATGATAATAATAATATTAATATAATAATCATTGCATTCGACGCAGCACCTCATCAAGTCTTCAAGAGGTCTCAAAGCACAAGAGAATGAGAAACATAATCAGAAAGGCTGAATTTATACAAATTAATGATTCAATTGATCATACGAAATATCTCAAAGTGCTTTACTCTCATTACTATTCAAATGTAACACAATCCTCGCTTTAGATGCACGGCTTTACACATCAAGAGGACGTCCCAAAATGCATCGCAAGCTTTACTGTAAAGTGTAGTGACTGTGAATTTTGTAGGCGAACACGGCAGCCAGCTTGTGTACAGCATATAAGGGTGCCTGGTTTCTCTAGTACTCAATGCTGGAGTCCCATCCGACTTGCTCCTTCCCTCTCCTCATTCAAGGCACGTCTCAAGGCATATCGTCTTTGCCAGCATTTTCAGTCACCTTTCTCCTCCCGCCCCTATCCCCACGAGCCCTGTGAAGCACTTTAAGATATTCGCCCAAACTGATGAGCGCTGTGTGCAAATTGTATTGGGCTTCATTACTGGAGGAGGCGGTTTCACACAGGAACGTGATGAGTTGATCTTCAATGTTGTTGAAAGCGTCAAAATCGTCCACTACAAACAGGTGCTTGTCACTGGGTTTGCTGGCAATATTTCTCAGCTCTGTGTAGTCCACATCAGCCACCCCAACCACAAACACACTGTAACCTGTGGAAATGGGAGAAAGAAAGGCACCCTTAGTTGGAATTCAGTTAGTCCTGTCATTTTCCCTATCCGGTCTCACCCATCCTCCCATCAACAACAACAACAACAAAATTAAACTTATAGAGCGCCTTTCACATTGGGAGGATGTCCCAAGGCACTGAACAGTCAGGACGGAACCCGAGCAAAGGAGAGGGGCAGGGTAGAGGGGAGGGCGTGAGAGAATTACAAGAGGAGTGAGAAAGTTGGGAGGGCAACAGAAGGCATGGTCGAAGAGGAGGGTCTTGAGACTGACCTTGAAGGAGGCGAGGGAGGGGGTGAGGCACAGGGACTTTGGGATGGAGTTCCAGAGTGTGGGGGCAGAGAGGCTGAAAGCCCATCCGCCGATAGTAGGGCGGGTCGAGCGGGAGACATCACAGAGTCCAGCTGCTCTTCAAATGAGACGCAATGTTCTAGTCTCAACCTTCCTGGAATCCCAAATTTCCCCTCTGAATAAAAGCAAACCTTCCTGGTGCTGAAATCCCCCCGACCCTGTGCCCTCTTGTCTAGCTGTCTTGTCTCGGTGGAGCTCGAATTACTGTTTTGGGTTCTACAGTCTCAATCCCATTTAGCATTTTATATAACCCAATAAGATCAGTGTCCTGGCCTCAATCAGCCTTCCTTCCAAACCCCAGCGTTTCCTCAATTCACACTCTGGCTCTTGCCAACCTGCGCTTAATACACTCCAGAGTTAGGTAAACAGGATGTGACCCTCCACGGAGAGAAAGTGCATTCCCTCCCAACAATCTATCTCTGGGATTTCCATGTGTATGAGGGAATGCATGCAATTCTCAGCTTGGTTTGGATACTCTTAAGTGATGGTGATGGGTTTCCACGTGTATCAGATACCTGGCTGACCCCCCCAAAATGCGTTGACTCCCCATCCACATGAATAAATGCATCAATGGTGTCAGTACAGAAATTACCACCATAGCCCTGACTGTGTGCACTCTGGACCCACTAAATGGGTGGATGTGAAATTGTCTGCTCACCGGCCTCCTGCAATGCCAGAGCTGGTTGTTTGACCTCATCCTGAGAGCGTCCATCAGTCACGACCACCAGGACTTTGGGCACGGACTTCCGCATGCCCCTGGCTTGAATGAAGACCTCATCATTTAGAAACTTCAGAGCTCGACCTTGGGTTACGCGAGGAGAGAGAATTATTAGAGTGGGTAAACACAGCATGTGATAACTGTTAGATCAACCAACGATGCCCATGTGCTAATTATAATAATCTTTCCATTTGATATTCACATCCTCATCGACGTCTCAAAGCTCTTCACAGAATATACTGTAAAGTGAATTGACTCTATATTTGTGGGCAAAACACAGCAGCCAATTACGCACAGCAGTGTCCCAGTGTGGATTGTGTGCATTTCAATCCCAGTGTGGATTGAAATTACCAATTTTATTATTGTGGGTATTTTGGATGGATTATTATTAGGCATTTGGAGTAGGGACACTTGCCCAAGGTTTCGCTATGATCTGCCTGGATTCAAACACAGGTCTCACACTTGTAAAACGAGTGCTCTAACCACTGAGCTGCAGGAGCTCCACAATATAATCCACAATATAATCCTAAGAAGTACTTAGTGGTGTCTTGACAATGTAACAAGGTGCCGCATCAGCTGCAAGGATAACTATTAATATTATGGAGGTGAGTGGTAGCAAGGCAAAGGTTAGAAGGGTAATAGGGTGCATTCTAAATCCAGGTTGTTGTTGTAATGGGGGCTTAAACATGCGAACCTCTGACTTGGAGGCCAGAGTGTGACTGACACAACCAGGCAGATGTGCTCTAACTGCTGAGCTGTAGGACTCCACAATGATCGATAATGGTTGTTAATACTTATCCTTGCATTTTATAACCTCTTATCACAACTTCTGGATGTCTCATAGCACTTCACAAATAAACTGTAAAGTGAATTTTTTATGTTTTGTAGGCAAAACACGGAGGCCAGTTGTGCACAGCAGCATCCTGCAAATCGTTGTGGATTAAGTGACCAAATTATTTTTCTTCATTTAAATTTTGAAGGGATTATCACCCCCGGAAAAGTGATCTGCAAATCGACTAACAACTGCAAGGTAAACAGTGGAGTGTGGATTAAGGAAATATGCCCAATGTTCTTCTCTGCTGGAAATCAAATCTAGGTCTCTCACTTGGCCGGTATGTTCTCTATCCAATGCATTACAGGACAACTAGTTGTGATACCTACCACATTACATACTAGTGGTTAAGTAGAGCCCTGTAGGTCAGTGATTAGAGCACTCACTTTGCAAGCAAGAAAGCTGGGTTCAATTTCAGGCAGGGCAAAATGTTGGGCAAGTTTCCACACATCTGATAATAATCCCTCAAGAAAAAACAATAATAATTTGGTCACTCAATCCATGACTGCCTGTGGGACACTGCTGTGCACAATTGGCTGCTGTGTTTCCCCCACAATATATGCAGTCAATTCACTTTACAGTATATTCTGAAGCGCTTTGACTCTAGAAGACGCGGAAAGCGCAATGACAAATGGAAGGATTATTATTATTATTGTTACTATAATGTCGCCTGCGATACTTTTAATCGACCAGAAATATACCATTTTACATTATCATCAACTAACATGCTTCGTATTAGATCACTACACATGTAGAGGGCTATTTAATGTTGAAAAACAGGCGCAAATTATTCATCTCACATGAAGCATGTCTCCACAGCCATTCTTGGCTCCAACCTCCTTCCCCACCTTTTCCCCACTCCCCCACCATACCACTGTACACCGCTCCTTACCTGTCTTTGTGTTGCCACCTTTGTAGCGTACCATCTGCAGGGATGACAGGACATGTCCTTTGTCAGCGTAGGTGTTCAGTGTGAATTCTGACTTTGCCTCGTCGCTGAATTGAACAAAGGAAATCTGCAATACAATATCATCTATAATTAGACCTGCCATCCACGGAGTTCAGGATGCCTCAAAGCACTTCTCGATGCTGGATTTGGGCACCTGATTGCGGTCGAAGAGGTACATTTTGAGGATGTGCCTGAATAGCAATAGTAATATTCCATGCATTTGATATAGTGCTTTATCGTTGGAAATGGCTATTAATTTGCTCTGAGCAAAGGCCCACAAGCAGCCATGGAATGGGTGACTGTATTTCGGGGGTTGCTGGCTAGGGTACTGGGAGAGAAACTGCCGACTCTTTACGAACAGTGTAATGGGATCTTTAATGTCCACCTGGATACATAGACTGTGGTTTGGAGGATCCAATTCAAGATCCTGGTCCTCACATTGAAAGCCCTCCATGGTCTCATCCCACCCTACATCCATGACCTCCTAACCCCCTTCCAACCTGCCTGCGCCCTCCGCTCAGCAGGCTCTGGCTTGCTTCATTCCCCCACCCACCCGATCATTGTTGGGCAAGCCTTTAGCCACTTTGCCTCCAACATCTGGAGCTCCATCATGCAGTCCCTCCACCTCGTTCCCTCCGTGGCCTCCTTCAAGTCCCGCCTCAAGACCCTCCTCTTCAACAGTCCCGTTGGTCACTCCAAATCACCCCCTTTCTCTCCAACCTCCCTGTTCCCAGCTTGGGTCTGAAATAATGACTGTCCAGCACCTTGGGACGTCCTCCTGATGTGAAAGGTGCTATCCAAGTGTAATTTTGTTGTTGTTGTTGTTGTTGTTTGGATTATTGTGTGCAGTTCTAGAAGCAACTCCAGCCTTCTGTATGTCCCTTGTACCCTCCATACCATCATTGGCAGCTGCACTTTCAGCCAATAAGCATCAAATCTCTGGGACTCTCTTGCTCTATCCCTCCGCCTTGCCCCTTCCTTCGCTATCTTCATGCCTAAAGACCTTTCTATTTGACTTCACCTTTAGTTCCTTCCCCTCCCCTACCGTCCCCCGGCTCGGTGTCATGCATTGTCACTGTCAAGTTGCCTGGAACGATACCCTGCATGAGGGGCACTATATAAATGCAAACTGTTGTTATAAATCCGTAAAAGGAAAAAAAATCAGAGCCCTAGTCAAAGTACAGAGGAGAGCCCCTGAGATGATCTGATGATAACAATAATAATAATCCTTGCATTTGATACAGAGCTTTTCTCATCTTCTAGATGTCTCAAAGCACTTCACAGAATACCCTGTAAAGTGAATTGACTGCATAATTGTGGGTAAAACACAGCAGTCAATTGTGCACAGCAGTTCCCACAAATAATCATGGATTGAAGTGACCAATTTATTATTGCTTTTTTTCTTTCCAAAGGATTATTATCAAGCGTGTGGAGTAAGGAAACTTGCCCAAGGTTTCAAATTGCCTGAAACCGAACCCAGATCTCATACTTGTAAAGGGAGTGATCTAACCACTGAGCTACAGAATGATATTCAGTGTAGCTCAGTGTTAGAGCACTCACCTTACAAGCGTGAGACCTGTTTTCGAATCTAGGCAGATCGGACGAAAACTTGGTCAAGTTTCCTTACTCCACAAGCCTAATAATAACCCCAAACAATCCACAATAATAAAAATTATTAATTTTCAATCCATGACTGCATGAGAGACACTGCTTTGCGCAATTGGCTGTTGCGTTTCACCCGCAAATATACAGTCAATTCACTTTACAATGTATTCTGTGAAGCGCTTTGAGATGGCGATAGAGGTGAAAAGCGCTATATCAAATGCAAGGATTATTATTATTATCCAAGGATCCCATTGTTCTTGAAAGAATTCTGCTACAACTATCATATTGGCAGGGCATTCCCTGACCCAATGACATTTCTGATTTCAGGCACATCACCTACCCCCTACTCCCCACAAAACACATTCCCATTTCACAAAGAACGCAGTAGGCGTTTATGAGCAGAGTGTCTGTGTGTGACTGACCTGCATGCCTGCTGGGCTGATATCATCCAGGGCACCAATTGTGTTAAAGACAAATTGTACGACCTTCAAGAAGTTGTCATCCCCGATACTCCAAGAGCTGTCAATCAAAAACACCAGGTCCGCCTTCGCACCCTTACAAACTGCAAGAGAAGAGGTTAAAGATCATCGCAAAGAAGGGAATAACGGAGGAGAGGGGGTGAGGGAGGGAGGCAGGGAGGGTTGAAGGAACCAGAACCTTAAATAATAATAATAATTTTTGTATTTGATATAGCGCTTTTCATGTCTTCTAGACGCCTCAAAGTGCTTCACAAAATATACTGTAAAGTGAATTGACTGTATATTTGTAGACGAAACACGACAGCCAATTGCACACAACAGTGTCCCACAAAGTTTTGCCCTGACCTGCCTGGAATCGAACACGGGTCTCACGCTTGTAAGACGAGTGCTCTAACCACTGAGCTACAGGAGCTCCACAAACTTGGGAGTGATCATCAGCATAGATCATCAATGGGGCAATGGGGCAAGAGCAGGGAATGGGATTAGAGTAGAGAGATCCAGTGCCTTACCTTCATATGCCGGGGGGATGGTTGCTGGTGGTGGTGGAGGTGGAGGTTCAGTTGGGGGCACAGTTGGCCGAATAACTGACAAGGAGAGAAACGAGGCAATCAATCAACAGAACACAAAGAATTGCTCTCAGCGCAGAGCAGGAAGCACGTAAAAAATCTCCACCCAACCATAGCGTTGGAGGTCTTTTCATCTTCAACTTTAATATGGCTCAGGATAGCGGAAAAGTTTCTAATCCCAACAAAATTTTATATATAAATTTTATAAATCCACCCTTTAATTTGGAAGCTGGTTTCACCCAGACCTTCAAAAAGAGGTTAGCAAACAAAGCCAGCCTTTATCTCTACCGATGTAACTGGTAGTGACTATGCTAACTAACTCTTTGCACTCGGGCCTCTCCCTCTCCCTCTCCCTTGCCCACACCCACCCCGCCAGCCTCCACACCTCCTTGAGTCCAACCCCAAGCCTAGTTGCAAATCTTCGACTGCCCCAACACCTTGTTGTTGTTGCTTACGTCATCTCTACTGATGCCACTGACTATCTGTGCTGGTGTTACAACAACAACAACATCAACAACAATTATGGAGTGCCTTTCACATCGAGAGGAAGTCCCAAGGCACTGTAGGTGTTAGTCTGTCTGCCTCATTAGGAAATAACTTTATGGGATGTGGTACATCCCATAAAGGTAGGTAGGTGGAGGTATATGTATTTGCATCTGTATTAGATGGACCTTGGCTTCTCGTTGCATTCCTTATTTACTTATGGGTTAGTTTCCCGATACCTAGGCCCCATCACCTGCTATTATTACTCACGTGTTTGCTCCTGCACATTGACTCCCGGACCTTCCAGGTTTGGAAGCTGAGTGTACACCACCGCTTCATACTTAGCGTCAGGCGAGAGGCCGTAGAAACAATAATTAGATTCAGCCCCGTTGAT
Source organism: Hydrolagus colliei (assembly GCA_035084275.1). NCBI lineage: Eukaryota > Metazoa > Chordata > Chondrichthyes > Chimaeriformes > Chimaeridae > Hydrolagus > Hydrolagus colliei. The sequence continues at coordinate 40,630,305 of CM068744.1, forward strand.
AGTGACTTCCTGTCGGCCACTGTGCTGAGCTGTGTACAGGAGGAAAGCAAACAGACGTCATCAGGAAGGACAGTAAGGTACTTCATTTCTTGTCATGTCAAAGTGTCTCAAAGTGTTTCACACGTGACTCCATGTACATCGGGAAGAAGGGGAAACACATATGATGTACAAACAACAACAACAAACATCAATAACTGGGCCAAATGTATAGTGTGTGCACTGTCGTTTCCTATGTCATTCTACTGTGGAGTCCTGTAGCTCAGTGTTTAGAGCACTAGTCTTGCAAGCGTGAGACCTATGTTCGAATCCAGGCAGGTCAGGGAGAAACCTTGGGCAAGTTTCCTTGCTCCATACGCCTAATAATAATCCCTCAAAAAAACCTAAAATAAATTGGTCATTTCAATCTATGACTGTTTGTGGGTCACTGATGTGCGCAATTGGCTGCATTTCACCCACAAATATACAATCAATTCACTTTACAGTATATTCTGTGAAACGCTTTGAGGGCTTTAAATGTGAGGACCAGAATCTTGAATTGAATCCTCTGGATGATGGGAAGGTAATGGAGTCAGGCGAGGATGGGGTTCCACAGAGTTTGGAATGGTAAAGGGCACGGGCCGCAGAGTTCTGGATCATCTGCATTCTGTGGAGGGAGGAAATGGAAGGCTGACCAGCAGGGTGTTTGCATAATCTAGCTGGGATGTAATGAAGGCTTGAGTGAGAGTTTCAGCGGCTTTGGGGGTGAGATAGTGGCGGAGTCGGGCAATGTTGCAGAGATGGGGAAAGGCAGTACTAATCATTGGCACCACAATCCATAAGGAGCGGGTCCAAACACATGCAACTCTGATCCACTTTGGGAAGGGGGCAGCTGACAGAGCCAGGCTGATACACTGAGTTAAGAGTTAAATGCCCCTTCCCCTCACCCATAAACAATTGTTACCCAACCCAGCATCCCACGAACCCGCAGTGTCATTCTCAGTCACAGTACTGTACAGCTCTAGGCTGGAGACACCCGCTCGGCCAAACATCTGGTAAAATACCACAACATCATTCTGTGCCAAGGAATTGCACAGCGGGGACTCTGATTAGGTAGCAGTGGAGCCGTAACTCCAGATAAAGGGAAAAACTTTATCTTACATTAAACATGTGTGGCTTTTCCAAAGCAGTTAAAGAGGACATTAATCTTCATCGCGCTCCTCTGTCCTGCTCCTACTTGCTCTCTCTTCTGCTCACTCTCACACTCTTTCTCTCTCTCTCTTCCATGCTCTCTTGCTCCTGCTGCTTCTCTCCTCTCTTCTTCACTCTCTCGCTATTACTCTCTCCATCTTTCTCCCTTTCCCTGTCGCTTGCTACTATTTCTCTCTTATGGAGAAACGTTGTGGAGTTTGACGAGGTTAACAATCTGTAGCTATTTCCACTGGTTAATGGAAGCATAACTGGGAAAAGTGATAAGGCACCGTACCGAATGCCAGGATTATGATTATTATTATTATCATACAAACATGTGTGAATGTCAGTGCATGGGTGTGTGTATATAATAATAATAATAATCCTTGCATTAGATATAGCGCTTTTCACATCTTCTAGCATCTCAAAGCGCTTCACAGAATATACTGTAAAGTGAATTTACTGTATATTTGCACGCGAAACTCGGCACCCAATTGTGCACAGCAATGTCCCAGAAACAGTCATGGATTGAAATGATCTATTTTATTATTATTTGTTTTTTAGCAGGATTATTATTAGGCTTGTGGAATAAGGAAACTTGCTCTGACCTGCCTGGATTCGAACACAAGTCTCACGTTTGTTAGGCGAGTGCTCTAACCACTGAGCTACAGGACTCCACAATATATATGTGTGTGTGTATGCACGTATGTCTATGCCATTGCCACTGTCAAGTGCTCTGAGCCACTACCTATATAAATTCCAGCTGTCATTGTTGTACACATGTCAAATGCATCAGTGTTTGTATCTGTGTGCCTATACTGGGTCTTTATCTGAATGTTTATGTGAGTCTGTATGAGTGTGTGTGTGCACATTGTCTGTTCTTGCATGTGTCAGCATGTATGTGTCTGTGTGTGCATTTATATTTGTGTGTGAATATGCCTGTATCTCCCAGTTAGCTATCCACTTACTGACAAGTGGAAACAACTGCTCACTTATCAAATACTCACATTCTTTTAAAAAACAACAACAACCACAAAATTACATTTATATTGCGCCTTTCATATCGGGAGGACGTCCAAGGCGCTGAACAATCAGGTCGGGACCCGAGCAAGTGGGAGGGACAGGGTAGGGGGGAGGGGTGGGAGAGAGTTAGGATGGGAGGGAGAGATTTGGGAGGGTGGCAGAAGGCACGGTAGAAGAGGTGGGTCTTGAGACCGGCCTTGAAGGAAGCGAGGGAGGGAGCGAGGTGAAGGGACTGTGGGATGGAGTTCCAGAGTGTGGGGGCAGAAAAGCTGAAAGCCCGTCCACCGATGGTAGGGTGGGTCGGGTGGGGGACATAGAACCTGCTGAACGGAGTGGGCGATGAGGTTCATAGTGGAACAGCAGGTAGGAGAGGTAGCTGGGGGCAAGGCTGTGAATGGCCTTGAAAGTGAAAAAAACAGGTAATTGGCAAAATGAAAGTAAGAGAGAAAGTGAATAAGAGAGAGAGAGCAGAAGTCACAAAAACAAAGAGAGCGAGATGAAAAAAGAGTGAGAAAAATAGCAAACAATAACAAAATTATATTTGTATATAGCGTCTTTCACATCATGCCAAGGTGCTGGAGAGGTAGTGGAAAAAATAGAGAGTGTGAAAGAGTCAAAAAAAAAGGAGCAAAAGAGTGAGATAGCAAGAGAGAGAGAGAAAGAGTGAGAGCAACAGAGAGAAAGTGAGAGAGAGCCAGATTGAGGTTCAAAATGAAGATTGATGACTAGGAAAAAAATCCCACACATGTTTAATGCGTATTGACAAAACGGCATGCATCCCAACATTGCTCAGAGATGTGGGACATGGAGAGAGCGCGGAGGGGAGGCAGGTTGGGGGTGGGGGTGGTGGGGGGGTGGGGGCACGGCAGTGGCTGGTTGAGGAAACATTCTTCGAAACAGTAGTAAGCAGTTTCCACAACTGAAAGGAATGCTTTATGCCGAAGTAATGATATAATGTCATTTAAATGATGAAAACAAATCGCAGTGTGTTGGCCAGGTGACGATGCCAGGCGTGAGCAGCCAGCAAGGGCTGTGCTGGCCTCTGGAGAAGTTTACATTGGCTTTGGTGAGTGAGGCAAAGGATTTGCTGACGTCATCCCACTGTGGATTGCGGCGAAACTTGTGCTGTACATTGATTAACTGAGAATCGCATTGAAGAGCACAAACTAACCCACATCCATTCCCATCCTCTGCTGTGCACTGCAGAGTTGCCACGTTTCGCCCACAAAAATACACAGACACTGCACTTAACCGGACTGGGCTGTGATGTTAAGCGCTTTGGGACGTCTCGAGGCTCTATATATAACAATAATATTTGCATTTGATATGGCGCTTTTCACATCTTCTAGACTGTGTCTCAAAGCGCATCACAGAATATAGTGTAAAGTGAATTGACTGTACATTTGTGGCTGAAACATGGCAGCCAATTGCGCACAGTAGTGTCCCCACAAACAGTCATGGATTAAAGTAACCAATTTATTATTGTTTTACTTACATCATAAGCATGAATTATTATTATTTATTTCACACACACGCGTGCAAATGCGCGCGCACACACACAGCCGCCCAAACTATCACCCCTGAGTCAATCTCATTCCCTCGCTTCCCCATCCTTCAAAACTTGTGTCTCCCATCCCCTGTACCAGAGCAGGGAAGAATTGAGAGAGTCCTGATCGATAGCTGCGCAGAGAGTTTGGAGGGACTCCTATGGGTCAAACAACATCAATCCAGACTGGATGGGCCAAATGGCCACTATTCATATCAGAACACTGTGTAATGGGGTGAAACAACGCAATACAAAGTTACATTTACACAGTGAATTTCATGTCAAGAGGAATTCCCAGGGCACTCAACAATTCCCACTATGTTAGGGGTGAGAGCTGAAGGGGGAGGGGAAGGAGGAGGGAAAAGGTGATCAAAGTCGAAGTCAAAGAGGCAGGTATTGAGAAGGACCTTACTTAAATGAGGTGAGAGAGAGGGAGCGATTCAGATGGAGTTCCAGAAAGTGTTGAGCACAGAGGTGTCTGGAGTAAGGAAACTTGCCCAACATTTTGTCCTGTTGGGAATTGAACCCCGGTCTCTCGTTTTGAGGCGAGTGCTCTAACCGCTCATCTACAGGCCAATTAAGCACACACCTGCCCGCTGATGGCGAGGCGGATAGGGTGGGAGACATGAAGCAGGGCAGTGCTGCTCACTAACAAGAAATTGAGTTACAACAAGAACTAAAATTCTGCTGGGAGTAGAAACACCACTCTGACCTACAGTGAATGACAGCAGCTGAGATTGAAGCAAAACGCATCGACATATTTGTAATAATAATGCTTGTATTTGAGACGGCGTCTTATAACTTCTTCGAGACGTCTCAAACGCTTCACATAATATAATGTACAGTGAATTGACTGTATATTTTGTGCAAAACGCAGCAGCCAATTGCACCAGCAGAGTCCCATCAACACATATGGATTGAGTGACGCAATTGTCATTATTATATTTTCTAAAGTTAGTACTCCAGCAATAGTGATCTGCCAATTGACTAACAAATGCGTTCCTATTTACTGCTGTGTAACAACAACAACAAAATTACAATTCTCCAGCGCCTTTCAAGTAGGGAGGATGATGTGTCTGGAGTAAGGAAACTTGCCCAACATTTTGTCCTGTCGGGAATTAAACCCAGGTCTTTCGTTTTGGGGCGAGTGCTCTAACCACTGCTTTACAGGCCAATTAAGCACAAACCTGATAAGCACATGAGGGAAAGGGGAAGAGTGGAAGTGGGGGGGAAATAGGAGGAGAAGGAGCTTGTGTAGAGATTTAAATACTGTACCTGGTAGACTAGTTGGGCTAAATCGGCTGTTTCTCCAACAATGAGAACATCACAATTACACTTGTATAGCGTCTTTCACGTCAGGAGGACGTCCCAAGGTGCTGGCCAGTCAGTGTTTCAGACCTGAGCTGGGGTCAGGGATGGTGAGGGTGGAGGGAAAGGGGGGATTTGGACTTCATGCCATATAATTCAATGTAATACATCAACTTGAAGAAGTTCCTCCCAAACTCCCTATTATATCTATTGGAGACCTTGCATACTTCACTCACTCCTTGACTGCCTACCTGCCTGTCTGGCTCACTCACTCATTCCCTGACTGCCTGCCTGGCTCACTCACTCCCTGACTGACTGCCCAGCTCATTCACTCGCTCGCTCTCTGACTGCCTGCCTGGCTCACTCACTGCCAGTCTCACTCGCTGCCAGCCTGGCTCACTCTCTCGCTGCCAGCCTGGCTCACTCTCTCGCTGCCAGCCTGGCTCACTCTCTCGCTGCCAGCCTGGCTCATTCCCAGGTCCTAGCACCGTTGTGCCCCCTTTCCACCCTCTGGCAAATGACATAATAGCGAACGTGGCAACGTTAAATGAATATGTTTCCAATGTATCAGCAATGTAATAACAAAAAATGTTAACCGAGGGGACGTTAAGTGGGGTCTACCTGTATGCATATATATATATATATATATATATAGATGGGCAAAACGCGGCTGCCGATTGGAAATAGGCTGAGCTGGCCTCTGTTTTCGTGGTACATTTCCCTTCCTTAAGAATAAAGAAGGACAATCCTGGCGATGCGGTTGGCAAGTAATGAAAGGCAATGTTGAGAATAGAGAGGAAACTTGGGCGCACACTTCAGTTTCCTGTTATTAAGATGCTGGGGTTTGTGTTGTTGATGAACAACAGATGGGAACACAACAGCCGTAAACATTCCAAAGCCACAACAAGAAAAAAAAATCTAACACATGTCAATCTGTTTTCGTCTTGTTTTTAACTTAATTGTTCGAGGACTTGAATTCTGCCTAGTCTTAGCCCACAAGACCTTCTCCGCTTGGCCATCTGATTTAACTTGCCACCAGAGAGACAGAGAGAGAGAAAACGAGAGATGATAATAATAATAATAATAATAATCCTTGCATTTGATATAGCGCTTCTTATCAATGTTAGGCTTGTGGAGTAAGGAAACTTGCCCTGAGATTTAGCCCTGACCTGCCTGTATTCGAACACAGGTCTCACGCTTGTATGACGAGTGCTCTAACCACTGAGCTATAGGAGCTCTTCATCAATTGTGCGACGGGATCGTTAGCATCCACCTGGACAGACAGTCACAGATGGGACCTCGGTTTAACATCTCATCCAAAGGACGGCACCTCCCACAACACAACCCCCCACCCCCCCCCCCCCCCAGCACTGCAATGGAGCACCTGCTCAGACAAATGTGATTCCAAGTCCTGGCCTGGTTTGCACCCACAAATCTTTGACTCAGAGGCGAGAGTGCAACCGATTGGGCCAGGCTAACGCAGTTTACAAAGAATAATAACAGTATTAATAATAGTCATTTTATAAGTGCTCACCATCCACTGGTTGCAGTTTGATTCGGTAAGACGAGGCCTGTCTGTGTGGGTTCCACCGGATACAGAAGCTGTCCCATTCCACTTGGTAGGTGTTCAGGTCGGTCACGTTGAGATACACTGAGTATGAGAAAGAGAGAAAAAGTGGGGGTGGTGGTAGGGAGAGAGGAGGGGAGGGAGAAATATGTGTAAATCACTGTCTGCTTAGCCTCCTTTGAAGCAACAATTCAACAAGAGGAAAGGTATTTTTTTTTAATAGCACTTTGTCATGCTGAAAGCAAAGTATTCTCTTCTTCACCCCACCGTTAACCCCATCCACATGGAGTCATCTTAACTACCCCTTATCCCCAATGGAACTCTCTCTGGCTCTATCCCCCTCTGTGTCTATCCTGGTTGGAGCTCTCTCCTCTGACCCCATTCCCCTTCTCTCTCCGAATCATGTCTGTGCTGGTGTTCACTTTCTCATTGGAGCTCTCTTCTCTTATCCCATTCCCTTAGCCCTGTGGCTAGATGATAAGGTGCACCAGCCATTTAATATGAAGATAAATATCCTGGTCTTGTGACAATCATCACCTCAACCCACCACAGACTTTCCCTGTGTATCTTATTGTTCAGAGAATCCAAGAAATTTACAGCACAGTTAATGTCTGTTTGTCCATTGTGTCTGCACTAGCTCTTTGAAAGAGCAATCCTTTCAATCCCATTTACCTTCCCCCCACACCCACTCCCCACCTGCTGACTGTATCTCACCTTCAAAGCCATTCACAGCCCTGCCCCCCACTACCTCTGCAAGCTGCTGTCCCCCTTTGAACCTCCCCATCCCCTTCACAATGGGCTCCGGCCTACTCCATGTACCCCACCCGACCCACCCTACGATCGGTGGATGGACTTTCAGCCTCTCTGCCCCCACACTTTGGAACTCCATCCCAAAGTCTCTTCACCTCACTCCCTCCCTTGCCTCCTTCAGGGTTGGTCTCCAGTCCCTCCTCTTCAACCGTGTCTTCTGCTGCCCTCCAAATTCTCTCCGTCCCCTCCTAACTGGCTCCCGCCCCACCACTCTCCCTTACCCTACCCCTCTCCCTTGCTTGGGTTCCGAACTGATTGTCCAGCACCTTGGGACATCCTCCCAACATGAAAGGTGCTCTATAAATGTAATTATGTTGTAGTTGTATGACTCACAAGTTGTTCCTTGCCCAACTAGTGGTTCACTGACTCCTGAGTCGTACGTGGCATAGACCTTGACATCGTACGTTGTCCCAGGCTTCAGGTTCTGTGGCATGTAGGTAGTCACGTCCCCAACAAAGATCTCCTTTGGTTCATCTACACCTGAGAAAGAGAAATGGCGAGTGTGATGTTTATCATCAGTAATAATCATTGCAGTTGCTACGGTGCCTTTACATCTCAAAGTGTTTCATAGGATTGCACGGTGAGTGTAAACGGCGGGCGAACTGAGGGAGGGAAGAAACCAAAGAGAAAAGGTGAGCAACAGAACATTCAAAAAGCTCAGTCATAATGCAGGATTTAAAGGTGGGCCGCGGGTGGGGGAAAGGAATATGGGATGGACTTCCAAAGAATATCTGAATGCTAAACCCAGAATTGTAGGGGAGATTAGGCGAGGAAATGGAAGTGATTGATGTTCACTGAGTGGAGGGAGTAATAATAATAATCCTTGCATTTGATATAGCGTTTTCACATCTTATCAAGGTCTTAAAGCGCTTCGTAGAATATACTGTAAAGTGAATTGACTGTATATTTGTGGGCAAAAGGTGGCAGCCAATTGCACACAGCAGTGACCTACAAACAGTCATGGATTGAAAATGATCAATTGTATTATTGTGGTTGTTTTGGACGGATTATTATTTGGTGTTTGGAGCAAGGAAACTTGCCCAAGGTTTCGCCCTGATCTGCCTGGATTCGAACACAGGACTCACGCTTGTAAGGCGAGTGCTCTAACCACTGAACTATAGTAGCTGGGGTGATAGAGTTGATGGAGGTGGCAAGGGGTAGAATAGATTGAGATGTTTAACAGGGTGATGGGTGGATGGACAATTTTGAGGGAAAAGGAGATTTGGACACTTGGGGGAAAAAGGAGAAAATCATATTATAACCAGATTGGTTTGGATGAAAAAGCCCTTGTGATCTCATCACCCAAGATACTCATGCTGCCATCTGAATGAACATTTCAGGAAAGTAAATTAACTGTGTATTTGTGGGTGAAAGTATCGCGGAGTGCATGTTTGGGGCACCAAGGTCGAGTTGGGAGGGTGGGGGTGGGGGAGAGAGTAGGGGAAGCCATCTGCCCCACAAAGCTGTGTTGTGTTTTAGCTCATCCATGCAGTGTGTCTGACACATGTGGAAACATGTTTCATGTTCGGGTCACTGCTGACACCATGTGTGTTTGCCAGATGCAACCAGAAGCAGAACCACACTTGCACTTTATGATGTCCACACACTGCACACAGACTTCCATTATTGATTTCTGTTGGTCAGCCAGGTGTCTGACACAAGCGGAAACCCATTATCATTTGCCCACAAATATAGTCAATTCACTTCACAGTATATTCTGTGAAGCGCTTTGAGATGTTTAGAAGACATAAGGCACTATATCAAATGCAAGCATTTTTATTATTATTAACATGAACAATAGTACCAAGCAAGCTGAGAATTCCATACATCCAACACAAGGAAATTTCCAAAAGATTTACTGTTTTAATAATAATCCTTGCATTTGATATAGTGCTTTTCACATCTTCTAGACATCTCAAAGTGCTTCACCGAATAGACTATAAAATGAATAGACTGTAGTTTGGCAGCTAATTGGCACAGCAGTAGTAGATTGAAGTGACCAATTTATTATTGTTTGTTTTTTTCGGGCATTATTATTATCAGGCATGTGGAGTAAAGAAACTTTCCCAAGGTTTTGCCCTAACTTGCTGAAATCAAACCCAGGTCTCTCACTTGCAGGGCGAGTGCTCTGATCCCTTGAGCTACAGGACTCCACAAGTTATTGGAAGAGAATGTGCACTTTTTCTCTGGACATACGCATCCTGCTTACTTAATTCCGGAAAGTATTAGGTTGGCGAGAGTCATGGCTTGGGTGATTACTGGAGCCCAAACAGCTAAAATTTCCTGGCATTGCTTATGCAGCTAGGATCACTATGAGTCCTCTCCCTCTATCCCTCAACTGCTTAAAAGAAGATAATTCACCCCATCATATCTGTGCTGGTTATTTGAAACAGTATTCCTTTGACCTGACCTTCACACCTCCACTCCCATAGACATTTGTAGATATCTATCCAGATCCCTCATGAAAGCTGATATGGATCTTACCTCCCGCATCGCTCCCTGCAAGACATTCCATCTCCTAATCACTCTCAGAGACTAGTGATCCACTCTTTGTCACCTGTTGTAGTGCTGAATTCTACACCAACTGACAAGACTCTGAGTAAACATATTCCTCCTAAACATTTCCTTAGTTTTTCCGCTAACAATCCCAACACCAATCCATTCATTTCCTCACCCATTCCCCAACTAAAGGAACTCAAATTTGTTGCATTGTTTTCAGCCATTCTGCCTCTGCGTTCTGGAATTCCATCCTGATATCCTTCCTCTCTCTCGCTCCCTCCCTCCCTCCGCTCTAATGAGAAAGAGAGTGAATGCACATTCTATTCCAGACCCAGGGAAATTTCCATTTGGTGGTGGCGTAAATGTGTGCAAACTCTCGGTCTAGTTCAGACATCATCAAGCAGAGTGATGGGTTTCCGCGTGTGTCAGACACCCGGTCGACGATTGGAATAAAAACCTCAGCAGATTCCTGATCCTATACTGTGGCAATTCAACCCAGCGGTTACTCGGGCAGGCTTTTATTTCAGCAGGCACGGCACTGAAGGGGTTAACTCCGCCCGGTAATTCCCACTAATCAAGCAAGAAACAGGGGGAAAGCAGGAAAAAAAAGTGCTTCACAGCTGCACACTTTTTACATTACAAATCAGCTCACTGTGAGTAACTCAGTTATGAAATGGAAAGTGCAACGGAAAGACTTATGCAGTCATCCAAATAAATAGCGGGGTAGAGAGAGAGAGAGAGAGAGGGAGAGAGAGAGAGAACAAAATGCGAGCGCAGCTTTAATGGCAAGGAAAAATCTTGCATGTGTGGTACAGATGTTTGTGTTTACCTACCTGTTGGCTGGTAAATAAGCTTGTATCCAAGCACAGGCGAAGGAGCGGGATCCCAGGACACGCGGAATCGAGTGTACCATTCATCTGATACTCGCAGGTTACTAGGCTCCAACAGGCCAACTGCCACCCAAGCGATTTAGGGGGTGGTAGGGGGAAAGAAGGGAAGAAAGTCAGACCCCACCACACACACACATGCTCCTGAAGCCCCTTCTCTTTGGCTTTACAGCTCAACATCTCCAGATAACAATTTATGTATAAAGGGATTAAGGGATATGGGGATAAATCAGGCAGGTGGAGTTAGATTAGAAGATCAGCCATAATCTTATTGAATGGTGGGGCAGGCTCGAGGGGCTGAATGGCCTACTCTTGCTTCTTATATTCTTAACTCCTTCTGTCTTTCTCTCCGTGAGCTTACGCTGTGTGGATTTTCTTCTCTCTCTCCCCCACTCACTCACACTCTCTCTCTCCTCCACTTTCCCCTTCGGTCTCTTGCGCTCTGTATCCCTCCCTAGTCTGGCCTCTCCCTCTCTCCTTGCCCTCTGTTCTCTCTGTTGCGCTCTTTGTTTCTCGCCTGGTCTCTCTTTCCCTCCATCTCTTCCTCTCCCTCTCTCTTTTATCTGCCTTATGTTTTCTCACTCTATCTCTCTCTTGCTGTCTCTCTTGCTCTCTGTCTCTCTATCTCTCTCTTCCTCTGTCCACCTCACTTTGTCATACTCTTTGTCTCTTGCTCCGTCATAGAATTTTACAGCACAAAAGGAGGCTATTCGGCCCATTGAGTCTGTGCTGGCTCTTTGAAAAGAGCTATTTAAAATCAATCCCACTCCCCAGCTCTCTCACCATAACCCTCTATCCCTCTCTTTCTGTCCCCTTCTCCCCACTTTCTTTTTCATTCTCTATATCTCTCTCTGAGACACACTCTGTCTCTTTATCTGTTTCTTAATCTATCCCCTGCTTTGTTGAGGTATTTGAATGTTAAAGATTCCTGGGTAATGTTTGAAAAGAGAAGGGAGTTTCTCTCTCTCCTGGGGACCAACAATCCCCCAAAATAAAATTGTTCACTCATTTCATGGATGTTTGTGCACAAATTGGTTGCCGTCATTAGTTTTGTAAAATAAACAGCAACCTACCAGCAATGTTTGGAAAGTATTTGAACCATTGCAATACAATAATGCGCTGCTTTAGCTTCCTTTCTTCCTTCCCATCTCCCTTCCTTCCTGTCTGTCTGTCTGCCTACCTGCCCCTGGTGTTGGTGGCAGTAGGGAGAACTAATCAATTAGTTCTCCATTCAAATACCATCTATATTCTGGCAGACACAATGTGCTAATTAGCATTATGAAACATTGCATGTTGTCCTCTCTGCACTGTGTGTGTGTGTGTTTGTATCTAAGTCAGAGTTTGTTGACTATAACTCATAGAAGTCAACTACTGGTGCATATCACTGCCAGGCCTCCATCAGCTTTCCAGCCTGGGGGCCAGGTCTCCACTGCACAAATTTGCTTGTTTGTAGAGGCTCACAGCAGATCCCTTTTCCAATTTTTTTTGGCCTTTTTCATTTAAAAATAAGATGGGATTTGCAGAGTTTTAAATCAGCGGAAACCAGCCTGGCTGCATCTCTGGGCTGACGCATTTATAAGGCAGTGTTTTTTGGTCTCTCCATCCACAAGACATCGATCACCAAGTTATAAAAATGGCTGTCGGTCAGGGCTTCTGGATTGCGATTGATGGCCAGGGAGGGGGCGAGGCGGAGGGACTGCGGGATGAGGGTTCCAGAAGTTGGGGGCAGAGTAGAAAAAGACTCGCCCGCCAATGGTGGAGTGGGTGGGTTGGGGGACAACAACAACAAAATTATATTTTGCCTCAAACTTTTCCCATCCACTCAAAAGTGGACTTGGTTCAACTGTCACGGAGGTAATTTAACACTGCCTTTGAGCAAAAATGGCAAAGGGCTTTTAGGAGACAAGTATTCCAAGAGGAACATGTATCAAAGTGATTATACTGCAAGTGATGTCTAATTAAGTAGCTAAGAGTATCTGAGATGTTAAGTCAACTAAATGGCCTGGGCCAGAGAAGGCTTTGCAGAGGAGATATTAGATTCTTCAGTAATCCCGATATAGACTTAAAATGTTTAATGGATTCCAGAAACAATCACTGCAGGAACCCAATCCTCTTGTTTATTTTACCGTTAGCTTCAGGTTTAACGACCCTCACCCTAGCTGTAAGCCACCCCCACTCAGCTAAACAAATGTAACTTGTTATTGTTGATGCATGTCAGTGTGTAAATGATGGGATGAAAGAATCAGTGAGGGATTGAATGAGAATGCAAGCGAGAATGGGTGGGTGGGTGAGTGAGTGAGTGAGTGAGTGAGTGAGTGAGTGAGTGAGTGAAACACAACCAAATAGAGGGAGGGAGGGAGGGAGGGAGGGAGGGAGGGAGGGAGGGAGGGAGGGAGGGAGGGAGGGAGGGAGGGAGGGAGGGAGGGAGGGAGGGAGGGAGGGAGGGAGGGAGGGAGGGAGGGAGGGAGGGAGGGAGGGAGGGAGGGAGGGAGGGAGGGAGGGAGGGAGGGAGGGAGGGAGGGAGGGAGGGAGGGAGGGAGGGAACTGAGGAGAGAGAGCCTGACCTGTGCGTCCGTCCCCAGTCAACTGTCCACCATCTCCGTCAGCGTACATGGCCACCACACTGATGCGATATGGAGTGTCTGTTTCCAGAGGCTGTAGAACCACATTGTTTCTCCTCCCAGGAACAAATGTCTAGGAAACGAAGAGAAAGAGTCAACAAAGCGGCAGCAAGAAATGGTAAGAAGAATATATCCAGGAACAAACACCAGCACAGACCAGCACAGATGGGGGAGAGAGAGTAGGGAATGGGGTTAGAGAAGAGAGCTCCAGTGGGGGAGCAAGCACCAGCACAGACACAATGGGGAGAGAGTAGGGAATCCAGGGGCAATCGGTTTCCTCACAGCTGAGTGAAGCCCCCAGCATTGTATACTCAATAAATCCCAGTCTCCGAGTTCACACCGCCTACACTCCAGCACATTCCATTCAAGACATCAAACAAATTGGCTGAGCCCACCCAGTCTGTCTATACTCCCTCCCTCACCCACCACCATACCAGAGTGATTCCCGTGATGTTGTGAGATGGTATTCACTTCCTTCCTCACTCTCCTTGCCTCGCCACCCCCTCTCTTCCTACTTTCGGGTCTCGACTAAAGACTTTTCTTTTCGACTGCGCTTTTGTTCACCTTTTTCCGCCTCCCCCCAGGCTCGGACCCTGGATCCGTTATTGGGAAGCGCTCTGAGACGCTGTCCGGTGTGGAGGGCATTACATAAATCCAAGTTATTGATGTTGTACTCACAAATTCCTCGATAGGATCTCCGACTGTGGGCGCGTATATAACTCTGTACTGTTGCACTGGACCATCTGCGTGATCCCAGCTGACACTGAGACTATTGGTTGTGGCTCCATATACCCGCATATTCCTGGGGCCACTGCGAGGCACTGTGTTTGGGGTGGTGGGGGGGGTGATGGATGTGAGGGGGAGAAAAGGAGGGAGGGAAAGACAAGGTTGAGTAACCTCAACATGTAGATTAACAACAGCTGCACGGCAACCAATCACCCGAAGACGGCAACACTTCAAAGGGAACGGAGCAAGTGCCAGGCAAAGTTACAATGGGGGAAAGAGCATGGGATACTGTGTAAAATGTAGGGACTTTATATTTGTGGCCAGCACACAACAATAGCAATGTCCCACAAACGGTTATGAGGTGAACATACATTTCTTTTTCGAATAGTGCTATGAGATCTTTGATGTCAACCATCAACCACCAGTGTAATGTCTCATTGGAAAGATGGCAGCTATACAACAATGAAGCATTCCCCGACCCTCCCGGACCAGTTTCTTCCCCCAACCCCACCTCTCACCAGGAATCAGACTGTAAGACACAGTATGTGGTATACAGTAGTTCAGTGGTTAGAGCACTCGTCTTGTAGGTGAAAGCCTGGGTTTGATTCTTGGTAGGGCAAAACCTTGGGCAAGTTTCCTTACCCCACATGCCTGATAATAATCCTTCAAGAAAATTTTGTAATAAATTGGTCGCTTCAGTCTATGAGTGTTTGTGGGAACCTGCTCTGAGTAATTCGCTGCATTTACCCCTGCATTTGATGATAGCTCCTTATCACGCCTTTGAGTCATTTCAAAGCACTTCACAGGATATACTGTAAAGTGAATTGACTGTATATTTTGTGGGTGAAACATGGCAGCACAGCACAGCAGTGTCCCACAAACAGTCATGAATTGAGTGGCCAAATTGTTTATTTATTTAGAGGGGTTCATTATAATAATAATCCTTGCATTTGATATAGTGCTTTTCATGTCTCGCAGATGTCTCAAAGCGCTTCATAGAATATAATTTAAAGTGAATTGACTGTATAGTTGTGGATTATCTGTGGAGAAACAATTTGCAGAGGCATGTGGAGTAAGGAAACTTGCCCAATTTTGTGCCCTGACCGGGAGTTGAACCTAGGACCCGTTGCTTGTGAGGTGAGCGCACTGAAGGACGATGGAAGCAGATTCCATAGTAGCATCCAAAAGGCAATCAAATATGTACTTGAAAAAGAAAAGTTTGCAGGGCTATGGGATAAGAGCGGAGGAGTAGGACTAATTGGTTAGCTTTTCCAAAGAGCTGGCCTCTTTATAATAATAATCCTTGCATTTGATATAGCGCTTTTCACATCTTATCGACGTCTCAAAGCGCTTCACAGAATATACTATAAAGTGAATTGACTGTACGTATGTTTGTGGGCAAAACGTGGCAGCCAATTGCACACAGCGGTGTCCCACAAACTGTCGCGGATTGAAATGACCAATTTTATTATTGTTTTTTTTGGGACGGATTATTATTGGTGTGAGGTAAGGAAACTTGCCCAAGGTTTCTCTCACCCTGATCTGCCTGGATTCGAACACAGGTCTCACGCTTGTAAGGTGAGAGCTATAATCACTGAGCTGCAGGAGCCTCACAGCACCTTCTATGCTGTAAGATTTTATGATTCCATAATTATTGTAATAATCATTATAGTGACGGCACAGAAGCTCCAGCCCCTCAGTGCTCCCCACCATCGCCCCCAGCCAGCCCCTGGTTAACCTACATGTTTTGCCGTTGCTGCTCAGTTCACCGCCTTCACCGTCCGCGTACAGAGCAATGACATTGACGGAATAAGAAGTGTCCGGCTGAAGTCTCTCTAGCAACAAGCTGTTGGTATTTGCAGGCACCACAGCCTAATGATGAAAGGATGCAAACAAGTTAGCGTCTCAGAGATATAAATAGCTCACAAAACACATCGGCCAATTTAGTGTTGCCCCCACCTGTCACCCCATCTGTTTTACTGCAGGGCAGCTAGTTGGGTTGGCAAAACAGGAGCATGTTTCAGTTATTCCAAATCAGTGAAAAAATAAAGCATCTATTATTGCAGGGTGAATGGTTTACATTACGCACGAGGCACTCTGCTCTGCGTTGGTGACTGTTAAATGGTAAGGAAACTTAACTCGCCTAGCGGGAGGCAACTCAGAAATCAATTCAAGTGATTTACAAGCTTGCTCAGGAATGGGTAGGGAGCACAAGTTGACAGGACAGGAGAGGCAGTGGGACCTGACGGGGGGGAAATAGGATGGGACAGGTAGGGATGGATGGGAGAGGAGTGGGATGGGATGGGAGAGGATGCGAAGGAACAGGACAGTACAGGAGAAGACGGCTGCCAAACGAGATGACTTACATATTCTGAAGGCCGGGTGCCAGTGAGGGGGGCGTAGACCACTCTGTACTGTTGAACAGGACCTGGAGCACTCATCCACCGCACGCTCAGACTGTTGGGGGATGGGTTATAGACCTGGATGTTTCGGGGTGCGCCACGTAGCACTAAATAAATAAGTACAAGAGTTGTCAGAGAGATCCTGAGCAGAGAACAAAATCACACACTCTCTCCGCTCCACACAACTTCAATCACAATCAGTCACTCACACATACACACACACACACTTATACACATGCACATGTTCAAACGTTATCATTGTGAGCACTCATAGAGACACACCTACATTTTCACAAACATACACACCAGATAAATAATAATAATCCTTGCATTTGATATAGCACGTTTAACATCTTCTAATCGTCTCAAAGTAGTTAGCAGATGATACTATAAAGTGAATTGACTGTATATTTGTGGGTGAAACACAGCAGCTAATTGCACACAGCAGTGTCCCACAAACATTTGTGGATTATTATTGTATTTCTATGGAGCGCTTATTATTAGGCGTGTGGAGAAAGGAAACTTGGCCAAGGTTTCTTCCCGCCTGGAATCAAACCCAGGTCTCTCACTTGCAAAGCGAGTGTTCTACTGAGCTACAGGACTCCACAGTCACACTCAATTACAGACACTCAGACACACAGATACACAGCTACACTCACGCATTGACACACCCACACAATCACCGCAAAATTACATTTAAATAGCACCTTTCAAGCATGTACACACAGACACTCACATGCAAACGCAAATACAGTCTTAAACAGGCACACATACAAACTCACAAAGATATACCAACTGCAACACACATCTACACACACACACAAACAAAATGGCATGGAATGGGATTAGAGAGCTCCATTAGAATGCTCTTTCCCACCATATCTATGCTGGTGATCGAATATGGTGATCAAGTATGCTGTCTACTCAAATCCCATTCCCTTGGTCTTTCCCTATTGTGTCTGGGCTGGTGATTGCTCCCCCACTGGAGGTCTCTAGTCTCTGCTCTAATCCCCATTCCCCTTCTCATTCTCCCACAACCATTCCTCACACTAGTAAGGAAGTGGATTGTGCTCAGTGGGTGTCCCCCTTTGCAATTTTGCCAAGAAATCCAAAATAGCCAATAGTGTAGATTTGGGTAATGCCTTTATGCAGCCAGAGATTGCAATGGAATCCAATTAGTCTCAGCAGCAATTATTCGTGGACCGACATCAATCACACACAGCCGTGGAACAACTAACTATTCAATGTATATCAATGCAGCAATTTTTCCATTATAAGCGCACAGCTTGAAAAGCTATTAACAGGAGTAACACACGCACAATGCTGAGGTCAGAGCTTTAACACATTGGGGAAGTCAATCAAAAAATGCCCTTGCAACATCTGCTTTCAGCCATTCTGCCCCCGCTCTCTGGAACTCCATCCCCAAACTCCGCCCCACAATTTAGCTCTTTGACTGCACTTTCAATCATCTCACTACCTTCCCTTCTGTGTCAGCCAACAGCGTCAATTTCCTTGAAATATTTTGCCAACATGGAAAAAGTTGTACGAATGGAGATTGTCTTGAAGAACAAAATACAGTTGTGGGGCTGAGAGACGACAGAATCCCAGTTACTCAGGACTCGCAAGAGAGGTCTATTCAGGTGAAGAACCCTCTTCGACCACATCCCTGCAGAATCCCCCTCCCACCGTCCCCTCCCAAATGTGTGCCAATGACAGTATCAAGCTGTTTCTCAAGCACATCTCAACGTCTCAAGGTTTGAACCACCCTTCCCAGGTGAAAAGGCTTCAATCCCATCCCACGTTGAACAAATAACCTAGAAGTTTATGCTTGTAGGTTTAGTTGAGGAAGGGCAGGGCCGAATGGCCTGTTTATGTGCTGTGTGTTCTAATGTACACTTAGTCCTCGCTTAATGTTGCAGTCATATTCAAGAAAAGTGCGACTTTAAGCAAAACAACGTCAAGCGAACCCGCGCAAGAATACCGGACATTCATCGGCTATGTGCAGCTACGCTACCCAAATGAGTTTGATTCCACCCGCGCAAATGACGTAATAGCGAACATCACAACATTAAATGAATATCGGTTCCTCATGTATCTGCGACTAATAACAAGACAACGTTGATTGAAGCAAACGTGAAGCAAGGTGTACCTGTATTTATATTCTAATTCCTGGTGCCCATCTGGAAATAGTCCTCTCCTCTCCTCCCCTAAACCTGAGCCCTCCGCTCCAGCCCTGGTAAGCCCTGACAGGACTAGGGATTGATCAGAGTAAAGAATTCTAACTCTGCGAGAGTACGTTATTGTTACTCACGTGTTTGTCCGGTGGCAGATCGCCGGGCCCCCTCGCCTTCGTTGAACACAGGCACCACACTGATCTTGTAAGGGGTGTCCGACAACAGGTTCTTGATGACCACATTGCGTGTGTTACCTGGTACTGAGACCTGTTCATCACCGAAATAATAAGTACACAGAATTACCTAGAAGGTCATAGCACAGAAACATGCCATTCTGCTCAACTAGACTTTACTGGTGTTTCTATTATTGTTGCCTTCGCTCTACCGGGTCTGGCCTCCTCCTTGTCCCCTGAATCCTCCACTCCAGTTGGCCTGCCATGTCTTCAGCCACTACGACCCGAAGTTCTGGAACTCCCTTCCTCATGCTCGTTACCTTGCCCCCTCCTTTCCTATTTTTAGGTCTCGCCTGAAGACTTTCCTTTTTGACTGCGCTTTTGGTCACCTTTTTCCCTCTCTCCCCTGGGATCCGTAATTGGGAAGTGCTCTGAGAAGTGTCTGGTGTGAAGGGCACTATATAAATCCAAGTTGTTGTTGTTTCTACTCCACACAAGCTCCCACATCTCAAGGATTCCCCCCTTATGTTTCCCTCTATTCCCTGTCCTTGTATCCGCATTGCTCCAAATTCGGTAGCCGCAATAAGGTACACCATCCCTCAGAGGAGAGTGTGCATTCCATTCCACGCATGGGGGAAATCTCCACGTGTAAGTGAGGTACTATACTCATGGGAAATTCTCAGTTTGGTTTGAAAACTTTAAGTACAGTGATCAGATTCAGCATGTCAGACACTCGGCTGGAAATCGAGAAATAAGCTGGATTTGATACCCTACCCTATCTGAAGGTCACTGTATGGTTGATGATAATGCTTGCATTTGATACAGCGCCTTATCACACCATCAAGATGCCCCAACGTGCTTCACAAAATACATGTAAAGTGGATTGTCTCTATTCGTGGACACAACTTGGCAACCTGGTTGCGCACAGCAATATCCCCAAGATATACACCGAGTGAGTGATTCATTTCATTTGCGGGATTGTCGGCCAGGACAACGGGAGAGGGAAACTCCCTTGTCTTTTTGAGTCATGCCATGAGATCTTTAACAGCCACCTGAACAGGCAGAATTTAAACATCTCATTCAAAGGATCAATGACAATATAACACCCTCCCCAGCACTGCTTTGGAATATGAGCTTAGACCTGTGCAGTCATATAGCTCAGTGGTTAGAGCACTCGTCTTACAAACGTGAGACCTGTGTTTCGAATCCAGGCAGGTCAGGGCAAAACTATAGGCAAGTTTTCTTATTCCACACACCTAATAATAATCCGTCCCAAAAAAAATCTATAATAAATTGGCCATTTCAATCCACGACTGTTTGTGGGACACTGCTGTGCACAATTGGCTGCCGTGTTTCGCCAACAAATATACGATCAATTCACTTTGCAGTATATTCTGTGAAACGCTTTGAGACATCTAGAAGATGTGAAAAGCGCTACATTAAAATGCAAGCATTATTATTATTATATTATTAGACTGTTTGATACCAAGTCCCGAATCGAGGCTTGAATCCACAACTCAGAGGTATGAGAGAGAGTGCTACCACTGAGGCAGGCTGACACACAATGTTAATAATAATTAAAACAGATGTGGGAGATTATAATAATAATAATCTTTGCATTTGATATTTTGCTTTTCAGATCTTATCGATGTCTCAAAACGCTTCACAGAATATACTCTAAAGTAAATTGACTGTATATTTGTGGGTGAAACGAGGCAGCCAATTGCACACAGCAGTGTCCCGCAAACAGTCGTGGATTGAAGTGACCAATTTTATTATTGTGTTTTTTTTGGAGGATTATAATGTTGTATTTACATGAAGACAAGCCCACGCTGAACGTACCTTTTGCTCAGTGGGGTCTCCAACGGTTGGCTCATAGTAAACATCGTACTGACGGACCACCCCTTCTGCGGGTTCCCAGTTCACGCTCAGGGTGCTAGTGGTTGGATCGTACACTCTGATATTACGTACTGAAGCCAGCGGCTCTGAAAGAAACCTCTCAGTTAAGTCTCGTCATCACAACAACAAAATTACACTTATATAGTACCTTTCACATCAGGAGGATGTTCCAAGGCGCTGGACACTTGCTGCGTCAGACACAAATTGAGGACAGGGTGGGAGAGGGAAAGGGGGGATTAGGAGTTGCCGATGGGACCATCAAAGAGTGGAATCTTGAGGCGAGACTTGAAGGAGGCCAGGGAGGGGGCAAGGCAGAGGGACTGCAGGATGGAGTTGCAGAGGTTGGGGGCAGAGTGGCTGAAGGCTTGCCCGCCAATGGTGGGACGGGTGGGTCGAGGCACGTGGAGCAGGCCAGAGCCTGCTGAGCGGAAGGGACAGGCCGGTTGGTAAGGGGTGAGCAGGTCACAGATGTAGGGTGGGGCGAGGTTGTGGAGGGCTTTAAATGTGAGGACCAGGATCTTGAATTGGATCCTC
Organism: Hydrolagus colliei; assembly: GCA_035084275.1. Lineage (NCBI taxonomy): Eukaryota > Metazoa > Chordata > Chondrichthyes > Chimaeriformes > Chimaeridae > Hydrolagus > Hydrolagus colliei. Next base: position 40,651,641 of record CM068744.1, read on the forward strand.
TGGATATTTTATTGGGAGCCAATGGAGTTGGGTAAGGATGGGGGAGATGGAATCATGGAGTTTGGAATGTTAGAGGTCACGGGCCGCAGCATTCTGGATTATCTGCAGCCTGTGGAGGGAGGAATTGGAAAGTGCTACTGACTAAGCCAGGCTGACCTTGCTGTGTGCAAAATGAACGCAAGGGGGAAGGAGATTCGGTGACACACTAACGTACTTGTTCTGCCCGTGCCAGTCATCTGTCCTCCATCCTTTCTTCTATAAGTAGAGACAACGCTAATGGAGTAAGGCGTGTCTGGTTTCAGCTTCTCCAACACAACGCTGTGCTGCTTTGGCCCCACCTTGACCTGGAGAATTGCGGAGAATTAAACACCAAAACAGCCCAGCCCCCATCAAAAAAAGAGGGGAGTGTGATATTTGATACAATCAGCCTCGAGAGAAAACTTTTCAGACGCCCTCACTGAGGTGTGCAACATTATAAACGGCATTAAGGAATACAATGACTGCCACACGGTTGCCAGGAAGCATGTTTGAGGTCACGATGCTGGGACTCATTGCAATTACTGAAATTGCCCCTTGCAACTCTAAACCTATGTCCTGTCGTTCAACTTGTTGCATCTGGGTTTTCTTTTCAATCTCATTTGAAATTTTAGCCTCGGCAATAAAATCAGATGACAGCTGACTATTCAAAGCATTAATTCAATCTCCCTCTGAACCATTGCAGACATGGTCTCTGTGAAATCTGCTTTTAATAACAGACAATGGTTCTTCGAAGTGGCGGAAACATGAGAAAATGAATGTTAATAATAGTAATAATTCTTGCATTTGATATACTGTTCAGTGAATTAACTGTATATTTGTGGGCAAAACACGGCAGCCAACAAAGCCGAGCAGTGTCCGACAAACAGTCATGGATTGAAATTACCACTTTTATTATTACGTTTTTTTTTGGAAGGATTATTACGAGGCCTGTGGAGTAAAGAAACTTGCCCATGATTTCACCGTGACCAGCCTGGATTTGAACACAGGTCTCACACTTGTAAGGCGAGTGTCCTAACCACTGAGCTACAGGAGCTCCTTGGAGCATTAGCAAGCACTACCTTCCACCACCTCTGCAAAATTGCCCGTCTCTGCTACTGAAACCCTTACACATGCGTTTGTCACCTCAAGGCTCTACCACAGCAACTCCCTAATTGTCGCCCTCCCCATCTCTTGCCTCCACAAACTGCAGATCATCCAAAACTCTGCAGCTCGTGTCCTCTCCCACACCAGGCTCTGCGACTCTATCAAGTGTGAGGGAATACGAGAGATAAAATAGAAAGAGAGAAAAGGGGAGAAAGAGTAAGAAAAAGAGAGAGAGAGAACGAACGAACGAACGAACAGAGGAAAGGAGGGAGGGAGGGAGGGAGGGAGGGAGGGAGGGAGGGAGGGAGGGAGGGAGGGAGGGAGGGAGGGAGGGAGGGAGGGAGGGAGGGAGGGAGGGAGGGAGGGAGGGAGGGAGGGAGGGAGGGAGGGAGGGAGGGAGGGAGGGAGGGAGGGAGGGAGGGAGGGAGGGAGGGAGGGAGGGAGGGAGGGAGGGAGGGAGGGAGGGAGGGAGGGAGGGAGGGAGGGAGGGAGGGAAAAGAATAAAAGAAAGTCTCTGTCACAATGGGAACAGCATTCCTCAACCTTTTATATAAACCCCACCGCACTCCCAACAAATCTCTCTTGTCGACCCAAAGAGCCCTGAACCTTGGTGCCCGAGGGAGGGGCTGATCACTGAGGGGGTTGCTGTTACCGTTTTCTCGATGGGATCTCTTGACATTGGAGAGTATGTGACCTTGTAGCGCAACACTCTGCCCATAGCCGGGTCCCATTTCACCGTCAGGCTGTAAGGGGTGGCGTTGTACACCTGGAGATTGCGTGGTGGTCCTACTGAAAGGATAGAAAAGGTTAACAGCAAGCCCGTCAATACACCCCTCCCCACACCATCCCCCCCACAACACACACAACCTCCCTCCATGCCCCAACACACACCCTCTCTCCCTACAGTCCTCCACCACCACCCTGCGCACTCACACATCCTAAAAACATAAGAATTAGGAGCAAGAGTAGGCCATTTGGCTCCTTGAGCCTGCCAAGCCATTCAATGAGATAATGGCTGATCTTCTAATCTAACTCCACCTGCCTCATCTTATCCCCATATCCCTTAATAACTCCCTCACAATCATTGAATCTTGCAAAAATTGGAAAATGAGGCCATTTAGCCCATTCAGTCACCACTGGCTCTCGAAGTATGTTGTCTATTCAATCCCACTGCCCTGCTCTATCCTCAAAACCCTCTGTCCATCAGATGTGTGACAACTTGCGCCTCAATGCAAAGAACTGTGTGTACCACCTTTACCACCTAGACAGGCACTACCACTCTAACAGCATCCCAACAACTCTTTACTGAAAAAATCTCCCAAACTTTCTCGTTTCGCTCTTCGTGTGATATATGTGTATAAATAATAATAATAATCCTTGCATTAGATATAGCATTCTTCACATCTTATCAATGCCCCTCACACTTCACAGAATATCCTGTAAAGTGAATTGACTGTACCTTTGTGGGTGAAACGCGGCAGCCAATTGTGCACAGCAGTGTCCCACAAACAGTCGTGGATTGAAAATGACCCATTTTTATTATTGTGTTTTTTTTTGGAAGGATTATTATTAGGCTTGCGGAGTAAGGAAACTTGCCCAAGGTTTCACCCTGACCTGCCTGGATTTGAACCCAGGTCTCACGCTTGTAAGGCATGTGCTCTAACCACTGAGCTAGAGAAATATATAGCTGTGTTCCCCAATTACTGACTCCCAAACCAGTGGAAATAACTTCTCCCTGTTAACTCTGTCAGAACCCTAGGAACCTCTCCCCCCAAATTCCTACTTTTAATGGCTTCTCTCCCCGCCATTGAAACCCTGTTAAAAGATCTTCTTTGTCTGTGCCACACAGGGCGATTAGATTCCCCTATCACCTCCTCCCTCCCCGATCTCTGTGTGAAGTGCTTTGAGGTGATGAACCCACATCAACTAAACGTTTAACTCCACGTCACTGTGCATGTTCTCTCACCTTCATCAATGGACACTGAAAAAAAAAACACATATTCAGATCAGTTAACATGAACACAACAACATCAACAGAATTACATTTATAGAGCATTTTTCACTTTGGAAGGATGTCCCAAGGCACTGAATAGTCAGCGGTCGGGAACCTAGCATGGCAGAGGGGCAGATTAGCAGCAGATCCCGGCAGGGCAGGGAGAGAGGTGGGACGGCGATGGAACACGAGGGTCTTGTGACTGGCCTTGAAGGAGGTGAGGGAGGAAGTGAGGTGAAGGGACTGTGGGTTGGAGTTCCAGAGTATGGGGGCAGAGAATCTGAAAGCTTGGCCACCGATTGTAGAGCATGTAAGGTGGGAGACATGGATAAGCAGGAGCCCGCTGAATGGAGTGAGTGGGCTCCTGGGCAGGTTGTTAGGGAGTCAGCAGGTCAGAGAGATCGGAGGGGGCAAGGCCATGGATGGCCTTGAAAATAAGGATAAGGATCTTCAATTTGATCCTCTGGGGGATGGGAGCCAATGGATCAGGGCAAAAGTGGGAGTGATGGAGCTTGGTGCGGCAGAGGACACAAGCTACAGAGTTTTGGATGATCTGCAGCTTGTAAAAGGAAGAGCTGGGGAGGCCAACGAGGAGGGAATTTCAATAGTCAAGCCTTGATGTGAGGAACATCAGAGGATCGTAGGTAAACAATAATTCACAACAATAACTTGTATCATTGATATAAAACCCTTCACATCTTGGTTTGCTGCTTTACTTGTGTTAATACGTAGTAAGCTCATGTGGAGCATAACATTAATAATGATAATAATAATCCTTACATTTGATATAGCACCTTATCACATCTTCTAGACATCTCAAAACACTTCATATAATATACTGTAAAGTAAATTGACTATTTCTGGGCAAAACACAGCAGCCAATTGCACACAGCTGTGTCCCACAAACAGTAGTAGATTGAGTAACCAAATTATTATTATTATTATTTTTTTAGCAATTATATCTATTAGGCGTGTGGAGTAAGGAAACTTGTCCTGCTGGGAATCAAACCCAGGCCTCTCGTTTGTGAGGTGAGTGCTCTGACCACTGAATTACAGGACTGCCACAAAAAAATTGCAGTACTGTATTCACAGTGCTTTTGAAGGTGATAGAACATCTCAAAGCATCTCATAGAATATGAGATATTTACAAAATAGGGGGCTGGTACGGGAGAAGAATAGAGGGAGCAAACAAGGCCGGCCTGGAGACCTTCCTCTTTAACCATGCCTTCTCCTGTCCTGCTAACTCTTCCCCCTTTCCCACTCTCCTTCCCCCTGCCTCTCGCCCCGACCTTTACGCCCTGCCCCGGTCCCTACCTAACTGTTCAGCGTCTTGGGACGTCCTCCCAACGTGAAAGGCGCTCTATACACAAAATGTAATGTTGTTGTTGTAAGTGTGAGGGAGGGAGCGAGCGAGCAGGGGAGGTTAGTTCCACAGAGGGGAGGCAGAATAGCTCAAAATTGGCTCGTCAATGATGGGACCAGAACAAGTAGGGGATGTGAAGCTGAGCAAAGGGAGCAACCAGAGTAAAAGGGGAGCATGATGTAGGAATAAGAACAGGAATTCAGCCCATCAAGCCCGTTCCAATATTTTATTAAATGTTGGCCGATCTTATACTCTAAATTGATCGCTCTGTCGCCACATTCCTTAATACCTCCACTCCCCAAGTCACTGTCTATCTCGGTCTTAAATATCCCCATTCATTCTGCCTCTACAGCTTTCTTTGGAAAAGCGTTCCATATCTCCACACAAAAATGCTTTCTGACCTCACTTCTGACCACCTAAGTTCTAAATTTGATACAAATCCCTTTTGTCCTTCACTCTGGAAGAAATCAATTCCTTGCATTTTTGCACACACTTCAAGTGATTTGTTGAAAGGAGTTGGTTGACAATTGCGCAATCCATAAAATTATCCCATCACTTAAATTCCTTCATTAATGCCGCCAAACTTTACAAAAGATGTTAAGAAATCCCAGCAGCTCGCAGCACATACCCATGCTTAAAAGTTAAACAGTTACATAATCATAATAATCTAAATTGCTAAATAATTTAAACCTGTGATTGAATCCAGGCCAATCAGGGTGAAACCATGGGCAGGTTTCCATACTCCACACGCTCAATAATAATCCATTAAAAAAAACACAATAGTAAAAATTGGTTATTTCTAACCATGACTGTTTGTGAGACACTGCTGTGTGCATTTGGCTGCCCCGTTTCGCCCACAAATATACAGTCAATTCACTTTACAGTATATTCTGTGAAGTGATTGGAGACGTCAATAAGATGTGAAAAGCACTATATCAAATGCAAGAATTATTATTATTATAATCTTACATTTGATATTGCACTTTTCAGGTCAACTAGACATCTCAAACCACTACACAGAATGCACTGTAAACTCAATTGACTGTATATACTCCAAGTGAGCCCCCACCTATTCCTCTCACCCTCCAGGCCCATTAGGAGGTTTTGCCGTGAAATGTAACATTTGTCCCCAATTCTCGAATGCGGTCTTAATTTCTCTGCGGATCGTAGGAAAAAGCTACCTCCTCTCATTCACTCCTGTTCCAGTGGAGCGATAGATAGACAGGTTTACAAGATCACAAGACAGGCTCAAATGAAGAAGGTCCTTTGGTCCAACTGATCTCATTGCTCCAGATCACCTACCCTACAGCATCAGCATCAAGCTGCTTACTTAGTAAGTGTCCTGGCCTCAAACTCCCTTTTCCAATCATTAATTACCCTCTGGTAACCCAGTGTCTGTGTTGATATTGCCCTTTACTCTTCACTATTAACTTACATGTGCTCTGGGTATCTATCAGGTCCTCACTCTCCATCTCGTCTGGGTAGATAGCCGTCAGGGAGACTTCATATCTCGTGTCAGGTGTGAGATCCCGCAACATTTCATCAGTTTGATCACCATTCAGAATCATCTGCAGGAACAAGAGCAGGGTTAGGCTCACACTAGCTCACTGTGAGTTACACTGACAGACTGTGAGACACACTGAGATACATTAAGACACTGTGAGACACTATAAACGGAAGGGAGACACTGAGAATCTGGGTGACACTGGGAGGCACATTTACAACAACAATAACAAAATTGAATTTATTGAGCGGCTTTCATGTTGGGAGGATGGGCAGATTGATAGGGAATCAGCAGGTCGGAGAGGTACAGGGGAATGCCATGGATGACCTTGAAAGCGAAGATGAGGATCTTGAATTCTGTCCTCTGGTGGATGGGATGCCAATGGAGCCTGGTGAGGGTGGAGTGATGGGGTTTTGGAGCCTGCTGTGGGAGAGGATATAAGCTGCAGAGTTTTTGATGATCTGCAACTTGTGAATGGAAGAGCTGGGAAGGCTAACGAGGAGGGAGGTTCCGTAGTCAAGCTTTGATGTAACTAGAGTATGGGTGAGGGTTTTGAGAGCCTAAGGGGTGAGGCAGTGGCGGAGTCTGGCAATGTTGCTGAGGTGGTGGAAGGCAGTGCTGGTCATGGCACAGATGTGGGGGAGGAAGGGCAGTTCAGAGTCAAACAAGAAACCCAGGTTCCTGACTGGCTTTGTGAGGTACTGTGAAACTGTAAGAGACTCTGAGACATACTGAGACACAGCACATGTACAATAATAATAATCGTTGCATTTGACATAACGCATTTCACATCTTCTAGACGTCTCAAAAAGCTTCACAGAATATATTGTAAAGTAAATTGACTATAAATTTGTGGGCAAAATGCGGCAGGCAATTGCGCACAGTCCCACAAACAGTCCCGGATTGAAATGAGCCTTTTTTTTTAGGGATTATTATTATTATTAGGCCTCTGATCTCCTCCCCCCTGCTCGGGTCCCAATTTAACTGTTTTGGATGCCCTCCCGACATGAAAGGCGCTCGATAAATCTAATTTTGTTATTGTAGGCATGTGGAGTAAGGAAACTTGCACATGGTTTCGCCCTGAACTGTCTGGATTCGAACACAGGTCTCATGCTTGTAAGGCAAGTGCTCTATCCACTGAGCTACAGGACTCCATAATGCACTTAATGTGTGTGTGTGAGTGTGTATGTGTGTGTATCCCTCCCTCGCTCCACTGTCTTACCTCTTTCCTATCCGTTGTGCCGACAGGGCTCCAGACAAGTCGATATAAAGCCACATCTGGTGCTCCATGTTCCCAAGAGACTTTGAACTGTTTTGTACCCACATTGGAGAAATGCAGGTTGTTAGGAGCAGGAACAACAGCTGGGGAGGAAGACAGCAACAGCTTAACAACAACAACCACTTGGATTTATATAGTGCCGTCCACGCTGGACGGTGTCTCAGAGCGCTTCCCAATAACAGATCCTGGGGCCGAGCCAGCGGAAGGGGTACAAAGGTGACTGAAAGGCCGGTCGAAAAGAAAGGTCTTTAGCCGAGACCTGAAAGGAGGAAGAGAGGGGTCAAAACAAAGTGAGGAAGGGAGTTCCAGAGCCTCGGGGAGTAGTGGTTGAAGGCACGGCTGCCGATGGTGGAGAGGAGGATTCAGGGGACAAGGAGGAGGCCAGACCAGGTAGAGTGAAGGCACCATGTAGTGTTTTGAGGAGGTCAGAGAGGTAGTGGGGTGCAGAGGAGTGGCGAGATTTGAAAACAGTGTGAATCAGAACCAGCAAAACAATACAACTTACAGTTCTACAGTGTATTCTAATAACAACAACAACAACAATTTATATAGCACTCTCCATGCCAAACGGCATCTCAGAGTACTTCAAAGTGATTCCACAGAGTGATTCCACATCAACAACATCAATAGTTTGCAATTATACAGCACCCTCAATGTGGGGCAGTATCTTGGAGAGCAGTTGAACGGAGAGGAATTCAGGTGTGATCTGAAAATGGAGAAGGATGAGCAAGGCCAAGGGATTGAGAGTGAGTATTCCATGGTATAGTGGCTGAAAATATGGCCACCATTGGTGGAGTGGAGGGACATGAAGGAGACTGCAGCCAGCTGAGCGGAGGCGATAGGTAAAGAGGTGAGAGATGTTGGGAGTGCTTCTCAAAGCATTTTACATGGCTAGCTGGGCACCCAAGCCGGGGTATGGTGGGGCGAGGGGGCAGAAGGAGTATGGGCGGGAGCTGGGTTGGTAAGGGGAATGAAGAACAAAAGGGTGGTCGATGAGGTAAATCATGATGTAGGCTTCAGAAGTGCAGAGGGACTGCATACAGAGTCCCAAAAAATGAAGTTAGAGGGACAGCCAATTTGCACACAGCAATACCACACAATCAGCCATAACACGAATGACCATTTTAATTTTTATTGTGTCTGACTGTGGCCTGTGTCCTCTACCGCTCCAAGCTTCAAGACCCCATCTGTCCCATCCTCGCCCACTCGATTGACTCCCCATCATCCAGAGGATCCAATTTAGGTTTCTGGTCCTCACATTCAAAGTCCTCCATGGTGAGGAGGTTTACATGCACAGTCTTTTGACTGAGAGCGAATGTGCTTTTACGAGGGGTAAAAACAGATGTGGGAGATTATAATAATAATAATCCTTGCATTTGGTATAGCGCTTTTCACATCTTATCCACATCTCAAAGTGCTTCACAGAATTTACTCTAAAGTGAATTGACTGTACATTTGTAGGCGAAATGCGGCAGCTAATTGCACATAGCAGTGTCCCACAAACAGTCGTGAATTAAAATGACCAATTTTATTATTGTAGGTTTTTTTTGTAGGGATTATTATTAAGTGGAGTAAGGAAACTTGCCCAAGGTTTCGCCCTGACCTGCCTAGATTCAAAACATTGGTCTCATGCTTGTAAGGTGAGTGCTCCAAGCACCAAGCTACAGGAGCTCCATGACTGAGGTTCAGTAGAACAAAGAAAATCACTTACCAGTGCTTTCTGTTCCCTCGATCGGAACCGAAGGCCCATCATCATAAACAGCAGTGATGGACACTCGATACTCTGTCTGAGATAGCAGGTTGGGCAGCAAAATGGATGTGTCCGCAGGATGCACTTCCACCTGAGAGTTCAAATCAATTTACTGGTTGTGCAGGTTCAGAGACACTCTGACACAGGGATAGACAAGCACAGGCAAAGGCACAAGCATAGACTGAGACACAGACATACACAGAGCTAGACATAGACACAGACAGATACAGACACATAGCTACGATCACAGACAGACACTCACAGACTTAGACACAGACATAGACACACACAGATAGATACTGTCTATCTGTGACAAATAGACATACGTAGATGGTCACAGACATAGCCACAGGAATCGACAAATACCAGACCTAGACATTTACAAACTGCCAACTCCGACAGACTGTAACAGACAGACGCTGTATTGTATACAAAGTTGTTTCCCAGTGTTAAGAGGGCTGAGCCGTGAGCAATAATAATAACAAAACTAAATAATAATCCTTCCATTTGAGGTAGCACTTTTCATGTCTTCCAGCGCTTCACAGAATATACCGTAAAGTGGATTGACTATATTTGTGGGCGAAACGCAGCAGCCAATTGCGCACAGCAGTGTCCCACAAACAGTCGTGGGTAAAAATTAACAATTTATTATTGCTTTTTCAGAGGAATTATTATCAAGAGTATGGAGTAAGAAACTTGCCTAATGTTTCTGCGATTGAACCCAGATCTCTCGCTTATAAGGCAAGTGCTCTAAGCACTGAGCTACAGGAAGCAGACTCCACAAGAAGCAGGTAAACCTAAGATTGGGAAATAGATACCGGAGAGGGAGCTATATAGAGGCGTAAAACATAAAACAACAACAACAAAATTACACTTGTAGAGCGCCTTTCACGTTGGGAGGACATCCCAAGGAGCTGAACAGTTAGATCGGGACCCGAGCAAGGGAGAGGGGCAGGGTAGGTGGGAGGTGCATGAACGAGTTAGGGGGATAGGGAGAGAGTTGGGAGAGCAGTGGAAGGCACAATCGATCTTGAGACTGGCCTTGAGGGAGGGGGCGAGGCAAAGGGACTGAGGGATGGAGTTCCAGAGTGTGGGGGCAGAGAGGCTGAAAGCCCATCCACCGATGGCAGGTCAGACGGGGTAGCAAGCCAGAGCCCGCTGAACGGAGAGGGCAGGCATGTTCATAGCGGGACAGCAGATCAGACAAAAAAGTGGGGCAAGGCCATGAATGGCCTTGAAAGTGAGATTGAGAAAATTAATCAAGAACAATACTTTCAGATTATACCAGGGCATCAGAACAAGAGATTTAGATCTGCAGTATTCCAAGGCGTTGCTGATGATGACTCAGCCAGCCTGGATCATTAACACGATCTGGAAGGGCAGACCAGACATTGTGGCCTGGGATTCTTCCACTCAATTCCTGTTCGAGAAATACCATGTAAACCAAAGCCCTTACCAACAGAGTGGCTCTAGCTGGAAAAGCAGCGGGAAATCTTGCCAGACAGTGCTCTCAACGGCAAATATGTATTTTTTACTGGGTTAGACTCCAGAATTTACCATAAAGCACAATCTGGGGTGTTTGCTCCCACCAAGGTAACCATGATACATCTTTACGAGGAAAGATGTTTGAGATTCTATTCCAATTTCCATGTTCGAAAAGATACCTAGAATTCTCAGTTTAGAGCATGGTCATATGGAGTCCTATAGCTCAGTAGTTAGAGCACTTGCCTTGCAAGTGAGAGACCTGGGTTTGATTCCTGGCAGGGCCAAGCCTTGGGCAAGTTTCCTTATTCCAGATGCCTAATAATAATCCCTCAAAAAAAAATTGGGTCACTCAAACTTACAAGCGTGAGGCCTGTGTTCAAAACCAGGCAGATCAAGGCGAAACCTTGGGCAAGTTTCCTTACTCCATACGCCTAATAATAAATCCCTCCAAAAAAAAACACAATAATAAAATCGGTCATTTCAATCCACGACTGTTTGTGGGAAGCTGCTGTGTGCAATTGACTGCCGCGTTACGCCCACAAATATACAGTCAATTCACTTTACAGTATATTCTGTGAAGCGCTTTTAGACATTGAGTCGCAGGTAAAAGCATTAAATTTAAAATGTCAGGGTTATTATTTTCTAAGAACTTCCACATGCGAGTGACAGATGCGTGAATGCCTTCAAATCTCTCCACTCCTCTGCACCCCACTACCTCTCTGACCTCCTCTCTCCCTGAAATAGCACCGTTGCCTTTGCTCCTCTGGTTCTAGTCTCCCCCTTGTCCCCCGAATCCTCCACTCCACCATCGGTGGCCGTGCCTTCAGCCAATATGCCCCAAAGCTCTGGAACTCCCCTCCTTACTCCATTCACCTCACCCCCTCTCTTCCTACTTTCAGGTCTCAGCTAAAGACCTCTCTGTTCGACCGCGCTTTTGGTCACCTTTTTCCCCCTCCCCTGGCTCGCCCCAGGATCTGTTATTATGAAGCGCTCTGAGATGCCGTCCAGCATGGAGGGCACTATTTAAATCAAAGTTGTTGTTATTGTTGTTGAATGACCCCAAAGAATACTCACTTCTTTGGCGTTTGGATCGTCCATTTCTCGGTATTTGACCAGGTACTTGAGCACCCTGCCTGGGGATGGTTCCCAATGCACTCTGGTGCTGCTGTGGGTAGTGTCGGAGAATCGGATGTTTTTGGGTGGAGTCAGTGGCACTGTTGGGAAGCAGAGTAGAATAATACAGAGAAAAGCCATGAACCCATGAGGTAGGAATGGGTGTCAGCCTGGTTCTCCGCTCATCAAGTGTAATTTTGTTGTTATTATTATTTGTAGTTGTATTAGTATTATTAAAGGCCACCTGAAAAAGGCAGATGCAGTCTCACTTTCAACATCTCGTCCGACCAGCACTGTACTGGAGCATCAGCCTAAACTGTGAGCTGCTCACTTGAGGCTTGAACCCACATTCCTTTCGACCCAGGAGTGAGACGACGATCGACTGAGCCCCAAAATAATGGAGTTCTACAAGAGCTTGAGTGTTTTTTTTCAAGTAGCTAGATCAAATGACCTGTAATAGTCTTCCAAATTCATCTTCTGTGGGCTAAAATCATTTTGTTTGTGTTCTCTTTATTCTGCTCTCCCCCTTTCCACCTGATTTCATCACCACACATCAGCCCTCCACATTAATCAACATTTGCCACTTGTCAGCCCAACTCCCTGATCTCCCCATCTCAGATGAAGCATATTATGCGGATCTACAATACACTAAGGTACTGCTGTTAACAGAACAACCAGCCAGGTTTGTTGTAAGGTCTTTGAAGAGCAGACCAGTCACTGGGGCAGTGGATTCCTCTCACTCGGCTCCTGTTAACCTCCCCCCAAGCCAAAGCCGTTATGGGTAGGGTGGTCCTAACTTGCTGAACAGAGAAGCCACGTCAAACAGTGCACTTACAGGTAACTTCCTGTTTGGTCAGTGGGTCTCCAGCGATGTCACCATACATAGTGTGGATTGTTACAGTGTACTCAGTGTTGGGCACTAACTCAGTAAGCTGTAGATCAGCCTCTTCAGGCCCAACCTTCACCTGTAAGAGAAAGCAGCGATTCATCCATCTCATCAGTCATACATCCATTCATTTTGGGGTGAAAAATGTGGCATGCAATGAAAAGACTTTACACCATGATCACAGTCCTTCCATCCCAACAATGTCTATGTCAATGTTTAAGTGCTCTGGGACTCTATCCTGCATGAGGGGCGCTTTATAAATGCGGAGTAGCTCAGTAGCTAAGTGGTTAGAGCACTCGCCTTACAAGTATGAGACCTGTGTTCAAATCCAGACAGGTCAGAGTGAAACCTTAGACAAGTTTCCTTCCTCCACTCGCCTAATAATAATCCCTCCCAAAAAAATACACGATAATAAAATTGGTCATTTCAATCCACGACTGTTTGTAGGACGCTGCTGTGTGCAATTGGCTTCTGCGTTTCACCCACAAATATACAGTCAATTCTATATGCTTCACCAGGCTCACTAAAAAATCAATTCCTCCCCTCTCTCATTTGGGTTCTGACACCCATCACTACGAAACTCACCAAGGCATTGTCATACAATGAAAGACAACAACAACAACAAAATTACACTGTAAAGCGCATTTCACGTCAGGAGGATGGCCCAAGGTGCTGGACACTGATTGCTTCAGACCTGAGCTGAGGACAGGGTGGGGGAGGGAAGTGTGGAATTAGGAGTTGCCGATGGGATCATCGAAGAGGAGAGTCTTGAGGCGAGAGTTGAAAGAAGCCAGGGAGGTGTCGAGGCGGAGGGACTGTGGGATGGAGTTCCAGAGGTTGGAGGCAGAGTAGCTGAAGGCTGGCCCGCCAATGGTGGGGCGGGTGGGTCGGGGGACATGGAGCAGGCCAGAGCCTGATGAGCGGAGGGGGCGAGCAGGTTGGTAAGTGGATAGGAGGTCACGGATGTTGGGTGAGGCGAGGTTGTGGAGGGCTTGATAAATGCGAGTTGTATAATCATATTGTTTGTATTTTATATAGTTCCTCAACACATCATCGAGGCATCTCGAAGCACCTCATAGGTTTACTCCAAAGTGTAATATGTTTGTAGGTGAATGTGAAAGCCAATTTTCACACGGCAGTGCCCCACAAACCGTTATGAAGTGAGTGACCAATATTATTTGGTGGCTGTTTGCCAGGGAAACTGTGAGAACCTCCTTTCTCTATTGCCAGGTTAAGTGTGAGTTCATGGCTCCCAACATGCGGGAGGGGGCTTGAACCTATAACCTCCTGACTCAGAGGCAATAGCGCTACCAACTGAGCCAGGATGACAAGTTGTCGTTGCTGTCAATATGTCGGCCTGAGTCACTCACAAGGCGGACGCGAACCAAAATAGAAGCGTGGAATCGTAGGACAAGGTTATGTGAGTTCCTTCTCATCATTTCCCTCGCTGAAAAGTGAGAGCAAATTTGCTCGCTAATTTGTTTCAAGTGACGCTAGTTTCCTACTTACCCAAGCCAAAAATACAAACCTTCAGGCAAAGCAGGAGCTTTGCATCACTTTCCAATGTCTGGTACACTCCATAAATACTTTACTACAGTTGGTCTGAAGTTTAATAGGCCCCCACTACACCAGCGTGCTTCATCTTTTCAACAACACAGGGATACAACCAAAATGATCTGAGCTGAAAACTATTTACAAGACCTGGTGTTTGGAATCATAGAACCATAGAGATGTACAGTGCAGAAGGAGGTAATTTGGCCATCGAGTCCCCCACGGGCTTTCATTCAATCTCACTATCCCTGTGCTCTCACCCCTTCCAGATTAAATAGAATCTATCCTTCATGTAATAATACTTGCATTTGATACACAAAATTAATTGCAAGGATTATTATTATTTTTATTTTAACAAATCTGTCTATTTTGTGGTACTTTTACATCTCCCTTCTGACAACAACATTACATTCATGTAGCTTCTCATGCAGAATAGTGTCTCCGAGCGCAACAAAAGCTGTGGTTGGATGCTGAGCAAATTAAAAAGGCAACAAAATGAAATGATGCCAGGGATCTCAGGGAGTGAGAAATCAAGATAAATAAAGAGTGTCCGTGGCCTGGCTTTACCTCTTTCTGTCCCACTGGGATGCTGGCGTTGACTGGGGCATACTGAATCATGTAACCAGAGGCCTCGGAGACTGGTTCCCACCTCAATCTCATGGTGGAAGACGTCACGTCGTAAAGATTCAAATTCCTCACGGAGGGAATCGACACTGCAAACACATGCACAAAACAAACAGACAAATAAATAGGCCTGACATTTGCGGAGGCTCTTTCCAATTAAGCGCTTCGTAAGATTTTAATAATAGTGCTTGCCTTTCATATAGCCCGTCACCACGTCAGCGAGACAACAACAACAAAGTTACATTTATAGTGTGCCTTTCATGATGAAAGAACGTCCCAAGACACTGAAAGGTCAGGTTGGAACCTGAGCAAGGGAGATGGGTGGGATACAGGGGAGGGGCGGGAGAGAGTTAGGAGGGGAGGAAGAGAGTTGGGAGGCACAGTTGAAGAGGAGGGTCTTGAGACAGGCCTTGAAGGAGGCGAGGGAGGGATCGAGGCAAAGGGACTGTGGGATGGAGTGCCAGAGGGTGGGGGCAGAGAGGCTGGTAGAGCGGGTCAGACGGGAGCCATGGAGCAGACCGGAGCCTGCTGAGCGGAGTGGGTGGAGAGGTTCATAGTGGGACAGCAGGTCAGCGGGGGGAATGGGGTAAGGTCTCAAACACTTCACAAAATATAGTGCAAAGCGAATTGACTCTATGTCTGTCCTGACAAAGAGTTCTAGACCCGAACTGTTAACTCTTTTTCCTTTCTCCATGGATGCTGCTTGACCTGCTGAGTTTCCCCAGCAACTTTTATTTTTGTTTCAGATTCCCAGCATCTGCAGTATTTTGTGTTTTGTTTTTTTTGACTGTATATTTTGTTGGCAGCAGCCATCTGCAAACTGCAGTGTTATGAAACAATCGTAGATTGTGTGACCAGATTATTTTGAGGATTATTTGAAAGAAGAATGAAACTCACATGTCGTCTCGGTCCCCATCAGTGGCTCACTGACTTCTCCCTCAAGAAGGCTGTAAACATTGATGCTGTATTGTGTTTCTGGGAACAGATTAGACAAAACCACACTCGTGGTCCTGCCATTCACCAGCACCTGAAATATCAGCAAATTATCTATAATTACAGCATCGTAGCAAATATCACAGTATGCCTAAACACAGCAGTGTAGGGGAGAGGTAACGTTATTTAACCAAACAACCTATGTTCTCGCCTGTCCACCAGTATAACACTAATCCTTTCCATTTTTTAGTACAGGTGAAAATACTTTACTTTATTTCCTGTCAAGCGCAGTAATAATAATAATAATTCTTGTATTTTATAGCGCTTTTGATATAGTGCTTTACACATTTTATCGACGTCTAAAAGCGCTTCACAGAATATACTGTAAAGTGAATTGACTGTATATTTGTGGGCAAAACGTGGCAGCCAATTGTGCACAGCAGTGTCCCACAAACAGTCATGGATTGAAACGACCAATTTTGTTATAGTTTTTTTTGGAGGGATTATTATTAGGCGTGTGGAGTAAGGAAACTTGCCTAAGGTTTCACCCTGCCTGGCTGGCTGGCTGTCAAACCCAGGTCTCACGTTTGCAAGGCGAGTGCTCAGACCATTGAGTTACAGGGCTCCATTTGGTGAATTTTAAATCCCTGAAATGGGGGCCTTGAATTCACAAACTCGTGACTGAGACACGAGACGGCCAGCGGCTGAGCTCTTGAATTGCCTAACCCCTCATGTGGATCAACCAAGTGATTCCAGACACTGACCTCCTCTGTGGGACCTCCTTCAACGCGTTGGTACACCACTCGGTAACGATCCACGCTTGCTCCATGATCCCAGGTCACTCGGAATGAACCAGGTGTGACTTCAGATGTCTCGAGGTTAGTTGGGGATTCCACACCAGCTACAGTGGTGAGTTGAGGATAGGTGGGGTGGGAGGGTAGGTTGGGGGGGGGTAGTGTGGGTGATGGGGTGGAGCAAAAAAAAAAAAAATGCAGAACATTGTGAGAGTAATCCTTGTGTTTATACTACTAATAATAATCCTTGCATTTGATATAGCACTTTTTACATCTTATTGACGTCTCAAAGCGCTTCACAGAGTTTACTGTCATGTGAATTCACTATATATGGGCGAAATGCAGTAGCCAATTGCATACGGCAGTATCCCACTAACAGTTGTGGATTAACAGTTGTGGATTGAAAAATGACTAATTTTTATTATTTTTTTGGATGGATTATTATTAGGCATGGAGTAAAGAAACTGATCTACCTGGATTCGAACACAGGTCTCACGCTTGTAAGGCAAATGCTCTGACTACTGAGCTACAGGAGCTCCACATTGCCCTGGCTTCTCAGAGGAAATTGCATTCCCCTCAATACAGCAATACATTGAAACATCAGCATAGACCCCCCACCTCAGGCAAAGGAGCATCCTAGAACGCTTGACAATGGAAGGGCCCAACATGGAGCTGGAGGAAGGGGGAAGGTGACTATAAGAACAGTTGGTAGGTCTTCGGGTGTGACCTGAAGATGTGCAAGGACAGCACGAGGTGGAGGATAGATGGAGAGAGTTCCAGAACATGTTGGTGGGTAGCGTCTGAAAGTGGCTTGCGGTCCCAAATTGGGGGAGGTTGAACCCATGACTTTCTGCCCCAGGTTCTTGCCACCAAAACGCATTGTGAGGGTTGGGTGGTGTGGGCACTGGTGTGGCCAGTCTGGTAACCTCTTGGATTCCTCACCTCCGCCCTTGACACTTTCACACAGATTCCTGCTCAGGTCATCCACAATGTCCGTCAGGAGAGCGAAGTCAGCCACGTTATACTTGTGGATGGCATCAGGGTCACTGGCAATCTGTCTCAGCTCTGCTTCATCTGCATTCTTGATACCTGAGGAGGAAGATTGCAAGAGAGTGTCGGGTGAAGGAAACAAAGATCTTGGTTCTCCCATTTAAAGCCCTCCACAACCTCGCCCCATCCTACATCCGTGATCTCCTATGCCCTTACCAACCTGCCTGCCCACTCCGCTCAGCAGGCTCTGGCCTGCTCCACGTCCCTGACCCACCATTAGCTGGCGATCCTTCAGCCACTCTGCGTCCTACCTCTGGAACTCCATCCTGCAGTCCCTCCACCTCGCCCCCTACCTGGCCTCCTGCAAGTCTCACCTCAAGACTCTCCTCTTCGATGGACCCATCGGCAAATCCTAATCCCCACTTCCCTGCCCTTTCCTCAGCTTGGGTCTGAATAATTATTTGCCCAGCGCCTTAGGATGTCCTCCTACACAAGTGAAATTTTTTTATTGTTGTTTAGACTCATCAGGTTTGTCCTTTGAACTCCACATTTGGGCTCTTATCCATTCAGAATTAACTCACCTCCATAACATTGCCTGTCTCCAGTGTTCCCTCCCTCCCTCTCCGCACCAGCCATCCCCACCAGCCATCCCTGCCAGCCAGCCATCCCCGCCAGCCAGCCATCCCCACTCTCATCCATACCAGGAGTGACATCAATTTCCCACTGGAAACCTCAGCTGCTCCCTATACAAACTGTAGATCATCCAGAACTCTGTAACCCATGATCTTTCCCACACCAGGCTCCACAAATCCATCACCTCCATCCTTTCTCGGCTCCACTGGCTCCCCATCCCCCAGCTGATCAAGTTCATGATCTCATCGAAAGATAATATCGCAAGTCATTTTATTTGGGTCCCAGCGAGATTCAGTATATTTTCTGCCATGGGAGGAAGATCAGGTCGGCCAAAATGTTGGCATTGCACTTGAAGGCATAGGTGTTTGTATGTGCGCAATTGTGACTGCCCCCACTTACCCACAGCGTAAATCTCCACTCCAATTTCACGGAGACTTTCGGAGGGGATGAATACATCATCCTGAGACTTGCCGTCTGTGATCAACACTCCAATCTTCCGGGCATTTGGCCGTGCTCCCGCATCAGCCCGGAAATTGTTCTGTAAGATGTAGTTAAGAGCAAGGCCTGGCATTGAAAAGAGAAGTGGGGAGCGAGAGAGAAAATGGGGGAGAGAGATATGAAGAGATGGGAGAGAGAGACAGAGAGAGAGAGGAGTATGGTGGAGTTAAAGGGTGAGAGCCAAGGGAAGAAGGAGAGTGTGGGAGGCAGAGCGAGGAAGGGAAGAGAGGGAGACAGACAACAAAATATGGAGAAAAAAGACAATTTTGTTACAATTATTTACTGCAAATCAACCTATAAAAAGTAATGAAATCACAATATCTTAGTTTAAATAATTCAGAATTCTAGAATGCAACTGTGTGTTATGTAGGTAAACACAACAAGCGATTTGCACACAGCAATATACTACATTACAACAATAAAATTACATTTGTACTGCGCCTTTCATGTCAGCAGGACACCCAAGGCACTGATATATTTTTAATAATGATGATAATAATAATCCTTGCATTTGACAAAGCACTTTATCACATCATTGAGACATCTCAAAGCGCTTCACAGAAAACATGGTTAAGTGAATTGACTGTATATTTTAACTGTGATTGTTGGTCAGGACACTGACAGAGAGAAACTGCCGTGATCTTAAGTTCTTTCCTTACTTCAAATGCCTAATAATAATCCCTCCAAAAAAAACACAATAATAAAATTGGTCATTTCAATCCACGACTATTTGTGGGACACTGCTTTGTGCAATTGGCTGCCTCATTTCACCCACAAATATACAGTCAATTCACTTTGCAGTGTATTCTGTGAAGCGCTTTGAGACGTTGATAAGATGTGAAAAGCGCCATATCAAATGCAAGGATTATTATTATATAGGTGTACTGTATATGGCAGGGTTGGATTAGGGGTACAAGATAATTACTGTGTGAAACCTACCTGTTAATGTGTTTCCTCCTTTGTAAGGCAAGTTTGCTGCAGCATCTAGTAAGGTCTTCTTATCCTTGTACTGATTCAGGTTCCACTCAGTCCTTGGATCTCCACTGTACTGGGCCAGACCTGGTATGGGGAGAAACAAAATGGTCACCTTGGTGAGAAAATATCACACTTTTGTTTTTGTTATTGTCTTGTCAACATCACAGGAAAATACAAATACTTTCCCTCACACACTCTCTTTCTCACTCTATCTCTCTCTCACTCACACACAAACTCACACACATTCTTGCATATATTTTCCCACACACACTTTCCTTCTCACTCTGTCTCTGATTTACATGCACTCTCTTGCTCACACCTACTCTCACACACACTCTCACACAGTTTCCCTCACACATTCTTTCTCACTCCATCTCTCACTCACATCTACTCTCCCGCTGACACACACTCTCTCGCTCACACACTCTCTCGCTCACACACTCTCTCTAATGCACTTTCCCTAACACACTCTCTTTCTCACTCTGACTCTCTCTCTCTCTCTCACTCATACACACACACTCTCTCACTCACACACACTCTCTCATACACTTTCACACTCACACACACAGTCCAGTCCGTCTCTCTCACTCACCTTCCCACGCACACACAGTTGCACACACTCTCTTGCACGCCGTCTCTCTCTCACACATGAGCACACAGACGCACATTTATGTGCTGTGCCTGGCTCTCCCTCAACCCCACCAGGCTCTTACCAAACTGCACCCTCTGGGGGCTGATATCGAAGACTTGGATCAGCTTGCCGATGAAGCTGCGAATCTGTCGGAAGTTCAGACGCCCGATACTCCAGGATCCGTCCACCAGCAGCAGAATATCTGCAGCAGCCGTGGTGCTGCACTGAATCCCTAATAGCAACAGGAACCATCAAACCAGGAGCCCAGTGAAGCCATCAAACACAGCGAACAGTCACACACCACAGCCGCGGTGATAAGCAGACACGGCGACAATCACACACACATACACATGATCACAGACACAAAGAGCAATCACGCATGCGGTCACTGGGACCGGAGACACAATGACAGTCACACACAACATCCGAGGGATTTGCACCCAGGCACTTAAGATACAAAATTCAGCCACTTTCCACTCGATTAACATAACGTTTTGAGACAACGTGAATGTGAAAAAACATTCTCATGGAAATAACAGACAAACACAGAGCAACCTGGACTTAGGCAGTCACTGTACACTCCATCTCCCAAGCCAGGAACACGTCAAACACAGTGACAATTAATGCTAACCATTAGATACAATTAAATACACAGCGCCTTACTCCCGCACTCCCTCCTCCATGTTAAGTTTCCCTCTACATGTATTTTTTATCCGGGTGTCCAAAGATGTCGCTAAGATCGGTGAAGGATATACTTCCAAATTAAATTGGAAGTGTACCCTTCCTTCTTTCCCTCCCTTAACCCAAACCTCACTCAACCCAACCCAGAACTGGCAACAAAGCATTGATACTGATGAAGGAAGGTTTGACGTGAAGAAAAACAATGAAGAGTGAAGATTTCATCAAAGAATCCAAATGCCTGGGGGCAGATCAAACCACTGAATAAAAAAAAGGCAACAAGATTTTCTACGTGGGAACATAATGCCGACAGCAACAGCGACACAGAGTAGGGAGCGAGTGCATTGTGCAGTGAAACAAAACCTCTGCATGCACTCCCCTCCCTCCCAAAAAATAACCACAAGAAGCAGAGGAGGGTTTGGCATGGACGTTTATTGAACCCTTCCCAAGAATCCCTTTTCCGTAAAGAACTGTGTGCAGCCGAGCACTGCCTTCTACTCCTCCTCCACCGCCTCCCACCCGCTCCTCTACCACCGGCTTTGCCGCACAGAGATCTGGGTTCCTCTGATTATTTGGGAGCTGGCACATTCCCACTCCATGGATTCCCACTTGTGCATTGTCCGCTCATTTGTTCCTGCTGAGTTTGTTTAGTTATTTTGGGGTTAAAAGTGACCAAAAATGCTCACGTTAGGAATGTGCTCCTTCCAGGGGTACCTACGGAATTAAAGGGGAGGGAGAGAGAGATGGGTGGGGGGTGGGGGTTGGGGAGTGGTGAGGGGAGAGAAAGAGACAGGAGGAGAGAGATTCTCCTCCACTGCATAATAAACACAATAGATATTTTTAAAATGTCAAACAGAGAGAAAGGGAACATTGTCAGAGTGAGTTCCTGCAGGAGAGAAGAGGAAGAGAAAGACCAATACAATCATAGAACTTTAAAGCACAAAAAGAGGCGATATGGTCCTTTGTGCCTGTCTCTTTGAAAAGAGCAATTCAATCCCACTCCTCAGCTCTCTCCCCATAACCACGCAAACCTGTCCTCCCCAAACAACCATCCATCTCTCTTTTAAAAGTTGTTAACAAATCAGCCTCTACCACTTTTCAAGCATATAAAGGAGAGGAGAGCAAGCAGCAGGGTTTCCAAAATGCCGGATTTAGAAAATAGGGTTTCACATGGGCGGGAACTCTGCTCTGGATTGCCTTGAACTTGTGGTTCCCACAGAAGTGACACAGAGTGGTGTTAAGACCCCCTCCCCCGAGTTTGCGGGATTCAGATTCCTTGTTAAGAAGTACCCCGTTAAAAAAAGATGCCCACAACCTGCCAAATGGTTGTAGTGTCATCTGGACATTAGGATGAAGTATGAAAGATTGAATGTGAGATTGAATGTGAGAGAGATGCCATGTGAGAGTATGATCGAGGAGTGTGTGGGATTAAAGTTGTGAGGTTGTGTACGAGGGATCAGGTGGGAGATCAAGTAAAAGAATGATTGAGTACGTGAGAGGTCGAGTGGTCTGAGAGATCAAGTGGTATGAGAAATAAGAATGAGAGACCTTTAAAAGTGAGCGTTAAGTGTGAGAGATTGATTGGTGAGTGATTGAGCGGTGGAGACCGAGGGGTGCGGGGTGTAATTGAGTGAATTGAGAGATCAAGTGGTGGAAGATTGAGTTTGAGACATCAGACGTGGAAGTTAGAATGGTATGAGATATTGAGTGATGTGATAGATGATGTGAGAGATGATGCGTGCGAGAGATGGTACGTTTCTGATTTCTTATTGATTGGCATCAAGTCATGCAGAGGGTCTATAAAGCCTGAGATACTGTGGACATCTGCTCCTGAAGCCCAGCTGCTCTCAGCCTGGGCACCTTATTATTTTTTGGCTTAATTTGGACACTGGGATTGTTACACCCCTTCAAAAGAAGGAACATCTGCCTATAATGAAGGACTTTCCATCCTGTACAGTGTGATCAAAAAGTTGTGATTCCATTACAATGGCTGGTAAGTCTCAAAGAAGTTATGATATCTGTATTTCTTTAGATAATAGGGTAGTTAGGGTGGTTATGATGACTTTTTGGTCACCCCGTACCCTCACGGACACGCGGGCGATAGAGGTTTTAAAACCATGGCTTTAAAGGGCAACATTTCCTCGAGTGATTTTAAACCTCCCGATGGATGGAGAAAGAATTTCATATGCAGTTGCCACCCCTTCCCACCCATCCATCCATCCATCCTCCCACCTAAAGGTAGAGCAGAGTGTTTTCCGTCAGGTTTCTTACATGGAACGGAGCGAGGGGCAAACCCAGAATGGGTTAAAGTCCACCGGGGTCAGAGCGAGGCCCTTCTGGAGTGGTGTGGAGTGTATGTACATAGACCATCCCTTACCTGGAGGCCCCAGTGGAGACACGCTGCTGTCATCAGACAGGGTGGTATGCTCGTGCCCCAGCAATGGCTCGCTCTCCCCACCTGGATACATCCCCGTCACTAACACTTTGTAGGTGGTGTCAGCCCTGCGAGGAGAGGCAAACAGAGGGTGCAAATCAACAACAATTTGTGATTGTATGGTTACATTCCTCTGGCCTTGATATTGATTCAATAATTTCAGGTCACAACAGCTCATCTTCCCCCTCTTCTGTGACCATCTGATCTGCCTGTTCTTTGGCAATTTCACCGCGCTTTGTTTTAACGTCGTTAACATCTCTTTAACTCATCTCCTGCCCTTTACCCCATTTTCTCCTTTGTCTTCCTTACCCTACCTCTCCCCTCTCTGGTTGTCCTTAAAAATCTCTCTCTCCCCACGTGCCCCAGTTCTGAAGAAATGTTGACTCACTTTTCCTTTCTCCATAGACGCTGACTGACTTGCTGAGTGTTCCCACCGATTTCTGTTTATGTTTCAGATTCCCAGCATCTGCAGTATTTTGCCTTTTCATGATTACATGGAGCCTTTCAAGGTATAGAAAAAATGCCTATTGTATCATGCATTGGGTCAACAATCTCAAAGGTCCCCTTCCATCCTCTGTCCTTGGATGGGGCTCCAAGGGATGGGCAGAAAGGTTGAAGTTCTGACCTCCAATGGTGGGGTGGGCAGGTTGGGGGACATGTTGCAGGCCAGAGTCTGCTGAGTACAGCGAGTGGAATGGCTGGCTGATGGGAATAGCAGTTCCCAGAGGTTGGGAGGAAGGCCATAGAAGGCTTTGAAACTCAATTTTGACTGCATCCTCTGGGTGATGGGGAGCCAATGGAGCCGGTGGAGAATGTGAGTGATAGAGTCATGAGCCTGGTGTGGGAGAGGATATGAGCTGCAGAGTTCTTAAAAAAGTCTGCAGCTTGTGGAAAGAAGATTTGGGAAGACCGACAAGCAGAGAGTTAGCGTAATGGAGCCTGGCGTGAAGCAGAACTACCTGCTGAGGCTCAAACCTTTGCGTGACAGATATGTAATAACCAAATAATTCTCCTAGGAGAAAGGAGTGCAGGGAGGAGGAGGGGAATTGGGGGTTGAGTTGGCTAAAATACCTGGGAATGGAATACCATTGGCCTCAGTCATCCTGTTCCTCAGCCAGCACAGTACTCCATAGCACTGGTGATGGAAAGCAAGCCTGGCTCATCAGTAGGACTTGGAGGAGTAGACGTGAGCAGCAAGAAACTAGCCCTCCCACCACCCTGACTATCCTCATCTCCCCCCCACCCACCCCCAACTGAGGGCGTTGGGGAAGGGCTTGGATTTGTTCTTCTCACCTCCTTGTAAATCTGAAAGCCAAAGCTCTAATGCAGTGGTTCCCAACCTTTTTTTGCTGCAACCCAAATTAGCCACCAACAGGTCCTCCCAACCCTTAGGGGGTGACATCGTGACTGAAGCAGAGCTCAGCCAAGACAATATTTCCGTCTCTTTTGTGGACTCAGCATAACATAACAGCAAGTAGGGTCTTTCATGCAAATTGGTCGGCAGTGTCACCTCGGCACATTTCAGCATTAAAAGAGCATTTTCTGCATTAGAAAAAGCAACAACAAAAAAATTCTGATGACTCTTTGCGACCCTACTGAGGACCCCCATGACCCTGATTACGGTCGGGATCCGAGGTTGCTCTAATGGCTAGGGTGGCTCCATCTGGACAAGTTTTCTACTTGCAGCTCTCAGTGGTTTGTTTTATACACTCTGTGGAGGGAATGTCCCAAGGCTCAGCTCTGGCCAACCTATATCTAAAAGGATTATGGGATTAGATGATCTGGGTTTGTTCCTTTGGAGTGAGGGGAGAAGGGGAGGAGAGTGCACACTCCAAACTCAGAAACCATACCAGAGTGTGGAGCTGTCAGTAATTCAGGCTGGGAAACTCTTAAGCACGACTCTTAAAAAGTCTGCAGCCTGTGTTCACTCTATAAGAATGGAGCTCCTGTAGCTCAGTGGTTAGAGCAATCGCCTTACAAGTGTGAGACCTATGTTCGAATCTAGGCAGATCAGGCGAAACCTTGGGCAAGTTTCCTTACTCTACATGCCTCGTAATAATCCCTCCAAAAAAAACCCCGCAATAATAAAAAAAAGGTTATTTCAATCCATGGCTGTTTGTGGGACACTGCTGTGCACAATTGGCTGCTGCATTGCACCCATGAATATACAGTCAATTCACTTAACAATATATTCCGTGAAGTTCTTTGAGACGTTGATAAGATGTAAAAAGGGCAATATCAAACAGCATGCTAGCGTTCATTTCAAAATGTTTAGAGTACAAGAGTAGGGAAGTCTTGCTGCAACTGTATAGGACTTTGGTGAGACCACACCTAGAGTATTGTGTGTGGTTTTGGTCTCCTTATTTAAAAAAGGACATACTTGCCTTAGAGGGGATGCAGCATAGATTCACTAGGTTAGTTCCTGGGATGAGGGGACTGACCTATGAGGATAGGTTGAATAAACTAGGGCTGTATTCTCCAGAGTACAGAAGAATTAGGGGGGATCTTATTGAAACATAAGATTCTTAAAGGGCTAGATAAAGTAGACACTGAGGGACTGTTTACCCTGGTAGGATAATCTATTCGGGGGAGAAAACTTTATCACGTCTCAAAGAGCTTCACAGAATATAAATTGACTGAATATCTGTGGGTGAGACGCAACCAATTGTGCATCGCTGTGTCCCATAAACAGTCGTGGATTGAGTGACCAAATTATTATTTCTTTTCCTGAAGGGATTATTGTTAGGCGTGTGGATAAGGAAATGATCCAAAGAATGGCCCATTACTGAGCTGTAGCACTTGGAAATCTAAGAGCAACAAAACACCTTAAGACATGTTAGACCTTGCTTTTGATTGACTCCCCTCCCCCACCCCAGCCAATACACTTTACAGTATATTCCATGAAGTAGCTTTGCGATGTCGTCCCACATATAAATTGTTAGAGAAATTGTGAATTTGGTCAATCGGGTGTCTGACACATTGCGGAAACCCATCACCATGTGTAAATATATCCAAACCAGTGGGTTCCATGTACACACATATTGGAATAGAATGCGCTCCCTCTCTGCCTGGAAGGACACATCCTGCTTAGCTAATTCCGGAAAGAATTAGGCACAGGTTGGAAAACAAACTAAAGCTTGGGTAACCCAGAGAGTGCATTGGTGTAACCACCCAGCTAAAACATTGTCTCAATGGCAAGCTCTGTCTTTCTTGCTGCATGTCCAGGCAGAACCACCCCACCTATTATGGCATTGGTTTGTAGGGTTAACAGGACTTGAGTGTCTTGTCTGCCCTTTCAGGTCCTCCCGATGAGTCTAGTTGGACTCTCAAGTCATTAGCAGTGCCCTTGAACAATACGGACCCAACTGGCTCAGGAATTGGATTACATACCGCCACAGAGGGATGAATCGGTTCTGACTTTCCATTGTCAAACACGTCACCTTGTAACAGGCATATTTACTGACCCACCCCTGCCCCCACACCCATCACAATTACCTCCTTTCCTTCCCTTTACACCCCTAAGGAGAACAATCTAATTGTTTTGCTGACTGCATAGTCAGTACACAGTGGCACAGTCTGTTGGAGAACATTGAATACATTTGATTGACAAGCGGATACAGTTAAAAAATAGTAGTAATAACAATAATAATAGGCGATTAAGTAAATGTTTTAAGTATGATCACTTCCTTATGAGCAGTAGAATTTTTATCAGGGTCTTATTTGCTTCTCTCCTCTGCTTTCCCCTCCTTTCCTCCCTTCCCTTTTTCTCCCTCCTCCGCACTCCCTCTCCAACCACCCCTCTTACTAACAAGCCAAATCTGGCTCTTACAAAGCATAGAATGAGCAGCAGTAATTGCACCTGTGGGAAGTGACCCAATTTTTGAAAGTAATCTAGAATTGGAATGGAGAAGGAGAGAGAGAGAAAATTCTACTAGAAGACGAAAGGAAAAAAATGGTTTGAGGGAATAATTATACACATATATATCATATATACACATATAAAAACTAGCACATGATTACATCATTTCTTAATGAAAAACAGGCCAAGCAATCAGCAAACGCTTTTATAGGGATCAAGGGGAGACGTGAAATGATTGCTGTTGGCTTGGGTTCTAGCTTGGTTCTGTTGAGTAAATGTGACTGTTATTCAGCTGTTATTAAGCATTAGGGAAAGGATTCAGGTAAAAACAGCAGCAGCTATCAGACAGCCTTGATGTAATGCAAGTTAATAAGGTAGACTGTACTAAATAACATAGGATAAGGGCTACATTCCTGTCTCTCCTCCAAACAACTACTAAATAATAGTCATATTAATTTTGCTGGATGCTGCTATTAGTAATACTGTATTATAATAATCCTTGCATTTGATGTATCACCTTATCACCTCTTTGAGATGTCTCCAGTGCCTTGGGATATGCTCCCGATGTGAAAGGCGCTACACAAATGTAATTTTGTTGTTGTTGGCTCAAAGTGTTGAGAATATACAGTGAAAGAATATACAGTACTGAAAAGTGTAATGACTCTATATTTTGTGGACGAAATACGGCAGTAGTTTGCCCACAGCATTCCTATAAACAGTTGTGGATTGAGTGACCAAATTATCACTTTAATATGAAGGATTTATTGTTCCCAGAAAATGGCTTTTCTCTGGCTCCTGTGATCGGCAGGGCTTCTGAGGCTGGCATGAAATGATGGAATTATTTGATCCAAAAATGTTCTTGGGCTTTAAAATCAAAGGGGTAAAAATAATAATAAAAATAATTTGGTCACTCAATCCATGGTGTTTGTGGGACACTGCTATGTGCAAATGGCTGCTGTGTTTTGTCCACAAAATATACAGTCAATCCACTTTATAGTATATCTGTGGAGTGCTGTGACATGTCCCAACGATATGATAAAGCACTATTTTGAAAGCAAGAATTATTATTATTAGTAGGACCTATGGAAGTATTTAAAGTTATAAAAGGGTTCAATAAGATTATTATAAATGGGCTACTTCCACTTGATGGGAGTCTGTAACCAGGGGACACAAGTAGAACCTATTGACAAAGTGATCTAAAAGGGAATTCAGGAGGAACTACTTCACACACAGGGTAGCGAGATTGTAGGACTTGCTGCCTGAAGTGGTGGTTGAATCGGTTAGTGTAGATGTATTCAGGAGGAAGCTAGATCTTCACATGAGGGAGACGGGAGTAGAAGGGTGTGGGAGAGAGTAAGGAATGGGTGAGGATTAGTGTGGCGTATAAACACCTGCATGGACTGGTTGAGCTGAATCATTTGTTTTCCCGTTATTCCAGGTTGTGTGTGTGCTGGGGGTGGGGTATATATTGAATAATATAACCTGAGACTGGAATTTAAGTCAAATTTAGGACAGGTGCAGGCCTTTCAGCCCTTCGAGCCTGTTCTGCCATTTAATTAGATCATAGTTGATCCATACCTCTACTAAGTGGCAAGAAGACTGTCATGATGAATGGACTTTCAGGAATGATGACCTCTCTGTGTAATTCTAAATAGAGTACTGGACCACTAGTCATGGCTGAGTTCATCTTGAATTGAGTTTATCAATAGTTCTGGTTGAGTTTATCAGTAGTCTTGCTTGAGCTTATCACAACTGCAAACAACATTGTATAATGGGAGGGTGTCCTAGAGCGCTGGCCTGTCAAGAATGTGCATCCGAGCTGGGGGTTGGGATCACGAGAGGTGGAGGGTGGGGAGGGTATGGGTAGGAGGGTGTCCGAAAGCACGGTTGAAGAGGAGGGTCTTGAGACTGGTGTTCAACATGGCAAGGGAGTTGTGGATAATTTTGTCATTGGTTGTTGACCTTGTGGAGTCCTGTAGCTCAGTGGTTATACCACTCGCCTTGCAAGCGAGACACCTGGGTTCGATTCCAGGCAAGGCGAAACCTTGGGCAAGTTTCCTTACTCCACATGCCTGATAATAATCCATCAAAAAAAAAGAATAAATTGGCCATTTCAATCCACGACTGTTTGTGGGGATGCTTCTGTGCACAATTGGCTGCAGTGTTTTGCCCACATATATACAGTCAATTCACTTTACAGTGTATTCTGTGAAGCACTTTGAGACGTCTAGAAAATGTGAAAGGCACTCTTATCAAATGCAAGAATTATTATTATTATTATTATTATTATTATTGCTAGCCGTAAGCACAGATATTCTCTCTCTTACCTGAGCTCCTCCAGCACTACAGTTGTATCATAAGGTCCCAGCTCCATCTGTCCCTGTAGTTCCTTATTACCCACTGGGTGGTAGACAACCTTGTACTTTATAACGTTTTTTGGACCATGATCCCAAGACACTCGGAAACTGGTCCTTTGGGGTTCAGAGGTTTGTAGGTTTTGTGGAGGTTTGAAAGGCGAGGCTATGAGAGAGATAAATTACCGACTTTAATGCAAACAGTCGTAACAATGACAACAGTAATCAAAATAATTGCAATAACAATTATTATAACCAGGATAACAAATTAAAATGGATAATAAAACAAAATATTTGTGTTTGATATATCCCATCTTCAAGCCATCTCAAAGCACTTCCACAAGATATATTATGTATTGATTGCATATTTTTGTGAGCAAAACATGGCAGCCAATTGTACACGGCAGTGTCCCACGAACAGTCATAGATTGAGTGACCAAATTCATATTATTATTTAAATTAGAATAATAGCAATGATTAGTATTATCCCGATAATCGTTGCAATAATTATAGGAAAAATATAATTTACATGCATATAAAAATAATAACGTTTATTTTTATTGATATACTGCCATTAAACTCTGGATAAGTCCAAGGGAAGAGAGCTCAGTGACTGGTAATCAGCAATAGGGAGTTAGGCATAATTCATGAATAAATAGTGGTCAGTATAATGGCAACACATGTTCCTGGCTCAACTTAAGTATGAGTGATAAGTTGAGCCAGGAACAGGTTATCAGGAGTTTATTATATAATATGCTACATAAATGTGTACGTTATATATATTTGAATGTAATGTATATTTATATATGAAATGTATTCTTACATACTATATATTGTACTTAATTATTATTTATTCATTAGAATAAGAATGGTGATTGACTGCACTGGCTCCCTGTACCGGAGAGGATCGATTTCAAGATCACCATGATTGTATTTGAATCCCTCCACTCTCCTGTACCCCCCTACCTCTCTGATCTCCTTCTCTCCCCTCACAACAGCACACATTTCCTTCACTCCACTGGGTCTGGCCTTCTCCTTGTCGCCTAATCCTCCACTCCACCATCGGTGGCCGTGCCTTCAGCCACAAGGCTCTGGAATTCCCTCCCTCACTCCCTTCGCCTCGTCCCCTCCTTTCCTATTTTCAGGTCTTGACTAAAGACCCTTGTTTTCGGTCACCTTCTTCCGCCTCCCCCTTACTGGGCCCTGGGATCCGTTATTGGGAAGCGCTCTGAGACGCCTTTCGGGGTGGAAAGCGCTATATAAATCCAAGTTGTGGTTGTTGTTGTGATACCAATAAAATGTTATTATACATATTATTGTGTTACTTGAATAGTTATTATGACTATTAAAATAATTTTAAAATAGCCGTTGCTAACAATTATTATCATCATTATATTCTTATCCAACCCTGTTGCATATTCAACTGTAGCCTTGCCCCAGACTCACAAGTAACCACCCACTGCCAACCAGCTCCTCCACTCGACTGGCACTGGCCTCCATCTCGATCCCTTGCACTCTCTGCCCCACTTTGGGAGTTGTGCTTTCAGCCACTATGCCCCACAACTCTGGAACGCTCCCCCTCTATCCCTTCGCCTTGCTCCATCTCTAGCCCTGTTTAAAAATCTTCCCCTTCATAAGGCCACCTCCCCCACTCCCCTCTTTCTCGAAATCAGGATCTGCCACTGCCAAGCACTCAGATACTACACTGTGTTACAGCAACCTGAGTCGCCCAGTTCTGCCCTTTGGTCGCGACTCACCGGTGGTGCCCTGGCTAATTCGTGGTTTCCCTTTTCCGTGTCTGTATATAGGAATCACGTTCACATCATATGTGGTAAGTGGGGTGAGTCCTTGTAAGACGACGGATGTCTGCTCTTTTCTGATATTGAGTGTAATGTTCTTTCCTGTTATGGTATTCCGGTGGCTGAGTTTGTATTGAAGCACTCTTCCCGGCGCTCGCTGCCAGGTCACCCGGAAGCTGTTGACAGTTTCATTGGTCACGATTATTCTCTTGGCCTCCTCAGTAGCTGTTGATTAGAAGAGGGATGGTTGGGCTAAAAGGGTTTAACCATCAAGCCTCACCACAGAGCGCTATGTAATAGAAGAATACAATTCAATTCACATCTATACAGCACCTTTCACAATGTGAAGTCGTTCCAAAGTTGCTTGACACCCCTGGCAAGGAATCTTTGCACTCAGCTCCCGTTAACCCTGCAAGCCAAACCCCGCTACCCTGGCTGGGTAGTTGAGCTGGGGCGGCAGCTGGGGGGAGCGGGAAGGGGAAAGATGATAGAAAGTGGAAAGCCGAAACCCTACTGATGTTGAACTCTCCATAATAATAATAATAATCCTTGCATTTGACATAGCACTTTTCATGTTTTCTAGACATCTCAAAATACTTCACAGAATATACTATACAGTGAATTTGACTGTATATTTTGTGGGCAAAACAGCAGCCAATTGCGCACAGCAGTGTTCCACAAACGGTCGTGGATTGATGGTTTTTGATTTTTTTTTGATAGTTTATTATTAGGAGTGTATTTGTGAAGCAAGGAAACTTGTCCAATGTTTCACCCTGACCTGCCGGGAATTGAACCCAGGTCTCTTGCTTGCAAGGCAAGTGTTCTAATCACTGAGCTACAGGACACCACGGTTTAGTTATGGTGACTCTTATTGTGGCAATGGGTTTCTGTATTTGTCAGGTCCCCCCTGCCTGACCAAAAGAAAAGCACAAGCAAGCTATGATGGTGTGGAATCTCAGGCTTGGGGTGTTTTGGGGGTGAAATATGTGAATGTGTTTGTCACAAGGCTTTGACATACCCTCGGTGGTCTCGGCTCCCTCCAAAGGATCTCCTTCCCCACTGTTGTAAGCTGCATAGACCTTGATGTGGTATCTGGTTTCTGGCTGAAGGCCTGTCAGCCTGGTGGAGGTCGTGTACCCAGGAATCTCCACATCCCCACTATCGTCATCATCTGTGGACTTCCAGGTCACCCGGTAGCGTTGGACACTGCCCGGGGCTGCTGTCCACGAAATGTCCATGGTTTTTGCAGTGATGTGATCCGCCACCAGGTCCCGAGGAGATCCAACCTCTACAACACACAAGAGAGTCCATCGGTCAGGTTGGGTTAGAAATGGTAATCAATTGAGTAACAAACCCAGCTTTCGGCACAGCCGCAAACTAATCATCACAAAACGCTTCACAGAGCTTCTCGGCAAGGCAAAGCTACTGAGCCAGGCTAAACCATAGTATTCCAGGGCACAGATTAGCCAGCCTGGTACATCAGCAGGACTTGGGGCTCCTGTAGCTTAGTGATTAGAGCACTCGCCTTACAAGCGTGAGACCTGTGTTCAAATCCAGGCAGGTCAGGATGAAACCTTGGGCAAGTTTCCTTACTCCACATGCCTAATAATAATCCCCCCCCAAAAAACCACAATAATAAAAAAAAGTTCATTTCAATCCCCGACTGTTTGTGAGACACTGCTGTGCGCAATAGGCTGCCACATTTCGTCCACAAATATACAGTCAATTCACTTTACAGTATATTCTGTGAATCGCTTTGAGACGTCGATAGGATGTGAAAAGCGCGATATCAAATGCAGGGATTATTACTATTATTTTTATTATTGGAAAGGCAGACCAGTCACCGGGGGTAAGGAATCTTCGCACTCAACTCCTGTCTAACCCTACAAGCCAAAGCGCTAACATGTAGGGTGGTGCTAGTTGGACAAGCATCAGAAAAGTTTGCCAGGCCATGCTATCAATGCTAAGCTGTATGGTTTTAGCTAGATAGGCTCCAGCAGTTACCCCACCACACACTCTGGGGTCCCCAAACCTTGGCTCTTGCCAACCTGCAGCGCCTTGGGATGTCCTCCCGACATGAAAGGCGCTATACAAATGATATTTTGAGGTTCTATTTTGTTGTAATACTTTCCAGAATTAGGTAAACAGTGTGTGTCCCTCCAGGGAAAGAGAGTGCATTCCATTCCAACAATCTATCTCTGGGATTTCCAAGTTCCATGGTTTGGATACTCTGATGGGTTTTCAAGTGTCAATCAGATGCCAAAAAAATTGACCATAGTTTATTTACACAATAAACACAGAGTCACAGCACACTGTGGTAAATTCTGTGAAGGGCTTTGAGATACCCTCCTGATCTGAAAAGGTCCTAAAGCGAATGCAAGTACTGTATTATTATTATTTTTATTTACAACAACGTCATGTAACACAGCCATAAAATGAACAGGCAATTTTTAATCTGCAGGAATATCAGCCAGGTCGAGCACAGAAACCTGCATTGTCTTTTCCAACAATGCCATATGAATCATTAAATTCATCTGAACAGAGACAGATCTATCTCTTTTCAGTGTAACATTGGTTCCAAAGCATGGGACCTGTGACAATACCACACCCTCCCAACACTGCACTGGAGTGTTATCTTACTTCGACTGTGATCCTCAAATACCAATGTGGGCTTTGAATCCACGACCCACCCACTGACTCAAAAACAAGTACTGAGCTAGGCAAGTTCGCATTGTTCAGTTCACATTTCCATTGACCGCACCTCCAACAAACATAGCCTCGTCATCAGCACATTTCCATTAATGCACAGCAGTGTCAACCTAGTCTCTATGATTCTTTGGAGCCTTGACCGACTCTCAACCACTCTAACCTGAACTCTCCCTCTCCGCTTTCAAAGCCCATGTAAAACCCATGTCGCCATCTATAGCTTCACCAATTTTCAGTCCAAAGAGTCCCCGCCTACTCCCCTCCACCCTCCTGTCCTTCATGTGTCTTGAGTCTCCGTCTCTCACTCTCTTAAATAAATGCTGATCTGAACTTTTGCAATACATATGTGCAGATGTTCAGAAGCTCCCCTGTGGATTCTCAACAAATTGAGCCAATTCAATACAGCATCCAGATGGGAAGCAGTCGGAAAAATACCTCCCCCTACCCCCCACCACCACCCCGTCCTAAAGCCTGATTCTAATCCCATCGTCCCAATCACTCAACTTCTTCCCAGAATCTGTCTCTGGAAACGTGATTGCTATTTGCGGGGTTGTTTAATTGAGTTATCTGGAATGTGGCCCAGCTCGTGGGGAAACTCTGATGTTATCTTCACAGATTCGATTGATGGCAAACTTATAATGAAACATCGCATTTTTCACCCCACTGTGATTCTTCCAAGGCAGCCCCAGTCGGAGGTGGGAGAAGGGAGGCAGTAGGGGAGTAGCTACACTTCTTCCCACTCAGCTCCTGTTACCCTGGCAAGTCAAAGCCACCATCAGTTGGGTGATCTGAAGTTGGACATGTGGTGGTATGCTTACCAGGCAAACTGCAGGAACTTAGCTGGTTGAACTCCAGCAATATCCCTCAACACACACACACACACAAACACACTTCTCCCACCCCTCCAAGCCTTGGCTCTTGCCAACCCGCGCTTAATACTTTCCAGCATTAGGTGAGCAAGGTGTCCCCCCTGGGGGGGAGTGGGGGGAGAGCACTTTATTCCAGACAAATTGAAATTTCCATAGAGGTGGAACATTCAGTTGTCTGGTTTGGAGACAATGATTTATAATAATAATCCCTGCATTAGATACGGCGCCTTTCGCGTCTGGGGGACATCTCAAAGCACTTTGCAAGATTTATGGTTAAGTGGAATGACTGTGTATTTTGTAGGCTAGCGTGGCAGCCAAGTTGCACGCAATCAGCCATGAAGTCACTGACCAAATTTATCTGAGACGATTCTCGGCCAGGACACCTGATTCTCCTGATGTAATGGCTAGTAATAAATTGGTCACCCAATACACTGCTGTTGGTGGGACACTGCTGTGGCAATTGGCTGTCCTGTTTTGCCCACAAAATTTACAGTCAATTCATTTTACAGTCTGTTCTGTGAAGGCGCTAAGGCCTTTCATAAGGCGCTATATCAAATGCAAGGATCATTATTATTTAATATGAGTTTCTGCATCCGTCTGAACATACAGATGGTTTAGTGTCTTGTGGGTTGGACGCCAGCTCCAGGAATGTCCTGCCCTCCCTAGTATTGGAGGGTTGGCAGAGGCTACACAAGTTCAAAATAGGTTCAAGACAGCCTCTCTGCTTCCACACTCTGGAACTCCATCCCACAGTCCCTTCGCCTCGCCTCCTTCAAGGCGGTCTGAAAACCCTCCTCTTCGACCATGCCTTCTGCTGCCTTCCCAACTCTTTCCCTCCCCTCCTAACTCTCTTTCACCCCTGCCCCCTGCTCTGCCCCTCACACTTGCTCAGGTCCCATCCTAACATCGGAAGGATGTCTCAAAGTGCTTCACAGGAATTACTTGGATGTGTAGTGACTGCGCATATTGTGAGGAAATATGGCACAGCATCATCTCACAAACAAACATGCACAATTTTATTTGGGGGATTGTTGGCCAGGATGTCAGGAGAAACTCCCTTCCTTTTTGACTTGCGCTACAGGATCTTTATTGTCTTCCTGAAAAAGCCAGGCAGGACCTCTGTTTAACACCTCATCTGAAGGACTCAGAACACTCTCAAAGTCATAGAGTCACAGAATCATAGAATTTTACGGCACAAAAAGAGGCCATTCGGCCCATCTGGTCTGTGCCGGCTCTTTGAAAAGAGCAACTCAATCCCGCTGCCAAGCTCTCTCACCATAAGTGTGTAAAGAGGGTGAGATTAGGAGGAATTGTTTCACGTACAGAGTGGTTTGGATATGGAATGTGCTTCCGGGAGTGATGGATGAGGTAGGATCTGTATTGGCTTTGAAGAGGGAACTAGACATATATGTAAAGCGGATTTAACTACAGGGGTATGGGGCGAAAGGGCAAGGAAAAGCGACTGAAATAATTGTTCTTTAAAAGGGTCAGCACAGAAAGACAAATACAAAGACAAAGTTCTACAGCTGTTTGTGGAGATTGTTGTGCGCAAATTGGCTGTACTTTCTTCTACAAAACACAGAGTCCCAACCTTTTACAGCATATTTTGTTGCACTATATCCCATCTGCCTATTCAGGTAGATGTTAAAGATCCCACGGTGCTATTATAAAAGAGAAGGCAATTTCTTTCTCCTGGTTCTCTGGCCAACAATTTTCCAAATTAACTGATCATTGCATCATGGCAGTTTGTAAACTTTGAGGCATTTTGATGATGTGATAAGACTCTGTGTGAAATCTACAGATGATTATTATTTTATTATTATCATTGTTTACAAATTTAAGGATGCTGTGTGACCTGAAATTTCAGGCCTGATATATATAATATGATAATCATAATTCTTGCATTTGATATAGCGCTTTTCACATCGTATTGATGTCTCAAAGTGCATCACAGAATATACTGTAAAGAGAATTGACTGTACATTTTTGGGCGAAAAGCGGCAGCCAATTGCATACAGCAGTATCCCACAAATAGTCATGGATTGAAATGACCAATTTTATTAATGTGATTTTTTTGGACAGATTATTATTAGGTGTGTGGAGTAAAGAAACTTGCCCACAAGGTTTCATCCGGATCTGCCTGGATTCGGACACAGGTTTTACGCTTGTAAGGCGAGTGCTCTAACCACTGAGCTATAGGACACTGAAATGATTAGTAGCCCAGTTTGTTACTGTTTTGCTGTGAGAAATTGGGGGGCATTTGTGATATTGCTAGCCTCCTGTTCCAGTTTAGAAACAAGTTCTGTGCAGACCAATTCAATCTTAACCGCAGTGCTGTCTCAGGGAGTGTTCTGATGAGTTTAACAGATGAAATCCTTGATCCTGAAATAAATGAACGATTCTGCAAATGTGTGGACCAGCTTTCCTGCCAGATGGGACAGACTTGGTCGCTTTTCTTCAGATTGTCACTTATCTTCAGGCAGGGAGAGGTGGAAGGGAGAGAGAGGGAAAGAGAGAAGGAGAGAGGGAGAGAGGAAGAGAGAGCAAAAGAGAGAGTGCGAAAAAAGAAAGAGAAAAAAAAGAAAACAAGAAAGAAAGAATCCCAACATCTTATTCAATAATAATCTTTCTGTTCGATTCAGCACCTTATCACATCGCCGAGATGACTCAAAGCACCTCACAGGATTTATTGTTCAGTGCAGTGACTGTGTATTTTATAAGCAAACACAGCAACCAATTTGCGCAACACACTCTGCCAAAAACAGCCATAAACTGAATGACCAATCTTATTTGGAGGATACTTGGCCAGGACACAGAGGGAGAAACTCCCCTCTCATTTCAAACAGTGTGATTGGATCTTTATTGTCCACTCAAAAAAGGTGGACGGGAGCTTGGTTCATGATCTTCTAGGCATGAATTGGGGCTCAAACGCACACCTCTGACTCACAGGCAAGAGTGTTAGCGAATGATCTACACTGATAACTTATGCCTGGCGTAGTGGTAGCACTCTCACCTTTAGGTCAAATGGTTTGGGGTTCAAGACCTAGGTCAGGACTTTTAAAATGTTAAACCGAGGTCCCGTCTTCAGGTAGATGTTAAAGATCTCTTGGCACAATCGGAAAAGAGAAGAGAGTGTCTCCCGATGTCCTAATCGACAAATCCCACAAATAAAATTGGGACATTGATGTGCCTCAACAGTCCTCAAGCAGTCAATCCACTTTGAGATGTCTCAACGCGCTGTGTCAAAAGGACTATTATATACAATATATACATGAACCGTATCGTGAATCATACCTTCTTTAGTGCTTCCTTCTCCAGCCAGTGGCTGCCCAACAAGTGTCCGATATTCGGCTCCAAGTCTCAGGTAATACCTTGTGTTGGGGAGCAGGTTCTGAAGGATGGTTGATGTATCTGTGCCACTGATCACCACCTCTGTCTTCTCACCTCTGGAATAAGGTCTGTATTCGAGGCGATAGCGCAGAACATTGCCAGGAGCTGCAACCCACCTAACCCTGAAACTGTTGGTGCTTTCGTCATATACCAGTAAGTTACGAGGTGATCCGTGTACTGCAACAAAACACAGTGGGGAGCAAGTCAATATTGTACAAAACAATCCCACTTTTAGGCACCACTTTTCAAGTCTGGAGCACCTCTCAAAGCGCTTAAAATTCCAATGCTGAATGGGCGCCAAGCCTACGGACACAGCTGAAGAGGAATTGGGGGTGGGGGTGGGTGGGGGGAGAGGGGAGTGGGAGAGGAGAGTGGGGAGAAGACGACTGAAAGTGCAGGCATAAAGGTATGTCTTGTGCGATGCAGGGGCAAGTGGGTCAGAAGGACTCCAGAGTGGAATTATTATAATAATAATCTTTGCATTTGATACAGCCCCTCATTGTGTCTTCTAGATGTCTCAAAGTTCTTCACAGACTATACTGTAGAATAAATCAACTGTATATTTTGTGGGCAAAACTCTACTGCCAATTGCTCACAGCAGTATCCCATAAACAGCTGTCAATTGAGTGACTAAATTATTATTAGCCCCGGAAAGCAATCTGCCATTCGACCACCAGCCCAGTTCTTGTTTACTGCTGGGCAAACACAGGTGTGTGACTGAGCAAACTTGCCCAACGTTTCGCCCTGCCCAGGAATCAAACCTTTTGCTTGCAAGGTGAGTGCTCTAATCACTATTGATAAGATGCTTCTCAAATGAATCCCGGCATCTCTCTGTATAAACATATATTTCCTGGTGTCTGTCCTGAGATTTACCTTGACAAAGCTGCTGTGCGCAATTTGGCTGCCGCGTTTCGCCCACTAATATACAGTTACTTTTCCTACTATGCTTTATCCTGCCCTGATCCTTCCCACCCTGCTCTTGTCCTACCTGACTGTACAGCGCCTTGGGATGTCCTCTCGACGTGAAAGGCGCTATATAAATGTAAATTTTGTTTGTTTGTTTGTTGAATCCTCGTCATACCATGTTAACAAAGCACACAAAGCTTTTCCTCAAATCACTTTAGATATCTTCCTTTGACCCAAAATGTAAACAATTCATTTTACAGTATACTATTCGTGGCATTTTGAGGAGCCTCGAAGATGTGATGAGGTGCAATACCAAATGCGAGGATTATTATTATGAATAAAATTGGTTGTTTCACTTTACAGCTGTGGTTTGGGATGTTGTCATGTGGAATACGTTTTAACACACCACACCACATACTCTTCAGCTAGCTTCAGCTATGCTGGTATTTAAATCCAAGATGTCTTTTTCTTTTTTATTGAATCGTGCACAAGTCAGAGAAAAAATGCCCCCAAATAAAACCTTTGATACGATTAGAAACGTCTCTGTGAAAATCAGCCCCAACCCATTCCATCCCACAACACGTCTCTCTTCCAGCGAAAAACGGTCTTCAGAACCGCCAACATATCCTCATAGTTTTGTCCCCCGAGCCCCACGATTAATCTAGTAGCCCTCTGTTCCCTCCTGTCAAGATTTATCATTGCTCATAAATGAAGAGGGTTGAGGAGTGTTGGGGAGGAGGGGGCAGTTGTATTGTTCTTACAGCTGTGTTTTATCTGAAACACAACTGGCCAACTCACATCTGCAGCTCGGAATGATGTATTCCACCAAGTATTAAAAATATGTTGGATTGGACTTCTGTTTCCTAAATGTAGTTTCCTGATGACAATGGATTCTCAACTGAATTGATCATACAACAGGCCCCACTTCTCCCTTCCTCTTGCTTGCCCCCCCCCCCCCCCCCCCCCTCCACCACGCTCCACCCCACAACCCTTGTCTCAACGCTTAATTGAATCATCGAATATTTAAGACAAGGGAAGAGGTTATTCGGACCATCGTGTGAGTGGGCGCTCGCTCTCAAACCGGAGCTCTCGATTCTGAATCCATTCTTCTTCCATTTGTCCATCAAGTCCTGCTGGTGCTCACTCCCCCAATGGAGCTCTCTCCTCTAACCCCATCAGTGACTCGCCTTGTTCGAGTCCTACCGCACAAACCGTCAGCAGTACATCTCAATAAACGTTTTTTCTTCCTGCTCTCACCTGGTTACTTGTGGGGTACCCCAGGGATCCATCCTCGGCCCCCTCCTTTTCCTCATCTACATGCTCCCTCTTGGGGATGTCATCTGCAGACATGGGGCACATGTATGCTGATGACACCCAACTCTACTTTTCCACTTCACTTTGCGACCCTCAGTCCCCTGATGTTCTATCACCTGCCTGTCAGATATCAGGAGCTGGATGAGCACGAACTTCCTGCAGCTTGAATGTCGACAAGACAGAAGCCATACTCTTTGGCTCTCGTCAACATCTCCATTCGCATGGCTTTCACCTCCTCCACCTTCCCGTCTGCCCCTAAAACTCTCCGAACCTGTGTGCAACTTTGGTGTCAAGTTCGACCCCCAACTGTCCTTCCTCCTCCACAACCGGTTCCTCACCAGCACCGCCTTCTTCCACATCCGACGGATCGCCCGTCTCCAGCAATACCACACTCCTGAAGCCGCTGAAACCTTGGTCCATGTCTTTGGCATCTCTCGGCTAGACTATTGCAACGCCCTCCTCGCCATTCTCCCCTCCACCATAATCCACAAAATCCAGCTGATTCAAAACTCTGCCGCCCACATACTCACCCACACCAAACTTCACTCCCCCATTACCCCAATCCTTGCAAGACTTCACTGGCTCCCTGTCCCTGAGAGGATCTACTTCAAGAACCTCACCTTTGTTTTCAAATCCCTCCACTCCTCTGCACCCCACTTCTTCTCTGATCTCCTCTCTCCCCAAATCAACACCTGCTGCCTTCGTTCCACCAGGTCTGGCCTCCTCCTTGTCCCCCTAATCCTCTGCTTCACCATTGGCGGCCGTGCCTTCAGCCACTACGCCCTGAGGCTCTGGAACTCCCTTTCTCACTCCCTTCGCCTCCCCCCTCTCTTCCCTGTTTCAGATCACAGCTAAAGATCTTTCTCTTCGACCGTGCATTTGGTCATCTTTCTACCCCTGCTCCTGGCTCGGTCCTGGGATCCGCTACTGTGAAATGCTCCGAGACTCCGTCCGGTGTGGAGGGCGCTATATAAATCAAAGTTGTTGTTGCCTGCTCTCTCCCCCATTGTGTCTGTGCTGGTGCTCACTCCCCCACTGGAGCTCTCCACACTAACCCCATTCCATAGTCTTTCCTCATAAACTCTACAAATTGAGCCCCCAATATCTTCAAGATGAAGAGAGTGAGAAACTGAGACAGATTCCCCTGGGAGTTGATCCCATATCCTCTGGTTTTCCTTTTGTTCCTACACTTGGAAGAGTTCTGGTCTGAGAACTGTGTGAGAGTACACAAACTAAGCAAATCTGCCCCTATTTCGTTAGTGAGGCACATTTCTTTACAGTGCTGAAATGAACTAAATTAGACTTCAAAAGAGATTTCTTGGTCTGTCTATCAGACTGTATGATTAAGTTCCTGAAATTTGTTTCCCATGGGAGCTGACTCTGTACTCCGTTCAGCTCCACAAATCCATCTGGAGAAGCTTGGCTTCGGAATGGCCCATAAACCATCTTAAAGACATTAGCATTTACACTGTTTATGTTAGTGTATAATAATCTGCGTGTGTGCGTATGAGCCCGAGTCTATCGATATGTGGTTGCCAGTGTGAGACAATATATGTGCGTGTGAGAGACACAGAGAAAGAATCAGTAAATGTATAGGAGCGGGTGACGGAGCGTGTCTGTGTATGACTGAGTACCTGTGTGAATGTGTTTCTGACTGAGTGTGTATGACTGAGTGTATATGCATGCCATGTGTGTATATATGTGTGAGTGTGTAACAATAGTATAAAATGGTAAGCTTAAAAACTAACAATGAAAAATGCAGTAATTTACAACTTGTTCTATAATTACCCAATTTTTCTACAGTGCAATTTAGTGGCTTGAAGGGGTCTGGGTATAGTACAGTGGGATTGAATAAACATGTGTAGACTCAATGGACTGGATGGCCTCCATCTGTGCTGTGAATATTTGTAAATCTAAATGTGTTCTGTTCCCTTATGAAAAATATTGTAGCTTCTCACTTCTTTCGTGTATCACACATGGACAAGTTTCTTTATTCCACATGCCTAAAAATAATCCCTCAACAAAAGTAAAAAATTGGAAATTTAAATCCACGACTGTATATGGGACGCTGCTGTGCGCAATTTGCTGTTGCGTTTAGCCCACAAATATACAGTCAATTTACTTTGTAGTGTATTCTGTGAAATGCTTTGAGATGCCTAGAAGATGTAGAAAACGCAGTTTCAAATGCAAGGATTATTATTATGTGAATTTTTCCCCAAAATACACAGCTAATTCACTTTACAGTATATATTGTGTGAAGCGCTTTGCGACATCTAGAAGATATGAAAAGCGTTATATAAAATGTAAGTATTATTATTATTTTAAACAGAAAAATGCCTCCCATATTTCCTATCTTCTATTGGCTTCATTTACTGTGATTACTCAATTCAGTTGGTTTCAAATGCCCAGATGTCAATACTCAGGCTGTTACAGTGCTGTGATCAGGCTGTATTGAGATACTGTATACTGGTATTCTGGTCACTGCAAAATAAGGGGGTTACGCAGATAACAACAACAATTTTGATTTATATAGCGCCCTCCATGTGTCTCAGAGCACTTCAACGAGACAGTTCAGAGGAGAGCAGCAAGACTGACCCACAGTGTTGAAGGATTGAGCTGCCTGGGAGGAATGATTAGACGAGCTAGAATGCTTCAGTTCTGAAAGAACACAACTCAGGTAGAATCT
Organism: Hydrolagus colliei; assembly: GCA_035084275.1. Taxonomy (NCBI): domain Eukaryota; kingdom Metazoa; phylum Chordata; class Chondrichthyes; order Chimaeriformes; family Chimaeridae; genus Hydrolagus; species Hydrolagus colliei. The sequence continues at coordinate 40,694,760 of CM068744.1, forward strand.
CATAAAAGTGTACAATAAAGGCATTAAATAGAATAGTAAAAGTAAACCCAGAACAATGTACACTTTTATGAGACTCTACCTGAGTTGTGTTCTTTCAGAACTGAAGAATTCTAGATTTGTATTGCGCCTTTCATGTCAGTTAGATGCCAAGACGGCAGACATGAGTCTTCTAGACAAGCTAAGGCTCTTTAAGTCTTGTAAAGAGATATTTCAGAGGGGACCTTATTGAGATATTTATCATAATAAATGGGTTTGAATACGTCAGCTCAGAACAATGCTTTCAGAAACATCAAGAACAGCAGATCAAGAGGACACAAAAGAGCAGAAGCAGGAAAGACACCAAGAACTGGAACAGGGTTGTCAGGAAGTGTGTTGAGGCCAGAATGCTGGGCACGCGGCAGTGTAATGGGAAGCAATAGGGCGAGGTATTCTGAAAATCTGAGAATGTCTGATAGTAAATGAGCCAAAGAGCCTTCTTCACTCAAACTGACCTTTCAATCTCTCTCTTGGGATCCATTGCATGTGAATTTTGTGTACATTTCCAATCACTGTTTTAATAAGGTCTTCTTGTACATTTTTTAAATAACTGCTCCACAGGAATGAAATTCCAACTCATCTCAGCCGGTTTGATCACAAAATATTATGATGGTGCAGAACTGCAGAACATTGTTAAACCGAATCTTAATTTAGAAGATAATAGTAATCGTAACATTTGATATAGCACTTTTCACGTCTTCTAGACATCTCTAAATCCTTCACAGAATATACTGTAAAGTAAATTGACTGTATATGGGCAAAATGCAGCAGCCAATTGTGCACTGCAGTGACCCACAAACAGTTGTGGATTGAAAGGGGTTATGAGGGATTATTATTAGGCATATGGAGTAAGGAAACTTGCCCAAGATTTCGCCCTGACCTGCCTGGAATTGAACACAGATCTCTCACTTGCAATGCGATTGCTCTAACCACTGAGCTACAGGACTCCACTTAAAAAAAAGATGGTTTATTTTTAAGAATGGCTGTGGGGAGGTTGGAGTAGGAGGTGGAGGGGTGGGTGGGTGGGTGGGTGGGTGGGTGGGTGGGTGGGTGGGTGGGGAAGTAAGTGACCAAATCGAAGAATATTTAGCAACAATTCTGCGGGGCGTTACAGAGCAAGACGGAGTGGAATAGTCAGGGTCACGGAGGTTCAATCCTTTCTGCACAGACGACTGAAATAATAAAGGAAGGTGTAGAATTTCACAGCAAGAGCTGGGACTGGACCCAGTTGATGATCAGTGTCTGCGACTCTGACTCCCGACTCACTCTTCACAAACCAACTTATGAAGATGAATATGCTAAAGTAATCAGAGCCGCTGCTTGGAAGTGCGGCAGCGCCACAGGATGTGGGTAGGTGGGGAGGGAAGAGAATCTGCAAATAATTCTGTCAAATTTAGAACTCTGACTGTGTTCGTAACACTGGCAAATAATTATTTCTGAGTCAGCCTGGCTTAACTGTAGAACTCTCACCTCTGAGTCAGAAGGTTTTGTGATCAAGATCCCCAATCAGGGACTCTACGCCCACATTTCTAGGCTGCTACTTCCATGAAGAGGTCAGAGGCTATAATTGTACTGTTGTAGATGCTGTGCATTTAGATGAGACTTTCCCCATTTTGTGCCTGTTCAGACGGATGTTAAATGATACCACGGCATTATTTCAAAGAGAGAAAGGAGTTTCTCCCACTGTCCCGGTTGGCATTCACCCCAGATGAAAAAATTGGTCATTAACTTCATGGCTATTTTGGGACATTGCTGTTCACAAACTGACTGCTGGGACATCCTCCCGACATGAAAGACACTCTATAAATATAATGTTGTTGTTGTTGCTGCTGGGTTTCTTTACAAAATATACCCTCAATACATTTTCCACTAAATCCTGTGAAGCGCTTTGAGACTTCCTCTCAAGGTGAAATTACGGGTATCATTACTACGAGCAGGTAATACTAATAATTCCATCCTTACTTTTGATACAGTACCTTAGCATGTTGACAGAAATTCTCACAGCACTTCACATGCCTTTATTTTAAGGAGGATAGACTGTGTATTTGTAGAACATTGTTGTTTGCAAATTCAGCAACCAATTGGCACACAACAATGTCCCATAAACAGACATGAACTGAGTGACCAATTTTTTTTACCTGGTGAAATTGTCAGCCAGGACACCAAGAGAAACTCCCTTCTCCCTTCCAGTAGTGCCATGGGATCTTGAACATCCACTCAACAGCCAGACAGGGTTTTGGTTCAAAATCTCATCTGCAGGACAACTCCTCTGACAAAGTTGTCCTCCCCTCAGCTCGGCACTGGAGCTCCAACCAAAGTCCTGACATCAGGGCTGGAGCCCAGCACCATCTGACTCAGAGGAAAGAATGCAACCAACTGAGCCAGGCAAAGACAATTTGTCTCGAATACCAACAAGCATTTATAATACAAACTCCGTGGGTGCATTTGAGTATTGCAATCTTATGTCACTGAGATACTGGGACGAACAATATAGAGCAGTTATAGGCATGGTACTCCACCACTGTCAAGTACTTTGAGACTCTATCCGGCCTGAGGAGTCTATATAAATGCAAATTGTTGTTGTAATCCTCAAATTTTATACAGCGCTGTAATATCAAAATGCGTCACCGCTCTTCACAAGGAAATTATGTCAACTGTGCATTTGTAGAAGAATTCAACGGACAATTTTCACACGCCAAATGTCTGAGGTGAAGGCAATTTTTCTAAGAATTGTTGAATAGAAAGGTCAGGAAGATGGGCTTAGAGTAGGGGACCAAGTACCAGCACAGACACAATGGGGGAAGAGGGCCAGGGGAATGGGGTTAGTAGAGGACTCCAGAGGAGAGCGAACATCAGCAAAGTACACGATGAGGGAAAGAGCAAGGACATAGGGTTAAAGCAGAGATTTGCTTTGGGTAGGGGTGGGGCTGGCGGAACCGCAAAGATGTAATAACAATAATAATAATAACCAGATAAATAATAATCCTTGCATTTGATATAACGCTTTTCATGACTTCCATTTGTCTCAAAGCGCTTCACAGAATATACTGTAAAGTGAATTGACTGTATATTTGTGGGCAAAACACGGCAGTCAATTGCGCATGGCAGTGTCTCACAAACAGTCGTAGACTGAAATGACTAATTTTATTATTGTGGGTCTTTTTGGAGGGATTATTGAATGAATTTCGATATTCTAGGGTGGGGAGGAATCCTTTCCATATCGGCAAAATACGTGATTGAATGAACTAAAGTCCTTGGTATCAATCGGGTGAGGGTGATAAATTGACATTAGTTGCTGTGGGGCAGAATGGCAAGCGAGATCTTCGGTTTCCTGCTTAACTCCACACCACATGACAAACTGCAGATCCAGAAAAGCTTGTGCCACAGAATAAAAGCGACATCCACTCGTCAGTTTGCCGACAAATGCACAAAAACAGAAACTGTTTTGGGGGAAAGAGGAGAAGGAGGATGAAATTAGGATGGACTACTTCATCAGGCGGGAAACCAGCTAGACTGATATGAAGGGTCAAACATCCTCCCACTGAGCTGCATGGTTATACGTCGCTATTGACAGTGTCATACCTTCTAGTGTGGTGTTCTCCCCTACCGATGGCACGCTATTGCCATTCTCATATTGTGCGATGACCTGGACTATGTAGGTGGTCTCGGGCAGGAGGTTGGTGAGGACTCTGCTGCTTTCCTGTGCAGGGACAGTGATGAGGTGGAACTGAGTCTTCAGGGCTTCCCTGTATTTCAGCAGGTAGGATGACAAGTTTGGCTGCTCCCTCTGTGGCGTCCAGCTCACTCGGAAACCGCTGGACGTCACCTCAGAGGTGGTCAGACCTTTGAGGGAGGGGAAATCTGAAATTGCACCAAACAAACAAATTATTATTGACTGTTGATGTTGAATTCATGTTTATTGGACAATATTTTAAATATATAAATCTTAGGCCAGTTCAGGTTAACTACAGCTCGGGTAAAATCCACAGTAAAACACACTCGACCCTCTCTGTCCAGACTCCCAGATCAGCTACAGCAAGGAGTAGTTACCTGTGGAGTCCTGTAGCACTTTGAGACATCTAGAAGATGTGAAAAGCACTATATCAAATGCAAGAATTAATATTATATTATATTATACATAATAAACTTCCCTCTAACTATTCATCCAATACCCTACCCCTAACCCTGGATGTCTCAAAGTGTTTCACAGAATATACCATAAAGAGCTCCTGTGGCTCAGTGGTTAGAGCACTTGTCTTGCAAGCTGGGGAAACCAAGCTGGGGAGACCTGTGTTCGAATCCAGGCAGGTCAGGGCGAAACCTTAGGCAAGTTTCCTTACTCCACACGCCTAATAATAATCCCTCCAAAAAAACACAATAATAAAATTGGTCATTTCAATCCACGACCGTGTGTGGGACACTGCTGTGCGCAATTGGCTGCCGCGATTCGCCCACAAATATATATAGTCAATTCACTTTACAGTATATTCTGTGAAGCGCTTTGGGACGTTGATAAGATGTGGAAAGCGCTATATCAATGGCAAGGATTATTATTATTATTTATTATAAAGTGAATTAACTATATATATGTGGGCGAAACGCGGCAGCCAATTGCGTCCAGCAGTGTCCCACAAACAGTCGTAGATTGAAGTGACCAATTTTTTTTTGAGGATTATTACTAGGGGTGTGGAGTCAGGAAACTTGCCAAGCTTTATCTGATGGATTATCATCAGAATGGGCAGATGGGATATTGATCTAAAATCTAATCTGTAGGTCGGCAATCTCCAACAATGCCCTGAATTGGTGTGTTGCCAGGCCTATATGAGTTCCAAAGTTCCTAAGTAGGGCTTGAACTGACAACAACCTGACTCAAAGGCTGGAGTCGGCTGACCCAGTCAAAATGCACTCACCTCTTTGTTTGATGGCGACTGCTTCCTCTTCTATCCTGAGACACAGAGTCTGTGTCAGATTGGCGGACACTCGCTGAAACGAGTCAAAGTCGTCCACTTGGTAAACGTGGGAATGATCAGGTTCGGAGGCGATGGTCTCCAGCTCACTGAGCACCGCGTCCTTGACTCCCACGGCAAAGATCTCCACTCCGGCGTTCCTCAACTTGTCAGCTGGTCCATGGAAGGCATCGGATGATTTGCCATCAGTGATGAGGACCATGACTCGAGGCACCTTGATTCTGGCCCCCTTATCCACCACAAAGACTTTATCGCGCACATAGGTCATGGCCCTGCCGGTGTTGGTGGAACCCCCCCTGTAGGGGAAGGTGCGAACTGCTTTCAGCACGGATGCCTGGGAGCTGTGAGTGTTGAGGGTGAATTCCGTGTTGGGATCTCGACTGTACTGGACCAGGGCAATTTGGATCTGGTTGGGCCCGACTGGGAAGGTCTGCACCAGGGTCTCCAAGAAATCCCTGACTTTGGCAAAGTTACTCAGCCCAATACTATAGGACCCATCCACCAACAGAACCACATCAGCTTGCGAGTTCTCGTTTAGTGTGCACTCTGGAAACAATCATAATATTACTTACATTTCACGCAGCACCTTAGTACGTCGTTGAGATGTCTCAACAAGCGCCACGACAAAATTACATTTATAGAGCTCCTTTCACGTCTCAAAGAGCCCCACAGAATATATTGTAAACTGACTGTATTTTGTGGACAAATTGCATTGGCCAATTGAACACAGCAATATCCCACAAACCCATGAAACCATAGATTGAGTGACAAAAAATGTTTTAATAAGGGATTCATTTCCCCAGAAAGCTATTCACCAATCGAACAACAACCGGGTTCCTACATTCTGCTAGGTAAACAGAGGTGCATGAAGTAAGGAGACTTGCGTAAGGTTTTGCCCTTCCTGGGGATCAAACTAGGGTCCTTTAGCTTGCCAGGAGAGAACTCTAACCATTACACTACAGTACTGCCCAGGAAGTAGGAGGCCATTTGACCCACTATACTAGTGTACGGTATTTTCTCCTCCAGGGAAGCCATCTATACAAATCCCAATTTCCCACTGTCCCCCATACCCTTTAATACCCCTATATCTTATTCAATTGCTTATTAACAACAACCACAAGATACGTGTGGATAGCACCTTTCATATCAGGAGGACATCCCAAGGCACTGAACAGTCAGTGTTTCAGACCCAAGCTGGGGTCGGGATTGGGGAGGGTGGAGGGAAAAGAAGGAACTTGAGGTGACCAATGGGACCGTCGAAGAGGAGGGTATTGAGGTGGGACTTGAAGGAGGCTTATTAAATCCCACCATCATCATGCAATAGACTCTGCCCCAGCAGACATGCCTTTTACACCACTGACGCTAGATTAATATGGTAGTGACTGTTTAGGAGCACTTGGTATTTTTATTCCCCCAAGGTCAAAGAGGAGGATCTTGGAGGCAAAGAGGGGTTGAGACAGTGGCGCTCAAGGATGAAGTTCCAGAGGGTGAAGACAGAGAGGATGCGATTGACCTTCTATGGTGGAGCAACCAGGGAGGTGGATATGGAGCAGCGACATCACTTTGGGACATCTTCCTGACGTAATGCACGCTGTCTGAATACAATTTGTTGTTTGCGTGTGTTAGTGGGCATCTGTCAGTTCATGTGCTCAGAGGCCACTCAAGCAGAAAAAGGGTTAAATTACTACTGACCGATTGACACCCCTAACGGCTGAGTTGTTTCCAGGATGGAGATTGGTTCGCTAGATGCCAGGTTCCTCAAGGTGTATAGGTTGATCTGATATTTGGTCCCTGGCGTGAGGTCTTGAACCACTGCAGTCCTTGTTAGAGAGTCCAGAATCAAATCATGTGTGTCCACACCAGACACTGAGGGGATAAGCTGCAACCTGTACCCAGTGACCTGGTTAGGGGCTCCTACCCACTCCAGCTTCAGGTGTTTGGAGGCAATTTCGATGGCTTGCAAATAGGAGGCCTGGTCCACCTCTGTGGGAGAGATAAAAGGTTCAGCCTTCTCATGCTTCAAAGCCATGTAATAATATTTTTATAATCATCCTTGCATTTGATTTATGCCTTGTTACTCCGTTGAGACATCTCAATGTGCTTCACGGTATATACTATCGAGTGAATTGACTGTATATTTGTGGGTGAAATGCAGCAGCCAATTGTGCACAGCAGTGTCCCACAAACAGTCGAGGATAGAGTAACCACACTTTTAAAAAAGGGATGATTACCTCCGAAAAACGATCTGCCCAATCGCCCTACAATTAAAGGTTGAACAGGGAGTGAGGAAACTTGGCTAAATTTTGTGCTGCTTGAGAATTGAATGCTTGGTGTTCTTGTATGTGAAGAGACTGCTCTAACCAATATGGGACAAGACTCCATTGTATCACGAAACAAGGAGACTATTTCTACCATTAAGTTGCCCCCGCCTCTAGTTAATTCCATTTTTGTTTCCTATTCTGCTTTGTCTGGTCAGCTAGGAACACTTTCTGGCAAGGTTTCCCGCTGGTTGTTCAGCTGGGACAACTGCATCCATCTTGGCTTTTGGCTTGCAGGGTTAACAGGAACCAAGTGCGAAGAACTGATTAGTTTTCTCTTCAAGTCTTGCCTGGAAGGCTAGTTTGTTACCAGCATATTATCCCTGAAGGATCTGCCTGGCTCAGAAACAGGGCTGCTATGATCGACATAGTAAATAGACTCAATTCAAATCTTCCATTGCCAGGCATATTACCTTGTAACCAACTTAGCCTTCAAGATTGCTGCTTACCTTTCCTACTCATCCAAAATAGAAACCTATTAGGTTCTTCATGGGCAGATGATCTGATCCTATTTACCCACCTTTCCTTATAAACACATTCCCTTCCCAAGTATCTATTTATCTCCCATTTAGACATCCCCACTATTTTGCCTCTATGGTCATCTGGGGCAGTGCATCCCACATCATCATTGCTGTCCATGTGCTGAAATATTTATTCTGTTCATTTCTAACCATTCTATTTCTAATTTGAAGACCACATCCCTTTGTTTTAGATCCCTCCACTGGAGGGAAGAAACGTCCACTACCAATCTTGTCAATTTCTATTCAGCCATGGAGTGAGTGACCAATTGACTGTTCAGCTCAAGACTGTGTGGTACGTGACGGCACGATAATGCACGTCCATTCCCAGCACCGGGGGAAATGTTGCCCGATATCAGTCATGCAAACACACAGAGAACTGTACCTTCCTCCCCGCTCACAAGCTCATTGAGCTGCTCTACCACTCCGGAGCAGACATGTTTGATGATATCAGCCTGGACATCCTTGATTTTGTCAAAATCTGTCACTTGGAAGACATGCTTGCTGATAGGAGGGGAAGCAATCTCTCGTAGCTCTTCGAGGTCAGCTCCCTTTATGCCTAGTGGGGGTTGGGAGAGGGGTGTGGGGGGGAAAGAGAACTGCATTATTTTATTCTTTCTTTATGAGCCAGGTGTTTGACACATGCAGAAACCTATCACCATGCTTAAATGTATCCAAATCAGACTGAGGATTCTACACATGGAAATTCCAGAGATAGGTTGTTGGAATGGAATGCAAACTCTCTCTCTCTCTCGCTGGAGGGACTCCCACATCCTGCTTACCTAATTCCAGAAAGTATGGAATTGGCACAAGTTGGCAAGAGTTTGCGTTCGACTAAATACAAAAGTGCATCGGAATAAACCGACTGCTGTGAAACCCATTCAAGCTCAGAGGATCACAGGGACACAGCTTCATTAGATCACATGGTTGTGTGATTAAAATGTTCGGGATCACCAAATCACTGATCCTAAGGTCACAGAATTATGGGATCTGAAAATCACATGATTGGAAAATTTGTGGTGATTGCAAGATCACTGAATCACAAAACTGTCAAGATCACTATATCACAGAGTCACAAGATCTTAATAACACCAGATCATAGTATTACTAAGATTCACTGATTCACACAGCACGAAGATCACAAGATTCACTAGATCATGTCATCAGCACGATTCCAAAATATAATTCGATCCTAAGATCACAAGTAAGGTTCAGTGGAAGAAGGCCTTTTGGCAAACTGGATCTCATCCTTTCAGGATCTCCATCCACTTGATTGCGATGCAAGACAGACATCCATCAATCACGAAAGCAAAATATCTGCCAAGATTGTCTGTCCCGTTTGCCCTGGGTAAGACTGCAATGGGGGAGGATGGAAGGCGAGGGACACTGCAGTGGATGATAGGAGTGTAGAAGGCATCATACCCAATGTGAACACTTCAACGTCCATGTCACGTAGAGCCTGAGCGCTGGCCTGCACAGAATCTTGTGACTTTCCATCGGTGATGATCACCGCCACTTTAGGATATGATTCTCTGGCACCAGCAGAGGCGACAAAGGTTCTTTGTACCAGGTAGTTGATTGCATCACCTTCAAGAATAAGAGTGACCACAGCATTACCATCACAACCCGCACCAACCTCATTTCAATGTGAGCACAATAACCAAAACCGCATCCCTGTGGCAGGACCCAAGACCTCCCTGTATCAGCACAGATTCACTGGAATTATACCAGGCCTTAAAGGGGTAAATTACGAGGTTAGGTAGTATAAATTTGGTCTTTATTTCCTTGAAGGAGGTTGAGGTGTAATCTTATTTAGGTTTCTAAAATAATAAAGGGATTTGATACAACAAAACTATTTCCTCTGGTGGAGGAATCCAGAATAAGGTTGATTATCTTAAAATTAGAGCCATGTAGGAGTGAAATCAGGAAGCAGTTTTTTAAACAAAGGTCAGTGGAAATGTAGATCTCGCTCCCCCAAAAGTCCGTGCATGATGGATCTATTCACTTTTTCAAGATTGAAGTGGATAGGTCTTTGTTAGCTCTGTGTATTAAAGTCAAGGGTGGTAAATTGGACTTGAGGCACAGACCAGCCATGTTCTTATAAAATGATGGAACAGACTCAAGGAGCTGAATGGCCGACTCCTATTTCTATGTTTCTATCATTCATCTAATCTATCTATTACATCTCATCTTTTTCTATCATCTATCTGATCAATTCTATTCCAACCTGAAACTTACTTGTGAGATATTTTATTTATAAACCTTGAACCCCTGGAATCTAGGTTGCACACGTAGTGTGTACAATTCTAACAACAACACCATATAGATCAACAATTTTGTATAGGATGACCAAAAACTCATGATAACTACCCCATTATCTAAAAAAAATCATAATTACTTTTAAAAACTTAAGACATTGTAATAGTATCATGAATATTTGGTCACCCTGTATTTACAAACCCCCTCCCCTCCCCCCCACCTTCCCCTCGATTAGATTCTAACCTATAACTCCTAAGTCTATCTTTCTCCACAGAACTGTTGGGAGATGGGATAATCATTCCCAATTACGTTTGCATCTCACATTCTTTTGCCAACTTTAGCCCTGAAGACAGAAATGGATAGCACAAGAAGACAAGACAAAGACAAATTGAACTTGTGATGTACCAGTCATTGTGTTGCCTCCTTTGTAGGGCAGGTTAGTGATGGCATTGAGAAGCTCAGTTTTATCGAAGTATCTGTCCAGACTGAATTCGGTCCTGGTGTCAGTGCTGTATTGGACGATTCCCACTCTGGTACGATCCTCTCCGATGGTAAAGGCGGACACGAGCGAGTAAATAAACTCCCTGATCTTTCTGAAATTGGGTCTTCCCACACTCCAGGACCCGTCCACCAGAAAAACGAGGTCAGCAATGGCGTTGATGGAACATACTGAAAAAGCACAATGAGGAGCCACAAATGATCAATAAGACTAATTACATTTGATATCACATCGCAAAGACATCTCAGAGTACTTCATGTGGTTCACTATTAAGTGTCTGTATGAACTGTAGGTAAACCTAGCAGCCAATTGGAGGCAACAATGTTCTCCAAGCCATGAATGAATTATTAATTTGATCTGGGAGTTTGATAGTCATGACACCAGGAGAATCTCCCTGCTAGTGCCATGGGATCTTTAAGGCCCACTCAAACAGGTTAAGATGGAACCTTAGTTTAACATCTCAGCTGAAGGATGGCACCTCCAACAGTGCAGAGCTCTCCCCAGCCTGTGCTGGATCATCAGCCTACACTGTGAGCTGAAAGTGCCCAACATGGGTCTCAAACCCAAAACCTTCTGACTCCGAGGTGAGAGTGCTACCAACTGCGCCAGCCTGACACCTGTAACTCGCAGCCATAAGTGGCAGCCTGACTCAGTTGGCAACACTCTTGCTTCTAACTAGGGGACTGAGGATTCAAGCCTTCATGTCAAGGACTTTGTGCTCATTGTGCAGTACTGCACTGTCAGATATACCATCCATCAGAGGAGACATCAAACAGGTACCGTCTGCTTGTTGAGGTAGATAGTAAAGATACAAATACTTTAATTGCAAATGAGAAGACATGCTTGTCATTGTCAATGTCCTATCCAATACATTGTTAATTCACATCACAGCTGTTTGTGGGACATTGCTGTGTGCAAATTTGCTCCTGCCTGGCCTACAAATGCAGTCACTGCACTTGACAGCAACTCCTTTGAAGGGCTTTGAAGTGTTACGGATCGAATGCAGGGCTACTTAGCATTTGTCAAGCCAAGTTGTTTTTTAAATGAATAACAGGAAACAGACCAAGCTATTTGCAGATGATCGCTACACAGCTCTGACAGAGGGTTTGTTTAAGCCACCCACTCACCTGGAATAACTTCGTCTTTGCTCGGTTTTTTGGTTGGCATGCGACCTGACTGAACTGGTAAGGGAGAAGAGGAAGAAAGAGGAATAGGTGAGTGATTGAGTGTTCCAACAACCAATCCATCCATATTTCATGTTATTCAATGTCTTGCAGTTACCTCACTGTCCGCCTTGTGGGCCAGTACTCTCAATGGCAAGCTCTTTGGTGTTAGCTAGTTAAACTCCCCGCAGTTTACTTCCCCAATGCATACTCTGGAGCCCCCTCCCACCAAGCAACACACGCCAAACACACAGAGATGGTTTGGAGACCCTGAATCATGGTGATGGCTGACTGAAGAAGAAAATGGGATCCACGTGTTTCCCATTAAAAAGAAATGGAAAACAGGCCTTTGGAAAGACACCATGTGGCTATTACGATGGGAAAATCACAATTAATAATAATAATAATCCTTGAATTTGATACAGCGCTTTTCACATCTTCTAGACGTCTCAAAGTGCTTCATAGAATATACTGTCAAGTGAAGTGACTGTATACTTGTGGGCGAAACACGGCAGCCAATTGCACACAGTAGTGTCTCCCAAACAGTCGTGGATTGAAATGACCGATTTTATTATTGTTGTTTTTTTGGAGGGATTATTATTAGGCATGTGTGTGGAGTAAAGAAACTTGCCCAAGGTCTCGCTCTGACCTGACTGGTTTTGAACACAGGTCTCACGCTTGTAAGGCGAGTGCTCTAACTACTGCAAGATTCCATATTGTATAACATATCCCAGTTGCGGCAGTGTCTGCACTGAATATATTGGAACCAGACTCTAACGTGCTTTGCTATACCCTGCTTCAATAAGATCGCTTGGCTCACCTTTGAGACTAAATAAAATGGCCGACTCAAAGTCATCAGGGCACACATAATGCTACTTCCTTGAATCTCCCCTCCCCCTTGAATCCCCCCCACTGCCCATCCCAATTCATACCATGGCATAATAAGTTTCCTGCCTCCATACACATACATACACACACACACATACAGATAGACGTGGATTGTACCTACTTGTGAGTTTCACATTTACCGGAATGCTTTCTGACGAACGGTCGAAGGCAACCAGGGTGACTATGTACTCCAAGTCGGGAACCAGGTCAGTTATTGCGGTTTTGGATGTGCGGGAAGCTAGAGTGACTTCCCTGGAAGGTTGGCCTTCAGAAACGGGATGAAAGAAAGAGGGAGGGAGGGAGGGAGGGAGGGTGAGGAGAAAAAAAAACATCTCATCTTAAACTCATTTCCATACCATTCTCAGCCTCACTTTCAAATGCCTCCCAACCCCATGCCATTCCACCATCCCACTCACACGATCTCTTCTGAAGTCCTGTTCCCCCACCCACTCCCCTCCACAATTCTGTCCCACACACTCTCCTCATCCACACTCCACCCCACCAGCAGTAGGCAAGCATTCAGCTACTTTCTGTACTTCTCCGCCCACCCCACACCTCCACCCACACACTCAACCACCACTAATCTCTCTTCCTCATTACTCCACTTTGCCTCCTCTCTTCACCAAGAAATGTATTTGGCTATCTACTCCCTTGGCCCTGCCTATATTCCCTGTCCCCCTCTCTCCCTCTCCCCTTTTCCCCTCACACACACACATTCACAGATGCAAACATGCTAGGCTTCTACATGTACACACACAGAAGTGACACCTCCACAACATTGTCCAACTCCACCACTGTTTCACGTCTTCAGCTGCTGAAACACTCATACATGCCTTCATTACGTCTAGGTTCAATTATTCCAATTCCCTATTCATCGGCCTTCCCAAACCCTCCATAAACTGCAGATCAATCAGAACACTGCAGCTCATGTCCTCTCCTTTACCAGGGTATGACACCATCATACCCATCCTCACCTGGCTCCACTGGCCTCCCATTCATCAGAGGATTGAGTTCAAAATTTTCATCCTCCCCTTCAAGGCTCTGCACAGACTTGCTCCATCCAACCTATTTTGCTAACCCTTTATCAAACTGCTTCATGTCCCCCGCCCGCCCCACCCCCATCCCACCCCAGTATTGGGGTTCAGGTCTTCAACCTACAACCTACTCATACAGAACTCTGCCGCCCGCATTCTCACCCACACCAAACTTTGCTCCCCCATTACCCCAGTACTTGCCAGACTTCACTGGCTCCCTGTCCCGGAAAGGATCGATTTCAAGATCCTCACTCTTGTCTTCAAATCTTTCCACTCCTTTGCACCCCCCTGCCTCTCTGACCTTCTCTCTCCTCAAAACTTCACCCACTGCCTTCACTCCTCCGGTTCTGGTCTCCTCCTCATCCCCTGAATCCTCCGTTCCACCATTCATGGCCGTGCCTTCAGCCACTATACCCCGAAGCTCTGGAACTCCCTTCCTCACTCCCTTCACATCTTACTAGTTTCAGGTCTCAGCTACAACCCTTTCTTTTCAATTATGCCTTTGGTCACCTTTTTCCCCCTGCCCCTAGATCCGTTATTGTGAAGGGATCTGGAGATGCCGCCCGGCATGGATGGCACTATATAAATCTAAGTTGTTGCTGTTTTTGTTGCTCCCGCCTGCTCAGGTTCTAACCACTGAATATTCCTTACCCTGACATGAAAGGCACTTAACAAATGTGATTTGGTATTGTGATAAGATTTGTGTCACACACTCACATACACTCATATGCACAGAAAGACACATTTTAGAACATATACACACACACATAGACCTCGTTCCCGGAGCCTCTCACTCACCATCTCTTGGTGTTACTGTTAGCCTGTACCCTAGTATCCTGCTTCGAGGCCGTCGCCACGTCATTTGCACACTGCTTTCAGACAAAATTTTATATTTCAGGTCTGTGGGCGGTGGGACTAGTGGATGGAAAGGGAAGGAAGGGCGTGTGTGGGGGAGTGGAGAGAAGGAGGGAGGCAGGGAGGGAGGAAGGGAGGGAGGGGAGCAAAGGGGGAAATGGGAAAGGGAGGAAAATAAAACACAGTTAGCTCACCAGTGGTTGGAGAGAAGAGCAAATGAAATAATTTCAAACGTACCCGAATTCAACTGACAATACAACAACAAGACATTAAAACCGGACGCGACAGAGAAAAAAGAGAAAGAGCGTGCGGGCGGTCTCTCTCCAAACAGTAGTGTCTTTGCATAAATTTGTTTCCAACGAATAGGCACTTCACTTATTGTTGGCAAGATGGTAACAAGACTCAGCTGACATATTTTTAAGCAGGGAATTGTATACTGTACAAGACATCAAACGCTAGTGTGAGAAGGGGAGGGGGGTAGGAGGAGGGATGTGGAGAGGGGGAAGGGGATGAGGAGTTTACAGAGGTACAGCACATGAGACATTGAGTATCTGAATCCATAGACATATGGAACATAACTGGGAAATATCACAACAAGCAGTCGTATTAAAGACATCAGAATACAAATAGAACAAGGACATTTACATCAACTTTCCCAACATCTAACTCTGAACCCAAAGCTAATCTGTTTTAATGTACAGGTCTTACGCTCAATGCCGCACTGCTTCACAGCATTGCTCCTTTTGCTCTGCACGTTTTGGATGGATGGTGTCTATATTGTGGCCAGGGGAGGCCCCAGGGGGAATAGGGGTTTAGAACTCTAGTGGGGGAGCAAGCATAAGTGCAGATACTGAATGGCCTGCTTGAGTGCTGTCAGCCATTGGGGTCGGGGTGGGTGATTTTTCAGTATGTTTCACACCATATGAAATACTGTATTTATTGCGCTTTTGGCCTTACTTGTGCATCTGTATATTTGCTGTAAGTGTGTATATTTTTCATACGTGTGAGTATAGCATATTTGCTTGTGTGTGTGTGGTGTATTTGTCTATTCGCGCTTGTGTGTAAATAGATATATTTTCTCTGTTTGCATGCATTGCTTACTTGGCTGTGTACATTACTGTGTTTGTATTGTGTTTTCATCTATGTGCATGTGTACACATATATTTTCTGTATGTGTGTGTATTGCGTTTGCCTGTGTACGCATGGGTGTGTTTTTTGTGTGTGGCCAGGGGAGTTTACCTCTGTGTAGCTGAATTTTTCTATGTGTGTCTGTTTGTCTTGCGTGTTTGTCCGTGTGCAGATATATTTGTGTGTATATGTATCGCATGCTTGCTTGTGGTCTGTGTGTTTTCAGTGTGTGCTGTATATTGTGTGTTTAGTTGTTATTGACGATGTGCATATTTCAATTCCATAAAAATAAGTGACTCAGAAAGATTGCGCTAAGCTATCCAAGGAGCCATTGAATTGATGGGTAGCGGGGGGAAAAGGAATCTGCTAAGCGGTCATGGCAGGACTAAGGACATGTAACGATGAGGTTGACGGGTGCATAAGACAGCGACAATGGCTGGGAGACACAGCTCCCCCACCCCCACCCCCTCAGATTCGTTGCACTATGCAAACACTTATCACACTTACACACAACAGAGAATCTTCAACGGTAGGACAATTGACAAAGATCTGAACAATGAAATGGGAGGGTACTTTTTTTTGACGAGGCAAAGAAAAGACCCCAAACACAACACAAGTGCCCCTATATCACAATTTGCTTATTCCGATATTTCACTGGGTACATTCTAATCACTGTTTCCTCGCTCTCTTCTCTCCCTGCCATCCTCCTCCCTTCCAACCTGCCCCCAACCCCCAACTTGTTGACTTTTCTGTCCTTTTCTGTCCATCATCTCTCCCTCCTTGGCTGAATGTCGAACTCAACCGTTTTTAAAATACAATGGTGAAACAGGCCTGAGAGGCTGATTGTTTTTTAATGTTTGTTCTTACGTTTCTTATTTTGTTCTCTCCACTTTTCCATATTTACCTAACCCTAGACACAATACGTCAGCCTGTTGCTCCAAGTTGCGGACCCAGTTTATTTGAATCTATCACTGACAATTGGTTCTGAGGCAAGAGAGAGGATTGGGGAGGAGCAGAGTGGAGGGGTCGATAAGAGTGTGGGAAGGACATGTCAGGAATAGGCACCAGGCAGACAATCTAAAATTCCACCAAATCTCAGCCTGTGGGCCCATTTTGCCTCAATAATAATAATAATCCTTGTATTTGATACAGCGCTTTTCACGTCTTATGAACGTTTCAAAGCACTTCACAAAATATATTGTAAAGTGAATTGATTGTATGTTTGTGGATGAAACACGACAGCCAATTGTGCACAGCAGTGTCCTACAAACAGTTGTGGATTGAAATACCAATTTATTATTTATTGAGATACAAAGCAGCAGGCAAATCTAAGTGGACCTACGGAAAACTGGCTTCCAAATTGACAGGATTTCAGGATTTTTTCCCCAATTCCAAGGAACCACTAAGACATTGTAGCCCCATCATCTGAGAAGGTGGATTTTCAAGCTTTAAGGAAGGCAAAGGTTCATGTGAAGGCTGGTGCAAAGGAGGGAAGTGGGGGAGTGAGCACTAGCATAGACACAATGAGGAGAAAAAAACAACAAAATTACACTTGTATAGCGCCTTTCATGTCAGGAGGACGTCACAAGGCGCTGGACAGTCATTGTTTCAGACCCAAGCTGGGGACAGGGAGGGTGGAGGGAAAGGGGGAGATTTGCAGTGACCAATGAGGCCGTAGAAGAGGAGAGTCTTGAGATGGGTCTTGAAGGAGGCCAGGGAGGGGGCAAGGCTGAGGGACTGAGGGATGAAATTCCAGAGGTTGGGGGCAGAGTGGCTAAAAGGGAGAATGTATATCTCTTATATTGATACCACCTCCACCTATACCAATCCCAATCTTTCTTATACTTCCTAACATGTATCTGCATACATGTAAAATATAGGAAGTCCTGCTGATACAGAGGCACGACAACAACAAAATGTACAGACAAGTGTTCTGAGACAGACCACAATATATAAATAATCTCTTGGGGTGAAAGGAGCACAATCCATTTGACATGTGAATTAGTGTCTGACACAATCATGCAGACTTGGAGGGAAGGGGGAAAAAGACCACGAGTGTCCTCGTTTAGACAATAAAAGCTACACAAAATAACACAAAACACTGTCACGTATTTTATAATGATATTCACATTCAATGTGTGTGTGTGTGGAAGACGCAATCATGTAGACTTGTATGTGTGTCTGTATATCCCTGCGTGTGTCCTTGTGTGTGTGTATCCCTTTAGCATGTGTGTGTATATAATAATCCTTGCATTTTGAAATAGTGCTTTTCACATCTTATCGACGTCTCAAAGCGCTTCACAGAATATACTGTAAAGTGAATTGACTGTATATTGTGGGCGAAATGCGGCAGACAATTGCACATAGCAGTGTCCCACAAACAGTCATGGATTGAAATGACCAATTTTATTATTGTTTTGTTTGGAGGGATTATTAGGCATTTGGAGTAAGGAAACTTGACCATATCCTCCCAAATTTAAAGGGCCATTCACTTCACTACTGTGTATGACCCCACCGTGAGCAAAACTTTGCACTTGCCTACAAATACAGTCTCTATGCTTTCTGACAATTATCCTTGAAGTCACATCCGCATTGAAAACATGCCACATGGAAACATTAAAATCTGGCGTTACCATATGCGGGTGCGATTGAAGGATTTGATCTGCCATTGAGCTTCATAAAGTGTGTGGAGACATCCTCCCAACGTGAAACATGCCTGGTAAATGTAAAATTTGATTGTACTTTTGCTTTCTGTGTTTCCATAAGCAGCAAAATGCTTTTTTATTTGCCTTGCTGCCCTGGTGATCTGTGCGTCCAGTATATGTTTGCACGCGCGGGCGCACATGGCCGTGAATACCTTTATAAAATACGTTTAATTGGATTCCAGAGGATGTAGCCATGGACAAATTTAATGCAAAGGCAGCTGAGCTGATAAGACACGCTCTTGTTTTGTTTTAAAATAAAGTAGGTGAGAAATTCAGCTTACACCAACCTGGGGTTAACTGGGGGGTGCTGGGCAGTGTGGAGGGATGAAGTAGCTCATTTCACTCAGGCCACCCAGCGCTGTATGGATCCTGGGCAAGGCGTGAGGCAGTCGATGTTTTTTTTATACACAGATGGCACATGCGAAAGATTCTGTCCACACTACTGTATTCTCACGCGCACTCAGTCACTCTCATAACCTTACTCACTTGCTCACATGCTTACTCATTCACTCGCTCACTGTCTGAATCACTCACCCTCCTACTAGCTCATTGTCTCGCAATCTCGCCCGCTCACTATCTCAATCACTCAGCCGCTGACTCGTTCATTCAGTGTTACTCCCTCACACACCCACTTCCTAACTCACATGCTCACTCGCACACTCACTCACTGTCACTCGACTCACAGTTGCTCAGTTACTCACTACTCACACTCACCCACACACACACTAACTCAGCATTCCCTCCCTCCCTCCCTCACTCAAATACTCCCTCTCTCACTCACTCGCACACTCACTCACACACACTCCCTCTCTCACACACTCACTCCATCCCTCACACGTACACATACTCACTCCCTCCCTCATGCATTCACTCCCTCTCACTCTCACACTCACTCACACACTCACTCACACACTCACACATCCTACTGAACTCCTGTGTTGTATATCCTACACAGAGTCTCTGTGGCCAGACCAGATGCCAGTATTCGTGCCATGTCTCTCTCTGTCTCTCTTTTGATGAATGAGGTGACACAATGTCCTCACCGTAAAAAGCTACTGATCATTCCCTACGTGCCGCGAGTCGATTCAGGGCGCAGATAATCCAACGAGCCAACAGAGAAAAAAATTCATCTCATCTTCCTATTGCTTTGGCCGGAGTTCCCTGAGGTGACAGTGTCTCATTGCTTCTGTCCATCCGCTGGCCCGCTCCAGTCAAGTCTGTCGCTCCGCAGGAGGGTGATCACCTTGTTAAGAGCGTTGACTTGCCCCCCACCAGGGCAGAGCAAGGTGACATAGGCTTACATGACACAATGTTCCTTCTTCCCAAAGCTCAAGGTCAGGTTTTTCTTTCCCGACAATCAGAAGAAGTCATTTTCCATCAATAAAATTCCAGATGTGCCCCACCCTCTCTTTTCCCACTCTAATCCTGCCCACATCTGGCAGATGAACAGTGAAATGCTATTTGTCGGGGTAGATTCCCCACTCCTGTACCAAAAGAGTGCGGGATTTGTTGCTACTTTGATTTATTTTAATTGTGACTTCCCACCTTCCACCTTTCATTCATTCTTTCATTCTTACAACATTTCTGGCCAAATGGACTGTGGGAGCCTTGACCCACTCTACCCCTTCTATGATGTGTGTTCCTCTGTTCACTTTAAGTGCTGATCTCAAATTGAGGCTAACAAACTCAGTGAACTACTGGCAAAGATTCTGCTGGAGTTAACTATCAAAGGACACCAATCATGTACAGCGCACATAACTGCATTACAGATGAGGACCTTGCTGGTTCACTCATAGTCCAGTTTGCTGGACTCAACTGGCACTTGCACTAACCTGCAAGTGTCTCGCAACAGTCCCTCCCAGGGTTAGGGAGGATAAAAGCAGTCAGGGTTCCTGCTCCAAGTCCCTCTTCAAGTGAGGGAAACGTCAGGCCTGCTGACACTCACTGCCAAGGCTCACACATGAAAGACCACTACTTGGGTGGTTGCAGGGAAGGCGTACCAAAGGCAACCAGAGCTCGTGGGACCGCACTTAACCCCACCCTCCAGAAATAAGAATGTCGCCGATAGCATTATGAAATGAGCAGGGTATGGAGTTCCTTGATAAGAACAATGTGGCTCATCATTCTTGCGAGGCGCTCGGTGGGAGAGAAGATACAGTAATAACGAGAACATTAGCCCAGTGGAATACCCGATCGTTCATTGCACTTGAAACATAACAGCAGCAAAAAATACTGTATGAGCACAGAATGGCAATAAGCTAAGGTTAAGTTACTGATTTGAAACTTACAGGGGATGGGGCAGGGGATGGAAAAATAAGTTACACATATGTATACATAATGGGGGTAATTATATGCAAATTCATCACGGATGTCTTACTTAAATCTGTCAGGCATTGGGAGTATATCACATGCGTCACTCTAATTGGAAGCAAACTAGATCACCCTCTCTTATCCCTCGCCCGCTGTCCTATCCCTCACTCCGCGATTCCCTGGCAATGCCTCACTCAGTATCCAGTGAGGACAGTGTGCCATGGATGGGGAACCCTGGTTTGCAAAACCCCCTTGGTCAAACTTTCAAGACAAGATTATGAAATGTGGCGTTTCCAAAATAGGTTTGGCGAATCTATGGAACATTGGATTTTCAACCATCCCCACCTCAACTTAAACGAAGATAATAGGACTGAATTGTGGGAGATGGGCGAGTGAGAGGAAGCTTCTTGCAAAGTCATAGTGTGTGTGTGTGTGTGGGAGGGGGGGGGGGGGGGGGAGGGGGAGGGGGAGCAGGAGGAGGAGGAGGTTAAGGAGAGGAATGGGTAGTGAAGAGTGAAGACTTACCTTGAGCCTCCACTGAGACTGCAAGCAATGCTGCACAGGCTGTTGCCAGCGCAAGGCAAAACTTGATCCTCATCGTCTCTTGTTGAGCTCACCAGGACATGAATAGATCTGAAAGAGCGCACACAGGATTAAACATACATTAAACAACAACAAACAACAACAACTTTGATTTATATAGCGCCCTCCACGCTGGACGGCGTCTCAGAGCGCTTCACAATAACGGATCCCGGGCCCGAGCCAGGGGCAGGGGGATAAAGGTGACCAAAGGCATGGTCGAAGAGAAAGGTCTTTTGCCGAGACCTGAAACTAGGAAGAGAGGGGGCAAGGCAAAGGAAGTGAGGAAGGGAGTTCCAGAGCTTTGGGGCATAGTGGCTGAAGGCACGGCTGCTGATGTTGGAGCGGAGGATTTTGGGGGACAAGGAGGAGCCCAGATCTGGTACAGCAAAGGCAATGGATGCTGTTTTGAGGAGAGAGGAGGTCGGAGAGGTAGGGGGGTGCAAAGGAGTGAGGACCTTGAAATCGATCCTCTCAGGGACAGGAAACCAGTGGTCTGGCTGGAACTGGGATAATGGAGGACCGACATTACACCAAAAGGCAAACTACTGCAGCACAGAAGAAGCCCATTTAGCTCATCGTGTCTATGCTGGTTCTTTTAAAGGACAATCCATTTACCAGCCCTCCCCCCATTTCTCCTCATTTACTCCTATTCGGATATATTTCTCCCAAAAATATAAAGTCAATTCACTTTACAGTATACTCTGTGAAGCGCTTTGAGACTTCTAGAAGATGTGAAAAGCACTATATCAAATGCAAATATTATTATTATATCATTATTTCGGTCAGCCAGAGGTCTGACACATACAGAGACCCATCACCATTGCTTAAGTGTTTCCAAACAAGCTGAGAATTCCATGCCTCCCATCTACACATGGAAATCTCAGACATAGATTGTTGGAATGAAATGTGCTCTCTCTCCCTGGAGTATTAGGTGCAGGTTGTCAAGAGCCAAGGTTTGGGGGACCCCAGAATGTGTGTTGGAGGTAACTGCTGGAGTCTAACCAAGTAAAACCACATGGTGTTCTATTGATATCACTATCTGACAAGCTTTCCTTCCCCACGCTTGTAGAGCCAGGACCACCCTACCCTTCAGGGCTTATATATTGGATAAGGTGTATTGAATTCCCTTATGAAACCTAATCAGGTTTCTTCCTCAATTGCCACTCCTGGCAGGACATTCCATATCTTAACCACATTTCTTCAAGTCTCTATTTTCTAAAATTTGCTAAAACCATCCTAAATTGATGCACGAAAGTCACTGACTCATTGTACAGGGGAAATCATTTCACTCTATCAACTCTGTTAAAATACTCACCATTTCAAAGACTTCTATCAGATCATCTTAACCTTTTTTGTCCCAACAGAAAAAGTACCCAGTTCCTCCAATCTCTGCTCATACATCAAACAACTCTTTCCTGGTAAACATGGGTCATTTCAATCCACTGCTGTGGGACACTGACATGCACAATTAATTGGCTGCTGTGTTTCGCTCACAAAATAAATAGTTAATTCACTTTACAATGCAATTCTGTAAAGTTCTTAGGCATCTCAACAGTATAAGGCGCTATTATTAAATATATTTATTATTTAGCATCTTATATTCCAGAGCCATGGGATATCCTCCTGACATAAAAGGCCTTATACAAGTGTAATTTTGTTGTTACATATAGTATATTCTATGAATCACTCTGAGACGTTTCGAAGACGTGACAAAGCACTATTTTAATGATTGTAATTATTATCATCGAAGTGTAACTCTCGCTAGTGGGTTGGAAGGTTGTGGGTTCAAGCCTCAATGTCGGGACGTTGAACTTTGAATTCACACAGCCACGCAGGGTATGAAGCAGGCCGGAGCCAGCCAAGGTGGTGGAGGTGGGGAGTGAGCCTGTCGGAAATGCAGGGAGGTGCCAGGGCACGAAGGGATCTATTGATGAGTGTGAGGATCTTGAAGTTGATCCGCTCTGTGATGGTGAACCAGTAGAGCCGGGCATGGGTGGTGTGGGTGAGCAGTTTAGAGCAGGTGAGTACATGGACAGCAGAGATTGGGAGCAGTTGGGGTGATATTGTTAAAGGTGGTGTCCTTCGGATGAGATGTTAAACCAAGATCTCATCTGTGATTTAATGCAAGATTGCCCCATTCCATCTCCTCTCCCCACCCTCCCACACCCAACTCCTGTGTCCCTCTTGTGGTAGTCAATGGTACTTGTTGTTTCTTCACTCCTACAACCTATTATTTTTATTTCTGAAACATCACTCCTTTTAATCTGACAGGATGGGTCACACTACTTTCTCACGCACACACAATAACTCACACACACACACACACACACACTCACTCACTCACACATTCATTGGCTCTTGCTCACCTTTGCACCATCACACAATCACTGGTTCAAATGTAGTCACACCGCTCCATCCACCTACTCCACCACACTCACACGCACATACACTCTTGCTCATTCACACAAGCACAAACACGCTTGCGCATTCACAACACACACAAGAATATACTCACTCACAGACACACACACTCGCTAACATATGGAAACACATACACACCACCCACACAACAACAACAAAATTACATTTGTATAGCGCCTTTCACGTCAGGAGTACGTCCCAAGGAGCTGGACAGTTATTGATTCAGACCCGAGCTGAGAAAGGCTGATGGGGGGAGGAGTTGCCGATGGGTCCATCGAAGAGGAGGGTCTTGAGGCGAGACTTGAAGGAGGCCAGGGAGGGGACCAGGCGGAAGGACTTTGGGATGGAATTCCAGAGGTTGGGGGCAGAGTGGCTGAAGGCTCACCCGCCAATGGTTGGGCGGGTGGGTCGGGGGACATGGAGCAGGCCAGAGCCTGCTGAACGTAGTGGGCGGGCAGGTTGGTAAGCGGATAGGAGGTCACGGATGTAGGGTGGGGCGACATTGTGGAGGGCTTTAAATGTGATACAGACATTTAAATTTAATACACACACACACAGTGGCTCACAATTACACTGCCTCACACACACTACCTTAGACACGCACTGCCTCACACACACTGCTCATACATACTGCTTTACACATACTACCTTAGACACACGCTGCCTTACACACACACTACCTCACACACATTGCCCTAAACACACATTGCTTGACACACCACATCAAACTAATCACAAAATACTACAGATGCTGGAAGTTCCACCTACCCCAGAATTGGTCCCAATGGTCTGGTTCCTAGACCATTGGGACCAATTCTGGGGTAGGTGGAACCTGTACAAAATGGATGGGTTACACCTGAACAGGGCTGGAACCAATCTCCTTGCAGGGAGGTTGTCGAGTTTTATGGGGGGGGCTTTAAACTAATCCCGGGGGGTGAGGGTGGGAAACTGATCAGTAGTTCAAATACAGGAGGGGTAATAAGGAGGACAGGGGAAAAGGGAAGACGGGAGAAAAATGCAGAGGAAGTAATTTGTGCCTTAGAGTGCATGTATGTAAATGCACGAAGTTTGAGAAATAAAATTGGTGAGCTGCAGGCTCAGGTTGCTGCGAGGCGATATGATGTTATAGCAGTAACAGAGACTTGGCTCCAGCATGGGCAGGAATGGGAGTTGAACATTCCTGGTTATAATGTATTCAGGAGGGATAGAGAAGGGAGAAAAGGGGGCGGGGTGGCAATTTTAGTTAAGGACTCAGTGACTGCCTTAGAAAGGAACGAGGTGGAAGAAGGACTAAAAACCGAATCTATCTGGTTAGAATTGAGGAATAAAAAAGGTGCAGTTACACTGTTAGGGGTATACTATAGACCACCAAATAGTGGGGAGGAGATAGACAAGCAGATCTGCAAGCGTATCACGGAGAAATGCAGAGCTAATAGAGTAGTGATAATGGGTGACTTCAACTATCCCAACATAGACTGGCAGAATAGTAGAGTAAAGGGCAAGGAGGGAGAAGAATTCCTGAAGTGTGTGCAGGACAACTTTCTTGATCAGTATGTTTCCAGTCCAACGAGGAAAGAAGCATTGCTGGATCTAGTTTTGGGAAATGAGGTAGGGCAAGTTCAACAGGTTTCTGTAGGTGAGCATCTAGGGAATAGTGACCACAATATCGTTAGATTCAGAATAATTATGGAAAGGGATAAGGAACGATCACAGGTGAGGACACTCAACTGGAAAAGGGCTAATTTCAATGAGTTGAGGTGGGACCTAGCCAAGGTGGATTGGAAAGAAAAATTGGCAGGTAAGACAACTAACGAGCAGTGGGCAGCGTTCAAAGAGGAGATAGTTCAGGCACAGGTCAAAAGCATTCCCACAAAGGTGAAATGTAAGGCATCCAAACCTCCCTGGATGACTAAGGAAATCGGGGCCAAAATCAAACAAAAAAAAGAGGCTTATGATAAGTGTCAGGCTCAAAATTCAGAAGGGAACCAAGCAGAATATAGGAAGTGTAGGATAGAACTAAAAAAGGAAGTTAGAGGGGCAAAGAGACTGCATGAAAAACAATTAGCGAGTAAGATTAAGGGGAACCCTAAGGTTTTTTACCAACATATTAAGAGTAAAAGGTTGGTCAAGGATAGGGTGGGGCCAATTAGGGACCTAGGAGGAAATCTCATTGTGGAGGCAGAGGGCATGGCTGATGTACTGAATGAGTACTTCGCCTCTGTCTTCACAAAAGAAAATGATACAGCCAATGCCATGGTATTAGAGGAGAGGGTAGGAGAAATGGATAGAATAATTATAACCAGAGAGGAAGTGCTAAAAAGGTTGACGTCGCTCAAGGTGGATAAGTCACCTGGTCCGGATGGGATGCACCCTAGGTTACTAAGTGAGGCACGGGAGCAAATAGCAGGGACTCTGGCCACGATCTTTCAATCTTCCTTGGACACAGGGGTCGTGCCAGAGGACTGGAGGATAGCTAATGTTACTCCCTTGTATAAAAAGGGGCAGAAGGACAAGCCTGGTAACTACAGACCAGTCAGTCTAACGTCGGTAGTGGGCAAAATTCTAGAGTCCATAATCAGGGACAAGGTAGATCTTCACTTAGAAAGATATAGGCTAATAAAGGACAGTCAACATGGATTTGTTAAAGGCAAATCTTGCCTTACAAATCTGATAGAATTTTTTGATGAGGTAACGGAATGGGTGGATAATGGTAGCGCAGTTGATGTAGTTTACATGGACTTTCAAAAGGCATTTGACAAAGTGCCACATGAGAGACTTATTAAGAAATTAAAGGCCCATGGCGTAAAAGGGACAGTGGCAGCGTGGATCCACAACTGGCTGCGAGACAGAAAGCAGAGAGTTGTAGTGAGCGGCTGTTTTTCAGATTGGAGGGAAGTGAGCAGTGGTGTGCCACAGGGATCGGTTTTGGGACCATTGCTGTTTGTAATCTACATCAATGATCTGGACTTGGGTGTACGGAGTACAGTTTCCAAGTTTGCAGATGACACTAAGTTAGGGAGAATAGTAAACAGTGAGGAGGATAGTAGCCATCTGCAAGAGGATATAGACAAATTGGTAAAGTGGGCAGACACATGGCTGATGAAGTTTAATGCAGAGAAGTGTGAGGTGATGCATTTTGGGAGAAGAAATGAAGGGAGGCAATATAGGCTAGATAGTACAATTTTAAATGGTGTGAAGGAACAGAGAGACCTGGGGATTTGTGTTAGTGACTCGTTGAAGGTGACAGGACAGGTAGACAAGGCTGTTAAGAAGGCATATGGGATACTAGGCTTTATAAATAGGGGTATAGAGTACAAAAGTCAGGAAGTGCTGACTAACCTCTATAGGACTTTGGTGAGGCCTCAGCTGGAATACTGTGTTCAATTCTGGTCACCACACTACAGAAAGGATGTGAAGGCATTGGAAAGGGTACAACGAAGATTTACTAGGATGGTGCCAGGATTGAGGGACTTCAGCTATGAGGAGAGGCTAGATAGGCTAGGGTTATTCTCTCTGGAGCAGAGAAGATTGAGGGGAGACCTAATAGAGGTTTATAAGATCATGAGGGGTTTCGACAGGGCAAATAGAGAAAAACTATTTCCACTCGTGGGTGAATCTGTGACTCGTGGTCACAGATTTAAAATAGTTTCAAGGCGCAGTAGAGGGGAGCTGAGGAGAAATTTTTTCACTCAGCGAGTTGTTCGAATCTGGAATGCATTGCCTGAAAAGGTGGTGGAGGCTGATTCGATAACAACTTTTAAAAGGGAATTAGATCTTTATTTAGGAAGAACGGGTTTATTAGGCTATGGGGAGCGGGCAGGGCAATGGGATTGAATCGCTCTTTTCAAAGAGCCGGCACAGACTAGATGGGCCGAATGGCCTCCTTTTGTGCCGTAAAATTCTATGATTCTATGATTCTAAGTTTGAAACAAAGAAATTTGAAAACTCAGCAGGTCAGGCAGCATTCATGGAGAAAGGAACGTGAGTCAATTTTTCAAACTCTGACGTTGTGGACCTGAAACGTTGACTCACTTTTCTTTCTCCATGGATGTTGCCTGATCTGCTGAGTTTTCCCAGCAACTTCTGTTTTTGTTTCAATGTGTAAACTGCCTGTCTCGGTGGTGTATAAAACCTTGGGTACCTAATTCCAGAGAGAGCAAGAACTCAGATGTCTCAGAGAGCACAAAGTGTTACCCGAAGCAGAGCAGGTCTGTTACAGATCTGTTGATCTCGAGACTAACATCATTACTTTTCCAGATGTTACTTCACAAATACCTCTCGCGAAGTGAGAAACAAAAACAGCTGATGCTAAGTTCACTGGGATGTACGGTATTTATATGTTTGTGTGTCGCCAATACTCTCACCAGGTTGTGGATTCAGTGGGGACTTTGAGTGTGTGTGTGTGTGTGTGTGTGTGTGTGTGTGTGTCGGGGCAAAATGGTTGGAGACAGTCTAGGGGCCGCCCTATGAATGAGATGTTAAACCGAGGTCCTGTCTGCCTGCTTAGGTGGACGGTAAAGATCTTGTGGCACTACTCGAATGCAGAAGGGAGTTTCGCACCCAGTGACCTGGTAAACAATGCACCAGAGATAACTAATCACTCGCTCCGTTTGTGGGACACAGCTTGCATAAATTAACTGCTGTGTTTCCCCCCCACCCCATGAAAAAGCAGTTACTACACTCACTTTACAGTAAAATTCTGCGAAGCACTTTGAGGTGTCCGAGCACCTTGGGACATCCTTCTGTAATAAAGATTATTATTATCTTTAACAACAGACAAGACAGTCTTCACACAATTTTAACTGGTGGAAAGTCTTATTCAGAGACTGGTACTTTCTTTGCAAAAAAATAAATAAAAAATTAATGACTTCTCCACCGGGCCGAGGTTATTTAAGGACTAAATAATCCTTAAGATGCGAGTTATTGCAACTTCTCGAAACACTTCACAGGGAATTTACTGCTTGCAATTGTGTTTTGTGGGTAAGCGAAAATAGCAGCCAATTTGCAAATAGTGACATTGCACAAACAGCCATGAAACAAACAATAACTTTAATGTGGGGGGTTGTTGGCCCTGGTCTCCAGGAGAGAGAAACTCCCCCTTTTCAAACTGTGCCAAGGCATCTTTAACATCTGCATGAACAGGCAGACGGGAGCTCAGCATAACGTCTCTTCTGTAAGTTGGCAACTCTGACAATTCTCCACACTGCACTGCAAGATCCAAATAGGAACTTAGACCAAACAATAGCCACATTGCATCCATCAAGCACCTTTCACATCGGGAGGACGTCCCAAGGCGCTGGACAATCGAAGGTTTGTGCCCGAGATACGTGTTTAGAAATGGGTAAAGGCATGGTCAAAGAGGAATGTCTTAAGATGGACTTTGAAGGAGGCGAGGGAAAGTTTAACTCAGTTCAAACTGCAGAGTGGAAAAAAGAGGATAATGTTTCCATTTTAGTAATATCAACTAATAAGATTGATATATGGTAGAATTCTGAATATCTCACAACGTGTTTGTGTTAATAATATTAGCTGTTATCAAATGCCAGAGAATTTACCTCCAATTATGGAAGACCAGTAGGATGTCTAATAATAATAATCCTCGCATTTGTTATAACGTCTTTTCACGTCTTCGAGACATTTCAAAGTGCTTCACAGAATAAACTGTAAAGTGAATTGACCGTATATTTTTGGGGCGAAACGCAGCAGCCAATTGCACACAACAGTGTCCCACACATAGTAGTGGATTGAGTGACCAAATTAATATTATTAGTTTGTTTGAAGTGATTATTACCTCCGGAAAAAGCGATCCTCCAATCGACTAATAACCAGGTTCCTACTTGCTGCCAGATAAACAGACATCTAGAGTAAGTATCTTGACTGTTCTCAGTCATCAGAGCACTCTCCTTACAAACGTGAGACCTGTGTTTGAATCCAGGCAGATCAGGGTGAAACCTTGGGCAAGTTTTCTTACTCCGCATGCCTAATAATAATCCCTCCAAAAAGAATACAATATTAAAAATTGGTCATTTCAATCAACGACTGTTTGTGGGACACTGCTGTACGCAATTGGCTGTCGCGTTTCACCCTCAAATTTAGTCAATTCACTTTACAGTATATTCTGTGAAGCGCTTTGAGACATCGATAAGATGTGAAAACCGCTATATCAAATGCACGTACCCTGTATTATTATTATTATCTTGCCCAGTGTTTTGCCCTGCTGGGAATCGAACCCAGATTGTCTTAACTAGCTGAGTGCTCTAACCACTACACCACAGTACTGTATTCCACACAATATATCAGCCATCTCTTTAGAGATATTTCAGCTCCTGTGCTTCCCTCATCCTCTTCTTAGTAACTGTTCCACAATTCCTGTCTTGCACCCGTTCTGTTCATTTCCAAGTCTTGTTTAAAAACCTACAGCTCTGACCCTGCCTCAAGGCAACTTTCTCACTGCTTCAATCTTCTATCTTTGTCTGTCTCTGACTCGTTGAGACGTCCTCCTGACGTGAAAGGCGCTCTATAAGTGTAATTTTGTTATTGTTGTAGTTGTTGTTTCAAGATGTTATTCTGTGTGAGAAGGGCTGTACAAATGCAAATTTTCTACAGAGAGAGAAAGAGAGAGAGGAAGAATGAGAAACCAAAATAGATAAATAAAGCAATGGAGAGGAGGAAGAGGGAGAAAGAAAGTGAGTGAAAGGGAGAAAGACGGAGAGAGAGAGAGAGAGAGAAAGAGAGAGAGTGGGAGAGGGAGAAATAAGGAAAGTGAAAAAAGAGAGAAAATACAAGAGAAAAAGGCCAAGAAAGTACGACAAATGTAAGTAACAATAATAATCCTTGCATTTGTTACTGCTTTTCACGTCTTCTAGACGTCTCAAAACATTTCACAGAATGTATTGTAAAGCGAATAGACTATGTTTGTGAGCGAAACACGGCAGCCAATTTACACAGCAGCGTTTTCGTCGTGGATTGAGTAATCGAACTGTTATTGTACTTTTTGAGGGATTATTATCAAGTGTGTGGAGTAAGGAAATGTGCCGAAGGTTTCGCCCTGCCTGGAATCGAACCCAAGTCTCTCGCTTGCAAGGCAAGTGCACTAACCACTGAAGTACAGGAATCCACATTGCGTCATCCTAAATCCTCTAACCCCACCCCCCACTTCCCATCAGCTCCCCTCAACCTGTGAAGAACAGAAAAGGTGGAAAGAACAGAAACGATGTGTGTATGTGGTGTGTGTGTGTGTCGTGTGTGGTGTGTGCGTGTCTGGTGTGTGTGTGTGTGTGTGATGTGGAGGGATAAGAGGAGGGAATTAAGAGGAGAATTTTTTAATAAAGTAAAACATTGGAACCTTTAATGGAAAATATAAAGTCACCAACATACAAACTGTTAAATGGTGTTTAACTCTGTCGGACTCATTACCCTGAGACAGAGCACGGGCCAAACCAGAATTTTTTTCCTGCACGGCAAACATTACGGGAATAATTTAGTGGGTGATGAGCTGTGAATGCACACTCCACTGCCTCCCTCACACTCAGTGCCTGACCACTTCTCTCCACCTCATCGCCCTCCTCCACACTAACCTCCCCCAAACCAAATCCTATCGACTCAACTTCTCCCACCCCCTGCACCCCACCAATGCTCATCGCTCCATCCCTTGCCTCTTTCAAGGCCTCATCTCAAGACTCTCCTCTTTGACCACCTATTTGATAACCTTCCTACCCCCCTCCCCTCTCTGTCCGCACCTCCTCCCGATCCCAACCCCTAGCTCTGGTCCAAATCCCTGATAGTCCAGCGCCTTGGGACATCCTCCTGATGTGAAAGGCATGGACAAATAAAATTTGAGGTTGTTGTTGTTATGGTCCTGCTCCACTTCTCTGTCATACTCTGTCAGGCTCCCCGCTCTTACTTGCCACATCACCTCACTATCTCTCTGATCTCTCCCCCCACCACACTCCCTTCACTTGGCTAACTAATACCTTCCCCACCCACTCACCCCCACCCCATTCCCTCTCTGCGCCATCAGCTTCATATTCTGCCACCTCTCCCTTCCACCCAATCCCCCCACCTCCCGGAACTCCCTCTCTTTACCCCTCTGTCTTTAAATCCCTCCAAGAAAAACACTCCCTCTACCTCTTACACACTACTTCTCTCTCTCTCGCTCTCTTGCACACACTCCTTCTCTCTCTCCTTCCCTCCCTGTCACAAACATTCCCTTTCCACACATACATAATACACTCCCTCTCAGTCAGTCTTAAGCATACACACTCTCTCACACACTCCCTCTCACACACATTCTCTCCCTCCCTTTTACACACACATCATCTCACACTCTCTCTCCCCCTCACACACATGCCCTCTCACACACACACTCTCCCTAACACACATGCCCTCTCCTTCTATCTCCTTCTCGTGCACACTACCCATCCATATGCTTTGCACACACTCCCTCTCTCTCTCTCTCAGCCGCACTCTCTCTCTCTCTCTGTCTCCCTGTCTCTCTCCCTCCGCAAAATAAATTATTATAAAGTGTGGATCGCCCCATGCCAAAGCAGCCAGTAACAAGAACCATCCCAAGACCTCAAAAGACCTCTGGGGGTCTGTGCGAGGAACTCAGCAAATAGCTGTCCGCTTATCTCACTGTAGCCTGACTGACGTCTCACTGGTTAATGTCAATCCTTCTCCCCCAACCCCCCATTCACTGCCCTCGGGGTTTAATTCTTGCTGGAGGAACAGCTGCTAGCAATTATCATTTCCCACTTTTATCCAAGCAAAAAAATCTATATACTGTATATGTGTATACATATGAGTGTATTATGGTAGAGCAGAGCCCAGTAGTTCAGTGGTTACATTGTTTGTCTCGCATGCAAGAGAGAGAACGCGACTTCGATTCCCAGACAGCGCCAAATGTTAGGCAAGTTTACTCCTCACTCCACACGCCTCTATTTTCCCAGCAGTAAGCAGGAACCCAGTTGGGAGCTGATCGACAGATCACATTTCTAGGGGGTTAACGATCGCTTCACTAAATACCAAATGATAATGTGGTCACTCATTCCACGGCCGTTTATGGGGACTCTGCTGTGCGCAATTAGCTGCTGATTTTCCCCGCAAATATAATAATAATCAAATAATAATCCTTGGATTTCATATAGCGCCTTTCACATCTTATTGACGTCTCAATGTGCTTCATGGAAAATATTGTCAAGTGAATTGACTGTTTATCTGTGAGCAAAACGCGGCAGCCAATTGTGCACAGCAGCGTCCCAAAAACAGTCGTGGATTGAAAATGACAAACTTTTATTATTATGGTTTTTTTTGATGGATTATTTTTATGCATGTGGAGTGAGGAAACTTTCCCAAGATTTCGCCCTGATCTGCCTGGATTCGAGACACTGGTCTCAGGCTTGTAAGGCGATTGCTCTAACCACTGAGCTACAGGAGCTGCACATATTTTACACGTCTCAAAGCTCTTCACAGAATATACTGTAAAGTGAATTGACTGTATACTTATGGGAGAAACACGGCAGCCAATTGTGCACAGCAGTGTCCCACAAACAGTCGTGGATTGAAATGACCAATTTTATTACAGTGTAGTGTGATTTTTTTGGGAAGGATTATTATAAGGCATGTGTGTGGAGTAAGGAAACTTGCCCAAGATTTTGAACTAGACCTGCCTGGATTCAAACACAGGTCTCACGTCTCACATCACGTGGGAGTAGGAGAAAAAGTGGGGGAAAGACGGGGAGGGGTCAGGGTAGAGGAAGGAGAGCAAGAAAGCCGACTGTATATTTATGGGCGAAACGTTGCAGCCAAATCGCGCACAGCAGTGTCCCACAAACAGCCGCGGAAATGGGGCCAGGGGAGAAAGGGGGAAAAGAGGGCAAGGGGGGAGAGGGGGGGAAAGGTGGGGTGGTGTAATGTCAGGGAGGAAGAGGGGGGAGAGAGGGGGTTAGGATTTTTTCCAATGTTATTTTTCCAATGTAATTTTAAAAACAATTATTCACAAAGTGGAGCTCCTGTAGCTCAGTGGTTAGAGCACTCGCCTTACAAGCATAAGACCTCTGTTTGAATCCAGACAGATTAGGGCGAAACCTTGGACAAGTTTCCTTACTCCACACGTCTGATAATAATCCCTCAAAAAAAACAATAATAAATCGGTCATTTCAATCCACGGCTGTTTGTAGGGACACTGCTGTGCGCAATTGGCTGCCGCAATTCACCCACAAACCATACAGTCAGTTCACTTTACAGTATATTCTGTGAAGCGCTTTGAGACGTCGACAGGATGTGAAAAGCGCTGTATCAAATGGAAGAATTATTATTATTATTAATGACTGAGTCGGGCTGCTGACAGGTGAACTTGGGAGCGGACAGATTGACATGTACCACTCCTCCCGCACTTCCCACCGACCCTTTGCTCTGCAAAGCATTCCAAGGCATTGCATATATTTTAACCGCGTCAGACACTGCAAGTTATTGTTAGGTTTTAATCACTGAGAGATTTCTATTTGAAAAACAATTATCCTTGCAGTGCAATAAGTGCAATAAACCTGGCTGCCAACGGTTTGCTCCGTTCCAAAAAGAGGTCAGCAGATCTTTTTTTATTGTAGAAAGATGGTAAACTTTCCATTTTCTTTGCGTTTCGAAGAGTGGAGAGAGTTTGGAGGAAGGGAGAGGGTGGGTGACAATGATGTTGGTGATACAGCACCCCCCGGTGGACAAACAGAGAAACCACAAGTCTCTCTGCCTCATTCTGCCTCTCGCCCTCCTACCTCAATCTCCCTCCGCATGTATAGGGGCAACCAACCTTCTTTCAGCTTCACAGGTCTGAACACACCTGCATTTGTGAAATGTCTCCATGTTGAGCAAGCATCGAATATTTAAACACACCGCCCTGCCCTCAGCAGAACAGCTCCGTATCTCCCCTCGCTTATCACTTACTGGCTACTGCGTTTCGTCCACAAGATACACTTTACAGTAAACACAGCGCAAAATACTGCGGACGCTGGAAATCTGGAATAAAAATGCATCACTGTCTGACCTGCTGCCTGACCGGCCACTTCTGTTTGTGTTTCACTTTACAGTATATTCCGTGAAGCGCTTTGAGACATTTTGAAGACACGATAAGCCACTGTATCAAATGCAAGGATTATTATTATTGTTCCTACAAGTTTTGTCCATCCAATTTTTTTGGGTGCGCAAATAGAATGGACGATCCCTCTCCCGCAGAACAAGTCGGAAAGTTTTATATGAATGTTATCGCGCGCGCACACACATAAATTCAGTTGTTAAAGTTAACTGTCATTGTGTCAATCCTTGCATTTCACATTGCGTCTTAAGTTTTAAAAGCACATTCTTTTTTAAAAAAAATTAAGATTAGAAAACATAGATAACGTTGTATTCATTGCAAAAACCAATGCGCTCCATCTCTTCAATGCAATCTAGGCAATTTAACTGTTATATTGCAATTAAGAAAAAACAAGTTGCAAAGTGCTGATCATTTCAAGTTCATTCTGTCTCTGCACACTATTCCTCCCTGTCTCTCCACTCTCTGCTCTCTTTCTTCTCTTCCTCTCTCTGTGTCTCTCTCTCTCTCTTTTTCATCCCTCTGTCGCTTATACATCCTTCCCCTCTCTTTCTTTCCTCCCTCTCTCTCTGTACATTCTCTCTGCGTTTCTTCCCCATTCTGTATCTCTCTCTCTCTCTTCTCTCTCTCTCTGCAAACTGTATCTCCCCTGCTCTCTGTCCAATAAAAGACAAAAAATCTCTGCAGTAAGTTTAAAACATTTTGTCTGCAACTCACACACAGACACACACTTATCAGTCAAACTTCCCCAATCCTTCCCCATCGCATCAAATCCCTCTTGTCTCTGAAAATCTAATTGTGAGAGAGAACTCCACCAGACACAAAGAGCTTTAAAACTTCTGGCTGCAGGGAGAATAACAGAGAGACAGATACACACACTCACACACAGACACAGAGAGAGCCAAGCAGAGCCACAGAGACATACACACAGACAGATACATATACGCAAGGAGAGACACACATGCACAGACAGATCGAGCAAGATATAGAGATAACGAGAGAGAGACAGACTCATACGCAGACAGAAAGACTCACACACAGATAGAGAGAGAGAGGTTTATTTCAGGACAAATGAGACTTAGGAAATCCAGAGCAACAATAGATCCATGTCATAAGCCACACAAACCACACACAAATCATTGCACGTTTGCTCTTGGGAAAGTTTCGCAGCAAGACTGAAGTTTAACTAACTTTCTCTCACACCCAGACATATGCCGAGAATGATACATTTCCCCTTTTATAACTGAGTTCCTTCAGGATTCAAACCACACACAAAAATATACCTGAAAAATAATTCTGTTAGATAATTAACGTTAAAATATGCAACATATTTTTTTTTTAAGTGCCCTTTACATACACAGTATATCTAGATACATGTATATATATATATTTAATATTTTTAAAAAATTTATATATTAAAAAAATTGAACAATTTCTACATAATCCTAAAATGTGGGCTGTTTGTATAATGCAAGAATAATAGATAATATTTTATAATAACAAATGGTAATAGTGAGAATATATATGTATTATCTAAAATGTTAATGGAAAGGACTTTTTTCTTTTAAAAAAAAGTGCAAAAGGGAGACAAACCTGTGAGATGTTTGGGGTATATTTTTCCTCTCTCTCTGTGTTGGAGTCTTCTTGAGAGAGATTCCCAGAGGTTGATAGGAGTTGATAGAATAGTTGTAGATATTTTGGATCAGATTAATAAGAGCAAAGGGAGTGTCTCAGACACAGAGAGAGAGGGACAGAGTGGGACTGAGTGAGCACTGTTCTGTGCCCTGCTTAATACTGAGCTCTTTTGCTCTGCACAAACCCCTTTCTTTTCGTAACCTCTTACGAAACAAGCCTTAAGAAACGTGGAAAAGTGTCACCAGTGGTGATATATGTAAGATCTTCAGTGAGTGAGTAAAACATTCCTAAGCACACACTCAAAGGTTACATACAGTCTCATAACGTAATCACATTCCTTCTCTCCTAATAGCTATTCCTGTGGACCACATTGAGCCAGTCTGGCAATCATTCTCTCTCTCACTCTCTCTCCCATCCCACTGCTCAATTGAACTCAATCCATCAGAGAGCAATGGTTGGAAAATGTCCTTTTTGTTTTTTTATTAAACACAATAAAACCACCCAGTCTCTCCATCTCCCCCTCTCCCACCAAATACTTTCAAAACTTCTCTTTTTTTTAATCCCAACGTTTCAAGGGAATCTTTGCCTGTTGCTCAATCTTAGTCATTTGTCCTCCAAAGTTTATTTTGTTTTGTCTCCAGTTTGTGCAATTTATCGATTGGTTAGTGGACATAATGGATCGAGTTGACTGATCAATTGGTTTATGCCAATAATGATTCTTATTTTTAAAATATTATCTTATATTTTACATTCTTATTTGTTTTAATTCTTATAGAAATTGCTTGGAGGCTAGAATTTCTGGGGAGGTTTGTGGACAGCCCCTTAAAACAGTTTGTTCAGTGGAACACAACAATACAGATTGGTCGTTTCAATCTGCGACTGTTTGTGGGGACGCTGCTGTGTACAATTGGCTGCCGTATTTCGCCCATAAATATACAGTCAATTCACTTTATAGTTTACAACGTGAAGCGTTTTGAGACGTCGATAAGATGTGAAAGGCGCTGTATCAAATGCAAGGATTATTATTATTATTTTATGTCAGTAACCGATTGTTTGATGGAAAAAAAAATGGATTTGTCTGTGGGAATAATAATCTGTTGGTTTCAGTAGGTTATTGGCAGCTGTCCATCTTAAATAGTGAATGTGATTTGTGTGTGTGTGTGAATGGGTAGAGAAAAAAAACAAGGACATGATGGAGAATGATTCATCCGAGATACACTTCTACAAATTCAAGACGATTGTCAAGTCCGACACACACACATAGAAACCCATCACTGTAGTTTAAGAGTCTCCAAACTAAACTGAGATGACCATGCATCAAACAAACAACAAACAAAACTTACATTTATATAGCGCCTTTCACGTCGAGAGGATGTCCCAAGGCGCTGTATGTGGAGTCCTGTAGCTCAGTGGTTAGAGCACTCGCCTTACAAGCGAGAGACCTGGCAGGTCAGGGCGAAACCTTGGGCAAGTTTCCTTACTCCGCACGCCTGATAATAATCCCTCAAAAAACAATAATAATTTGGTCACTTCAATGCATGAGTATTTGTGGGACACTGCTGTGTGCAGTTGGCTGCCTCATTTCACCCCTAAATATATAGTCAATTCACTTTATCTTCTGTGAAGCGCTTTGAGACTCTAGAAGAAGTGAAAAAGCGGTATTTAAGCGTTCTGAGACCCGACCGGCGTAGAGGGCGCTAAACAAATCTAAGTTGTTGTTATATAAAATGCAGGGATTATTATTTATTATTATTATCCCACCTACACATGGAAATCCCAGAGATAGATTGTTAGAATGGAAATGTACACTCTCTCTCCAGAGGGACATATCCTCATTCCAGAAAGTATTAGGCACAGGCTGGATACCAGAATGTGTGTTAGGGTAACTGCTTTAGTCTAAACAGCTAAAATCATGTTGATAAGGCATCTTTTGTACAGGATAACTGGCGGGGTCAAACAGTAAGCTAGGAGAAGGGAGGGCTGACTATAGGTGGGGGTCAAACAAAGAGGTAGGAAGGTCTTCAGGTGGGAATTAAATGTAAATCAAAGTGGGAAGGCAAAGGTTCATCAAAGTCAAGGGAAGTCAAAAGAAGTCAAGTAACCCTGTGACTGATCCCATCACATCAGAACAGTTTCTGTTATAGTTTGTTACAGCGCTTTACGGCATCACCAAATCATCTCTCAGGATTTTCCTTCAAGTGTAGTGACTGTGTATATGATAGAGGGGAAACCTTGAATCGGATACAGCAACTCTTTGTCAAGAGAAGTGACTTCCTCTCTCCTGGTGTCCTGGCTCACCATCATCCAGATATAAATTGCTCACTCACTCCATGGTTGTTCCTGGGACATTGGCTGATCGGCTGCCCATAAAAACACAGACAGTCACTACACTTTGCGTAAATCCTGCAAAGCGCTTTCAGATGTCTTCGCGACATGAAAGGCGCTGGATCAAACGTATTATTATAATAATTATAATGATTCCCTCCAGTGCTTCACACAGTGCATTACTTGGAAGTGTAGTGACTGGTGAGCTATTGGCAAGAACCCCTTCCCCTCCAATACTGGTGCTATGCAGGGCTCTGAAACGCTATCCTGTGTGTAAATTAAAGCTTGTTGTTTTTGATCTATTCATTGTAATGCTAATCCAGCGCTGAATCTCTGCAGAGCTGATTTCTGTATTGTATAGTTATGTGCTATTGTGACAATAGTAATCCTTGCAACATTTGACACTTTGCCTGTATGTTAACACTTTCTTGAGCACCACAGGGTAATTGTTGTAAAGGTGGAGTTGACTTGAGTATTTTGGGGGTTGAACATTGCAGCCAAATTGCTCACGGCAACGTCCCACAACAGCAGGGAGACTATGAGAGAGAAAGTCCCTTCTATTCCCAACTAGCGCCATGGGACTTTTAATTTCCATCTGAACGAGCAGATGGGTTCTCGGTTTAACATTTCACCTGAAGGATGGCACCTCTGACGGCAGCCTTTCTCCAGCAATGCGCTAGAGTGTCATCCTTGACTATTAGCTCCTTGTCCAGCTCCTTAGGATGTCCTCCTTACATGAAAGGCGCCATACTAGTGTAATTGTGTTGTTGTTGCTGTTTGTGAGAAGACACAGTCACTTCACTTTACCTAACAGTGAGTAAAAACATTCCTGTAAAATTCTTGCGACGTCTTGATGATGTGATAAGGCCCTATTTGAAACACGAGGAGTATTATTAATGCTATCATTCTTTTTGCCACTGTTACTATTCTATTTCAACGTCCGTTTGCACACAGCAAAATCATTAGGCAACGAACAGGCCAGCCAGCAGCACGAACACAACTGACAAAAAATGGTACCGTCTGTGACAGAAAATAAATGATGATTATTATCCTTTTTGTTTGAACCGCTGGAAGCAATTGAGAGAGGTTTAAAATAAAATTAAATATGAACCCCAGTATGGATAATCAAGCAGTCGCTTGCGATACGGAGATGAAATCACACCCTTCGCTCTCAAAGAAAAACATTGTGAAATTCCTAATGTGATCCTTGTGTGGAACGCAAGCTCGTAATTGTAACAATCCTTAAAGCCGAGAAAGATTTACGTGAAATCCGGCCGGCTGCTCTGTTCCAAATGCATCGTAAACATCCTCTCATTTCTCCTCCATCCTGCTCCCTCCCTGCCCACTTTCCCTCACTCTGCTTTTTATTACGGTTTTTAAAACAGATCGAATATAAATAATTTTTTCCTAACCCGCAAGAAGATGTAGATTCATAGGAGTTATAAATGGAAGGAGGTAATTTGGCCCAACGTGTCTTTTGAAAGAGCTGTCTAAATCAATCCTGCTGCCTCGCGCTCTCCCCGTATCTGACAATAATAATGCTGTAAGAATTCCTCGCTTTCGATAGCGACTGTTGAAATGGCGGAGTGCCATAACATATGTGGTGAGAGCACTCACCTCGAAAGTGAGAGGACACAGTGCCTTGGGACGTCCTCCCGACATGAAAGGCGCTCTATACATGTAATTTTCGTTGTTTTTCAATTCCCAGGTGGAACAAGAACTTAGGCCTCTTACTCCACACATCTCTGTCTACCGAGCAGTAAGTAAAAACATGGTTGTTATTTGATTGGCGGATTTCTTTCAGGGGGTAATAACTGACGAGTTATTAAAATTTTGCTGACCAAAAATTAGTCACTCAATCCCCGATTATTTAAGGTACACTTCTGTGCGCAATTTGCTGTCCCGTTTTGCCCACAAATCAGTCAATCTACTTTACAATATAATCTGTGAAACGCTTTGAGACATTTAAATGACATGATGAGGCACTGTATCAAATGCAAAGATTTTTATTAAATGTCTCAAAGTGCTTCACGGGAGAAATTACTGTAAAGCATGGTGACTGTGTACTCTATATGCAGGTTGATGTGGAGTTAGCAGATAACAGAGGTTTAGAAGATCAAATTCACGGAGGACTTTAAACACGAGCACAAGGGAAGATGTTGGGACTGTATATTTTGTTGGCGAATAACACATTTGTGGAGTCCTGTAGCTCAGCAGTTAGAGCACTCGCCTTGCAAAGGAGAGAACTGGGTTCAATTCCAGCCAAGGTGAAACCTTGGGCAAGTTTCCTTACTCCATACACCTGATAATAATAATCCCTTGAACAAAAACAATAATAATTTGGTCATTTCAATCCACGACTGTTTGTGGGATACTGCTGTGCGAAATTGGCTGCCGTGATTCACAGTTGAAATATACAGTCAATTCAATTTACAGTATATTCTGTGAAGCTCTTTCAGACGTCCAGAAGAAGTGAAAAGCACGATATCAAGTCCAAGGATTAAAACAACAACAACTTTGATTTATATAGTGCCCTCCATGTCGGGTGGCGTCTCAGTGCGATTAGTATTCTTCCCTCTTATTGCTTCAATAACAACACGAGATACAGAGGTCTGGATGATTTGCAGCTTGTAGAAGAGTTGGGAAGACCGACAAGCAGGGAGTTATCATAGTTGAGCCTAGGTGTGATTAAAGCGTGGATGAGGACCTCAGTGTAGTAGTTAGAGCACTCGCCTCGAAAGAGAGAGAGCCTAGGCGGCGGCAGAGCGGAGAGATGTGGCGGAGTTGAGGGAAGGCAGAGCGGACGGTAGCACGGATGTGAGGGTAGATCTTTTAAATCTTCAGGTATTTGCAAAGCTATTTCCTAAACCAAAGAGGAATGAACGTTATTTAAGCCATGGTCAATGATCAGAAGAGTGAATGTGAGCCAGATACTGTTGTTGTTGTTGTATCCGAGAAGCCAGCGCAGGATTTGTTGACCAACAGCGCCACCTTCTGACAGAAAGAGAGACCTAAGTGACATTTGTTCAATTCCCCCTTCGTCACATTGAGAGTCCCCCTCTCTCTCTGTGCTGAAGTGGGCTCCAATTTCAATATAATCTTGCACGCATAAAATGCTTATAAAGTGTGGCATGTGTACTGGCTGTGTATTTGTGGGGAAATGCACTACGGAAATGTCCCCGTCAACAACAACAACAATAACAACCACAAAATTACACTTGTATAGCGCTATTCATGTCAGGAGGAAATCCCAAGGCTTGGGATTTCAGACCCGAGCTGGGGCTCACCCACCAATGTTGGGGCAGGTTGGTCGGGGCTGCCATGAGGTGCGAGACCTACGTTTGTGAAAGGCGTTATACAAGTGTCATTTTTTTGTTGTTCTGTTGCAGAAGGTTGTGGGTTCAATCTCCATGTTGGAAGCTGGAATCAAACAGTTCAGGCTAATGCTCCAGTGCAGCATTGGGGGATGTGCTGCAATGTCAAGGGTGCCGCCCCTCAGAAGAGACGTTGAACCATGATTGTCTGTCAGTTCCTTGGGACATCCTCCTGATATGAAAGGCGCTGTGTGAATGTAATAATAAATAATAATAATCCTTGCATTTGATATAGTATTTCTTCTAGACATCCCAAAGCGCTTCACAGGATATGC
The DNA here is from genome assembly GCA_035084275.1 of Hydrolagus colliei. NCBI lineage: Eukaryota > Metazoa > Chordata > Chondrichthyes > Chimaeriformes > Chimaeridae > Hydrolagus > Hydrolagus colliei. The sequence continues at coordinate 40,737,132 of CM068744.1, forward strand.
TGTAAAGTGAATTGACTGTATATTTATGCGTGAAACGCAGCAGACAATTACACAGAGTAGTGACCCACAAACAGTTGTGGATTGAAATAACCGATTTTTTTGAGGGATTATTATTAGATGTGTGGAGTAAGGAAAGAGAAGGGATTTTCTCCTAGGTCCTGGCCAACCATCCCCTTCCCAACCACTCCCCAGGCCAGATGAAAAAAGTTATTCAGCTCTTTCGGATGTCTTCCAGACGTGAAATTCACTAGATAAATGCAATTGATTGTTGTTTTTGGTAACCTGCGTATAAAGTTAATGGGTTGATTCAGTGCGCAGGGATGGGAATCTCGATATTGTTGCTGGCTCAGTCATTCACATTCTCTGCCCTTTGAGCACTTCATAGATAATAATAATACTCCTTTTCATTTGATTATAGCGCCTTATCACATCTTGAAGGCATCTCAAAGAGCCTTACAGAAAATACTGTCAAGTGAATTGACAGTTTCATTGAGGGGAAGGAAGGACACGAAAGGAGGGAAATGGGATTAGAGTATAGAGCTCCAGTGGGGGAGCGAGCACCAGCACAGACACAATAAGGTGAACAAACCAATGCTGCGTGATTCTGCGTGAGATGTTATGATGGTTCGGGAACAATGGGAGGAAGTCTTTCCCGCCTGCGGTTGTGACCCACTGCCCCACTAACCCCACTGGGTGTGATAACATTTCTGTGCCAAAGTGACAGCCTGTGTGTTACAGTCACTCAGGAGAAACTGAACAAAAATAATAATAATAGTCCTTGCATTTGCTATCACGTCTTCTGGATGTCTCAAAGCACTTCACAGAACTGACTGCATACTTGTGGGCGAAATGCGGCAGCCACTTTGCGCGCAGCAGCGTCCCACAAACAGTCGTGGATTGTGTGCCCGAATTATTGGGTTTCTTTGGAGGGATTATTATTAATATTAGACGTGTGACGTGGGGTCCGTCGATATGGAAAATTTTCCGAATAAATATATCGATGGGCTCACATCGAGATATACCGAAATATCGATATTGTCAGGTTTTTCATACTGTGCATGCGCGCGCGGAATCGGAGTGCGCACGCATTCAGAGTGCGCGCGCATCCCGGGTGCGCGCGCATTCGGGGCTTATCTTCTCAGGAGGTAAATATATTTCTCTCTCTGTGTCTCTCACTCTGTCCATCTCTGTGTTTTTCTGTCTGTGTCTCTGTGTCTCTCTCCCTCTCTCCTCTCTCACATCCCCCCATCTCTATCTATCTGTATATTATCACATCCACCCCTTCTCTCCCCCCCCCCCCCCCCCCGCCGTCCCTCTCTCGCACCACCCACCCCCGATGTCTCTCTCCCCCACCACCCCCCCAGCCGTCTCTTTCTCCCTCCCCCCCCCCGCCGTCTCTCTCCCCCCAGCTGTCTCTCTCCCCCTCCCTCCAGCCGTCTCTCTCCCCCTCTCCTCCCCCCCCAGCCGTCTCTCTCCAACCCCCCAGCCGTCTCTCCCCCCCCAGCCATCTCTCTCCCCCTCCCCCCAGCCGTCTCTCTCCCCCTCCCCCCAGCCGTCTCTCTCCCCCTCCCCCCAGCCGTCTCTCTCCCCCTCTCCCCCCACCCAGCGTCTCTCTCCCCCTCCCTCTCCTCCCCCCCAACCATCTCTCTCCCCACCCCAGCCGTCTCTCTCCCCCTCCCCCCAGCCATCTATCTCCCCCCACCCAGCGTCTCTCTCCCCCTCCCTCTCCCCCCCCAGCCGTATCTCTCCCCCACCCCCAGCCGTCTCTCTCCCCCTCTCCCCCCCCAGCCGTCTCTCTCCCCCTCACCCTCCCCCCCACCAGCCGTCTCTCTCCCCCCACCCCTTGCATACCTGTATATTGTATTCGAGGACTGTGAATACAATATGGCGGCTTTGCACCTCGGTCTGTGCATTGTGTATAGAGATGTGCATTCTGGGTCTTGTAGTTGATTGTGCTCGCATCCCGATTTTTTAGCTCGATATATCGTCTTTTCGATATATCGATATTTTAAAATGTCTATATCTGCATATCGATATGAAAATTATATCGGGTTTTAGTGATATATCGATATATCGCCGGACCCTAGTGTGAAGTCAGGTAACTTGCACAAAATTTCTCACTACCGGGAATTGAATAATAATAATAATCCTTGCATTTGATATAGTCCCTTATGAAATCTGTGTACTCTCGCTTACATGTAGATTTTCCCACTTCACATGTATCAAGAGCATTCACCTCGGAAGCGAGAGGACCTGGGTTCGATTCCCCGGCAGAGGGAAAGCTTGGGCAACTTTCCCTTACTCCTGTTTCCCGACTCTGTTTACCTAGCATGACATAGGAACCCGATCGTTTGTTAATTAGCTGCTCACTGGCTGGGTTAATATTTCCTCCCCAAAATATAATGTGGACACTGCTGCGCGTAATTGGCTGCCGTGTTTTAGCCCAAAAGCTACTCAATTCGCCTTACATTAAATAAAACGCAAATACTGCAAACGCTATCATAGTGAAACTAAAACAGAGGTCGCTAAGAACACTCACATTATTATTAAGTAGTTCTGACGAGGAGTAATGGACTAAAAATATTGTTTCCTTTCTCCAATTTTTATTCTTTTTTTCTTCAGGAATTATTATCAGGCGTGTGGACTAAGGAAACTTGCCCAACGCTTGGCCCTGCCACGAATGGAACCCAGGTCTCTCTCTTGCAAGGCGAGTGCTCTAACTCCTGACCTACAGGACTCCACTGAGCTACAGTGCTCCAATCTAGTTATTGATATTAGCTCTTCGAATGAGACGTTAAACCGAGGTCCCGTCTAAGTTTCACTCCCTAGTCAACAATCCTAGAACTAGTCAACAATCCCCCAAATAAAATGGGACACTCACTCCATGGCTGTTTTGGGGACATTGCTGTGTGCAATTGGCTGCCATGCTGAGCTACAGGACTCTCTTCTGACATGATAAGGAGCTATACTAATTATAAGGATTTTAATTGTTATTTATATAAATTAGGATAAGCTGTGATCAGTTACATTAAGTGACTATCTTACACACACATGCGCATATACACATTCATACATATATAACAACAACAAAATTACACTTGTATAGGGCCTTTCACATCAGGAGAACATCAAAAGGTGCTGGACATTCATTGTTTCAGACCAGAGCTGGGGTCGGGCATGGGGAGGGTGGAGGGAAAGGGGGTATTTGGGGTGACCAATGGGACCGTTGAAGAGGAGGATCTTGAGGTGGGTCTTGAAGGAGGCCAGGAAGGGGGCGAGGCGGAGGGACTGCGGGATGGAGTTCCAGAGGTTGGGGGCAGAGTGGCTGAAGGTTCACCCATCAAGGGTGAGGCAGGTGGGGTGGAGGAAGTGGAGCAGGCCAGAGCCCGCTGAGCAGAGAGGCGGGCAGGGTGGTAGAGGTATACACACACGTGCACACTCACACAGTTGCACATATATGCATACACAATGATACACACTCACACACGCAATCACACGGACAAACACACACTCACATATGCAGACATACACAGATATTCTCTCTCACACACAATCACACTCTGACACACGCACACACTCACACATGCTCACACACACACGCAGTCACAAACATACACGTTTGCACACAGATCACACACACAATCACACTCTGAGACACACATGCACAAACACACACTCACAGACGCATAATGCAACCGATTTCAATATGATTAACTGGAGTGAGAAGGAAACGGGTGTTGGTGTCTGCGAGGCTGTGTGTTTGTCTGATAGGGGAACAGTTACTAATTTAAGGACAAAAGGAGGAAGTGTGATAAGGACATTTCCTTTGCTGTGAACAAACAGGCAAAGTGGAGGGGTGGGGGGCATGAGGTGGGGTGGAGGGGCGGGCGGGCTGGGGGTGGGTGGAGGGGAGTGACAGACCCATTTCTCCACGGCCATTTCTCAGTGTGTTCGCGCTCCTCCTTCTACTCAGACGTGTACCGAGCTCCACGTTCTTTCTAAAAACTCTTCTGCTCCAAACCGACATGGGTTCCAATGGCACATCAGACCAATTTGCAAGATACAACCTCTCGAACAATTTCATCGGTAAATATTCCTCTGCTTACATCCTGGGAATATTTTTAAATGTATCAGTTTAATGTTGCCCGTTGAACTGTGTACCTCTTATTCTCTCACTCTTTTTTTTCCATCTCACCTTCATTCCCTCTCTTTCCTCTTCTCCCACTTTCTTTCTTTCTTTCTTTCTTTCTTTCTTTCTTTCTTTCTTTCTTTCTTTCTTTCTTTCTTTCTTTCTTTCTTTCTTTCTTTCTTTCTTTCTTTCTTTCTTTCTTTCTTTCTTTCTTTCTTTCTTTCTTTCTTTCTTTCTTTCTTTCTTTCTTTCCTTCCCTCCCTCCCTCCCTCCCTCCCTCCCTCCCTCCGTCCGTCTGTCCGTCCGTCCGTCCGTCCGTCTGTCTTTCTGTCTTTGTTTCTTTCTTTCTACAACAACAACAACAACAACAACAACAACTTGGATTTATATAGTGCCCTCACTGCATGCCAGACGGCGTCTCAGAGTGCTTCTCAATAGTGGATCCCAGGGCCGAGCCAGGGGGAAGGGGAAGAAGGTGACCGAAAGCGCGGTCAAAAGAAAGGTCTTTAGTCGAGACCTGAAAATAGGAAAGGAGGCGGCGAGGCGAAGGGAGTGAGGAAGGGAGTTCCAGAGCCTCAGGCGTAGTGGCTGAGGGCACGGCCAACAACGGTGTCACGGAGGATTCGGGGGGACGAGGAGGAGGTCTATCTCCCTTTCTATTTCTTTCTTCCTCTCTCTCGCATTTCTCCCTTTCTCGCTCACTCATTCTCATACCATCATGTTACGATATGGAGTAATCCTTGCGTTTGATATATCGTCTTTTCAAGTTATTAGGAAGTCTTAAAGCACTTCACAGAACAAATAATGAAGCAGATTGACTCTGTACTTGTGTTGTCTCTGTTTCTCTTTTGCTAAGGCTCTCTCCCTGAGCCTCATAATCTCTCATTCACTGTGTTATAATAGTTATCCCTCTCTCTCCCTCTCCCACTTACAGATTCTCTATTTCTATTTCTCTCAGCCTCTATCTCTCAATGACATTCCTCTTTCTGTTCCAATTCCACAATTATACTCATTCTTTCTTATTCCCTTTGTCTCTCTGTTTTTCCATGGCTTTCTGGCAGCCATATTTCGCCCACAAATATACAGTCAATTCACTTTACAGTATGTTTGGCAAACTGCTTTGAAACACCTAGAAGAGTGCTGTATTAAATGCAAGGATTATTACTATTCCATCATTGAATCTTTGACTCCTTCTGTGACTTTCTACGTCTTTTAGTACTTATTTCCCAGTCTTTTTGCCATTCTCTGTCTCTCAATTTCTGACTTTACTAATCTTCCTTTAAGTATGGCATCCTGTAGCATAGTGGTTAGCGCCCTCACCTCCCAAGCGAGAGAACCCAGGTTCGATTCCTGGGAAGGGCGAAACTTTAACCAAGTTTCCTGTTTACCGAGAGGTAATTAGAAACCCAGTTGTTAATTGCTTGGCAAATGGCTTTCTGGGGGTAATAATCCTAAAAATAAATTGCTCACTCAATCCACAACTGTTGGTAGGACATTGCTATTTGCAATTGGCTGCCGAGTTTCAAAAAACGAAGTTACATCCAGTTCGTCTTCCATCATCCTGGCCTTCGCATTAATATTTCATGTCCTGAATTACTCATGCACCGTATTGCAAAATATTATTTCCTGAAAGAAATCTATCTCATTTGTATTTGAAAGAATCAACACTTTCTGTTTCCACCATCTCCCTAGGTCATTCGTCGCTAGCCTGCTCCATAAATTTGCTTTTGATATATCCTCTCCACGGGAAAGGCGCTATGTAAATGGTATTGTGTTTATAGTCCTCCACAACCTCGCCCCACCTTACATCCATCAACTCCTATCCCCTTACCAACCTGCCCACCCCCTCTGCTCAGCAGGCTCTGGCCTGCTCCATGTCCTTGAACCCACCCAGCCCACCATTGAGCCTTTAGCCACTCTTCCCCCAACCTCTAGAGCTTCCCACAGTTCTTCCGCGTTGCCCCCTCCCTGGCCTCCTTCAAGACTCTCCTCTTTGGTGGACCCAGCGGCAACACCTTATCCCCCCACTCCCTTCCCTCCCACCATCCTCAGCTGCATTGGCAAGTCCTCCTGACATGAAAGGCACTATACAAGTGTAATTTTGTTATTATTGTTGTTTTAGATGGGTTTCTCAGGTAAAGAGAATGGTGTGAGTTGGAGGGATTCCAGGGTCTAACAAAAAGGTTTTAGGCAAGCTTCATTACTCTCCATGTCTCTGTTTATGGGACTGTTTGTGGGATACTGCCGTGCACAACTGGCTGCCATGGGTTGCCCACAAAACACACAGTCACTACACTTTACTGTATATTCTGTGAAACCTTGAGAGTTCGCAATGACATGATTATTATTGTTATTATTTATGGAGAGTGCACTGGAGAGTAAAACTTGCCTTTTAACGATCGTTTGGATTGAGTGGGTGTGGGACACGGAACAGGAATGAGTCACCAGAGAGGAAAAGGTGGGTGGGTGAGTCGAGCCACAGGGGATCATTGGCATAGGGTGGGGTCAGCACATGCAGGCGTTTGAAAGTGAACAAGGAAGTTAGAGTTAATCCACTGGGGATAGCGAGTCACTGGAGTCTGCAGATGGCTGGGGTGATGGGCTTGAGTAACCTGCCGTCGACCGGGATAATAGGCTGTGAAGTTTGGGATAAACTAGGCCTTGTGAAGTGGTTTGGGCCCATTGGGAATGGGATTAGAGTGGAGAGCTCCAGTGTGGGAGCGAGCACCAGCATAACACGACGGGGAGAGAGAGCAGGGGAATGGGGTTAGAGAAGACAGCTCCAGTGGGGGAGCGAGCACCAGGTTAAAATCATAAGAACATTTCAATGAGAACTGGCTCAAGATTAGGAACGATCAAATAATGTTTGAAATGGTGTCACGCAAACATGCCTTATGTGGAACATTAACTCTATTTCAATGCCCTGAAATACTGCGGTCCCGCCTGGCTCAGGAAACGGACTGAAGGCCGTCACATGGTGGGCTGGCTCCATTCCCATGTTCCTCTGTCTAAACAACAATAGTAGTAGCAACAATAACATAGATTGTTATTGTTCACTTTACTTTGGATAAAATCTCAGAGCAAAATTAATAATTTTAGTCCGCAGACTTTTATATCCTAAATCTTAAATCCTAAAGCGACACGCTCAGCACTGATATTTGGCTTTGAATGTATTATATTGTGTATTATAATGCATTATATTCAGGGAGGAAATGCCACTGACTTCACTTCACTGTGTGCTGTATGTCAACAACAACAATAATTTTGATTTATATAGTGCCCTCCACGCCGGACGGAGTTTCAGAGCGCTTCACAATAGCGGATCCTGGGACTGAGCCAGGGGCAGGGGCAGAAAGGTGACCAAAGGTGCGGTCGAAGAGAAAGGTCTTCAGCTGGGACCTGAAAGAGAGAAAAGAGGGGCCAAGACGAAGTTAGTGAGGAAGGGAATTTCAGAGCCTCGGGGCGTGGTGGCTGAAGGCCCAGCCACCGAGGGTGGAATGGAGGATTCGGGGTACATGGAGGAGGCCAGACTCGGTGGAGCGAAGGCAACGGGAGCTGGTTTGAGGAGAGAGGAGGTCAGAGAGGTAGGGGGTGCAAAGGAGTGGAGGGATTTCAAAACAAGGGTGAGCATCTTGAAGTCGATCCTCTCTGGGGGATAGGGAGCCAGTGAAGTCTGGCAAGGACTGGGGTAATGGGGGAGCAAAGTTTGGTGCGGGTGAGTATGCGGGTGGCAGAGTTTTGGATGAGTTGGATTTTATGGATTGTGGTGAAGGGGAGACCGGCGAGGAGGGCATTTGAACAGTCCAGCCGTGAGGTGACGAAGGCATGGACCAGGGTTTCAGCGGCTTTTGGGGTGAGGTATTGCCGGAGACGGGCGATCCGATGGAGGGGCCAGCAAGCTGGCCAGTGTTCCATAATCAGTCTCAGCTCATAAGAGGGACAACAGAGGATATAAAGGGAGAGCGTGACAAAGGGGGAGAGAGAAACAATAAGAGGGAAAAAGAAAGAGAGAAAGGAAAGAGACAGAGAGAGGTAGAGAAAAAAGTGAGTATTCAGTCCTGAGAGAAGGCGACTGAGAGAGGACCTCATAGAGATGTACAAATGTTAAATACAATTAAAAAGGGGAAACCTAGATTAATACTTTAGGATGCGTCAACAACAACAACAAAAAATTACATTTGTAGAGCACCTTTCATGTCGGGAGGATGTCCCAAGGTGCTGAACAGTCAGGATGGGACCCAACAAGGGAGAGGGGCAGGGCAATGGGGAGTGGCGTGAGAGGAGGGGAGGGAGAAATTTGGGAGGGCAGCAAAAGGCACAGGAGGAGATGAGGGTCTAGAGAATGGCCTTGAAGGAGGCGAGGGAGGGAACAAGGTGAAGGGACTGTGCGATGGAGTTCCAGAGTGTGGGGGCAGAGCAGTTTAGAGGACTAAAGGGACAATTTCAAAATAGACACGAGGAAGCTTTTCTTTACCCAGAGGGTAATAACATCAACAACAGAAAAATTACATTTGTATAGTGCCTTTCCCGTCGAGGCAACTGGGAAAGGGTTACCAGGACGTGCGGTTGAGGCCAGGACATTGGGACTTGTATAATAAACAGCTTGATGCTGTGATGGGGGAGAGTAGGGAGTTCTGGAGGAAGGAGATCAGATAGATTGAAATGACTACTTTATCCAGACAAATTTTGAGATAGACATAGGAGAGAAAGAAGGGCAGTGAGAGATGGAGCTAGACGGTAAGAGGTGGATAAAGAGGAAACAAGAGAGAGTGGGAGAAGGTCCCAAAACGGAGGGAGATAAAATGGAAAGAGAAATAGAGAGTGGGCAGTGGAAAAACAGAGATGGGGGAGACAAGAGAGATAGAGAGAGTAGAAAGATAGAAAAAGAAAACGTGGGAGGAGAGGCAAGAGACAGAGAAATAAGAACCTACATATGCTACAGCATTTTATCACATCATAAAAATATCTGAAAGTGCTTCACCAGATTTCTTGTAGTGGCTATTTTGTAGGCAAACACAGCAGCCAATATGGGCACAGCAGTGTCCCACAAACAGCCATGGAATGAGTGTCCAATTTTATTTGGGGGATTGCCAGCCAGGCCACCAGAAGAGAGAAACGCCCTTATCTTTTCAAGTAATGAAAATAACGCCCTTCTATTTTCAATTCATGGCCTTGCCCCCAACTGTCTCTCTGACCTGCTGTCTCCCTATCAGCCTGCCTGTTCTGCAGGCTCTGGCCTGCTCCATGTCCCCTGCCCAAACCGCCTTTCCATCAGTGGCCGGGCTTTCAGCCTCTCTGCCCCCACACTCTGGAACTCCATCCCACAATCCCTTTGCTTCACTTCCTCCCTTTCCTCCTTCAAGGCTGGTCTCAAGACCTTCCTCTTCGACCGTGCCTTCTGCTGCCCTCCTAACTCTCCCCACTTTCCTACTCTCCATCTCCCTGCCCCTACCCCAACTCTTCCTCTGATCCCGACCTAACTGTTCAGCACCTTGGGATGTCCTCCTGACGTGAAAGGTGCTCTATAAATGTAATTTTGTTGTTGTTGTAATGCCATGAGATCTTTAACATCCATGAATAGGCAGTTTGCAACCCAGAGGGAGAGGGAGGAAGAGAGAGAAAAGTGAAAAAGAGATAGAAATGGGAGTGAGAGAGAATAGAGAGGAATCAAGAACATAGGAACATAAGAATAAGGAGCAGGAGTAGGCCATTCGGCCTCTTGAGCCTGCCTGCCATTCAATAAGATCATGACTGATCTTCTAATCTAACTCCACCCGCCCACCTTATCCCCATATCTTTTAATCATTTTATCCATAAGAAATCTGTCAATTTCAAGAGAAAGCAATAATAATCCCTCAAAAAAACAATAATAAATTGGTCACTTCAATCCACGACTGTTTGTGGGACACTGCTGTGCACAATTGGCTGCCGCATTTCACCCACAAATATAGTCAATTCACTTTATGGTATATTCTGATAAGCGGTTTGAGATGACAAGAAGATATGAAAAGCACTATATCAAAAGCAAGGATGATTATTATTATTATTAATAATAAAAGGGAGAGAGAGAGAACGAGAGGAGAGGGGAGAGAGAAGAAGGGAGAGAGAAGGGAAGTGTAATAGAGGGAAAGGGGAAAGAGAAAAGCCAAAATAGTAGAAATGTAGAGAAAGCATTTGGGGAATGGGAGAGAGAATAGGAGAGAGGTAGAGAGAGATAGAGAGAGAAGGGTAGAGGGGAGAGAGAATGCGGGAGGGAGGATGATAACAAATCAATATAGAGAATGCAATGATGTGTCAGCCTGCATCAGCCTGGCATTCGTAGCTCTGAGACAGAAGGTATATTTGTGGAGGCCCGTAGCTCAACGGTTAGAGCACTCACCTTACAAGTGTGAAACCTGTGCTTGAATCCAGGCAGATCAAGGTGAAACCTTGGGCACGTTTCCTGCCAATTGGCTGCCGCATTTGGCCCACAAATACAAAGTCTATTCCCTTTACAGTATATTCTGTGAAGTGCTTTGAGACATTGATAAGATGTGATAAGCGCTACATCAAATGCAAGGATTATTATTAGTATTATTATCTCTCTCTTTCTCTCTCTCTGTGGTGAGTTCAACACCAACGTTAGAAGTTGTGGTCTATATGCAGTAGTTAATGCTAACACTCCAGTGCAGTGCTGGGGGATGCACTGCATTGTCGGAGGTGCTACCGAGCGAGGAGTGTGACCAGGTCAATGAGGTCAAAAATATTTTTGCTTCAAAAATAATATCGAGGTTCAATTTGGGAACATTTATTGCGAGACTTTAGATAAAGGCTATTTGTGTTCGCCGGTCACTAACTTTGATTGAGTGGAAAAAAAACACTTCACCACATCCCCTTTTTGTAAAGTGAATACAATATTGTTGATTCAAACAGGGCCTATCACTTCCCTTTAATGAAGTTACGGGGCTGGTGCCACCACAATCAGTGTTTCGCGAGATTGCAATTGTCTATTTTTAGGACTTTTTTAAGGAGGGAGGGGAGGAAATGTTAGCTTTATTATTTTTCCTGTTAAAACAATGAAATGAATGTCACACAGGCAACTGGAGAGCAACTATTAATCTCTGCATGAAGTGGCTCCAATAGCTTAGAGTTTTGCTCAGCATCCAGGCTGACGCACCAGTGCAGTGCTCGGGGTATGGGTGTTGCATTGTCGGAGGTGCAGTCCTTTGGATGAGACATCATTAAACTGAGGTCCTGTCTACCTGTTCAGGTGGATGTTAAAAATCCCATTGGCCATCTAAGCAAAGAAAAGGGAAATTCTCTCTCCCAGTTTCCTGATCGACAAACTCCCAGATAAAATTGGTCACTCACTTCATGGCTGTTTGTGGGACATTGATGTGTACAGACAGTAGGCGACATGGAGCCAGGAAAAAAGTTTACTGAAGATAGGATAGAGTTGGATTAATGAGGGAGGGAAGAAAAATTCAAACAAAATTACAAATAGATCAGGGACAAAGGAACAAAGAGTGAAATTATACAATCTTTAGTCTGGTTCCTGAGCCAGATGGGTCTGCAGTATTCCAGGGCATTCCTGATAATAATAATATTTCTTGCATTTGATATAATGCTTTTCACATCTTATCGATGTCTCAAAGCTCTTCACAGACTATACTGTAAAGTGAATTGACTGTATATTTGTGGGCGAAACGCGGCAGCCAATTGTGCACAGCAGTGTCCCCACAAATAGTCATGGATTGAAAATGACCGATTTTTATTATTGTGGTTTTTTAGGAGGGCTAGGTTTGAACACATACTCTGGAATGTACGGAACTCCATCCCACAGTTCCTTCACCTCGCTCCCTCCCTTGCCTCCGTCAAGGCCGGTCTCAAGACCCTCCTTCATCCTGCCTTCTGCCTCCCTCCCAACTCTTTCCTCTCCCCTCCCCCTACTCTGCCCTTCTCCCTTGCTTGGGTCCTGACTTAACTGTATAGCACCTTGAGATGCCTTTCTGACGTGAAAAGCGCTCTACAAATGTAATTTTGTTGTTGTTGATAAGCATAGTGATAAGTTTCCGCATGTGTCAGACACCTGGTAGACTAAAAAAAATCCTGTTGAAGTGCAATGTTTAGCCAGCAGGTGACGCCCCTCTCTAGGTTTAAGATGTTTGCCCCACTCAACATTAATAATAATGCTAATAATAGTAATTGCATTAGATATACTGCTTTTCATGTCTTCTAGATGTCACAGAATATTCTGTAAACTGAATTGACTGTATGTTTGTGGACGAAACATGGCAAGAGCACAGCAGTGTCCCCACAAACAGTTGTGGATTGAAGTGACCAATTTATTAGTGTTTTTTGAGTGATTATTATTGGGTGTGTGGCGTAAAAAAAACTTGGCCAAGATTTCACATTGCCTGGAATTGAACCCAGGTCTCTCGCTTGCAAGCACTGAGCTGCAGGATTCCATTCATTTATATAGCATTATTCACGTGGGGCTGCCATTTTGGTGTGGTCTGAAGGTGACCAATCCAAGTTGGTAAGCTATCGTCTCTATGTCTTCTATTTGTGAATTGTCCATAAAATTACCACAACAACAATATTAATTAATCTATGGAGAAAGAAAAATGAGTCAATGTTTCGAGTCCATGACCTTCGTCAGAACTGGGGCATGTTGAGAGGGAGAGGCTTTTAAGGACTAACAGAGAGGTGGTAGGCAGAGCAAGGAAAATAAAGGAGAAAAGGTGGTAGAGATAGGAGATGATTGGTTAAAGAGGTGTTAATGGTGCAAAACAAAGAGGGGTTGCAAAAGAACAAGTAGACCAGATGGTCACGGAAGAGGGGAAGGGAGGGAAGGTGAACTGTTATGGCCTGAAAATGTTGAAATTAATATTAAGATCAGAGGTCCCTAGCAGATCGATAAGGTGCTGTTCCTCGAGCTTGTGCTGGGGTTCATTGGAACAGCGTAGAGATCGTGGATGGAGAGGTCAGACTGCGAGTGGGAAGAGAATTGAAATATCAAGAAACCAGAAGATCAGGATTATGTCCTCCCTCTCTGTTAATCGTTAAAAGCCTCTCCCTTCCAACATGTCCCAGTTCTGACAAAGGGTCGTGGACCCAAAACGTTCACTCACTTTCCTTTCTCCATTGCCTGACCTGCTGAGTGCTCCCAGCTAGTTCTATTTTTGTTTCAGACTTCCAGCATCTGAAGTATTTTTCATTTGTTCCTACTTTTTTTTAAGTCCCATTTGAACAGTTGCATACCTTTATGGGGTCTCTTTAGAGTCATCTTCTCTAAAGGCTGAGATCCTTGGATTGGTTAGTTCTCTCAATTAACAAGTGAGAGGACCCAGGTTTGATTCCCGAGCAGGGTGAAACCTTAGGCAAGTTTCTTTACTCCACATTCTTCTGTTCACCTATCAGTAATTTGGAACCGGGTTGTTAGTCTATTGGCAGATCACTTTCCAAGAGGTGATAATCCCTCAAGTAAAATCTGGTCACTCAACCCATGAATGTTTGTGGAACACTGCAATGCAGGCTGCTGTGTGTCTTCAATCCACTCTAGAATAGAATCTGAGAAGCACTTTGAGATGCCTCAAAGATATGATAACCTGCTTTTACGAATGAAAGGAGTACTGTATTATTATCATGGGTCTTTTCTAAAGAGTGAGGTTAGCGAACCCCCAGCTAAGATCAGCTGGTCGCTTTATGACCACAAGCAGTTCATTGCTATGCACAAATTGGCTGCCACGTTCACCAGTAAAATCCCTTGAAGAGCTTTGAGGCACGTTGACAAAGTGATGAGGACCCGTTGCCTTCACCCCTTGTCCCCTGAATCCTCCACTCCACCGTTGGCGACTGTGCATTTGTGCCACTACGCCCCGAAGCTTTGGAAATCCCTTCCTCACTCTCTTCGCCTCGCCTCCTCTCTTCCTAGTTTCAGGTCTTGGCTGAAGACCTTTTTTTCAACCGGGCCTTAGGTCACCTTTTTCCCCCTACCTTTAACTCAGTCCCAGGATCCATTATTGTAAAGTGTTCTGAGACGTCATCCGGCGTGGAGAGAGCTATATAATTCAAAGTTGTTGTTGTTGAGGCTTTAAACCTCTTACTCCACACAGAATTTGTATTGTTATAAAGTGCGTCTTTATGATTCAGTGTGTGCCTATGATTAGCTAAGAACTCAGCCCAAGTCACAGTGTTCAGCTTCGCACAAGCATTCACCATCTCCCTGGCATTGGAAAGGAGGACAGGGATGGTGGGAGTACAGTAGTTGCCTCACTGTTTGGAGCACTATTCACTGAGAACAATGTAGAACAATGAGGGTTCGAGTTCAAGGCCAACACTGTACATTACTGTGGGAGGAAAGACACAAAGGTATGCACATAAGTGTGTTCTTGGTTAATATGATGGGAAAAAGCACTTAATAGAACCAACAACAACAAACATAACCTCGGCCATACTCACTTGAAAGAGCAAATTGTCAAAGCAAGGTCAACTAATTCACAATGTGTCTCAAACAATCTTGCTGTGCTCAAGGATGCCATCTTGTACATTCGCTACAAGAAAAGTCCTCGCCATTTGAAGGGAGCAGTGATTTCCGCAATTCACTGAGTTGCAACTAAAGGCTGAGATCCTTGGAACTAAAGTTGGAACTAAAGGCTGAGAACTCAGAGGCCATTGATTAGAATCATTTACAAAATAGGGATAGGTTTATCTTACCTCTAAATAAATTGCACAAAATACAAAGTCAGTACACTTTACATTATATACTGCGCTAATGCGGATTTGATGCAGATCAACTACATGATAGCACACTATCTCAATGCAAGGATAACATTATTATCTGTACATACACACATAAACAACAACAGCAGCAAAACTATATATGTAAAAAGCCTTTCATGTGGGGAGAATATCCCAAGGGGCTGAACATCTGGGGATCGGGACCTGAGCATGGGGGGGCAGTATTGGGATTAGGGAGGGAAGAAAGGTAGGTGGGAGGCTGAAGGCACATTTGAGCTAGTCTTAAATTGGATCTTGAAGGAGGCAAGGGAGGAAGCAAGGCAAAGGGAATGTGGGATGGAGTTCCAAACGCAGGGGGCAACAAGGTTGAAAATCGCCGATTGTAGAGCAGGTCAGGCCAGAGCCCTGAAGCAAACCAGAGCCTGCTGAATGCAGGAAGCGAACAGGTTGATAGGGGTTAACAAATCAGAGGGGTGGAATGGAGGGCAAGGCCATAGAAGGCCTTCAAAGTGAGGACGAGAATTTTGAATCCTATCTTCAGTGGAGCCGGGTGAGGGTGGGATGATGGGGTCACGGAGTCTGGTGTGGCAACGGACACCAGCTGCAGAGTTCTAGATGATCTGAGGGAAAGCTTATGGAGGGAAAAGTTAGGGAGGCCAACAAGAAGGGTGATGCCGTAGTCAAGCCTTGAAGTGACAAATGAGTGTATAAGCGTTTCAGCTACTGTGAAGCGCTCTGAGACGCCGTCCGGCGTGGAGGGCGCTATATAAATCGAAGTTGTTGTTGTTGTTGTTCAGCTGCCTGAATAGTGAGGCAGTTGCTGAGTCGAGCATTGCTGCGGAGGTGGTGGAAGGCAATGCGGGTCATGTCATGGATATGAGGGAGAAAGGACAGTTCATTACACTTGAATACACATACATACATAAATCCAGTCATACATGGAGTCCTGTAGCTCAATGGTTAGAGCATTCGCCTTACCAGCGTGAAACCTGTGTTTGATTCCAGGCAACAACAACAACAAAATTACATTTAGAGAGCGCCTGAGAGGCGGCGCGAATCCTTAGGCAAGTTTTCTTACTCCATACGCCTGCCAATAATCCCTCCACAAAACCAATAATAAATTGGTAATTTCAATCCTCATGACATGAATGGCATTATACAAGTGTAATTTTGTTGTTGTTGTTGTCATCCACACTGTAGACAGAACCAGTGCAAGGCTCCTTCCACCCTTATACTCCTTCCCCTCTTCTGACTCAGGACACCTACCGGTGATCAATAGGAATTTACGTTCATATGGACAGTCAGTCTGTCCCCTCCGCATTCACAATGGATCAGTTACTGGTTTCCAAAAACCTCTGGAATTTCCGCACATCAATGTGCACAGGAAGAGAGAAAGGTTTTTGTCCAGTTTCCTGCTTCCATCACCCTCTGTCTTAATGGAATGTACACCAATGTTACTGCAGAAAGAGAAACCTTGGCTTGACACCAGCTAACACTAGCTTCTGTCACACACAAGCCTATCACAAATAATGCAATATTTTCAGCAAAGAGGGAGGCCTTGGTTTACATACTGTCTGTGCTGGAGCTTGCTCCCCCACTGGAGCTCACTACTCTAATTCTATTCCGCTGATTGTTCCCACATCGTTCAGGTCAGAAACCAGGAAATGTTTTCTTCACTGAGAGGGTAATTAATGACTGGAATTGGGTTACCTGGATGGGTTATCAGTGGTTAGAGCACTCACCTTCCAAGCATGAAATCTGTGTTCGAATCCAGTCAGGTACGAGCAAAATCTTGGGAGGGGTGGGGAGGGAGGGAGGGAGGGGAGGTTACAAGCAAAACAGTGGTTAACTCTCAATCCGCAACTCAGACACTACACACACAACCTTCCCTCCCTCACTCACTTACTCACACATACTCGCTCTCACTCACATGCACACACATTCTCATTCATTCACTCATGCACACTCGCTCACTCACACACTCTCATTCACGCACTCACTCCAAATGTAATCCTGTACACACACATATACACACACAGACACACAGACACAGAGACACGCACACACTCACACACAGACACACGCCTAATAATAACCGCTCCGAAAACCACAATAATAAAATTGATCATTTCAATCCACAACTGTTTGTTGGACAGTGCTGTGTGCAATTGGCTGCCATGTTCATCCACAAAATATACACTTAATTCGCTTTAGAGTATATTCTGTGAAGCATTTCAAAATGTTTCAAAGATATGATCAGACTCTGTATCAAATTCAAGGTTTATTATTATTACTTACAAGTGTGAGACCTGTGTTCGAACCAGGCAGGTCAGGTTCAAAATCTTGGGCAAGTTTCCTTACTCCACACACATGCCTAATAATAATCCCTCCAAAAAAAATCACAATAATAATATTGGTCATTTCAATCCACGACTGTTTGTGGGACACTGCTGTGCACAATTGGCTGCCCCATTTCTCCCATAAGTATGCAGTCAATTAACTTTACAGTATATTCTGTGAAGCACTCTGAGACGTGTAAAATATGTGCAGCTCCTGTAGCTCAGTGGTTAGAGTACTCGCCTTACAAGCCTGAGACCTGTGTTGAATCCAGGCAGATCAGGGCGAAACCTTGGGAAAGTTTCCTTACTCCATACGCCTAATAATAATCCATCCCCAAAAAAACATAATAATAAAAATTTGTGATTTTCAACCCACAACTGTTTGTGGGACGCTGGTGTGCTCATTTGGCTGCTGCATTTCACCCACAAATATAGTCACTTCATTTTACAGTATATTCTCTGAAGCACTTTGAGACGTCGATAAGATGTGAAAAGCGCTATATCAAATGCAAGGATTATTATTGACATCATTATTATTGTCATCTCATGGTTTGTTGTGTGTTCCTCTCTCTCACAGATGGGATAGTGATATCCTTTTGCGTGTCAGTGGTGATCGGTTTAGCCATCGGGGGTTTTATCTGGATGCTACTGACGGTGGTGGCACACAGGAAGAAAGCCAGTGCCTCCATCTCCATCACTCAGGTTGTACCCCGTCGAAATAGACCATCCTCTCGCAACCTGATGCTGAACCGCACAGAGTACTACAGGAGCAACAGCAACGATAGAGACTGCAATGCTCTACCTCTATCTCGGACCCTATCTCTCCAGATGCAAGGCTCCCAGGACCAGTCTGACTACTACAGCAGGAAGTCCACCTTCCGAGCGTCCACCTTCCACCCTTTCCTGGCCGACCCTCTGCCCGATGACCTCGCTGGAGACCGGCCCACCTCCCTCCTCCGCACGGACACCTGCTCGACCCTCAACTGCAGCTTGGGTCACCAGGAGCAGCACTGGTCTGAGGGTCACCAGCTCAGCTGTCTGTCATCCCAGACACCACCTCCAGCCTACGAGGCTGTGATAGAGCCGGCCAAAAACCAGCTAACGTGATACTCTGCCCACCCGACTCTCACCCCCTGCTTAAGAGCATAGGAACAAGATGAGGCTTTTCAGCCCCTCAAGCCCGTTCCACCGTTCTACATCATAGCTGATCTGTACCCCAACTCCAATTACACACACTTGCCCCATATCCAGTTATCCACTACCTTTTAGGTGATAAATTGCTTCATGATTTCATTCCTAAATGGCCTTACGCTAATTTTAAGATTATTTCCCTTGATGTGGATTCCCCTACCAGAGGAAATAGTTTCTCTGTATCCTATACATCTTTTATTATTTTAAACAACTCCATGAGGTCACCGCTCACAGACCAGGTTTACGCAACATGTCTTCATAATTTAACCATTTAAACCTGGGGCTCATTCTGGTGAATCTGTGCTGCACCCCATCCATGGTCGATATAACTTTCCTGCTCACCAAGCATACACCCCCTTCCAACTCTCAGCCCTCCACTACCCACCCTCCCACCAACAGAGTTTGCATTGAGAAGAGACATCTATTAACTTCATGGCTGCCGTGTTTCGCCCACAAATATACAGTCGGCTTTCCTGCTCTCCTTCCCCCTACACCGACCCCTCTGCTTGCCATCTTTCCCCCCTTGTTCCGTTAATCCCACTTCCATGACTGTTTGTGGGACACTGCTGTGCGCAATTTGGTGCCGCATTTCGCCCACAAATACAGTCAATTTTCCTACTCTCTTCATCCTGCCCCAACACCCCCCCCACCCCACCCGCTCTTGTCCCTACCTAACTATACAGCGCCTTGGGATGTCCTCTCGACGTAAAAGGCGCTATATAAATGTAAGTTTTGATTGATTGATGAGCAAGGAGGAGAGAGAGGATTTTCACCCCATTCAACAGGGTCAGTTTGACACCTTAATAATTTGGTCTCTCAATCCAGATCTGTTTATTATTATAATCTGTGAGGCACATTTGAAGATGTGATAAGGCACATCTTGAGGATGTGATGAGGCATTGTATCAAATGTAAGGATAATGATAATAATTCTTACTGTTGAAATTGAGCTTTTCACATCTTCTAGACGTCTCAAAGCTCTTCACAGAATATGCTGTAGAGTGATTTTACTGTATATTTATACATGAAACATGGCAGCCAACTGCGCACCACAGTAAGAATTATTATTATAATTATTACTAGACTAGACCATGGGTGGAGATCTATACCTGTGGTGCTTTAATCCCATTTCCGCTCCATTTTGACTCCACTCCAGCAAACTGACATTCCTCTCATTTTATTTTGATTTTAAAAAAACTCTTTGTACCCAACCTCTGGAACTTCATCCCGCAGTCCCTCTACCTTGCCCCCTCCCTGGTCTCCTTGAAGTCCCACCTTAAGACCCTCCTCTTTGATGATCCTATCAGTCACTCTAAATCCCCCTTTCCCTCTCCCTCCCATGTCCTCAGCTCGGGTCTAAAACAATGACAGTCCAGCACCTTGGTTCATCCTCCTGACGCGAAATGCACTATACAAGTGTAATTTTGTTGTTTTTATTGTTCAGTGGATCATTACCATTGGATACATGTGAACAAAGCTGCCAGCTATTTTATGCTCCGTAAAATCCCACAAACATTTGTGAGGTGAACAGATGATTTATCTGAAAGATTGTGAGCCAGGACACTGGAACATGCAAGACAAACAGAGTACAGGGGAGATTTAATGTCCATACAAAGAGCTGGCAGGCTCATGGGACTTCTGTTTTACAACTAATCACCCCCATAATAGTGTCATTATAAACCATCAGCTATGGACACAATAGGGGCAACTTCAGAGGAATGTGAGAAGCTCCATTCTCTTACCAAATAATATTGCGTGATCATCTTGCAACCATTTGAACAGACTCAGACAAGAACTCAATTAAACATCTCATCTGAAGGATTGCATCTCTGACAATGTGGAGTTTCTGTCAGCTAGCACACAACATGGGACTTGAAGCCACAAAAACCATGTAACTCAGAGTCAACTGAACCGGGATAATAATAATAATCCTTTAATTTGATATACCGGCTTATTGCGTCCTTGAGATGTCTCAAAGAGCTTCACAAAATATACTGTAAAAGCAATTCACTGTGTGTTTTGTGCGTAAAACACGGTAGCCAATTGCGGATAGCAGTGTCCCACAAACAGTCATGGATTAAATGAGCAAACTATTGCATTTCAAAAAAATTCCAAAAGTGATCTGCCAAATGACAATCTACTTGGTTCCTACTTACTGCGAGGTAAACAGATGTATGTAGACTAAAGAAACCATCCTAGGATTTTGCCTTGCCCGGGGAATTGAACCCGGGTCCTCTCGTTTGCGAGCTGAGTGTGCTAACCACTACACTGAGGGATCCCAGAGGGACAGCAACTGAATATAGATTGGTTTGCATGGATATTGTGCAGAGCAGTTGCTTCATTGCTTTTGAGGGATCAGGAAAGAGAGTTCTCCACACCAATTAGGGAACAGATAGGAAACCCTTCACAAGACGGAATGCGGAACGCCTTCACGTCACAGTACCAATGACTATTTCTCTTCAAGATCATTTCTTTCTCACAACTTTAACTTGGGAGGGATTTTTTTTATTGTTGGGAGTGATATTTTAATTGATATCCTGTTATTATTGTGTAACTTTACAAAAGGAGGAAAAGCAGAAAAAATAATGAATGCATTTTTGCAAAGCTTATTGAACTTATGTATAAAAATG
This sequence comes from Hydrolagus colliei, assembly GCA_035084275.1. Lineage (NCBI taxonomy): Eukaryota > Metazoa > Chordata > Chondrichthyes > Chimaeriformes > Chimaeridae > Hydrolagus > Hydrolagus colliei. Next base: position 40,758,142 of record CM068744.1, read on the forward strand.
GCTTCAATGAGTCACTGTATACAATGTAGGTCTGTGATAAACAGACAGCAGTTATTATATTAAGAATAAAGCTGGGAGACGGGCAGTAACTCTGTGCTTTGCGCTTGATGAGGGAGCAGAAAGCAAAAAACAACTCAGATTTAATCCTTTCATTTCGAATAATCCTTGCATATGATATAGCACCTATCACATCTTTGAGACATCTCAAAGTGCTGCAAAGAATAATAATAATACTTGCATTTTATAGAACGCCTTGTCACGTCTTCAAGACGTCTTAAAGCACTTCACAGACACAAACTGTCATGGATTGAACTTACCAATTTTTTTTTAGTGATGTGGAGTAAGGAGTGTGGAGTAAGGAAACTTAACCAAGGTTTCGCTCTAATTGGAATTTGAACCCAGCTCTTGCTTGTAAGACGAGTGCTCTAATCACTGAGCTACAGAACTCCCATTTTATACTGCAAAATGAATTGACTGTGTATTTTGTGGGTCAAATGTGGGAACCAATTGTGCAGGGCAATGTCCCACTAACCATAGTGACCAGATTTTGTATTTTAAGGAATCATTATGATGGGAAGCAATCTGCCAATTGACTAATAACTGGTTTTCTACTTACTGCTAGGAATACAGAGGTGTGTGCTGTAAGGAAATTTGACTAAAATTTTGCCCTGCCTGGGAATTTGAGAGAGGGGCTGAGACAGGATCATAGAATTATAGAATCATAGAATTGTACAACACAGAAAAAGTCCATTCGGCCCATCGTTTCTGTGTCGGCTCTTTGAAAGGAGCTGTCCGAATGAATCCCACTCACTTGGTCTCTCCCCATAGCCCTCAAACCTGAATAACAATCTGCTTCTCTTTTAAAAGTTGCTTGAGAATCGGTTTCCACTACCCTTTCATAAAATTCATTGCAGATCCGAAGAACTCACTGTGTGAAAAAAATTATCCTCACCTCCCCTCTGCGTCTTTCAATAATTATTTTAAATTACTTTCCTTAGGTTACCGAACCACCCGTCTCTGGAAATCTACCTGTTCTTTGACCATGAAAGATTTACTTATTTGAATCCACAATTCTCTAGTGATTTACCTCTTTAAAATTGTACCTTTTAGTTTATACTGCTTCACCTGATTCTTCCTCCCAAATTGCACCATTTCGTACTTATTCACATTAAACTTAATCTGCCATATGTCTTCACATTTTACCAGCCTGTCTATGTTCTCTTGCATTCTGTTACTATCCCTCCTCACTGTTTACTACTCTTAGTGTCATCTGCAAACTTGAAAACACCTTCATTCATCCTCTCTGTTGCTTCATCAAAAACCTCTATCAGGTTTGTTAGACATGATTTGCCTTTCACAAATGGAGTACAAAGGAACAGTGTAAACTATACTTGAGTATTATTTGGATTGCTGATTGGCTCGCGTCAGCGCCTCCGCACCTCAGGCGCTGACAACATCAGTCAGCGTTCAAGGCTGCTCTCTCCACCTCTTGAAGCCAATCAGGAATCTGGGTGTCTTGTTCGACTCCGAGCTATCCTTCCTCCCCCACATCCGCTCCATGACCGGCACAGCCTTCCATCACCTCCGCAATATTGCCAGACTCCGCCACTACCTCACCCCCCATGCCGCCGAAACCCTCATCCATGCCTTTATCACTTCCAGGCTCGACTACGGGAACTCTCTCCTCATCAACCTCCCTAGCTCCTCCCTTCACAGGCTGCAGATCATTCAGAATTCTGCAGCTCATGTACTCTCCCATAGCAGGCTTCGCGACATCACTCCCACCCTCGCCCATCTCCCCTGGCTCCCCGTCACTGAGAGGATCGAATTCAAGATCCTTGTCCTCACTTTCAAGGCCATTCACGGCCTTGCCCCCATCTATCTCTCTGACCTACTGTCTCCCTATCAGCCTCCGTTCAGCAGAATCAGGCCTGCTGCGCGTCCACCACCCTAACCGCCCAACCATTGGCGGCCAGGCTTTCAACCTCTCCGCTCCCACAGTGTGGAACTCCATCCCGCAGCTCCTCCGCCTCGCTTCCTCCCTTTCCTCATTCAAGGCCCATTTCAAGACCTTCCTCTTCGACCGTGCCTTTGGCTGCCCCACTAACTCTTCCCCCTCTCCCACTCTCCTTCTCCTTCCCCCTACTTCAACCCTCTCCACCCCCCCACCCCCACTCGGGTCCCAACCAGACTGTTCAGCGCTTTGGGATGTCCTCCCGACATGAAAGGCAATGCATAAGTGCAATTTTGTTGTTGTTTGTTGTTGGAGAACTGTTGATCAGGACACCAGGCGAGAGAAACTCTTTTCAAATAGTACCATGCAATCCTTATGTCCACCTGAACAGTCAAATGGGACCTTGGTTTAACATCTCATTCAAACCATGTCACCTTCAACAATGCAACATCCACCCAGCACTGCCTTCAAGTGTCAGCTGGGAAGTGTGATGTGCGGGCTTGAACTCCCAAACGCCCAACTCAGAGGCAAGACTGCTGCGTCAGGCTGACGCATAAAGAGAATAAAACAAATACACAAATGCATAGCCTTAAGACATTGTGGTGCCTTTATCATATTCCCCTGCCCAACACTTAATTCTTGACTTTACAAAGGTACACTTCCTATTACCACATTGGAGCATCAACAATAAATTTCATTTAAGTAGCATTTTTTACATCAGGAGGACGTCCTAAGGTTCTGGATGGTCAAGAATCCACACCAAAGCTGGTGGTTGGGATCAGGAGACCTAGAGAGCTGGGATGGTAGGGGTATGATGGTGACCAAAGGCATGGTAGAAGACAAGGGTCTTGAGGTAAGTCTTAAAGGATGCAAAGGAGGGGAGGGGTGTAATCTACAGTGTAATCTGTGAAGCGGTTTGAGACATCTAGAAACCATGAAAAATGCTATATCAAATGCAAGGATTATATATTATTATAAAGACATGCATGAAGAGGCACAAATAAATATAATGCAACCACTTTCCACATCTATGATTCTCTTGGGAGAGTGCTGGTCAGAGTGGCTAAAGGGAAATTGGATCACAATTGTAATGCAATGGAGAAGATATTGGTATCTGGAAGAACAAATAAGTCAAGAGATCGATTGCCAAACAAGATTACCTAGATTTTTGTTTGTTTAATTTCATTTTTAACTTGAAATAACATTTCTTAATGTTCTGTTATTTTTTGTGGACGTTTTCTTTGAAAGATGGGGGAGAAAATAATTGTGCCCAAAACCATGAAATCAATTATCAAACAAGATGAAATAATGTTGTTTCATTTCATTTAAAAAAAAAAAAAAATTCCATAATTATTCTGCTTTCTGGTTTTGTCTATCTCTTTGGAAGACAGAAGAAAACATCACTTAAACCATGAGATTGATTATCGAACAAGATTAAATATTTTTGGTTTAGTTTAATTTTTAAAAATAAATAAAATTCCTCAATGTTCTGCTTTCTGGGTGTTTTCTCTCTCTCTTTCTCTGGAAGATAAAGGAAACGTATAGAACAATTATCAAATAAGTTCTTTTTATTAGTTTCATTAGCCTAGTTTCATTTTAGTAATTACATTAAATTATTCACTGTTCTGCTTTTTTGAACATTTATTTATCTCTCTGATGTTTACTCTCACTCTGTTCCTCTTGGTAGAATTCATTCTACTACACAATATAAAGAAAAAAAGTTTGGAATCCATTGGAAAGAAAAAATGAATAATCCAAAGGGGTGTTTGTTTTCATCAAATAAAACAATACTAATAATAAACCTTGCATTTTATATCATGCCTTGCCATGTATTCAAGATGTCTCCCATCACACAAAGGATACAGTTCAAGATCCTGGTCCTCACCTTCAAAGACATCCATGGACTCAGTCCCCCTCTACCTGTACAACCTACTAACCACCTGCCAACCTGTCCACGACCACCAATTAGTGGGCTCTGGCCTGTTTCATGTTCTTTGCCTCACCCACCTCAACATTGGCAGTCGGGCCTTCAACCTCTATGTCCCACTCTTCAGAATTGCATCCCACCTTCCCCCAACTCATCTCCTTCCTTGTCCCATTCAAAACCCATCTCAAAAAACTCCTCTTCAACTGTGCTCTTGATTACCCTCCTTCCCACCCCTGCCCTCCACCCTCTCCGATCACAACCACCAGCTTGGGTGTGAAAGACTGATGGTCCAGCCTCTTGTAACATCCTTTTGATATGAAAGTCACTATACAAATATAATTTTGTTGTTATTGTTTTCATTTCAAAGCACTACACAGGATATTCAATATGGGCAAAAAGCTGCAGCCAATTGCTCACAGCAATGTCCCATAAACTGTCATACAGTGAGTGACCAAATTCTTCTCATAATTTTTTAAAAGTGATTATTACACTGGAAAACAGATCCACCAATCAACTAACAAACGAGTTCCTACTTACTGTATTCCTGTAGCTCAGTGGTTAGAGCACTAGCTTTACAAGCATGAGACCTGCATTCGAATCCAGGCACGTTGCCCAATCCTTGGGCAAGTTTCTTTACTCCACACACCTAATAATAATCCCTCCAAAAAACCACAATAATAAAATTGGTTATTTGAATCCATGACTGTTGTGGGACATTGCTGTGTGCAATTGGCTGCTGCATTTTGTCCACAAATATACACTATACACGGTTTATACACTTTGAGACGTCTAGAAGACGTGAAAAATGCTATATCAAATGCAAAGATTATTATTATTATTATTACTGCTAGGTAAACAGAGTCAACAACAACAACAACAACAACTTTGATTTATATAGGGCTCTCCACGGTGGACGGCATCTCAGTCATGTGGAGGAAGAAAACTTGCTTAAGGTTTTGCACTGCCAGAAAACCAAACCCAGGTCTCTAGAGTACTCAAACCACTAGAGTTACACGACTCTAGATTAGAGGAACAATCAAGTAAAATTAGTAATGTCCCCAACTTGGGTCCTTGTGTTGACCCTTGTTAGCTTTCATGTCAATTTCAATTTCACTTTGAAATGACAATACATGGGTATTCAAAACAAGAATCCATCAAACATCAAGATTGTAGATGAAAGTCATGTAGTGGGAGGCACAACAATGCCATCCTTAGTCCCTCATCACTCATTGTTATGTGTCCAATCATTTTTTTGCAAGAGCTGTATGTGTGGTGACGGGTGGGGGAATAAAAGAGAGATGGGTTGTGGTGGAGAGGAGGAATGAAGTTGAAGTTAATAATAATAATAATCCTTGCATTCGATAAAGCGCCATGAAGCATGAGATATATACAGAATATATTGTATGGCAAATTGACTGTGTATTTTCATAGAATCATACAATCATAAAATGTTACGGCACAGAAGGAGGCCATTCAGCCTATCGAGTCTGTGCCGGCTCTTTGACCGAGCAAGTCACTTTCATTAACCCCAACCACCAGCTTTCTCCCCATAACCCTGCAAACCCGTCTTCCCCAGATACCTATCTAGTTCTCTCTTAAAAGCTGCTATCGAATTGGACCTCACTACCCTTTCAGGCAGATCATTCCAAATTCGAACAACTCGCTTTTTTGTGGGTGAAACTTGGCTACCAATTGTGCAAAGCATTGTCCCACAAACAGTCGTGGATTGATTGACCAAATTCTTATCATTTTTAAGATTGATTTAAATAAGACCTATTAAGGGGTTCTTGAGTAAAATTGTGCTTCCGCTTTTCTGTAATGTATTCGAATTGTAAGCAGGACAGTATAAAGATTTCACTGAGAAGATTTAAGAATAATATATAATATATAATTCATGCTTTTGAAATAGTACCTTTTAGTTTAGGAGTATAACACACAAACAACTTGTATTTATACAGTGCCCTTCATGTTTAGCAGCACCTTGGAACACTTAACAGTGGTGGAGCCTAACTCCGAGTCGGGCGGAGAGAGGGAGTGACTGTAAGCATGGTCAAAGAGTAAGGCCTTCAGTCATGAGTTAAAAGAGGGGAAGGATGGATCAAAACATAGGAATTGAGTGAGAGAGTTCCAAAGCTTTGGGGCACAGTGACTGAATATTTGTATGTCTCAAAGCAGGGACTAAGTTTTTGAACCAATGCAGCAGCCAATTTTCAAACAGCAATGTCCCATCAACAGCCATGAATTGAATGATCAATTCTAACCTGCGAGAATGTTAGCCAAGACACCAGCAATGTTTTGGGAAAGATATCCCTTGTCTCTCATCCCCCACCCACCTCATGACACCCCCCTCCACCCCCCCCCACGCCCCTACCCACCATCTCCACCGCCAGTATGTTGTTCCTGATGTCGGCTGAGTTCTTGACACTATCCAGACATTCAGTGGCAAAGTCAATTGAATGCAGAATTCAAGATGTGAATCCCGGAATTACCGCTTCATATTAAACTGATCCAGCAATGTGCAGGCTTCCTGCGAGCTTTAGTAGGTAATTTCTTTATGCGGGCCTGAACTGAATCAAAACCTAAGTGAAGCAGTCTCGCTGTGACCAACTTCCTTAATTAATTCAGACTAAATGCAGACCCCTGTCGAATTAAGTCAACACATGCATTCCTCCGTTTCTGCCAGCAGGCTCAGTCGCCATCACTCACACCCACTTTTAAGTTAGAAGGTTGTAGGTTCAAGCCCCAAGTCTATTGAACACACATAGTCAAAGATGACACTCCAATGCAGTACTGGGGAAGCACTGTATTGTTGAAGGTGCCGTACTTTGCGTGGTATGTTAAACCAAGATCCATCTGCCTGCTGTTAGCAATCCATATTCAAAAGGAGGAAGGGATTTTCCCAGTGTCCTGGCCAACAATCCATCGATGTTCATCAAATATCATTGTGTACAATTCGGGTATTGCTATTACCCATATACATAGTCATTTCATTTCACAGCAATGTCTTAGGCTGTCTGTGAGATGTCTTGATGTTGCAAGGACCGTATAAAAACACAAGGATTTTAAAACATTCAAAACTCTGCTGCCCGCATTCTCACTCGCACCAAACTTCGCTCCCCAATTACACCAGTTCTTGCCAGACTTCAATGACTCCCTGTCCTTGAGAGGATCAATTTCAAGATCCTCACCTTTGTTTTCAAATTCCTCGACTCCTTTGCACCCCCCTACCTCTCTGACCTCCTCTCTCCTCAAACCAGTACCCGTTGCCTTCACTCCACCAGGTCTGGCCTCCTCCTTGTCCCCTGAATCCTCTGCTCCACCATCGGTGGCCATGCCTTCAGCCACTATGCCCCAAGGCTCTGGAACTCCCTTCCTCACTCCCTTCGCCTCTCCCACTGTCTTCCCAGTTTCAGGTCTCAGCTAAAAACCTTTCTCTTCAACCACGCCTTTGGTCACTTTTCTCCCCATGCCCCTGGCTCAGGCCCGGGATCTGTTATTGTGAAGCACTCTGAGATGCCGTCCAGCTTGGAGAGCACTATATCAAGTGAAGTTGTTGTATTTTGAGTAGTCAGTATGGCTTACAGTGGATTTGTGTTATTAAAGCAATCCATTCATTTAGGCATAATACCCACTACAACAACAACAACATAAACTTTTATTGATATAGCACACTTCACACTGGACAGCATTTCAGGGCTCTTAAGTGTGGTGGAGCCTGATGCTAGGCCAGGGAGAGAGGCTAATCGATCTAAAACATAATCAAAGTGAAAGGTTTTCAGGTGTGATCGAAGAAGACCAAGCAGGGATTGAAACATGGAATTCCAGTGTCTAAGTGCATAACAGCTAAAAGCATGAGGCCAGATGATGATGTGGAGTAGGGCGGAACCAGTTGAATGAAAGGGGTGGGTAGAACATTGGGGTGGGGAAGTAGGGAGATGCTCGGTATGAGGTGATTTGTGCATAAGTGCGAGAATCTTGAAATTGTTGTGTTCTGCAATAGGGATCCAGAGGAGCCTGGCATGGATTGGGGTGAAGGGAGTTTGGTGTGGGTAAGGATATAGGTGGCGGAGTTTTTAATTGATTGGATTTTATGAAAGTTGGTGGTGATGAGGGCATTGAAATAATTGAGATGAGAAGTATTGCTTATGGGGATAACATCAAAATAAGATTCAATGATCTTTGCAGTGTTTCTATGAGTAGTGATTGTTTAGTTGTTTGGCTCTGAAATTAATTGATTAACTAGTTCAACACAGTGTAACATCTTACAAAGTTTATTTTTCACCAAAAGGTGTACACACAATAAATAGCTCATACATACATGATAGTCATCAACATTTCAAGGACATTTATTCAAAATCCTGAATGTTGTTGCAGTAAGAATGAGAAAAATAGGTTTTTACTGTACTGTGATTTAGTAAATTTTTCATTTGACAAATGCAGAAACTATGCTTCAGAGTATCCAAACCAAGCTGCCATATATTGCCCTTGAAGTACAGTCACTTTACATTACAATACATTCTGTGAAGCACTCCTCAATGAGACATCTCATTGTCATATTAAGGTGTTATGTTCAATGCAAGTACTATTACTATCACATTGTTATTAACTGCAAAACTTGTAACATCTTAACACAAAAAGTCTCAATGTTTAGCCTGATCAAATGCATTGATTGATCTTTGAGACAAATTTAGTAGCCAACAACAACAACAGATTACTTTTGTACAGCGCCTTTCATGTCAAGAGGACATCCCAAAATGCTGGACAATCAGGTATGCAGACCCGAGCTAGTGGTTGGGATCAGAATGGGAGCAGTGAGGGGAGAGGAGATGTAGAAGGGAGACCGAAGCCATGGTTAAAGATGAGGGGTTTCAGATACATCTGAAGGAGGCAAGAGATGGGGCCAGGGGAAGGGACTGTGGAATGGAGTTCCAAAGGTTGGGGACAGAGTGGCAGGGGATGTGAGGCAGGCAGGAACTCACTGAGCAGAGGGAGTGGAACAGGATAGTAGGGGGGTAGGAGCAAGGCTGTGGAGGACTTTGAAGTCGAAGACATTCAGACAGTTCCTGAAAGGTTAAATGATCAATACTATCCTTTATTATCAAAATGGTGTACAGGGCAAGTGTTTACCTCCCTTCCCTCTCATCTTGGCTCATTAACTCAGCTAAAATGCTCAGCCAGCATTGTCAAGCACTGCAGAACATGCTATCATTTTATATAAATGGTAAAATACAGGGAAGATAACTGCATCAATGGAGAACAACATTAAAGATGCCAATTGAAGTAACATACTCAATTTATCTTTTCCGGAGACCATCAATAAGTGAGCAACTTTCCCATCAAAATTTCTGGGTTTTGTTTTCAGAATCTGGATAGCGTCATTTTCAATGCTTTCTTCCTGCATGTAGCAACAGCATAATTAGTCATCTCATTGCAAACAAACACCTGGAGAAATTTAGAAGTCTTTCTAATCACATTTATTCCCAACCATGTCAATCGTGCCTCATGCAAAATGATAGGTGCACAACTAAAGGGAATATATGTTTTAAAGAATTACTCATTGATTACTAAACATATTTATCAGCATATGAATAATTCACTTCCAGTGATCTCAGTCGTCTGGTTCCTGTGCCAGGCAGGTTTGCAATACTCCAGGGCACTGATGATAAAAGACAACAGCAACAACTTGCATTTATATAGCACCCCTCATACACGAAAGCATCCCAGAGCATTTGACAGTGGCAGAGCACAAAGTCAAGTTGGAGGATGGGGAGGTGATCAAAGGTATGTTCAAATAACAACATAAGAATAATGAGCAGGAGTAGGCCATTTGTTACCTTGAGCCTGCCTGTTATTCAATAAGATCATGGCTAACCTTCTAACCTAACTCCATCTGCCCACTTTATCCCCTTATCCCTTAAACCCTCTATCCATAGAAATCTATCAATCTTAGTTTTGAATATGTTCAAGGACTGAGCATGTACACCCTTTTGGGCCAGAGAATTCCATAAATTCACTACCCTCTGAGTGAAGAGCACAACAGCACCCATTGCCTTTGCTCTAATGGCACTGGCCTCCTACTTGTTCCCCGAATCCTCCACTCCACCATCAATGGCCATGCCTTCAGCCACTATACTCTGAGACTCTGGAACTCCCTTGCTCACTCCCTTCACCTCACACACTCTCTTACTATTTTCAGCTCTTGGCTGAAGACCATTCTTTTCGACTGAGCTTTCGGTCACCTTTTTTCGCTTCCACCACCTCGGCCCCGGGATCCATTATAATGAAGTGCTCTGAGACCCGGCATGCAGGGAGCTATATCAATCCAAGTTGTTGTTTTGATTAAGTGTTTCCTCAACTCTATTCAAAAATGCTGACCCTTAATCTTAAGACTGTGACCCCAAGTTATAGTTTCTTCTACCAGAGGAAACAATCTCCCACTGTCTACTATGTCATGCCCCTTAAGAATTTTTATAGATTTCTATAAGATCACCTCTAATTCTGCTATATTCTGGAGAATAATTTACTTAACCTATCCCCACATCTCAATACCCTCACCCCAGGAACCAACCTAGTGGTCTCTTTGAATTTAGGCAAGTCAGGGCGAAACCTTGGACAAATTTCTCCACAAACCTAAAATAATCCCTTCCCACAAAAAATTAATTAAAATTGATCATTTGAATCCACGACTGTTCATGGGATACGGCTGTGTGCAATTGGCTGCCTTGTTTCTCCCACAAATATACAGTTAATTCACTTTACAGTATATTCACTTTTCCTAGGGTAAGAATCAATTTTTAAAATAATAATATTTTAACCACTCAATCCATTACTCTTCGCAGGACACTACTCTATGCGTGCATTACTGCCTAACCCTAGCAAAATGTGTTGCATTTTGTATTGCACCTTAGATAAGATGTGAAAAATTCTGTACCAAATGCAAGGATTATTATTATTATCAAGATTAATTTTATTATTATGTCACAAGATTTTTACTGTCCACTTAAAAATATATATCTTACTCCAAAAACTTCAATCAAAGAAAGGGTTTTGAATTTTGTCAGCCAGGTATCTTACGTGTACACAACCCAAACTGAAAATTGTATACATCTCACCGACACATGGAAATCCCAGAGATAGGTTGTTGTATCCACGCCTCTCATCCACACCTTTATCACTTCCAGGCTCGACTACGAGACTCTCTCCTCGTCGGTCTTCCCAGCTCTTCCCTTCACAGGCTGCAGATCATTCAGAATTTTGCAGCTCATACCAGGCTTCACGACCACATCATTCCCACCCTCGCCCATCTCCACTGGCTCCCCATCACCCAGAGGATCGAATACAAGATTCTCGTCCTCACTTTCAAGGCCATTCACGGCCTTGTCCCCACCTATCTCTCTGACCTACTGTCTCTCTATCAGCCTGCCCGCACCCTCTGTTCAGCAGAATCAAGGCTGTTCCGCATCTACTGCCCTAACCGCCCAACCATCGGTGGCTGGGCCTTCAGTGTCTCTGCTCCCGCACTGTGGAATTCCATCCCGCAGCCCCTCCATCTTGCTTCCTCCCTCTCCTCCTTCAAGGCCGATCTCAAGACCTTCCTCTTCGACCGCGCCCTCAGCTCCCCCACTAACTCTTCCCTTCTCCTTCCTCCTACCCCAACCCTCCCCCAAACATCCCCCCCACCCCTAGCTCAGGTCCCGACCTGGCTGTTCAGCACTTTGGGACGTCCTATATAAGTGCAATTTCGTTGTTGTTGTAATAATGGAATGCACACTCTCTCTCTGGAGGGACATTCTCTGCTCACCTAATTCTGGTATGTATTAACACAGGTGACACGAACCAAGAACTTGGGATCCCAGAGAGTTCATTAGCTCTCCAACCAGCTAAAATGGAGTACTTTGGCATGTACAATAGAGAGATCTAATGCAATGGTTTACTATAAAAATGGAGAACCACAAACAATGGTTACCATAAAAATGGAGAACCATAAACAGCTATTGCAGAGCATTTAGCCAATCCCAATATGGCCATTCAGTAAATTCTGCATTGATATTAATAGTTATCATTATCATTAGAAAGGAAAAGTAGGTGCACTAGCCTGAGTGGTTCCCTTTAGTGCTTAGCACCATCTTTATTCTATTCTAACAACAGATCATGGCGAAGAATTCCACATTCCGTCCACCCTGCAGACCTGTAACCTCGTAGTTAGAGTGCTTGACAATCGAAGGGGCTCTGGTTCATTCCTGGAAAGGACAAAACCTCAGGCAAGTTTCATTAGCCCAAACGCCTTTGGTTACTTTAGATTAAGTAAAAACCTGGTTGTTATTCAATTCCGAGGATGTGCTCGGAGTTGGAAAGCGAACAGCAACAACTTTCATTTATCTAGTGCCCTTCATATCTATTGCATCTCAGGATGCACAGCAAAGATGGAGCCTGGTGCTGAGCTGGAAATACAGGGGAGGACCTGGGTTTCGTTACAAGGTTGGAGTAAACCTTAAGCAAGTTTCCTTTCTGCACACACCTCCGTTTACTCAGCGATAAGCAGGAATCTGGTTGTTAGCTCACTGGTTGATCATTTTTCTGAGAGTAACAATGCCTTCAAGATATATACTGGACAGTATTACTGATTTTTAAAATGCAGTTAATCAATCCACCACTGTGTGTGGGAGGGACACTGCTGTTTTGCCTGCAAAATATAGTAAATTCACTGGACAGTGCATCCTGCAAAGCGATTTGAAACGCCTCATAGACTTGATAAGGAGCTTTATCAAATGCAGAATTATTGGGATTCTATTGGAGAGCAGATTGTGGATACAAAGGGAAAGATTGTTAGTGGAGGGAAATGAGTGGGGTGGGGGAGCTCAGTAGAAACCAAATTATTGTAATTGAGAGCATCAGGGGAAAAGAAGCAGACCAGAAACCAAGAAAAGAAAAAAGAAAATGTCAAAATAGATAAGGATTTAGCCTTCTCATTCCTCAGGGAATCATGATGACGTCTTTCCTTGTGTTTATATAATTATTTTTGGGTGGGGGGGAGGTGGGGGTGGGATGGAGGTGATGCCAAACGTGACTGCCTTTTTCTTTGTGGTATCCGGTCTTATTGGTATAAAACCAGAAAGTGTTGAGACGTTTGCTCAGAAGGGTGTGTGTGCGTTCGAGAGCTTCAGCTAAGAGAGACACAGAGACAAAGACATACAGACAGAGCGAGATACTTAGTGTGAAGAGATTTGATGCTCTCTGTCTCAATCGACCTTCAGCTCCAAGAAGAGCAATTGACAAGAATTCCTGCACTTGATCAAATCTCTGTGACTTGGTGAGTTACATTCTATCTTTTATATTTTCACATTTCTCTCTATATTATAATATTATAATGAATTTATTATTATTATTAATTATTATTATAAAATAATAATAATTATTAATAATATCCTTTGCATGGAATCAATCATTTTGCTTCCATGTATTTTTTCAACACAAGAAAACACTTTATTACTCAGCAGGCATTGTTCAGATTGTCACTGCAATCTTTGTAAACTCTGTGATGGAGCTTTGAGAAAGTTGAGTATTTTTAGACAACTTTTACACGTGAATCTTTCTCTAAGCTGCATTGAATTTTTTTTTCTCTCCTACTTTTGCTTCTGAATTATTTTTTCTTTTAATTTGTTTAATCTCTGGGATGGAGGGATAAAGCAAAATGTTTGATATTTCAGTGTGAGTAGGGAGAAGAAGGAGGGTGTTTAAACCCTTTTTGAATGAGATTAGCAGGTAACATTAAAAGGAACCCTAAAGTATTTTATAAGCATATAAAAAATACAAGGTTAGTGAAAGGTAGGGTGGGGCCTATTAGGGACCACGGAGGAAATCTTATTATGGAGACAGAGGGCATGGCTGATGCACTGAATGAGTACTTTGCATCTGTCTTCACAAAAGAAGAAGATTCAGCCAATGCCCCAGTACTGGAGCAGGGTAGAAAAAATGGATAGAATAAGTATAAACAAAGAAGAAGTACTAAAAGGTTGACAGCGCTCAAGGTAGATAAGATGCATCCGAGGTTACTAAGAGAAGTACTGTAGCAAATATCAGAGGCTCTGGCCACAGTCTTTCAATCTTCCTTGCACAAAGGTTTGTGCCAGATGACTGGCAGGTTGCTAACGTTACTCCTCTGTACAAAAAGGGGCAGAAGGACAAACCTGGGAACTACAGGCCAGTCAGTCTAACATCAGTATTGAGGAAACTTCTAGAGTTCTATAATCAGGGACAAGATAGATCTTCACTTAGAAAGATATACGCTAATAAAGGACAGCCAGAATGGATTTGCTAAAGGCATATCTTGCCTGACGAATCTGATAGATTTTTTCATGAGGTAACAGAATGGGTGGATGAGGGTAGTGCAGTTGATGTTATTTATATCGACTTTCAAAAGGCATTTGATAAAGTGCCACATAAAAGGCTTATAAAGAAAATAGAGGTCTACAGCATTAAAGGAACAGTGGCAGCATGGATCCAGAACTGCCTGGGAAACAATAGGCAGAGAGCTGTGGTGAACGGCTGCTTTACTGACTGAAGGGAAGTGTACAGTGGCGTTCCTCCAAGGATTGGTATTGGGACCACTGCTCTTTTTAATTTATATTAATGATCTGGACTTGGGTATAGGGAATACCATTTTGAAATTTGCAGATGACACAAAGTTAGGAAAAATAGTAAATAGTGAGGAGGATAATAGTCATCTACAAGAAGATGTTGACCGAATGATAAAATGTCCAGACACATGGCAGATGAAGTTTAATGTAGAGAAATGTGAGGTGATGCATTTTAGGAGGAGAAATGAGGGGAGGCAATATAGTACAATTTTAAGGGGTGTGAAGGAACAGAGAGACCTGGGGTTTTGTGAGTGATTCTTTGAAGGTGGCAGGACAGGTAGACAAGGCTATCAAAAAAGCATACAGGATACTAGGCTACATAGATAGGGGCATAGATTACAAAAGTCAGGAAGTTCTGACTAAACTCTGTAAAACTTTTGTTAGGCCTCAGCTAGAGTAGTGTGTACAGTTCTGGTCACCACACTTTAGGAAGGATGTTAAGGCATTGGAAAGGGTGCAGAGGAGATTTACTAGGATGGTACCAGAAATGAGGGACTTCAGCTATGAGGAAAGGCTAGAGAGGCTAGATTTATTCTCATTGGAACAGAAGAGGTTGCGAGGAGACCTAATAGAGATTTTTAAAACCATGAGGGGATTCGACAGAGTAAATAAGGAAAAACTGTTTCCACTGGTGGGCATATCAGTGACTCGTGGTCACTGATTTAAAATAGTTTCAAAAAGAAGCAGAGGGGAGATGAGGACAAATGTTTTCACTCAGTGAGTTGTTCGAATCTGGAATGCATTGCCTGAAAAGGTGTTAGAGGCCGATTCAATGACAACTTTTAAAAGAGAGGTAGACATTTATTTGGGGAGGACGGGTTTGCAAGGTTATGGGGAGAGAGCTGAAGAGTGGGATTAAATTGCTCTTTTTAAAGAGCCGGCACAGACTCGACGGGCTGAATTCCTTCCTTTTGTGCCGTAAGATTCTATGATTCTATGAGACCTGTCACTGTCCAATATGTTTTTTTTTGGTGAATGTATATTTTTGTATGTTTTCGATTTGTCAGTGTGATTGTGTGATTTTGTGTGGTCTTATATATGTATGTGACTGTTTTGTACATGAATGTTTGTAGATATGTGTATATGAGATCTTGTGTTTGTGTGATTTTATATATGTATGTTTGCCTGTTTGTTTATGTGTATGTGTTCTCTGTCTGTGTATTTGTATGGATGTGTGTTTCTGTATATATGTTTATCAATTTGTATGTGTTTGTATAAAATGTATATGCGTAATTGTGTGTGTGTGATTCTATGTGCTTATATACAGTATATATGTGTAATTGTGTGTGATTCTGTGTGCTTATATACAGTGCTGTATACACTATGTATAGTTGTGTGTGTATTTGTATAGATGTGTAATTGTGTGTTTGAATGTATTGTTTGTATGATTATTTTGTGCAAGTTTATTTATATATATATATATATAATATATATCAACGCCTTGGGACATCCTCTGGACATAAAAGGTGCTATACCAATATAATTTTGTTCTTGTATATATATTTGTGTGTAAGTTAATGTGTTGTGTGTCTCCTTATATAGTATATGTATTTATGATCCTGTGTGTGTTTCAGGATCTGAAGCGATGACGACCAGATTGAGTTCCCATTTGGTGACATTGTTGGCTCTGCTCAATGTGCTCTGTTCCCAGGGATCTGGCCTCCCGGCTCTCGGAACCTACTCAAATTTACGGTAAATTATTACCCTGAAATACAACATAAATTTTAATGTGGAACAGAACATTCAGTGATCGCTTTATTGAAAAGTGTTTTAATGATTTTAAACAGGATGCAACCTGCAAACTCCTGTAGCTTTCAGAATCTCACAAATTGCAATTTAACATATATTAATGTTAAAAAGTGATTTTTATTGGATTTCCTTGGGTATTTCTTGCAGTCTCTCTAATTGAGCTGGTGGGAAAGAGGTAGGCAGTCAGTCAGTCAGTCAGTCAGTCTGGGGTGAGCTAATAAATTAATGGATCTCTAAATAATCCCACACAAGTGCTCTAACCAGGAGATACATGACTCCACAAATACTATTATTACAATAGTATTATATATTTAGAGTGAATTTTCAATTTGAAGATTTATGTAACAAATCATAACAGATAAGGAGAAAAACCTGGAAAGTGGGATCGATAATTAAAAGCACTTGTAAAAATATGATTTGATAGCATTTTCACGTGCGAGTTAGAAGGTTGTGAGTGCGAGATCTACATCAGAGCATTAAGATCATAATTGAGGATGACATTCCAGGATAGCAATCAGGCAATGCTGCATTGTTAAAGGTGCCATTCTTCTGCTTGTTCAGATGGACGTTTACAACCTCATAGTACTATTTGAAATGTTAGGTTTCCTGGTCGACAATCCTCTAAATAAAATTGGTTATTCACTTCATGGTTATTTCTGGAACTCTGGAACTCCATCCAGCAGTCGCTCCACCTCGCCCCCTCCTTGGCCTCCTTCAAATCTCACCTCAGGACTCCTCTCTTCGATGGACCCATCGCCAACTCCTAATCCCCCACTTCCCTCCCCCATCCTTGTGCAGTGCCGTAGGATGTCCTCCTGATGTGAAAGGCGCTATACAAGTGTGATTTTGTTATTGTTGTTGTGGAATAATAGCAACTTCACACAGCTATGTCCAACAAAAAGTCAGTGACTAAATTTATTGGGGGGGTTTTTGGGGGGATATGATTTTTATTCCAGGAAAGCGATCTGTTAATCAACCAACAACAAGGTTGCCACTTACTGATCATTAAATAGAGGTATGTGGAGTAAGGGAATTTGTCTAAGAATTTGCCCAACCAGTAATCAAACCCAAGTCCTTTTGCTTGCAAGGCAAGTACACTAACCACTACACTACTACTATTGCACTCCATATAAATGAAAGAATTAGTATCATTACACATGTAACTACACATATATCACTGAACTGGGGCTGAACTGTAACTCTTTTACCTAGATTGGGGAACACAGCGTCACTTGATGGACAGAATGAAGATGATCCATCAGAATTACGTATGAAACAAGACAGCGATATTTATCCAGGAGGCTTGAATGCAAATGATAAACTCTATTACCAACTATTGCAAGGAGTACCAAGGTGAGCCATCTATCCATCCAGCCAGATGAGGTTATCTAACTCCCGGGAATCTACTGATGCACAAATCAAATCTGGATCCTCTGACTTGTGAGGCCATCTAATCAATACTCAAATTATTTTGAGATGTCTTCAAGATATGATACGATGCAACATGAACTATAAATATTATTAGAGTTGTGTGGAAAGGATTCCCCCATTTCCCATTGCCCCTCTCGTGCCTCCATTCCAACTCCACTTTCTCCCCTCCTCCCAATCTAATTGGGTGACTGAGTCCTGCTTCTCTAAAATATATCATTATTTTTCTCTTTCTCCCCCAGGGCAGCACGACATGCTGATGGTCTCTTCACCAGTGGCTACAGTAAACTCCTAGGCCAGCAGTCTGCAAGGAAATACCTGGAGTCCCTGATGGGAAAAAGAGTCAGGTATGGGAGGAGCGTGTGGTGGCAGGGAATTGGACATTAGGCACAGTAACAGTAAGAGAGTTTGCCTTGCAATCAACTTAGGAGATACACATGTCAATTTGATGTGGAATCCATTTGCAATTGGATGCTATTGCAGATGCTATTGTTTCCTGGGGAGGATCTAAACCTTAGTTAATTTGTGGGACACTGCACTGCACTGTGGGACACTGCAAGTGGCCGCCACATTTCGCATAAAAAAAATATACAATCAATCAACTTTACCATATATTGTGTAAACCACCATGAGACATATTGAATGCGTGAGCCAATTGTACACGGCAGTGTTCCACAAACAATGCTGAAATCAGTGACCAAATAAATATCTGCCTAACATTTGGTGTCATCTCAGAATCAAATCCAAGTCCTCTCGTTTGCGAGTTGAGAGTGCTAATATCTATACTACAGCTCTCCATACAAGCTGAGGGTGGGAAGGGGTGTGGGAGAGTGGGTGGTTGGATGGGGAGGTAATTAATTGAAAGGAGGAGGGTGGGAGATTTTTGATCCTCCATTTATTGTATCACAATCTTTTTCTTCTCTATCTCTTTCTATCTTTGCTGTTCACTGACTCTTGTCCACTGGGGATCTGTTCCCGCCTCAGCACTCTGGATGAGCAGGAACCTGTAAAACGTCACTCAGATGCCCTCTTCACTGACAGATACAGCCGCATTCGAAAGCAGATGGCTTTGAAGAAATACCTCAATGGCTTGGTGGCTGGGAAGAGAAGGTACCAACAAAACATGCTCTACTCTATCCAGCCAGTGTTAGCACTTATTGTCATTTTCTTTGCTCATCTCTGACCTTGCTCAAAAAGCTGCAGAAACACTTGTTCCTCAACTCCTGTCTTGACTACTCAATGGCCTCTTGGCCGCTCTCCAAAGCTCTACCTCCACTTGACTGACTCCGTCCTCTTGGATGTCAATTGTGTCCTCCATTCCACCATTGGAGATGTACTTTCAGCCACTATACCACCAAATTCTGGAACTCTCTCCCTCTATCCCTCCACTTTTTCCTTATTGCCATTGTTGCTGGGCAGGGTCTCTCACACGAGTGGAAACCCACCACCATACTTTGCAGTGGGGTTGAGGGTGGGCATGGAGTGTCACATGTATCTGACTTTATAAGAAATAAACACCGCGGTTCTAAACTCTCTATCCTCTCCAACCTCAAAGAGAAAAGGGAAGAAAAAGGTCACTGAGGTCGACTGCCTCCCCATCCCCCTTGTACTCACTTTTAAAGCTGTCCATGACATTGTTCTCACTACCTCTGCAACATATTAACACTATAGCATTCTGTGTGCTCCCACAGCTCAGCTGGCACTGGCTGGCTAAGGACCCTGTGTCCTTCAGTATTTCTGTCCCAACCCTCTGGTATTCCAAACAGGAAACCCTATCTCGTATCCTCTCTTGCCTCCTGCAATGTTGGTCTCAAGAACTTCCACTTTGATAGTGTCTTCAGCCATATTCTCACCACCCTCCCTCTTCGCCACCTTTCTTGATCAAACCCAGTTCAGATCCAAACCCCCTGACTGTCCAGCAATTTGTAATATCCTACTAATGTAACACATAATTTGTTGTTGTTGATGATCTGCCCCCAGCCAGGAGCTAAGCCCTGCCGATCTTCCAGATACCGCTCAATATGATGAGAACTTTGAGAACTTGGCAGTGGACGATCTCTTGAACCACCTCCCATCTTTGGTAGGTACCCAAGGGGACACCTGCAGCCCATGGACTTCACATAACAACATCGTAATAAAATAATAATAAATTGGTCACTTCAATTCTCGACGGTTTGTAATCCACATAACCCACATTCAATTTGTTATTATTATTAGTAGTAGTAGTAGTCAGCTGCAATGCCCTGTCAACACCTAACTACAAGGCCCAACATAGTCATCAAGGTGAGGTGGGCCAGGTGGATGCAGAGGAAAAACAGCAGTTAGTCTGTAACTAAGTCGATTGTGCACTATGTGAGCGTAGGTGAAAGTGACAACAGTTTGCACACAGCAATGTCACACAAAGAATCATAAAGTGAGTGACGAATTACATCTGGGGAATTGTTGTCAGGACATGGTGGGGAGAGAGAAACTATCTTCTCGTTCCAACTGCTTCCACAAAAGTTTTTTTTAACATCCACCTGAAATGGACACTGGGACTTTGGTTTAACATTTCATCCAAAGGTCAGCATTGCATTGGAGCATCAACCTAGTCTATGTGAGCTCAAAGTCCAAATATTCGGCTTGAACTCACAACCTCCTGACTCCCGAGGCAAAAGCACTAGTGACTGAGTCAGGAAGAGTGAGATGAAAGGAGGAGATAGCATTGTTGAAGTATTAGGATTAAATGACCCACAACATTGTAGAATTAAAGGGAGACTGGGGGAAATGAAGACATACAAGGAATGCTGGAGAAAAAGTTTTAAGAATAACGTCTGTTTCTATCTTTATTTCTATGAACAGAGTCGCTGAGGATCACCCACACCGACACCCCCTACCCTTCACCCAACATCTGCACCCCCAGCCACCCCCAGCCCTGATGTGGTGAAATTGAGGACCACAGGAAACAAGACATCAGCTTCGATTTCCCATTAATTAACTCAGAAATGGGAATATTTCTCCATCAGTAAAACCTCTTGCAAGAAAAGATGTGAAGTGAAAACTCTTGTTGACAATTCTTATCTCCTCTCCTTGCTAATGAGAACAGTGTAGATTACATTCTTGATGTGTATCTGTGCGTGTGAATCTCACCTAATAGTTGTATCTGTATCTATATACTGTGTATATATATATATACATATATACAGTATATATAAATATGGATGTTATTCTGAGATAGACTGAGATATCAGGCTAAAGCATGCAACATTCCTTGATAAGGCACTCCTTGGGCTTATTACCACAAGAAACTGATCCTGAAACATACAGCACATATGGAGGACATTCGTCCAATCATGCCTATGCCGATTTCTGTTAGGGCTAGCCGTTGAATTCCACTCTACTCCTCTGTTGTTCCTTCTCTCCCTTCTCCCACTCCTCTCTCCCACCACTCCTCCCACTCCCACCATATCCTTACAAATCATCTTTTGAGACATTTGTCCAATTTCTTCTTGAGCAGCTATTACCAATTCTCTATAAGCAGCGTTTTTATGTTTGACATTCCACATCCTTCTAAGCCTCTGCACATCTCTTGTGTAGATAATTGTTCCCAACACTAAATACTTCTATTTTTATAGCAGCCATCATGCAGCGTGGCATCTCAGAATACTGCTCACATCTCCGTTTGTTGGTTTGATGATGATTCTAAATCAACAGACACATGAGCCGAATGGTCTCCTACTGTGCTGAAAATTTCTATGGTTCTGAACGTCCAGTGAAAATAACTTCTCCTAGTTTAACTTATGTAATCCTCCCTCAGCCAACTCTCCCACTGCCGTCATTCTGAACCGGTTGCAAACTTTGGCCTATCCAGCCTGAAATGTCTGTACACTGTCACTATCTAATAAAGGTATTAGACTGCAACAAGCAGAAGGCCGGATTGTATTACGGATCTGTAAACATCACCTCTCCATGCATCCACTACTCTGGTTTTCAACCCAGTCTCATTTATTTTGTTTTCCTCTCGATTATAAACTTTGGTTCAATAATAATTGCTATCATTGTGGGGTACTATCCTGGTGTCTTTCAAAAAGTTTCTAAAAACTCCTCTGGAAATGCCAAATGAGCAATATCATAATAATAGCAATAATCCTTACATTTGATATTGCTCCTTATCACCTCATTGAGATATCTCAAAGCGATACATAGAATATAATCCTTGCAATTGATACACTGCTTTCTTACATCGGGAGGACATCCCAAAGCACTTCACAGGATGCACTGTAAAGTGGAATGACTATTTGATTTGTGGGAGAACACAAATTATTGTGTTCCAGAGGATCCTGGCACGGAATGGGGTAAAGGGAGTTTGGTGTGGGTGAGGAAATGGGTGGCGGAGTTTAGAATTGATTGGATTTTGGTGGTGATGAGGGTATTGAAATAATCGAGATGGGAGGTATTGCATGTGTGGATAACATCAAAATGAAACTCAATGCTCTTTGCAGGGTTTCTATAAGGTGTTGTGTGATTGTTTAGTTGATTGGCTCTGAAATTAACTGATTGAGTAGTTCAACACAGTTTAGTTCTTGCAAAGTTTATTTTTCACCGAAAGATGCAACACAATAAATAGCTCACACATACACGATATTCATCAACATTTCAAAGATATCTATTCAAAATCCTGAAAGTTGTATCGGTAAGAATGATAAAAAAAGGATTTTGCTGTTCTGTGATTCAATATATTTTTCTTTCGACACATGCAGAAACTATCCTTTAGAGTACAAACCAAGCTGCCAGATATTGCCCAGAAAATACGGTCAGTTTACGTAAGAATACATTCTGTGATGCACTCCTCAACGAGCAATCTCCTTATCATGCTCAGGCATTATGTTAATTGCAAGTACTATATTGTTATTAACTAAGAAATTTGTAGCATCTTAACACAAAAATGTCTCAATGTTCAGCCTGATCAAATGCATTGATTGATCTTTGAGACAAATTTAGTAGCCAACAACAACAACAAATTATGTTTGTATAGTGCCTTTCATGTCAAGAGGACATCCCAAAATGCTGGACAATCAGGTATGCAGACCTGAGCTAGTGGTTGGGATCAGAATGGGAGCAGTGAGGGGAGAGGAGATGTAGAAGGGAGACCGAAGCCATGGGTTAAAGATGAGGGGTTTCAGATACATCTGAAGGAGGCAAGAGATGGGGCCAGGGGAAGGGACTGTGGAATGGAGTTCCAAAGGTTGGGGACAGAGTGGCAGGGGATGTGAAGCAGGCAGGAACTCACTGAGCAGAGGGAGAGGACAGGTTAGTAGGGGGCTAGGAGCAAGGCTGTGGAGGACTCTGAAGTCGAAGATCAAAGACATTCAGACAGTTCCTAAAACGTTGAATGATCAATACTGTCCTTTATTATCAAAATGGTGTACAGGGCAAGTGTTTACCTCCCTTCCCCCTCATCTTGGCTCATCAACTCATCTAAAATGCCCAGCCAGCATTGTCAAGCACTGTAGAACATGCTATCATTTTACATAAATAGTAAAATACAGGGAAGATAACTGCATCAATAGAGAATAACATTAAAGATGCCAATTGAAGTAATATACTCGATTTATCTTTTCCGGAGACAATTAATAAATGAACATCTTTCACGTCAAAATTTCTGGGTTTTGTTTTCAGAACCTGGACAGGGTCATTTTCAATGCGTTCTTCCTGTATGTAGCAACAGCATCATTACAACAACAACAATAAAATTTAACTTATATGGCACCTTTCATATCGGAAGGATGTCCCAAAGCGCTGAACAGTCAGGTCGGGCCCCGAGCGGGGTAGGCGAGGGTCAGGGGAAGGGGAAGGAGAGTGGGAGAGGGGGAAGAGTTAGGGGAGGAGCCGAAGGCACGGTCGAAGATGAAGGTCTTGAGACTGGCCTTGAAAGAGGAAAGAGAGGAAGCAAGACAGAGGGGCTGTGGGATGGAGTTGCATAGCATGGGGGCAGAGAGGCTGAAATCCCGGCCACCGATGGTTGGGTGGTTAGGGCGGTGGATGTGGAGCAAGCTTGCGTCTGCTGAATGGAGGTTGCGCGCAGGCTGATAGGAGACAGTAGATCAGAGAGATAGGCGGGGGCAAGACCCTGAGTGGCCTTGAAAGTGAGGATGAGGATCTTGAATTCGATCCTCTGGGGGATGGGGAGCCAGTGGAGACAGGCGAGAGTGGGAGTTATGTGGTCACAAAGCCTGGAACGGGAGAGTACATGAGCTGTAGAATTCTGAATGATCAGTAGCCTGTGAAGGGAAGAGTTGGGAAGACTGACAAGGAGAGAGTTCCGGTAGTCGAGCCTGGAAGTGATAAAGGCGTAAATCAGCATTTCAGAGGCAAGGCGGGTGAGGCAGTGGCGGAGCCTGGCAATATTGTGGAGGTGGTGTAAGGCTATGCCAATCATAGACCGAATGTGGGGAGAGGAAGGATAGTTTGGGGTCGAACAAGATGCCATTGGCTTCGAGAGGTGGAGAGACCAGCCTTGAACGCTGATGTTGTCAGTGCCTGAGGTGCAGAAGCACTGATGTGAGCCAATCAGGAGGGCCTCTGTCTTGTTGACATTGAGCTGTAGGAAATTTGACCTCATCCAGGACTCAATGTCGGACAGACATGCAGTCAGAACACCAGAAGTCCTGGAGTCGAGGGTGGACGCGGAGAGATAGAGTTGGTTGTCATCCGCATACATGTGGAAATTTATCCCATGTCAGTGCATGATGTCCCCAGGGGGAGAGTGTATAGGGTGAAGAGCAGGGGGGCCATGAGCAGGGGACCTGGGGAACGCCACATGTGACTGTGCAGAGGCTGGAGGTAAAGCCGTTGGAGGAGACGAAGTGAAGGCGGTGGGAGAAATAGGACCAGAACCATTCATGGACAGAGCCTTGAAGGTTGAGGAGGGAGGACAGGCGGTGGAGGAGGATTGTGTGGTCCATCGTATCAATGGCGGTGGATAGGTCTCGGAGGACGAGGAGGCAGAGGTAGCCCTGATCACAGATGTCAGGATGTAATTTGTGACCTTGACCAGGGCAGTTTCCATGCTGTGGGAGGCACAGAAACCCGAATAGAGGGCTTCGAGGAGTGAACCTGCTTTTGAGAAAAGAGCATAGCTGCGAGGCAACCACTCTTTCGAGGAACTTGGAAAGGAAGGGGAGGTTAGAGAATCAGTCATTTCATTGCAAACAAACACCTGGAGAAATTTAGAAGTCATTCTAATCACATTTATTCCCAAACACGTCAATCATGCCTCATGCAAAATGATTATCTTACAAGTAAAGAGAAGATGGGTCTTAAAGAATTGCTCGTTGATTACTAAACCTTTTTATCAGCATATGAATAATTCACTTCCAGCGATCTCAGTCGTCTGGTTCCTGTGCCAGGCAGGTTTGCAATATTCCAGGGCACTGATGATAAAAGACAACATCAACAACTTGCATTTATATAGCACCCCTCATACACGAAAGCATCCCAGAGCATTTGACAGTGGCAGAGCACAAAGTCAAGTAGGGGGATGGGGAGGTGATCGAAGGCATGTTCAAATAAGAACAAAACAATAAGGAGCAGGAGTAGGCCATTTGTTACCTTGAGCCTGCCCGTCATTCAATAAGATCATGGCTAACCCCCTAATCTAACTCCATCTGCCCACCTTATCCCCTTATCCCTTAATCCCTCTATCCATAAATAATCTATTTTATACATCCTTTTGGGGTAGAGAATTCCATAAATTCACTTTGAGTGAAGAGTACAAAAGCCCCCTTTGCCTTTGCTCTAAAGGCATTGGCCTCCTCCTTGTTCCCCGAATTCTCCGCTCCACCATCGATGATCACCTTTTTTCCCCTTCCCTGGCTCAGCCCCAGGATCCATTATTGTGACGTGCTCAGAGACCCATCATTGAGGGCGCTATATAAATCCAAGTTGTTGTTGTTGAAGAAGTGTTTCCTCAAACCTGTTCAAAAAGGCTGACCCTTAATCTTAAATCTGTGACCTCAAATTATAGTTTCTTCTACCAGGGGAAACAGACTACCACTGTCTACTATGTCATGCCCCTTAAGAATATTATACATTTCTATAACATCACCTCTAATTCTGCTATATTCTGGAGAATTAGGCCTAATTTACTCAACCTATCCCCACACCTTATCCCAGGAACCAACCTAAAGGTCTGTTTGAATCCAGGCAAGTCAGTTTCCACATACCTAAAATAATCCCTCCCCACAAAAATTAATAAAAATTGGTAATTTGAATCCATAACTGTTTGTGGAATACTGCTGTGTGCAATTGGCTGTTGTGTTTCTCCCACATATATACAGTTAGTTCACTTTATAGTATATTCTGTGACATCTGGAATCCATAAGATATCTGGTCTGCTTCTTTTCCCCTGACACTCTCAAATCCAGTAATTTGGTTTCTGTTGAGCTCCTAATGGATGCAAAAAGCACCATATCAAATGCAAGGATTATTATTATTGTTATTATGAATGCCAACGTGCCATTAGAATTCCTAGTTGCTTGGTATACCTGCAAACTAAAGTTTTGCAACTGGTGTATAATGACACCCAAATCCTTCTGAACTCTGACAATAACTAATCTCTCCCCTTCTAGAAAATAATCATTTTTTCTGTTTTTACTAACTAATTGAGTAACTTCACACATCCCCACATTAGAATCCATTTGCCACCTTCTTGCCCACTAACCTAACCTATTTACATAACCTTTAATTCCATGGGCCCTAATCTTGTGTATCTCCCTTTTATGTGTCATCTTGTCCAATGCCTTCTGAAACTCTAAATACACTACATCTACTGGCTTCCCTTTATCTAACCTGCATGTTACATCCTCAAAAACCTCTAAAAGATTTGTTAAGCATGATTTTCACTTTGTAAAGCCATGGTGACTCTGCTAAATCATGTTATGGTATTTTAAATACCCCACTACGACATCCTTAATTAAAGATTGTAGCATTTTCCCTACCACCGATGTCAGACTAACTGGTCTATAGTTCCCCATCTTCTCTCTCCCACCATTCTTAAAGAGTGGTGGTATGTTTGCGATCTTCCATTCAATGAGAAACGTTGTAGACTCCAGAGAATTTGGGAAGATCAAACGCAAGGCATCTACTATCTCATCAGCCACCTCTTTTAAAACCCTAGGATGCAGACCATCCAGTCCAAGACGTCTTCAGGGAAAATCTGAAAATCGGGAAGGTAGTGGAGGGAAAGAGGAAGAGATTTGAAAATATAATTTAATGATATAATTGAATTCCTAGTTACTGCTAGGCAAACAGCAGGCATCATGTTCGATCAAAAACTTTCCTTCCTCCCCCACATCCGCGCCTTGACCGGCACCGCGTTTTTCCATCTGCGCAACATTGCCAGGTTCCGTAATTATCTTACCCCCCCCCCGCGCTGCCGAAACACTTGAGCATGCATACATCACCTCACGGCTGGACTACGGAAATTCTCTCCTAGTCGGCCTCCCCAGTTCCTCCATTCATAGGCTGCAGGCCATCCAAAACTCTGCAGCCCGTGTACTATCCCGCACCCACCTCCGCGACCACATAACCCCCACACTCGCCCGTCTCCACTGGCTCCCCATCCTCCAGAGGATAGAGTTTAAGATCCTCGTCCTCACCTACAAGGCCTTACACGGCCTTACCCCATCCTACTTAACCGATCTACTCTCCCCCTACACGCCCACCCGGACCCTCCGTTCAACAGGACTTGGCCTGCTCCAAGCCCCCCGCCCGAACCGCCCCACCATCGGAGGACGGGCCTTCAGTTTCTCCGCTCCCACCTTATGGAATGCCATCCCTCAATCCCTCCGTTTCGTCTCTTCCCTTTCCTCTTTCAAGGCCGGTTTGAAGACTTTCCTCTTCGATCGTGCCTTTTGTTCCACCCCAAACTCTTTTACCTCCCCTTCGTGTTTCACCCCTTCCCAAACACTCCCCTCCCAGCTCGGGTCACACGCCTCCTGTTCAGCGCCTTGGGACGTCCTCCCGACGTGAAAGGCGCTCTATAAATGTAAATTGTTGTTGTTGTTGTTCAGAAATAGGAATCTTTTCTATTGTTTCAGCCTGCCGAGGAATCAAAGCCAAGTTCGCTTGCTTGTGAGGTGAGTGTTGTAACCACTATGCTACAGGACTCCTTGGCAGCTTGATATACTAAGGTGCAACAAAAAGGCAAATTCTGTCTTTCTGTCTGTTCTCAAAGGGTAAAAATAACTTGGAGCACTCAGCAGGTCAGTTAGCATTCATAGAGAAAGGAAAGTGAGTCAACGTTTCGGGTCTACAACCCTTCGTCACAACTGGGTTACGTTGGGAGGTAGAGGTTTTTAAGTATTTAAGGCTTTTAAGTATTGTGTGTTTTCACCTGGAATCATCTTATACTCTTTCACTAAAATTACATTCATAACTATCTTCAGACTTTACAATACAGTTATATATACAGCAGTTGATGATTCATCTTCTGACTCTTTTCCTATAAACACAGGATTCCCTACGGCTCTTCTCTCTCTATACCATTCTATTCCTTCTCTAAGTCAATTAGCTCTCCCTGTCATCATCCAAGCCTATTCACATGTTTGTTAATAATTCCATTCTATATTAATCAACTTCCTTCACATTACGCATTCTCCTGAATTGAATCTTAGAAGATAATAATATAAGAATTTTGAAGATGAAAGAAGACCAATGTCCATCCAGTTCACTTTCCACCAACCAGGCATGAACAAGTCATGTCCCATATTATTCACTGTTTCTCTGGGATATTATTTTTTAATAGAAATACAGCTTTTGTTTCTTGAAACCTTGATAGTAACAAAATTAATGAACCTTACATTTCACATGAAAAGCTTCATGTCAGGAAGATAAGTACATAAGAATTAGGAGCAAGAGTAGGCTATTCGGTCCCTCGAGCCTGACCTGCCATTCAATAAAATCATGGCTGATCTTCTAATCTAACTCCACTGGATGCCTTATCCCCATATCCCTTCATCCCTTTGTCCATAAGAAATCTGTTAATTTCAGTCTTGAATATGTTCTGAGTATCTACTGCCTTTTTGGGTAGAGAATTCCATAAATTCACTTCCCTCTGAGTGAAGAAGTTTTTACTCAACAGTGTGAAAAGGCTGACCGTAATCTTCAGACTATGACCCCTAGTTATAGTTTCTCCAACCAGCAGAAACAGTCTCCCACTGCCTACTCTGCCATGGCCCTTAATAATCTGATAAGTTTCTATAAATTCACCTCTAATTGTTCCATAGTCCAGAGAATATAGGCCTAGATTACTCAACCTATCCTCAGAGCTCAACCCCCTCATCTCAGCAAACAACATAGTAAATCTACGCTGTACCCGTCTTGAGAGTTACCACCTTTTGTTCCTCTCCTCCCTGCACGTCATCGTTTGCTCAACAAGACCATCTTACACTTATATAACACTGTTCATAAAGAATGATCATCACAAAATGCTTTCAACTGATATAAAGAAAGGGACAAGCAGGAATTTTGGAAGAGAGTTAAAGTAGGTACAGAAACAACAATAACAGCAAAATTACATTTGTAAAGCACCTTTCACATGAGGAGTAGATCCCAAGCTGCTGAACAGTAGGGGATCAAGACCCAAGCGGGCGAGGAGGTTGGGGGGTGGGTAGCCAGGGTTGAAGTGAGCTAGTGTAGAGAGGTAGAAGGGTGGCTGAAGACAGGTTTGCAAAGTAGGCTCTTGAGTCATGCCTTAAACGAGGAAAGGAGCAAATGGAGTGATTGTGTGATGGGTTTCCAAAAAGTGCATACAGAGCGGCTGAATGCCTGGCCACCGATGGTCGGTTGAGTAGGGCGGAAGACTGCTCCCTCCAGTTAGCAGGCACCAGGTTGGTGCCTGCTAACTGGAGGGAGCAGACAGGTTGAACTAGATTGAACAAAAGATTTTCAATGAGGAATAATCATTGGACTAAATCAGCAACACAATTGAGCTGGAAGATTTTGTATTGGTTGGGAGGAATAAGATAATGAAAGGATTTGATGAAAACACAAAATACTGCAGTTTCTAGAAATCTGAAACAAAAACAGAAATCACTGGGAACATTCAGCAGGTCAGGCAGCAGCTATGGAGAAAGGAAAAGTGAGTCAACATTTCAGGACTACAACCCTTCTTCAAAGCTGGGGCATGTTAGGAGGGAGAGGCTTTTAAGGACTAACAGAGAGGGAGAGGCAGGGCAAGGAAGACAACAAAGAAAATGGAGTAGAGAACAGGAGATGGGACGGATGGATTGGACAATCAGATAAGCAACTTAACATTGCTCTAGCTGTTATCTTTTATTATTATCTCAGGTGCAACTCTTCCATAAGTTGTTCTCATGAAACTCAGATTCTTCTAATTGCTAAAAAAAAATTAAATCTCCTCAGAAACTTTCAACTTTAGTTAACAGAGTCCATCCAGCAACAACATCATCAAATTATATTTGTATGTTGCCCTTCATGAAGGATGGAGGGCAGGGTAGGTAGTGGCAGGAGGGTGGGCTGGAGACATGGGCAAAAAGGAGGATCAGGTAAATATTGGGGTTGTAGGGTCATGAAACGTAGGGCAATATTGCTTCCATATCTGAGGATATTAATTTCTCTTACAAATATAGTCAATTCACTTTAAAGCATATTCTGTGAAGTGCTGAGAGATGTAGATAAGATGTAAAAAGCACTGTATCAAATGCAAGGATTATTATTATTATCAAAATTAATTTTGTTGTTATGTCACAAGGTTTTTACTGTCCATTTGATTTAAAAAAATTAGTCTAAAAACTTCAACCAAAGAAAGGGTTTTTATTTTTGTCAGCCAGGTATCTTACACATGGGGAAAACCATCACCATAATTAAGTGTACACAACCCAAACTAAAAATTCTATACATCCCAACTACATCACTTAATTCTGGAATATATTAACACAGGTTGACAAGAGCCAAGAATTTGGGATCCCAGTGAGTTAATTAGCTAAAACGATATAGTTTGGCATTTTGCTTATGCAGCATACTTTCTGGTTGCTTGGCCAGTTAGAACCATTCTGCCTGTTAGAGCTTTGGCTTGCATGGTTAACAGAAGCTGAGTGCTGCTGCTGAGGAATGTAACCTCCAGCAATGCAGTGCTCCCCAGCATTGAATGCGAGCACCAGGCTAGTCTGAGTGTTAATCAAATCAAGATAAGTCTAGCTGTAGAAGTGCAGTACAAGAAACCAATAAACACTTACATAATCCTGCACAGTAGAGAGATCTAATGCAATGGTTACCATAAAAATGGAGAACCATAAATAGCTATTGCAGAGCATTTAGCCAATCCCAATATGGCCATTCATTAAATTCTGCATTGATATTAATAGTTATCATTATCATTAGAAAGGAAAAGTAGGTGCACTAGCCTGAGTGGTTCCCTTTAGTGCTTAGCACCATCTTTATTCTATTCTAACAACAGATCATGGCGAAGAATTCCACATTCCGTCCACCCTGCAGACCTGTAACCTCGTAGTTAGAGTGCTTGACAATCGAAGGGGCTCTGGTTCATTCCCAGGAAAGATAAAACCTTGGGCAAGTTTCATTAGCCCAAACGCCTCTATCTACTTTAGATTAAATAAGAACCTGGTTGTTAGTCAACTGACTAATCACTCTTGGAGGGTATAATCCCTTCAAAAAACATTTAGTCATCCAATCAACTGTTTTTGGAGAGCTGCTTTGTGCAATTGGCATCCACACAACCTCTGTGCATATAAATAATTTCGGAATAAATGTTAATTTGTTCAAAATGCTCTTCTACATGAAGGGGAGTAATGTTAGTTGTTGATGTTCAGTCCACTCTTTTAAGTATTTTCCTATTAGTCTGGAGGTGCGTGATGGGGATGGGGGGGTGTTTGGGTGGGAAGATGTGCTAGGAGTTGGGAAGAAAACCACAATAACTTTCATTTATCTCGTGCTCTTCGTGTCTGATTGCATCTCAGGATGCATAGCAAAGATGGAGCCTGGTGGTGAGCTGGGAATATAGGGGAGGATTTGGGTTTCATTCCCCGGTTGGACAAAACCTTAAGCAAATTTCCTTTCGCCAACACCTCCGTTTACTCAGCAATAACCCAGGTAGCAAGCCCATATGGGCACCATATGGGACAAATTGGGTTTATCCATGCCCATATGGGCCCCACATGGGCTTGCTACATGGGGTAGGATCCTGGTTGTTAGCTAACTGTTGGATCATTTTTCTGAGAGTAATTATACCTTCAATATATATACTGTACAGTATTACCAATATTAAGAATGCAGTCACTCAATCCACCACTGTTTGTGGAAGGGACACTGCTGTGTGTAATTGGCTATCGTGTTTTGCCTGCAGAATATAGTAAATTCACTGGACAATGCATCCTGCAAAGCGATTTGAAACGCCTCATAGACTTGATAAGGAGCTTTATCAAATGCAAGGATTATTGGGATTCTATTGGGGTGCAGGTTGTGGATACAAAGGGAAAGATTATTAATGGAGGGAAATGAGTGGGGTGGGGGAGCTCAGTAGAAACCAAATTATTGTAATTGAGAGCATCAGGGGAAAAGAAGCAGACCAGAAACCAAGAAAAGAAAAAAGAAAATGCCAAAATAGATAAGGATTTAGCCTTCTCATTCCTCAGGGAATCATGATGATGTCTTTCCTTGTATTTATATAATTATTTTTGGGTGGGGGGGAGGTGGGGGTGGGATGGAGGTGGTGCCAAACGTGACTGCCTTTTTCTTTGTGGTATCCGGTCTTATTGGTATAAAACCAGAAAGTATTAAGAGGTTTGTTCAGAAGAGGTGTGTGTGTGGGCATTCAAGAGCTTCAGCTAAGAGAGACACAGAGACAAAGAGTACAGACAGAACGAGATACACAGTGTGAAGAGATTTGATGATCTCTGTCTCAATCTAGCTCCAGCTCCAAGGAGAATTCCTGCCCTTGTTTAAATCTCTGTGACTTAGTGAGATACATTCAAAGACATTTTTCTCTATTATTAATATTCTTTATGTGGAATCAATCATTTTGCTTCCATGTATTTTTTCAACAAAAGAAAACACCTTATTACTAGGCAGGCATTGTTCAAATTGTCATTTCAATCTTTAAACTGTAAACTCTGTGATGGAGCTTTAAAAAAGTTGGGTATTTTAGACAATTTGACACGTGAATCTTTCTTTCAGCTATGTTTAATTTTTTTTCTTTCCTACTTTTGCTTCTGAATTGTTTTTTCTTTTTAATTTGTTTTATCTCTGGGGTGGAGGGGGAAGTAAAGCAAAATGTTTGGTATTTCTGTGTAAGTAGGGAGAAGAAGGAGGGTGTTTTAACCTTTTTTGAATGAAACCTGTCACTATCCCATATGGTTTTTTTTTGGTGAATGAATATTTTTGTATGTTTGCGATCTATCAGTGTGATTATGTGATTTTGTGTGGTCTTATATAGTGTGTGATTGTACATGAATGTTTGTACATATGTGTGTATGAGATCTTGCGTTTGTGTTACTTTTTATATGTATGTTTATCTGTTTGTATGTGTGTGTGTGTTTGTCTGTATTTGTATGGATGTGCGTGTTTCTGTATATCTGTTTGACAATTTCTATATGTTTGTATAAAGTGTATATGTGCAATTGTGTGTGTGATTCTGTTTGCTTATATACACTACCGGTATATATGTGTAATTATGTGTGTATTTGTATAGATGTACGATTGTGTGTTTGAATGTATTGTGTGAATTATTATTTTGTGTATGTTTATTTATATATAAAAAAACATATATTTATATATATATACATATATATATACATATATATATATATAATATTATGTATATCAATGCCTTGGGACATCCTCCGGACGTGAAAGGTGCTCCACCAATATAATTTTGTTTTTGTGTATATATTTGTGTGTGAGTTAATCTGTTGTATGTCTGCTTGTATATGTGTTTATGATCCTGTGTGTGTTTGTTTTAGGATCTGAAGCGATGACGACCAGATTGAGTTCCCATTTGGTGATATTGTTGGCTGTGCTCAATGTGCTCTGTTCTCAGGGATCTGGCCTCTCGGCTCTTGGAACCTACTCAAATATACGGTAAATTATTTGGGTAGTGATCCAGAGAGCCTGACAGCATGACGCTGAGCCACGGGGAAGGAAAGGAGACTGTATGAATGGTCGAAGAAGAATCTATTCAGGCATTAAGCAAGGTCTTCACGGAGATGACATACAAACATAATCACACAGATATATACAAAACCCACAAAATGTATTGGTGCAGCGTGCATTGTCATAAGTGAGAGTAATGTTCAATGCAATAGTCCTTCTTGTGCAATTATTCTGGAAGACAATGAATGGTCTGAGTGCATTAATTATTATATAATAATAATGCTTACATATGATGTAGTGCTTTTCACCTCTTCTAGATGTCTCAAAGTGCTTCACGGAATATATTGTAAAGTAAATTGACTGGACATTTCTGGGCAAAATGTATCAGCAAATTGTGCATGGCAGTGACTCACAAACAATCGTAGATTGATTGATCAAATTATCATTTTTTATTCATCACGAGTGTGGACTACGGAAACTTGCTCAATGTTTAATCCTGTCTGAAATCAAAGCTAGCTCTCTTGTTTGAGACACAAGTGCTCTAACCAGGAGATACATGACTGCACAAATACTATTATTACAATAGTATTATATATTTATAGAGAATTTTCAATTTGAAGATTTATGTAACAAATCGTAACAGATAGGAAGAAAAACCTGGAAAGTGGGATCGATAATTAAAAGCACTTGTAAAAATACGATTTGATAGCATTTTCACATCCGAGTTAAAAGGTTGTTAATGCGAGATCTACATCAGAGCATTCAGATCATAATTGAGGATGACATTCCAGGATAGCAATCAGGCAATGCTGCATTGTTAAAGGTGCCATTCTTCTGCTTGTTCAGATGGACGTTAACAACCTCATAGTACTATTTGAAATGTTAGGTGTCCTGGTCGACAATCCTCTAAATAAAATTGGTTATTCACTTCATGGTTATTTCTGGAACTCTGGAACTCCATCCAGCAGTTGCTCCACCTCGCCCCCTCCTTGGCCTCCTTCAAATCTCACCTCAGGACTCCTCTCTTCGATGGACCCATCGCCAACTCCTAATCCCCCACTTCCCTCCCCCACCCTTGTCCTCGGCTTGGGTCTGAAGCAGTGACTGTGCAGTGCCTTAGGACATCCTCCTGATGTGAAAGACGCTATACAAGTGTAATTTTGTTGTTGTGGAATAATAGCAATTTCACACAGCAATGTCCAACAAACAGGCATGGATTCAGTGACCAAATTTATTAGGGTGGGTTTTGGGGGGATATCATTTTTATTCCAGGAAAGCGATCCGTTAATCAACTAATAATCAGGTTGCTATTTACTGATCAGTAAACAGAGGCATGTGGAATAAGAAACTTGCCTAAGGTTTTGCCCAGTTGGTAATCATACCCAGGTCCTTATGCTTGGAAGGCAAGGCAAGAACACTAACCACTACACTACTACTACTACTGCACTCCATATAAATGAAAGAATTAGTATCATTACACATGTAACTACTCAATGTATCACTGAACTGGGGCTGATCCCATACGTGTATATTTTACCTAGATTGGGGAACACAGCGTCCCTTGATGGGCAGAATGAAGATAATCCATCAGAGTTACGCATGAAACAAGATAGCGATATTTATCCAGGAGGCTTGACTGCAAATGATAAACTCTATCACCAACTATTGCAAGGAGTACCAAGGTGAGTCATCCAGCCAGATAAGGCACCTATTGATGCACAAATCGAATCCGGATCCTCTCGCTTGCGAGGCTATCGCTCCAACCAATACTTGAGATGCCTTGCAGATATGATACAATGCCACATGAAATACAAGCATTATTATTAGAATTGTGCAGAAAGGACTCCCCTCATACCACCCTTCTCCCTCTCACACCTCCACACCCACTCCACTTTCTCCCCTCTCCTGAACCTAATTGGTTGACTCAGTCCTGCTCCTCTGAAATATATCATTCTTTTTCTCTCTCCCCTAGGACAGCACGACATGCTGATGGTCTCTTCACCAGTGGCTACAGTAAACTCCTCGACCAGCAGTCTGCTACGAAATACCTGGAGTCCCTGATGGGAAAAAGAGTCAGGTATGGGAAGAGCATGTGGTGGCAAAGAATTGGACATTAGGCACTATAAGAGAGTTTGCCTTGCAATCAACTTGGGAGATACACATGCCAATTTGATGTGGAATCCATTTGCGATCAACAGATGCTATTGTTTCCTGGGGGGGATCTAAACCTTAGGCAATTTGTGGGACACTGATGTGCGCAGGTGGCTGCCTCATTTCACCTACAAAATATACTGTCAATCCACTTTACACAATTATAAGACATATTGAATGCGTGAGCCAATTGTACACGGCAGTGTTCAACAAACAATGATGAATTTAGTGACCAAATAAATATCTGCCTAACATTTTGTGCTACCTGGGAATCAAATCCGAGCCCTCTCACTTGTGAGGTAGGAGCGCTAGTAACTACACTTCAGCTCTCCATACAAGCTGAGGGTGGAAAGGGGTGTGGGGAAGGAGTGGTTGGATGGGAAGGAAATTAATTGAAAGGAGGAGGGTGGAAGATTTTTGATCCTCCATTTATTGTGTAACAATCATTTTCTTCTCTTTCTCTTTCTCTCTTTGCTGTTCACTGACTCTCGTCCACTGGGGATCTGTTCCCGCCTCAGCACTCATGACCAGCTGAAACCTGTAAAACGTCACGCAGATGGCCTCTTCACTCACGTTTTGAGTCTCCTCCGACAGAAGATGGCTGTGAAGAAATACCTCGACAGCATCTTGATTGCTATGAAAAACAGGTAACTAACAAAACATGCTCTACTCTATCCAGCCAGTGTCAGGACATATTGTCATTTTGTTTGCTCATCTCTGACCAGACCTTACCCAAAAGCTGCAAAAACACTTGTCCATGTGTTCCTCAACTCCCCCCTTGACCATTCCAATGACCACTTGGCCGATCTCCAAAGCTCCACTATCCACAAAATCCAGTTAATCCAGAATTCCGCTGCCTGTACACTCACTAACACTGAATCCCATCACACCTATCTTCGCCAGGCTGCAAGGGCTCCCTATCACCAAACTGATCAATTTTAAGATCCTCACACTCGTTTTGAAATCCCTTCATCTCCTGATACCTCCATGCATCTCCAACCTGTTTATTCCCGAACCCATGACTGTTTGTGGGACACTGCTACGTGCAATCGGCTGCACCATTTCGCCTACACATATACTGTACTGTTTACAGTATATTCTGTGAAGTGCTTTGAGACATCAAGAAGATTTGAAAAGCGCTATATCAAATCCAAGGAATATTATTGGTAGTAGTATTATTAACCCTTGTTAAAAAAAAAAGTACCATGGTAATCAGGGCTGTAGTTGATTCCTCCTCATCCGAGTCCCTGGTGTCCGAATCCGAGTCCCTGTTGCCCAAGTCCAAGTCCCTGCCACTTTTTAATGTCCGAGTCCGAGTCCCTGGTGTCCGAGTCCTCCATGTAAACATTCACGCCCATCACCAACTTATACATACAAGAATTTCAATCTTATACCTTTTTTTGATGTATATTGCTTGCTACGCTTTGTTTACAATGGTTGGTTTCTTACTTCATGGCTTTATCCAATAAATTGACTCATTATCCCGAATTTCAAGTGCTTAATGGTTTGGTTCAAGAACAAGTTAAGATTCTATTTTTAGTCCCTGAAGTACAAGGAATATTGACTTCTCAAGTCGTCAGTCACTTGTCTGATAAAGCCATTGCACTGATATTCACTGAAATGAAGATTCACAAAATGTGATATTTCACAGATTCACAGTGATATGCGTTCATTAATTTGAGGAAAGTAACGTGGTCAGGCATGAAAAACAAGTGTCTAGAAAGTTGATGTTAATCCTCTCCAAACATGCAGTTAAGCAGTAGTTCCACAGTAACCAGTGCCTTTTTAAATTTGTCTTTCAAAGTGCTTCAAATTGATGTTTGCCTATCTAAAAAATTCTACCTCAAATGTCTGACTGCAATTTAGAGACTTTGCAGTTTAAAGCTGACTTGGAACTAGTAACTTGGCTGGCTTGTGGTATACGCTTTTATTCAAACTGGTGGATGAGAATTCAGTGAATTCCTCTAAAGGAGAATTCCGTTCTCCTTTCCTTTCTGTCCGTCACTCTGCTTCCTGTCTTATCTCTCCCACTGACTCCCACTGACTCTCATCTGTCTCCCTTCCTCTGCCTGAAGCAGATTTTTAAAGTCAACCCAGAAGGTATCTTTTCCTGGAAATACACATGTATGAACCCCAATTGAAGCAGAAGGATTGGGTTGGCTTTTGTGCGTTTGTATGCATGTATGTGTATGTCTCTCCCTGTCTCTCTCTTCCCCAACCCCCATTTGTGTCGAGGAGAGAGATTAAAAAAAAATTTCCACGTAAAAAGTCTAGCTGCAGATTGCTTGCCTAGGCTTGTACGTGTATATATTGGTGTGTGACCGAGCGCTCATGAATGCTGCTGATCCAAGTACGAGTCAGTGCATTGCGCACAAAGAAGAAAATTGCAGGGCTGTAGGACTCGAGTCCTGGACTCGGACTCGAGACCGGTCTCCAGTCCTCATTTCAAAGATAGTAGAACGCTTCGCGGCACTCACGCTCTACTTTTTACGCGTATCTCTATGGGGCTAGATTTTTGTCTCCGTATATATTTCTACTACATAGACCTAAGATCTACCGCTAGTAAGGCCAATTTCAGCATGTAGCAGTATATTATATGTGAGACTTCCACCTGTGTTGGAGGAGAGCGACAACTCCTCCAACCAGATGGATTTTTCTGTAGACTGAGGCCTACCCAACATAGTTCAGAAAATAGTCTTTATTAGATTAAATCTTCAAGACTATTAACATGACAAAATTGATCGTGATTCATGAGTAACGCGTTCCGACAAAAGTCCACACACACACTTAACTTATTGTATAGTCTAATCTTAAATGAGTACGAAACTTACTTTTCTTTATGACGTCGCTGCAGATGGTGTGTGAAATTCGATGTGGTGCCACACGTTTCAGTTATAACTCATTTGCAAAACTTACATTTTGTGTGATGTTTGTTCCCCCCTGTTGTTGTGAATTCCTTATGATCCGTGTACCCCATCACTCGGGACACGGCGGACATGGTGATGCTCGTGCGCGCCGGGCGGGTAAGAATCAGGGAGGTTTCAGTGCATAGCACGTGATATAAGCCTAGTACGGTAGCCCTTTTACAGTTAGTACACAAGACAATGTGCAAAAAAATACTCACAGAGTCTCAGAAATCAGAAATCAGTGTAACTACTCAGTACTCACACAATTGAACTAAAACACGTGGCAATTCAGGGCATTGGATTGAAACGGTCACTTTTTAAAGGGCTTTTTTCATTGGTAGAAAATTTACATGTGATAGATAGGAAGTAGTATTCCACGTGGGATACCGCGTCACAGTTCATTCACATCAAACTTTCGCTGCGAGATTTCCGGTAGGTCGGCCAGTGTAATATTTGCGTGAACTGCAGAAAATCCTGCAGCTCGGCTCATACCTGCAGGACTCACAGCGGTCTCAAAGCCCGAGTCCTTGAGTACCTGCTGTCGAGTCCGAGTCCTGCAAAGCCGAGTCCGAGTCTTTCAAATGAGGACTCGAGACTGGTCTCGAGTCTGAGTCCAGGACTCGAGTCCTACAGCCCTGATGGTAATGGTGGTAGTAAAAAAAAGCATAACACTTTTTTACAAGGGAATATCCAGCACCCCATCCACCTCCACTTTACTGGCTCCATCCTCTTGGATGTCAATCGTGTTCTCCATTCCACCATTGGAGATTGTACTTTCAGCCACTATGCCCCCAAATTCTGGAACTCTCTCCCTCTATCCCTCCACTTTTTCCTTATTGCCATTGTTGCTGGGCAGGGTCTCTCACACAAGTGGAAACCCACCACCATGCTTTGCAGTGGGGGTGAGGGTGGGCATGGAGTGTCACATGTATCTGACTTTATAAGAAATAAACACCGCGGTTCTAAACTCTCTATCTTCTCCAACCTCAAAGAGAAAAGGGAAGAAAAAGGTCACTGAGGTCGACTGCCTCCCCATCCCCCTTGTACTCACTTTTAAAGCTGTCCATGACATTGTTCTCACTACCTCTGCAACATATTAACACTATAGCATTCTGTGTGCTCCCACAGCTCAGCTGGCACTGGCTGGCTAAGGCCCCTGTGTCCTTCAGTATTTCTGTCCCCACCCTCTGGTATTCCAAACAGGAAACCCTATCTCGTATCCTCTCTTGCCTCCTGCAATGTTGGTCTCAAGAACTTCCACTTTGATAGTGTCTTGAGCCATATTCTCACCACCCTCCCTCTTCGCCACCTTTCTTGATTACAAACCTAGTTCAGATCCAAACCTCCTGACTGTCCAGCACTTTGTAATATCCTCCTAATGTGAAACATAATTTGTTGTTGTTGATGATCTGCCCCCAGCGGCAGAAAAAGGCATGCCAGGGTTCCAGCTACCGCTCGAAATGATGAGAACATTGAGAACTTGGCGGTGGACGATCTCTTGAACCGCCTCCCATCTTTGGTAGGTACCCAAGGGGACACCTGCAGCCCATGGACTTCACATCGTAATAAAATAATAAT